>CM062814.1:9287190-10487190 GCA_031772625.1 Pinus tabuliformis | reverse complement strand
AATGTGTTGTATAAGTTGTTAACGTTGTCTTGCCCGTGTTGCTTACCTCCCCGAACATCAGGAAAAACCTTTCACGTAAACTTCTTATAACGACCGTCACACTCTTTCTGAATGTCCCGCTGGGTGTTGTACGTGTTATCTTCCCTTGTGTGTTGTGACTGTCACATCCATGTAGATTTCTCCTCTGGAAGTTGTGCATGTCCTATTGTGTTGTGTGTCTCTGAAAAAGTTGGGAATTCACCCCTTTCGACTTGAGACTCACTCCCACCCTCTCTTTCCCTGGTGAAAGAACCTTAACACAAGTAACACTAGTACTCACCAGGCACCCGAACCTCGTGGTTCGAAGACAAAGCAGACCACTCTCATGTGTTGACAAGCAAGAGCTAAGGCATATCTTTAAGATAATGGCAACCGGGCCATCGTATTGGATGGGACTCCTACACCAAATGGTGTGAGGTCTAGTTGGGACTTCATACTAGGGAGATCAAATGATGTTGGCATGTCCAGCACCATCAACACATCCTTAAACCACTGCAGGTTGTAGACCTCCCTTTTCCAGGTTGAAGGTCTCCCTCTCAAATATTTAGGGACACTTCCTCTAGCATAAGACTTCAACGTCTTGCCAGTTTTGGAAGAGTTCCAGGAACTACTCTTAGTGTTCCAGTGTTGGTGGTCATCCTTAAACCACCCCCTTATACCAACATTTCAGAGAACACATTCAGCCTAGTGTTTTCATTCATATTTTTGCACATTTTTTATTTCATCTCTCTTCTTGGACTCATACATACCCCTACGGATTAGGGGGGGGGATGTTGGACACCTAATCCTCTAAGGGTTGGTGTGGAAGCTAAACAGTTAAAAGGAGTCCATGAGACCACTTGGAATATGAAACCAAGGGTCACTCCAATGTATCATAAATATGTATCATTGTGAATAATAATGCATTCAAGGATTATCTTTCATTTATTATGTCTCTGCCACGGTTATGTTTAACACAACAATTAGGGCCTAAGGCTCATTTTTCCTCCTACAAACATGCCCAAAGCCTCAAGACCCATAAATATTGCTCAAATCACCAAAATGGTGCAAAAATACATGCTTGTAGGCCAATGATACCCTCAATATTCCTTGTGTTTGGTTCAATGAATCATTATTTTCCTTAGATGTATTAAAGCCAAATTTATGGCATAATATCTATATTTCCTCCCTCGGCCATATTTAGGGTTTACAATTGAGACATTCTACTTAATCCATGAAAATGACACCATATTACCACTTGGAGGCCAATGATACACTCTATATAAATAATGCTGTGATTTGAGGCATCCTTCATGTCCCTTGTTGCCTAGATTCCTCATTTAGAGACCAAGTCACACGTTTCCTCCCTTAATCATTTGAGGACCTTGATAATGATACATAATTATCCAAACATCCAAATGGAAGATTATCCCTACTCGAAGACCAAGGGTACTCTTAAGAAATAACGTGTGGTGGTTTCGGACATTGTTTTGGTCCCTAGAAACTAAGAGACCTAGTTGTGACTGATTTTAGTTTGAAAAATGGTGAAATTCTAAGCATAAAGTCTATCTCCTTTGCATTGGGTAGGGTTTAGTAGTTGAGCTCCATATTTGCACATAACAATTGGATACAACTAATTACTTATTAATTGCACTAAGGTACCAAGATTAATAAACTCTCTGTGTATATTAATTTTATATTATGCATTGGGTGCATAACTTTGCATGTGTTGAGTATAAATCAAGTCAATTGGGTGTATATTTAATGATCAAATCATTAGAAACATGTGGGGGGTCCTTATGCATATAATAGTTTTAAGTTACTAAGAAATTTATGCAAGTGTTATTTAGGCCTAAAATACATACACATTTATCTGATATTGAATTCAAAATCTAGGGAGGATCTAACCCATGTGACATATTTGAATTTCATAAGATTGCAATCAAAATTCATGATTTATGTCACTCATGTGTCACATATTAGGTCTAATGTCTCATCTTGTGTGTTTTCTTTGCGGCTTAGGTTCGTAATAACCAAGTCGATGGTATAACATGCATAAACCATAACAAATTTGTAGTCAACAACCCATCCCTTGCAACCCACCAACCCCTCCCCCGTTTAATGTCCGTTTATGATGAACCATTGCGATATATTCCACATACCCATAGGTGATGAAATTGCAAATCTACATAATCCTATTTCCAAAAAATAAAAAATAATAAAAAAAATCTACATTTTATAAAAATATTTTTTTACACTTATTTTATTGACACATATGAGTAATGAAAAAAATAGACTTTTAATGTTTCTCCTATAACATTTTACCTTACATTAATAAAAAATGATCTCTACATGATGTTTAAAAAAATCCATTTTCACTATTTTAAGACCTTCAAACTTTGTACCAACATTTGATAGTCTATTAATTGAAAAAAGTATACAACATTTGCAATTTATTTTGGAAAAATAACCTTGCATAAATATACTTGTCTTCTACATATACAAATATTTATATATCGATTTCATCATTTAGGTATTTTACACTAACAAGAACATACATCTTACACTCTCTGAGAAAATAAAATGTCATTATTAAAAAGAATGAAAAATGGTATAGTTATCAAAATTTCAACGGGTAAAAAAATAAAATATATATATATATATTCAAAAATGTTATTCAATTTGTTAAATTTCATCTTCCAATGCTATATAGATTCATTGCATAGATATCTCAAAATATCCTTACAAGTCAAGAGATGTAGGTATTTCATATCCCAACAAGTTAATGGATGTATGTTTTCTGATTTCTATTGTATCTAACACCTCAAAAGAGCCATCATTAGGTTGCACTCAGTCCTTTCTATTGTTTTCAACTCAAGAAAGAAAATCTATATTGAAATTATAGAACATTTTTTTATGAGATTCATAGTGAAACAAGGCATTCAACATATTATCACCATGTTGAGACCAATAAACTTACATGGATAATTATATTCAAAACCAATCCTTAACCTTATAGTTTTCACATAATCAAGATTTCTTTCGCACTTATCTAGATTTTACTTGACTTTTTATTCTTTGGAACCCTTCGTGAATGCTTAAAACCCTTGCCTTTTGTTCCTTGTTCAAATTTTGTTTCCATCTCAATTTCCAAATTGAGTCCTCCTTTGCATATTCAAATTATTTCCTTGGCTAATTTCTAAATAAGGTAAAATTGGGGAATGAGGCCCCTCCTCACCTATTCAAAGGGTTGTCTTGGTCCAATTTCTAGATCAAGTTTTATTCCTCAATTGTACCCTCTCACTTTTCCAAAGTGTTGCCAAGTTAAATTAATTTAAGGATCAAACTGGATTTCTCAATCAGGTCATTCATCAAAAATTCAAATTGTAGCCTTCGACCATTTTCCAAATTGGGTATGATTCATCAATAGGGCTCTTCCTCATTATTCTAAGTGTTCCCGTGGCATGATTTCAATACTAGGATCAATTTCTCTGGCATTGGGTTCCTTTTCACTTATTCAAAGTGTTGTCTTGGTATGATTTCAAATCTAGGGCCCAATTCCTCAATACTCTCCCCCTATCACATATGTTCAATTGAGCTCCTTTCCATATAAGTTAGAATGCATTCGAATGTAAAGGAAAATAATGGTAAGAACTTTGAATAAGTAGGTGGCCCTATGAAGAGGATGCCTAACAAGGAATCTCCACATGGATAACATAATTGTTCTAAATTGGACCTTGCATGCATGCCCCTAATTTAAGTGGATTAAGAAAGAGTGGTGGCCCTAAAGTGTAAGTTAATAAAAAGTTCAACTAGTAGGTTTCCCTAATTTTGTGGGATTAAGAGGTAGTGGTGGCCTCAAAGCTCAAGATCACAAAGAGTTCTCATTGATTTCCCCAAAGATGCTTTCCTAAGTGAATAGTGGGCATGTTTTTCCCAAAAAAACTTATAAGTAAGAAAGCTTTCTCTTTTACAAAAGAGAATTTTTCATTTGAGAGTTTAAATTGTTGAGTAGCTCAAGAGGGAAAAATAGAGATAGAGGTAATAAAAAATCCTCCTTTCACTTCTTAACTCGTTCATTCTCATTCTTATTGTCAACATCCTCTAAGTAGTAGGCTCTATAGAGGGAAATAAGAAGGTTCAAGTTAGTGATTTTGCAATCCCATGCCATGATGCATTTTTAAAATTTTTGTAATCTCCAATATTGGAACTAATTTTTTATCAATGTGTTGGATTTATTGTGAAATTACGACTAAGGAGGTTGTTGGCATTGCCTAATAATATATTTAGGCAAATTATAATAGCTTTTTATTTATTTTTCTTCATTTCCCATTTTGTGTAATGTTGAATAAGCTAGTGGATTTATGCATTTTGTGTAATGTTGAATAAGCTAGTGGATTTATGCATGTCTCTCCCATTGGTTTCTTGTCTCTTCCTTAGCCCATATTTGTTCTTTTTGAGTTATTTTGCCAACCTAACTAGATAATAATGCACATGGTTTAGAAGATCATTCTTAAAATCCCTATTAAAATCTTTTGGCGATTACCTTCCTTTGAATTTCTTCCAAATTACAATTTAGCATCCTATTCCTATTTGATAGACCTATGGACTATTTTTCTCTATTCAATATGAGTTTCATTTATTAAATATATTGTTTTTAGGTGACCAACCATAACTCTCACCTTAAAAAAAATTGAAGATATCCCTCTTGCATTAGAATTGACTTAAATGATTAAAGAAATGTAGAAAGGTGCATTCTACATAAATTAGGCTCTTTTAGGAGAGAGAAAACACAATGTGAAAGAAAAAAAGACAATTCCTAAACTACCTTCACATCAAAAGTATATAGATTTTGTAAAATTAATAATTTAAAGCATGAAAAACATTTCTTCCTAAATGGAGAACTTACATAAACCTTAAATCTAATTTTAAAGATATTCATAATAAAAGTGCAATTTTTAATTTGTTGACTAATAAAAATGAAAAAATAAATTATAAAAACAAATTAATAAATAAAAGTAATTAATTTAAATGATAGAATCAATAAATAAAACAAACTCAAGTAATTGTTAATTTAAATAGCAACAATGTACTGAAATTGATGTCAGCTAAAGGCATTCTTTGACCGTATAAGATTATAGGAGAATATAATATATTATAATTTTAACAGTTTTTTCTTAATAGATCATATTGATCTTATTACAAATTGATCATCATTATCAATAATCTAATTAAAAACTTTTTATTATTTTGAAAAATTATATAAAAAATAAAAAATCTAAAAACCTCAAAGTCTCCTTTCAATAATCTCTTAACCTAAGAAGTTGGCTTAATGGGCATCATCTTTTTTTCAGAGGCATCATTTTATTTTTCAGAGAATTTATACAGATAACGAATCCACATATGCCATTTCCTGTATAATATTGTTTTCTGGAGGTCTGGTAATTCGTTACAGGTAATAAAATCATGATGGCATCAGGCGGTGGAAAGAGCGATTCTTCTGCGGAGACAAATATAAGCGCAGATCCGATAGAGCAAGGCCATGCATAACAAAATCCAAGTCTCCTCGCCCCCTCCATTAAGCTCAACGGTACTCAACGACGGCGATGACTGTAAACTCCTGCATCCTTTCTCTCCCCCGCAGTCATACATCTCATCCGCTGAATATTGGACCTTCAGCAGCAGCCGAAAACCATAGTACAGGAACGAGATATACTTTAACCACCTTATAAATACCGGTATGTGCTGCAATAATACATAAATCTTTTCAGTTAGGAATTTCAAGAAAAAGTTTTAGGAATCGGAACTTGGTAACTCCACCATGGAGTCATGGTAATGAAAGTTACACCTGAACGTAGTACCCTCCGGTGAGAAGAAACAGCAGCAGAAACAATGAAGCCACAGTTCCTACTCGCTTTATGCTTAGAGTGGCAGCCCCAAAGAATTCCCCAGCTCCCTGTCGCACCAGTTGAGAGGTTAGTATTCATGGAGAAGTATTTTAGGGTTGAATTTTACTGATGGTAAGTTTTAGGAATACTTTGTAGATTTTAGAAATATTTTAGATTTCGATAGAACAGAGTTGAAAAAATAAATTGGTATTAATTCACTTTTATTAGTTAGATTCCAAACTGCCACCAAACTCTGCAATCCACATAAAAATTTAGCTATAATTTATGAGTGAAAATTCATGCAAATTATCTGATTGAACAATAACATACCTGTCCAGTGATAACTATTAAAAGAATGGCAAGTAAGGTAAGGAAAAATGAAGAGACTGTCCTGTGAAATCCGGCCATGAAATAGAGAATGGACATGAATATCACAGGATACAGAAGATGAGCCATCATATCGCAGAGCGTACTGCAGATGTAATACACACTCAACCTGTACATATCTGCCGTCCTGTCCTTTACAAGATAGTCTTTCTCAAAGGGGAACACATAAACTGCTCCAAATAAAGAGGAAGATGTCCAGAAGATGCAGATGTAGAAGATCAATCCCACCTGATAATTTAATTCATATACAAATTCCATTCCATTTCAGTATCAAACAGAATTAATAACAAGAAATGTATTAAGTTTGATGATCTAATTGGTTGAGGTTAATTTGATGGTATATTTTCGGAATTTTTCAAATTTTGATATGTCTTTTTTTCATGGGATTTAAAAATATTCTTAAAATCTGTAATTAAAATAAAAATAACTAATCCAACCTGATCTCAAATTTGGGTTTCAGTTTCAATCCAATTAATTTTTTTTTCCAGAGAGAAAAATCTGTATAGTATTATATTGAGACAATATAAAGAGTACATATGAGATACAGCAAGAGCTAAATAACTAGCATCCTTGTGATCATATGGAACCAAAATCTTACAGATATAGGGCCATCACCATGAAGAACAGAAACATGGATATAGCAAATAGTGAACTAATTCAGAGAAGAAAATACTAAAAAGCCAAAAAGAGAAAACTGTGAAACATATCTGGATAGGGAAGAAAGCAAAAATGATCAGATCATATTCCGGGAATGAATTCAATCGGATTAAATTGACAGTGTATTTTTAGAATATTTCAAATTTTGATATTATTCTCAAAATCCACAATTAAAATAAAATTAACCAATCAAACCTGATCTCTAATTTGGGCTTCAGTCTCAATCTTGGATTTCCACCATAGAAGACCCAGAAGAATCGCAACCCCAGTGGCTTGAAACAATCGCAGGTTATCGAAGTAGTCTCTGTAACGCTCCCTGAATGTTCTCTTTGACAGAACACGAAATTGCTCCCACCATGATGTCGTCCAGTCCTTCCTAACCTGAACAGCTGATTGCAAATGGTCAGGAGCCTTTCCATATCTCTGCAGGGCTTCCTTCTCTTGGCCTTCCAATTCGGATCTGTATTTCCGCTGTAAGAACTGTCATCGCCAATGAATTATTATCAGCAGCTGTAATAGAAACTACACAATGAAATGAATTAATGGAATCGATGTGATCATTACGTTTAAGTATAAAGACAGTGAACTAACCATTTCAAATCTTCCAAGAAAATTGAAACAGTACAGAAATTACTTGAAGTGAGAAGTGGAAATAAGGTTAGGTACATATTGTAGAAAAACTTTCCATCTACCTCTCAGTAGAGGTTGGTTGGTTATAAGTGAATGTAGACTTTTACACACTTGGCTTCCTAAAAATTTCTAACACTATGAGCAACCATGAAAGTCTGAATTCACTTATAAGGTTACACATAACACTCTGAGCAACTATGAATGCCTGAATTCACTTATAAGGTTACAAGTATTATATGTTAGTTTAAAAAGTAAGTATTGGAAATATGATTTAGCGGGTTTGCTTTGAAATTTGAAATTATTAATGGTCGGATGAAAAACATCTTTTAGTAATCTTAAAAATAAAGGGTACAAAAAATATTTTAAAATTAATTTTTATTAATTTTAAATTTAATTAAAATATTATTTTATTTATCAATATTAAATTTTGTTTAATTTTAATTTATGATTTTTTGAATTCAAGTTTCTGTGATCTATAATTTGTTTTACAATTTTTTATTTTTTTAAAAATTACATAGGAGAAAATCTTGTGGTTAATCTCAAAATGAGGAACCGGATCTAGCCATCTAAATAAATAGATGAAGAGAAAAGATGGATATTAAATTTAGTTGTTATTGTTTAATTTATGTATTTTTTATAAATAATAATAATAATTTAAAATAAAGTTATAATTTATAAAAATTATGGATCTAGGTTTATTTATACTCAGGTCGAAAGACTCTTCTCTCAAAGAACTTTCATTCACATTCTATCTAATTTAAGTCTTGATGATGGACCCCCTTTGGGGTTTGAAACGTCGATAGAATGAACACAAAACTGTGATAATCGAGATCATGCCACTGCAAAAAACTACCACAGAAACTTAAAATCTAACAGTGATAATTTAATTAATTTTTATGATTTTTTTTGGGAAGCATTGTAAGATGCATGTGAATAACTGTTTTGATGTCTTATAAATAAGTTTTATTAAGATTTATTAACCAATAAGTAGTTTGATATCTTAGAAATAAATATTTATTAACTATTTAATTTCTAACTATTTATTAACATTTATTACCTGTTTAATTTAGAAAACTAAGTGTTATATCATTATGAAATTTCAAATTTCAAATTTTGTAAAGAATTTTTTTAATAATAGCCTATTTTTATTTTTTTTAACATTTAGGAAGTAAAAAAACATTAAAAATATAATTTATTTTTATAAAATATAATATTAGAATATTTGTAATGGTATTAGCAAGTGGCCTTCCTCTAACGAGATGACTTGTTTACATTTGTTGGATAGTAATGTTGTGGAATATGTCCTTAACTGTATTACCAACTTTGAGCTTTTTAAAGATTTAGAGCGAGACTCTCACCACATGAATTTGTCTTTAACCCTCAATCTTGTCATGCATACCAGCCAAAGACACACTAGTTTCAATTGGAGTAATATTGACCTTTTCTTAAAGGAGTTAAAAAGGAATTTAAGTTCCCTTACTTATAATAACAATATTGATCAAATATATCACAATTTTACTACTACCCTTTCCACTACCATTAGCAAGTTCTCCAATGAGGTTTATACAAGAAGATTAATAGAACTTCCAACCCTTGGTATGGCAAAGAATGAAAATGTACCAGGAAAACTATTCGAGATGCTCCTAATGAAACTGTAAAGCTCCGAAATATTAGTATATAGAAAGCTCTCATTAAAGAGAAGAAGCGGTCATATATTAATAAGAGACAAGAGCATCTTCTTCACCTTTCTAAAGTTGCACCCATAAAGTTTTGGTAGAATGTGCTTGTTCATAAATCTAAAGATAATCATTCGATCCCCTTAGAAAAGTGGGACACCTATCTTAAAAAGTTGTATGACTCCCCAGACACCATGGACAACATCGTTAGCACTCCTATTAAGGAAGATATATTTTCTCTTGAGGACGTTGAGTCTGGGATTAATAAGCTCACTAGTGGGAAAGCTAAAGATATTGAAGGATACCAAGCTGAGATCTTAAAGCTGGGAAGATCTATCCTCATTCCTCATCTCCACAAGCTTCTCAATTTGGTTGTAAAGCATGGCTTCCCTAAGCCTTGGACGCAAAGCCTTATTGTGCCTATCTTTAAAAATGGGGACAAAATTGTTCCCTCTAACTACAGGACCATTATGATTAGCCACATCTTAGCCAAGCTTTATGGTCTCATTTTGGATAAAAAGATTAGCCATTGGCTTGAAAGCCAGGTAAAAAAGCTAAAGGGCAAGCTGGTTTTAAGAGATGTCACTTGACTATCAAACATCTTGTCACACTCAGAATTATTGCCAAGGAATGTCGCAATAGTAAAACTGATCTCTTTTATTGCTTTTTGGACTTTAGAAAAGCCTTTGACATTGTTCTTCAGGATAAGCTTTGGAAAAGACTTGATGAGATAATGATTCCTCCTAAGTTGAAGATTGTTGTGATTTGCCTCTACGAGACGGTTGTTTCCAAGCTTAAGACCAACGAAGGGTGGTCTAAAGATATTAAATGCAATATCAGGGTTAAGCAAGGGTGCCCCCTTTCCCCTACCCTTTTTGGTATTTACTCCGATAATCTAGAGTGTTTGGAAATCGTAGGGTGCAAGGGGACCAAGCTTCCTGGTATTATCATTACTCTTCTCCTCTATGTCGATGATGTCATTCTTCTTGCTAGAAGCCATGAGGACCTAGACAAGCACCTTAAGACTCTTCATGACTATTGCTCCAAGATGGGTATGGCGGTTAATACTGACAAGACTAAAATCATGATAATTAAATCCAAAAAGATCACCCATGGAAATTTCGTCTATGATAACAATTTCTTGGATCAAGTCTCTTCTTATAAATATTTGGGTATTGACATTCCTTATCAGCTCAACTAGAATTACAACATTGAGAAAAGGATTATTAAAGGTTGGAAAGCTTATTATGAGCTTGAAAACAATTGCAAGGTTGTCTATCTGTGTATTTGGAGTAAAAAAATGTTCCTCTTTGAGACCCTCATCACCCCTATTGTCATATACGGTTGTGAAGTCTAGGGTTGCAATATATCCAAAGAGTTATGGAGAAAGATCGAGATGATTCAAAAGCAATTCATAACCTACAATCTCAAGATCAAGGGAAATACCCCCTATCCTATCTTCAGGGCTATGTTTATGTATAGAATGTATAAGAAGAAACTTTACAACATAGAATCCGAGAGGCTTCCTAAAATTGCTTCTAACTATAGTCAAAAACTTCACCTTCGCCTCAAGTGTGGGGTGGCATAAGGATGCCTAGTCTTGGCTCAACCATTGGGGGATAAAGGAGGAGATCATCGAGGGAAGCAAGGATAATGTCAAAGATACTATCACCTTCAAATTTAAAGATAAGTTATGGGATGATAAGGAGCTAGAGCGTAAAAGGAAGCTAAGATATTATAAGGAGGTGATCAACTCCACCCTTGAGAATTAGAATTATCTTTTTGTTTTGACTAGCTCGAAGAAAATGATGAACATCACTAAGATTAGAACTAATTCTCATGAGCTTCAAAGTGAAACCGGGTGGTGGTCTACTCCCAAGGCTCCCTAGGACGATAGAATTTGTTAGTTTTGCGATACTAAGAGGGTGGAGGATGAAAAGCACTTTCTTTTAGATTGTCTGGCCCTTACTCACATCTGCTCTCATTTCCCTAACATCTGTCACACTTCCAATCTTCTTGACTTGTTAAGTCAACCCAACTATAGTGATCTTGGTGCGCTTCTTTCCCTTCTTTTTGAGCACAGAAATAAACAACTAGATTCTTCTTCTTCTTAGGGTCAGATAGACCGCATTGGTCTTAGTGGATGTTAATCATCATCATGATCATCATTAAAAATGTATATCATTTTTTATCAAAATAGAATAAATATACAATTGAGAATATGTTACTAATGACAAATAAAGATTAAATAACTAAGAAAATAAGCATGGTTACAATGAGGAATAAAACAAATTAAATAATTATATATGAAATAAGAAATTATTAATTTTTTTAAGGTATATTTAATTAAAAAAAATTAATATAATATATTTGATACGTAAAATATATATAACATTGAGTGTATATAAATAGTGAAAAATTATTGAATATTGAGAAGATTTTATATATATATATATATATAATTTAAAATATTATTTTATATAATTATTTTTTATATATTATTTAGGATAAAGAATTTTTCATAAACAAATTTGCAAAGCATATCACTATAATCAATATAATAAAAGTGTAAAAGTTCAAATAATTTTAATAATAAAAATAAATATGAAAAAATTAATTAAATAATTTATAAAGAAGATAGATGATGGTACATCATTTTTCAAGTCAATTCTGTATAAATTTAAAAAAATAATAGTTTATAATATTTTTTTAAATATAAATTTTAATTAAACATGAAGTTGGCATGGACCGAAGAGAGTTTTATTTTATTAATGAATGCAACAATTTAATTTAAATTTTCCATATTTGTAATTGAAAATTTAAGAAAACCAAATGTACATATTAAAAAATATGTATATATACTTTCCATGACAGAACTATACAATTCAAATTCTATTTCTTTTTAGCAGTGAGAAATGCTTACGCCTGTTCATCGTGTGGAAAGATGGGATCTCCCGCAGAGGTACCATGAAGCAAATATCGGAGAAGAAATAATTGCAGAAGAGTTGTAATTTACCTTGACTACCTCTCTGGGAAGATCTTGAGGGCGTTGAATGGAACAGGAGGACTCGAACTCATCAGGTAATAAAATGTCGTTAACTTGTCCAGTGGCCAGATCCAATAAGAAGTCTGCAGGATTCATGGCTAGCTGGGGAATGAATCTTAGCGAAGCAAAGTACTCCATTGCCTCCTTGGCTTGTCCAGAGTAGATTGGGTGACCCTCTGAGATGAGTACAAGTTTATCGAACATGTGGAACAGCCGACTTGAAGGTTGGTGAATCGTCGTCATGATGGTTCTTCCATTCTGATTAAATTAAATTGTGATGGCCTTAGTATGAATTTAATTTGATGGTAGATTTTGAAAATATTATGGAATTTGATGAACAAGATAGAAAAAAAAAAAAAAGAGGTTGATTTCGGAGTTTCATCATATTTTTTCTATAATATTTCAAAATATGCAATGAAACTAAGTTAAGAGGAATATACAAACTTCCACTAATATTTGTAAAAATGTCTGAATTAAGTAGAAATGAGCCTCCTTAGATTCTTAAAATATTCTGGAATCTGAGAATAAGGAGAAGTGACCAGTAGTGGGCATTTTTAGATTTCTAAAATAGTCTGGAATCTGAAGATAAGAGAGGATCAATTGCTTGACTCCTCTCTGACTATCAGATTCCTATTCCAGAACTCTACAATCCATATAAATTCAACAAGTAGGAATTACTTGCGCTATATCTAGATTTAGATTTTAAAAATATTCTGGAATCTGAGAGTGAAGAGAAAGATCAATTGTTTGACTTGTCTGATTATCGGATTCTAGAATATTCTTGAATCTACCATCCATATAAATTCAGCAAGCAAGAATTACTTGCACTATATTTAAATTCTAAAAATATTCTGAAATCTGAAAGTGAAAATAAAGAAATAAGGAAATTGTTTAACCCTCTCTTGACTATAAAATTCTGGAATATTCTCAAACTCTACCAGACCCCTGACATTAAGTCGATTGCAGATTCCCTACATATTCAGAAATCGGACCACGCGTCCTACCGATTCCCAAATATTCGGGAATCTGCGATTGATTTAAGGATGCCCCTACCAGACATAAGTTCAATGAGCAAAAATTACCTGCGCTATATTTCTGAGGAGTTGGAGGAGTTTCGTGGCAGTTGTAGAGTCAAGTCCTGAAGTGGGCTCGTCGAGCAAGAGAAGGGAAGGATCCACCAGGATCTCGAATCCGATGCTAGTACGCTTTCTTTCACCCCCAGAAACTCCCCTCACGAAGGAGCCTCCAACTATGGTATGTCGGCATCTGATTGTCAGGTATCAGTGAATAAGCATATTCATAGAATTTGTTCATAACTTTCCCTGATACACTGTGAAAACTGCAACATTTAATCGTACCTCTCTAAACCGAGATCTGTAAGGACGGTCTCTGCTCTCAAAATCTTCTGTTGCCTACTCATATTGTTAGGAAGCTTCAGGAGAGCAGCAAAAACCAGTGATTCTTGGACGGTTAATTGAGGGAACAATATATCATCTTGTGTCACAAATCCGATTCTGTCATATAGATAAACAACAAGATGGTCAGCTGTAATTTTATCAGAAATTGTCAGCTATGCGTATTCAGTGGGCAAATGTATTGAGTGTAATTTGATTGCATATTTCCCAATATTGAAGTAAAATGAGTCAATTCAATAATTTGATTTTGAACCTTTTAAGGATAAATTCAAAATATTTTTAAAAAATGCATAAGCATGAGTTAAGTGTATTAAGTATAATTTGATATGTTTCTAAATATTTTGAAAATATAAAGTAAATGACTGAATTCAACCATTTGACTTTGAACATTATTTTTTGGGGATAAATTCAATATTATTTCAAAATTTCCATAAAACATGAGCTAACATTATTTTTAGGGACAAATTCAAGACTATTTCAAAATTTTCATAAACATGAGTTAACATTATTAAATTTCCATAAACATGAGTTAACATTATTTTTAGGGATAAATTCAGGACTATTTCAAAATTTTCATAAACATGAGTTAACATTATTTTTAGGGATAAATTCAAGATTATTTCAAAATTTTCATAAATATGAGGTAAGTTTAAATTGATGAAATAAACAATATAATTGGGATTATTTTAAAATTAATATAGAGGATTCAGAAATAAAGATGGCTTAATTATAATAATTATTTTTATAAGTGTATTTATTTTGGTATAAGATTTTCAAAATTTTGATTTAATTATCAATAATTATTAAATAAATGGTGAAGATTTAGTCTTCACATAGTATTTTAGAATATTTATAGTAATATAAACTAATTAAATATTAAAATTTATTTTCATCTACTTAGGGTAGCTCAATTGGCAATGACAATGGAAATGAATTCGCTTGGGGTAGCTCAATTGGCAATGGCAGTGGAAATAAATTCTCACTGGTTGATTAATTTTAAAAAATATCATATAACAAGTGTTATATGATGTGAGTTATGGTTTTCTGAGCATGTGGTAATGGCAATGGAAATGAATTCTCACTGAGTTGATTAATTTTAAAAAATATCATATAACAAGTGTTATATGATGTGAGTTATGGTTTTCTGAGCATGTGATATTGCTAAGGTATGATATTGTAATAAAGCCTATGTACACATTAAGAATCTCGGTGATAAAGTGAGATTAGAAGTTCAAGATTAAAAATCTTGTTCTATGTTTTTATATATGTTTAAGCTATATATTAATTTTTTAATAATTAATAATAATAATTTAAAATAAAGTTATAATTTAGTTAGTTTTTATGATTTTTTAAATTTCAATAATGAAATAAGTGTTTTGATATTTAATATAGATAGATGTCTATATTAAATTTAATTTACAAAACTGTACTAGTAATATTTTAAATTTTTATATATTTATTTCTATTAAGTAAGCTTGAAAATTGACTCGTTCTATAAATAAATTAATAAAATATTTGTAATATTATAACTGTTTTGTTGTCTATAATCATATTTATGTTAAGATTTCTCCATGAACAAATGCGTAAAAAAATTTAACATTAATTTTTTCAAGTATAATTTTTTTTTTCAAATTTAATAATAATTTGTTAGAATTACATATTAAATTTAAGTACCTAAAAACTTATTTTAAAAATATTAAATTTATTTATGAATTCAAAAACATATTTCCAACCATATAAATTACAATCTCCAACATTATAATTTATTTGAACAACAGGGAAACTTAAAAAAAAAATTGAACAATGCAAGATAAAAATGTAAATATAATATAATAGATAATAAATTGAACAATGCAAGATAAAAATGTAAATATAATATAATAGATATGGAGGCATACCTCCGCTTTAATGCTGTGCTATATGGAATATCATTGTAAGTTATGCTTCCTTTGATATCTCCATGGATTCTTCCACCCACAATTTTCAGGAGAGTGGTCTTCCCACTACCAGAAGGACCCATCAAAGCAAGAATTTGACCAGGAGCTACGCTACCAGTAATCCCATTCAGAATGCTCTTGGACATCGACTGATTCTGGCTGTCACCTATATGCCGGAGCTGCGACAAAGGATTCCATGTCCCTGGAGGGCTCTGGTATTGTACCGTGTATTTCAGGTCCTCAAACTGCATGCATTCCAGATAAAAAAATTCCTTAAAACAGAAAAAAAAATTCAAATATAATCCAATCACATTGGTGGTTCTTATTCCTTGAGCTTATGTTGATTGCTAATTTTCTGAAGATTTCGTAATCAAATGGTCATGGGTGTGGTGGGTCAAATAACTGACAGCCCCGTGTCCGCTTGATTGGTGAATATTGGAGGATTACTGATATGGCCGCCGTCTATTAATGGGAGTAGTGAAATAATTGACCGTGCCTGCACCCATGTCTGTCTGATTGATGAAATGAGCTCGGTCAAATAATTGGCTGTGCTCATGTCTACTTGATTGGACAATATTCAAACAATCAACAATCGATATATAAAGATGCAGGTTACTATTTATCTCAAATTGCAAGATATTTAAAAAAAAAATTTCTTAAAATATGTAACTTCTAATTTCCACAAAATATAGATCCATATAAAAATTAAACTCGCTAACTTCCACTCAAACTATTATCCCTTACATCATTTATCTCATTTTAAATCATTTTTATTGCTAATGGCTTACCTTGACAAATATAGGAAGGGGAGAGAAATTTGCAGTTTCAATGTCGTACGAGTGCCGATGCGCCTTACTTGAAGAACAGAATGGAGGCATATCAGGAACTGTAACATGAAGTCCCCATAGTTAGTGTTATTACTGTTCACATAAAAGGCCATTAGATGTTTGAAAATAAAGCGTGTGCTAATTAACTGACTGGTAGTTTACCCTGGGTGATAGTACTAGTGGTCTCTGGAATCTGAACAGATGATCCTTCATCCCTTTCTCTTTCTCCATCTAAATATTTTCCAGAGCCGAACAGTTTCAACTCGACTGCCCTGGAATCTCTCGGTACACAGTCTGCCATTGTCAGAAATCACACCCACTTCTCCATAGAATGTCAGGCCGGAGGCATAGAAAGGCCCCTGAGCAATGCCTCGAAGACATTTAATTATTACAAGTTCCCTCACGACAAAAGCGTACACCTAAAAGGCACCGGAGTCTCATCCCACTCATCTCTATTGTGTGAAACGGATATTTCACCGCCCTCTTGAAATGCATGACTCTTTCCATCTACAACAACTCCACCAACATCACAAATCCATGTAGGAAGTTGTTTAGTTAATTAGAAACTAAGCTACAGAGATTGCAATTTGCAGTTATCTTTATCTAAGGAAAATATTTTAGAATTGGATAGACAAGAGTGAGATTTTTCTCTATCTAATTAATTAAATTCAGCTACATTGTACACATATAATATTGTAATATAAAAGACATATAAATAAAATATTAGATCATGCAGGTTTGAATGTTAGATTATTAGGTCAAATTCTAGTAACAAGTACCTTTTTTATCCAAAAGTCATGGGTCAAATCTCCTCCCTTGGGGTTAGGTCTGGTTAGTTTGGTCAACGGCACAAGGTCAAATCTCCTCCCTTGAGGGTTAGGTCTTGTTAGTTTGGCCAACAGCAAATCTCCTCCCTTGGGGTTAGGTCTTGCTAATTTGGGCAACCGCAAATCTTCTCCCTTGGGATTAGGTCTTGCTAGTTTGGCCAACTGCTAGTCTATCACAAGGTCAAATCTACTCCCTTAAAATTCTGCCTTTCTAGTTTAGCCAACAAAACTCGATTTTCTTCCTAAATATACCCATAAATATATATATATATATATATATATATATATATAAATAAGATTATAAAAAAAATTATGATAAATTTTAAAAAAATTAATAATAAAATCAAAATGATAACCCCATCAAAAAAAAATCCTAAACTAAATCCATGGAAATGTAATATTTTGCATTTTAAAATTTGGAAAGTTACATATGCATGCAAATAATCACGTATTGTTATTGCAACCACTAGTATCACACAACTTTCAACGAAGCACCTGATAATCCAAAAAGTTCTTAGCGGGGCGTGGTACGAAATCTTTATGAAATTTAATGTTACATGTTTAAATCTTCCCGATTAACCGGTCGACCAGGGTTAAGATTGAAATTTTATTTTATAATTGATTTTTATTTTTTATAAAATATAAATTAATAATTGAATGAAAATTAAATTTTATATTAATTAATTTATATTTTATAAAATAATATTTAAAATAAAAATAATTATAAACCTTTAAACCTTCATTTTTTCTATAGAAAAATTAGATGATTTCTTGTAAATATTAGATGATTTCTTGAAAACAATATAAAAAGTATTTATTATATTTACAAGAGAACATAAACCTCATAGAAATAAAAAAGTTTGAAGTATAACTTTAAATAAATGTAATTTTAAGTGACTATAAAATGGAATGGCAGAAGAAAATCAATATTAAACAAATATATTGTTAAGGATTATAAAATGAAATGGCAGAAGAAAATCAATATTATTTAAGAGAGGATTTCATTTTTTGTATTAAAGTTTAGGTAATAAAAAAGATTCAATGTCAGTATTAAAGTTTAGGTAATAAAAAAGATTCAATATCACATGTTTATATTATTAAAATAGTTTTTATATTATTATTATTACAATGTAATGGAGAGAAAAGTTGTCTATGTGACATTTTTGATATAGGATTTAAATATGGAGTTTTATGAAGTTAGAGTTATTTCATATTTTCTGTATTTTTTAATGATTTGTTTGGGATAGTTAACATGATATATTTTAATTTGTAAATATATTGTAAGATTATTTTGGTAAATTTCAATAATGTTTTGCATTAAGTCTTTGATTGCATAATTTATTAGCCTTTTGGAATGTAGCACCTGCATTCATAGGACTAAAGGGAATTCTTAGGTATTCATAAGTCTCTTTGGTATAGTGAATTTCATTTTGTGTCTGTTTTCTTTATTTACTAGCACTTGGTTGTAGCTTAAAAAGACATATCTTAAAATCACAACATTTTTTATATATTTGATGGATGATGTGTTAAGGTTCTTGAAATCCATAAAAAACTTTCTTTCCCGTATCTTTTTTTCAGCCACTATTGGATGGAATACCTATGTCGAATACCATGCAAGTGTAGGGATACTTACATCAAGCAATTTTTGCAATTCCTTCTTTACCTAGGGTGCCAACTATGGATTTATATCTATAAGTTTTTGTTGAAATGGTTTGGCATCTTCTTTTAAAGAATTGCAAGCTAAAAGACATCTTCCTTTTAAGCTTTTAAATATTCATATGTCTAGACAAAGAAATCCTTCTATTATATAACCAAATCCTCAACCCATTTTTGTTTGACAGATATCTACCTTACAGTTAAAAATGTGTGCTAGGAAAGGATGTGAGCTATTTTCTATTCAGGAAGAAGACCATTTGCAGGAAAAAAAAATCTAGAACTTCAGATGATTTGGAAGTGATTCGAGATTACAAAGATGTGTTTCCAGGTGAGATTCCTAGGTTTCCACCTAAGAGGGACATTGATTTCTCTATTGAGTTGATAAAAGGGGTTACGCTAGTATCTAAGGCACCTTACAAGATAAGTGTGCCAGACTTAATGGAGCTAAAAGTGTAGCTTCAAGAGTTATTAAACAAAGGGTATATCAAACTGAGTATTTCACTATGGGGGGCACCAATTTTATTTGTTAAAAAGAAGGATGGTACATTTTGATTATGGATTGATAACATATAGCTAAATAAATTAATGATTAAGAATAAGTATCCATTGCCTAGAATTGATTATTTACTTAACCAATTGATGGGGGTTATTTTTTCTCTAAAATAGGCTTATGGTCCATATACCATCAGTTAAGGATTAAAGATGAAGATATTCCTAAAATGACATTCAGAACTAGGTATGGGCACTATGAATTTACAGTGCTTCCATTTGGACTTATGAATGCACCAGCTACCTTTATGTGTTTGATGAATAGTAACTTTAGTAACTACCAGGACAAGTTTGTATTAATATTTATCGATGATATTCCATTCTACTCTAAGACACCAGAAGAACACAAACAACACCTAGAAATAGTGTCGTAGACACTTTGAGAGCATCAATTTTACATTAAGATTAGCAAGTGCGAATTTTATCAAGGAAAAATACAATATTTAGGACATGTAATATCTAAGGATGGAATAGTTGTAGATCCAGAAAAAGTGAAAGCCATTCTTAACTGGCCAATTCCTAAGGATGTGTCGGAGGTTAAATCATTTATGGGTATCATGATATACTATCGCATATTTATAGAGGGGTTTTCTAAATTGGCTTACCCCATAACCTCTTTGCAAAAAAAAGAGGTTAAATTCGAAGGAACCCAAAAATGTCAGTAGAGTTTTGAACTGTTGAAGCATCTGCTCACTATTGCACCTATGCTTAAAATAGCATATCCTGACAAGGATTTTGATGTATGTAATGATCCTTGTTTGGAAGGCTTGGAAGGAGTACTAATACAGGAAGACTATGTGATAGCCTATGAATCTTGGAAATTAAAGGATCATGAAAGAAATTGTGCAGTCTATGATTTGGAATTAGATGCAATTATTGATGCACGAAATATGTGGAGGAACTACTTAATCCATAAGAAGTTTACCCTAATTATTGATTATTTGAGTTTAAAATATATTTCTAGTCAACCTGACATGAATTCCAGACAAGCCAGGTGGATGGATTTCTTTAATGAATATGATTATGACATTAAGAATATAAAAGGGAAGGATAATAAAGTGGTTGATGCACTAAGTCGAAGTTTGAAACAGATTTGTAAGGTGATCATAAGTAGTCTTGAAATAAATTTCTTACCGTAAAAATAATGGTTATAGAAGATATCATTTATAATCAGATCTAGGAAAATTTGAAGGATAAAAAAGGTCATGTTGAAAGTTAGGAATATGCAAGTAATGAAAATGGTTTGCTAACATTTAGGAACATAATATATGTCCCTGATGTAGCTAGAATTAAATAGTTAATATTGGATGAACACAATAAAACACCCTTCTCAACTTACCTTGGTTACCAAAAAATCATTTCAACACTCAGAAAAATAGTTTTTCTAGCCTGATATGAAGAAGGAAGTAGCTGAGTACTTGAGAAAATGCCAAGAATGTCAAAAATTAAAGGTAGAGCATCAACGTCCACCAGGATCTCTGAACCCTCTACCTATACTAGAATGGAAGTGGGAGGTAATTTCAATAGATTTTATCACTGGTTTTCCTATAACTAGGAAACATCTTGATTCAATTACGGTTTTTGTAGACAAGTTTTGAAAGGATGCTCATTTTATACTTGTTTAATCTACTTACAAAGTAGTTCAAGTGGCATAAATTTTCAGGTTACATGGAATACCGAAGATTGTCATATTGAACAAGGACGTGAAGTTCACCTCCAACTTTTGGAAAGAATTATTTGCAAGTATGGGAACACAACTGAACTTTAGCATTGCATATCACCCACAAATAGATTGGAAAATTGAAATACTAATCAGGCCCTTAAATACATGTTATGCATGTACGTAATGAGTAAGCCCACTAAAGAGGAGGATTACTTGCATTTAATCGAGTTTTCCTATAATAATAGTTATCGGACATCACTCAAATGATTCCTTTCGAATTTATGTATGGGCGGAAGTGTTATACTCCCTTGAGTTGGAGTAAGCCTGAAGATAGGCTTGTGTTAAGACCAGATCTTTTGTAAGAAATGGAACAAAATGTGAAAAAAATAAAACATAACCTAAAAGCAACTCAGGATAGACATAATAGTTACGCATATTTGAGGAGGAAACACGAAGAAATCCAAGTTGGGGACATGTATATAATAAAGTTTCACCAAAAATAGTACCCTAAAATAGGCAAATTTTGCTAAATTAGCCCCTCAATTATGTGGGTCATTTGAAATATTAGTCAAGATATCGCCAGTGGCCTACTAGTTATCATTCTCCACCCACATTAAGGTTCATGACGTATTTCATGTGACTCTTTTGAAAAAGTATATTCGTAATCCTACTATATTATCAATTAGAATATTGTACAGATTGAAACAAAAGGTGAATTATATTGGAAATACTAAGAGTGGGGTGAATTAGTATTTCACTTTTTCTTACATTTTAGTATCATAAATTTAACTAATAACATCATAGTAAGGAACATAAAATATATATATATAGATATATATATTTCTTGAGGGAAGCTACAACTTCCAGTTTACCAACTATAACTAGAAGGGCTACAACCCTTGATTATTTACCAACCACTACTGGAAGGAGCTACAACCCTTGGTTTACTAACATCCACTGTGTTGGACACCTAATCCTCTAAGGACTAAGGTGTGGGAGCTTAATAGTCAAAGGGTGATCCGGATTTAAACAGGAACGCAAAAAATTACAGAGATAACCATAAATACAAAGATACAACAGAAATAATACTTCATTTCATTAATGTAAAATATTGAAATATGCTTACAAACAGAAATGGAAATAAACTAGCTCGGGTGATGGTAGCTTATCTCTGAGGAGAGATGTGATGACTACATGCCTCTGAACTCTCTTACAATGAGGCTTAAAGGCCTATTTATTGTTGAGAAACAATGGAAAACCCTAAACATCCAAAACCCTAACCCTAGGAGATGAAGCGCCAAACTATGGGCCCTGTTTTGGGTAAATTGGTACATCAACTTCCCGGGGTTGTAACTTTGGCATACGATCTCCATTTGACGCGCACAATACCTCGTTAGAAAGATCTATCTGAGGACTACAACTTTGGGAAGAGAAACATCGGTCCATGGACCCATGTTGCTCCCAATTGTCCCAAAAACATCGTTTAGGGCCTCAAAACGGCTCCGGAAGTTCAAGATCCGCAAAACTGCCAAAAATAGTAAATTGTGCTTCAAATAAGGAAACTGAAAAACTAGAAGAAACAATGGTGGGGGTCCAAGTGGAATTGGCAGGTGGCCACCAATATCCACCTGGATCATTCCTCCCCCCTTAGGAATCAATGGTCCCCATTGCGTTGGGTTCCTCCATGAGATGAGGAAACTTCTGCTGAACTTGGTCCCTGGTGAGCCACTTACCCTAGTGAAGGAGTTGGCTTACTTTGAAAACTTGATACAGTTGGATCTTCTACTGGTGAGTGTGCTTGATCTGCATGTCCATGATTCGATTAGTTGTAGCTTGTTCCATGCAATATGAATTAACTTTGTTGGTGTGAGTTGTTATGCAGTGTTGGATGTGTCTAGTAATGGTGGAAAGTATGGCTGAAGGCAGTCCACATTTGTTAAAATTGACAACTAGGGCCAAACTCCATGTGGATCACCTTATTTGTGACTACTGATATTTTTCCTAGATTCCTCTCATCGAGAGGTGTAGGATTTATCTAAAGATCATCCGATTCCAATAAGTATTTATGGAGATATGGATTTATTTTGATTATGGAAAAATTGTCAAAGTCAGCCAGCAACTTATGTAGGCCCAAAATCCCAATAGTCATGTCTATTCAACCTCAACGTTTTGCATATAAATACAAGGAGCATTCTCCTCATTTGGACACTTAATCATCACACACTTGGGATCTCTTCCTCTCTTTACTTGTCTTTGGGTTTTAGTAGGAGGAGAGATCCTAAGGGATAACGCTGCCCTAATCCAGAGGGCAGAAAGTCGGAACTGTCAGAAAAGTCCGAACTATTGGAAAAGTCAGAACTGTCGGAATTGTTGAAAAAGCTAGAAAAGCTAGAACTGTTGAAAAAGCTGGAACTGCCGGAAAAGCCGAAAAAGCCGGAATTGTCGTAACTATCGGAAAAGTCGAAACTGTCGGAAGAGCCGGAACTGCCGGAAGACCAGAAAAGTCAGAACTGTCGAAAAAGCCGGAAAAGCTGAAATTTACAGAAAATCCAGAAAATTCAGAATTGTTGGAAAAGTCAAAAAAGCCGGAAAAGCCGGAATTGCCGGAACTGTTGGAAAAGTCGGAAAAGCCGGAAGAGTCTTTGACTGGTCCTATGGGCGGATATTTATTTGATTATACCTGGAAAATCCATCCATAAACGAAAAGATTTCACATCCGGTGCATTGATCAATTATCTGGTTGATGAAGGGTGTAGGGTAGTTTTCCTTTGGACAAGCTTGATTTACATCCCTATAATCGACGCACACTCTAATCGTTCCTTGCTTTTTCATCACAGGAACAATGTTTGATACCCAATTAGTTAGAGGAACCAGGTAAATGAAACCAGCATGGAGAAGTTTTTCAACTTCTGCCTTAATGGCAATAGCTTTCTTCGGGTGCACCTGTCGAAGTCGTTGTCATACTGGTTTGACATCTGGATACATCTTAATTTCGTGTTCAACTATGCTCGAGTCAATGCCTAGAATTTCTTCATATGACCATGCAAAGACATCTCTGAACTCACGAAAGAGAGCGTAATATACTTCCAGTTCTGAAGAAGAACAATATTTGCCGACATGAATATTCTCTACAACATCTGGTTTGGTCGAGATATTATGGCAATAGTTTCTTCAATATTTGACAGATTTCGCTCGAAATCCACCGTATTTACAGTATTTGATAGAAAATCAAAAAATGAAGGATGTTTAAGATCGTTGGAGCAATCTTCGTTGTAATCCGGAAGATGGGAACGATGGTGGTAATCTTCCCATGGTGCCCCCTCTATCATCATTGACTGAACAATTCCTTCGTCTGTAGAATGTACATGTGACCAAGGATCTGAAGAGGTACCATATTCCTTAGACCTATCTACCCAAATGCTCGATGAGCGTTGATTTGGGTTTGCCTCCCATGCCGAGAACATTGATTGCTACAATATTTCTATTGGGCTTGGAGGCAATACCTGGTGATGATCCATGCTAACATCGTGTTCGGACATCTTCTGAATAGAAGATACCATATTGCAGGTTCCCACCGTGGCCACTTCCGCCAGATTGTTTGGAGGCGGTAGGGCAAAAGTACCCATCAATGTAGGGTCTTTTAGCAGGCCTACTCCGATATTTTGAAGCAACTGAGAGCTTCCGTGGATCATCGGGATGCTTCCCGTAACTTGTGAACTGTTGGGGAGAAAGGTTTGTTGGTCGACGATTGTAATTCCTCCTTGAAAAGGAAATGCAATCTTTCTGAAGTATGTTGACACAACAGCGGCCATAGCATAAATCCAGGGCCTTCCCAGTAGGATGTTGTAATCGAGGTTTCCATCGATAACTTCAACATCAATTTCTATTGTTTTGCCCCCCAGTTCAACTTGCAAGTTACTTAAAATCCCGTATGGAGTGTATGTCCGTCCATCAAATGCTTTTAACGTCGTTGACGATCGCGACAAGGGTGGTGAGCCTAAAGTTGTCCAACAACTCATTAACATAATACAGGTAGATTCCCCCTCATCAATAATTGTTCGATGAATAGTTTTTCTGAGGGCTTTCACTTGAATGAGGAAAGCCAGTTGAGCTGGTAACTGAGGTTCATATCCTTTATGATTAAAGGCCACAAGATTTGAATCCTCTGGGTCAATCCCACCTATTGCTGATAATAGAGCCTGCTTTTGGGAGGGGCAATTTTGCAGTACTTCAAGTGTTGACATAGTGGACGACGATTGGACCAGGTCCTCTACTATATTATAATTTTGTGCTACTCTGGCACGAGGATTAAATGTCAATTTGTGTACTACTCCCTTTGGCGGCTTTATCGTTAGCTCAGGAATGATGGGTGGCACAACTTCGGTCGAAGTTGTTGTCGAACTACTAGGTTGATCAGTAGCCTTGTTGTTCGACAGTTGTGGATTCCCATAATCTTTATTCCTTGTCGATATCAAAGCATCATTTTGTTGTTTCAAAATGGACAACATAAGCACTTGGGATGGGGAAGCATTGTCGCTAGCAACCAGATTGGTTCCTGGGTTCGGAAACAGATCAGTAAATACTGCTGAAGTTTTTGAATTCTTAAAGAATTTCTTAATTTCAGCTTTATGTGGACAATCTTTCGTCCAATGATCCTCATCACATATAAAGCATGGATGATTGGGTTTCCTTTCTCCAGAAGGGTTTGCAGAAGATTTTTCAAGATACGAATCATCCTTTTTCTTCTTTTGCTTTTCCCTTTCTTCTTGCCCCCTGGTTGCTTCGGTTCTTCGCTCTTGTCGGTCGACACGACATTAACCTCCGAGGTAAGAAGTTCTTCATTTTCATTTTGACCAGAAACCGTGCGGGCTTTCTTGGATGTAGCCTTTGCAGTTTTCGTGCTAGTCATACCTATTATGCCATCACCGGCATGAGAGTCTTTGTTTGATTTAGGAGGAGGAGGAATGGAAAATTCTAGTCTAGGAGCATCAGGGATTTTGTCGTAGAGCATGCCAGACTGAGTATAGATCAAGTCTAAATATTGTGCATGAGCAATGACTTGCTCTTTAGTGATGACCCCTCCCTTAGCCACATCTTCTGTAATAGAAGGCAACAATGACTTAATAACCCATTCAGCCAATAGCTCATCAGGAACATATGTTTTTACCATTCTACGATGACGTCGCCACTCATGAATATGATCAGATATGTGAGTGGTTGTCGTCTGCTTGAAATTGGTAAGAAGCTCCGTTCCTGTTTCGTACCTTATTGGTAACTGAAAATGGGTTAAAAAGGTGGTGGCAAGGGTGCTGAAGTTATCGAATGAAGCTCTAAGCAATTCGATGTACCATTTTGTTACCGGACCAGTTAACGTTCGCTGAAAAAGGCGAAGCCTAATCAAATCATCATTGAGAGTGTTGGACGAACACCACAGATGAAAGGTCATCACATGATTCAACGGATCTTCACCCGGATTTCCATTGAATTTAGGAATATCTGACGAAAGTTTATGAGGAATCGCTGGCCACCAAGGGGCATAAGCAATTGGATCGTTTGTTAGCCGATTTAGATTTGGTAACTCTAAAGTCACCACGAAGGGCAACTGTTGATTTAGGTTTGGCGAAGCATACCCAGGATAAGATGGGATCGCCTGAGAAGTGGGTCTTTGCATACCAGCATAATGTATTTGACGCTGATAACTTTGATAAGGTTGATGGGCATAACCATTATGATATGATTGATGTTGACTGTTTTGAATATACGGTTGCCCATTACCCGCAAAGCTTTGTTGCTCAGGTCCTCGGTAAGTTTGTTGGAATTGCGGTTGTTGATATTGCACCAGCCATGGTTGTGAAACCATTTGCTGTTGTCCAATACTGGATGTTTGACCAAGATGAGGGGTAATAGTACCCGTTTGAGCCTAAGTCGCTCCAGTTAAGGAGCCACTAATCGGTGATTGTGATTGTGTCGTGGAGACAAGAGGCTGTTGTATTATGACCTGTGAAACTTGAGGTTGACATACAACAGGAAATGCTTATACTTGTGACACCGTCACAATAGCCGGTGTAGTGGGGATATTCGACACAGGTAAACTTGCTTGCATTGAATATACAACTCTTGGCTATTGAGGCAATATTGGCACCCAACCACTGGATGTGATTCCAGCTTGACTCAAATTCTGTTGTGAACTCTGATATGGTTGTTCTCCCAGAGGGAACAATAAAAGGGCATACTACCCCCCATACGGCGGCAACCTAGTGTTCAAAGGAAAGATTGGCCTTTGGACACTGGACTGCCCAAATTGATACTGTTGCGAAGGATCAATTTGTTGAGACTCAACATAAGAAATTCTAGATATTATTCCGGACGAACAAACGGGAACAAACCATATTGTCGAAATAGTCCCTGGGTGGACTTCCTCTAGCGGTTGAGAGCTAGTTGGGACAGATGGTATACCAGCGAACATTGTCGGAGTGGCGGCAGGAGGTTCTGCTGCCGCTGTATCGGACGACACAATCCTAGATGTCGATGGTTGTCTAGACATATCGAGTCTATCCAAAATACTTCCTAGCGATTCTACAGGAACTTGCAATGAAGGCAGACTATCTTCTGAAGTAGAAGGGTATAGGTGGATCCCAGTTCCAAGATGCAATGGAGTACAGGATGGAAGATCCTCCATAATTTATTCTATAGCAATCAGTCCAGGCGGAAGAGGTAGACCATCAGGTCCGTAAAATATTTCTGGTGCCAAAGAAGGTATTGACTCTGTAGCAACAGATGTTGGAGGGGAAACACCTTCCGAATCAACCCCAGATGGAGCTGGTTTAGGAATAAAAGTGTTTACCGTTACACTAGGATCAATTCTAATGTCCTCTCGTGACTACGGAACTTCTTCTGTAGGGGCGGGGATACCAGAAATGGCTGGAGTAACTGGAGTCTCTGAGGATGTTGAAACACAAGTTTCAAACAAACCAGGAGACTTTGACCCAGTTAAATGAGTTCGCTTGGCCTGGAATGGTTTTGTTTCCAGAGTCAAAGATGGTTGACTCGTTAGTCTCTGCGAACGATGGGGTTTCGATTGAATTTCTTCCACGATTGTGGATTGCTTGATCAACTCAAAATAAAAAGGGGAAAATGTGATTCCGAATTAAATGAATTTTAGACACTTCAACACAACTTGCTTTTTCAATTTTTAAGAGTCGAGAAAAAGCTAAAGATGACTCTAGTTGCCTTCGATTTTTAATGAGCCTGAAGTGAAAAGTGCTCATATGGACCTTTTCTTTTAAGGAGTCTGAAAAGGAACGAAAGTGACCACTCTGGAAATCTAGACAGAGGGATTACCAAACCAATCGCAAAGCTGCAGAATACTTTTTACGATACGGCAGTCAATCTTCCCGAATGTTGTGTTTAGTGCATTACGATCGATAGGGTGGCAGACACGGCTTCCTAAGGATAAAGGATATAGCCTATTATGGTCTCCCAATATATACTCGACGGTACGTGGGAGCACAAGTCCGTACTGGCACTTGTCATCTCAAAGAGGAGGAATCACCCAAAATACGATGAAAGCGATAGTTACCAGGCTTTACGACGCCAGAATACGTCTCTAGCCTAGACTTCTAAATGTTGTGCGTTAGGTTCCAAAGAATTTTTATGTTCATTGAATTTATTTTACAGTTGATCTTTCTTAAGAAGTTTGCCTTTAAGGTTCACCGCGTGATGTAGATATACAATTCCTAAATATGCAATCTAAGATGATAAACAGTCGTTTACTCTTCTTTTTGCAATGAAAATCCTAGCTGCTAAGGAAAGAGAAGTGAAATTCTTTCAACATAGAGCAGAGAGCACACACTAGATGCACTGTCCTAAATCAAAATCAACAAGCAATCTAAATGCAAATGCACATGCATGTATTTGTTTTCTTCTTTCTTAATGTGTGAATGATAAAAATAATGCTAAGTACAAATCTGAATTATCCTTTCAAAGCGATAGTACTAACAATTTTCTTTTCACAAAATGAAAGGAAGACAAGGACGACACTTTGCGATTTTGAATTGAAAACTGCTTTCAACACTTGAAATACTATTAATTCAAATCAAATACAAGCGTAACAGTGTAATCGACTATCAAAAAGAGGAGGATTCTTTTCTTTGACTAAAAATGACACTTGTGACACTTGCAAATTAAAAGACAACAATTCGATTAAGCTACTGTTTGTAAAGGAGAACTGTAAATGGCGAAAAATACATAAAAATATTCACAATTCTTTGTACAATGGAGGCTGAATAATGCAAAGGAAGGGAGTTTCAATAGTGGTATACTGATCACAGACAACAAAACTCCTGAATAAAGCTGAAGACAATGAAGAAAAAACCAAAATCTGGAGGCAGAAACAGTCTTATCTGATCATCACACCTGTAACATGGGGAAATAGGGATACATCTCACCTATAGCACATGGGAGGTGTGATGCATCCAGATTGTCAAAAGGAGACAGTGCGATGGTACAGGGACGAGACTTTAACTTGGTTTTTGGTCACAGTTTGCAGCTTAGTTCAAGGATTTAGGCTGAGCTAATGATAGTCAGTAAATACAAAGCATAGGGGCTGATCTAATGAGGTTACTTGAGCTACCACTAGGGCACTTAGGATGTTTGCAAGTTGGTTGTTCAGTTTATAAACAAAACCCGGAGATGGACTGAAGCAGCATTGATCTACTTTGCACTTGCATAGAAAATGCAGTTCGAAGGCTAGTTGGCTTAACTTCAGGCTCCGTCTCTAGTTTATAAAGCAAACAAATATAAACAAGAAAACAAGCTATTCGATCCCCAGTGAGTCGCCATTTTGTTATCGGGAAAACTAGTGTCCATTCAGAGCTGCTAGTCCCACTAAGACGGGTAGCTATCTTAGAAACAAACAAACTAAAGTTACTTGTGTTTTCCTTTATGAGAGATAGATGAGAAAGAAGCAGAGAGTACCAACCTCAGTCTTTCGCTTGGCTCCTTGCTTGTTTCCTTTCCCCTTTGACAGAAATTCACCACTCTTTCCTCACTTGTCCCACTTCAAAGAACACATGTGGAGTCAAAGCAGCATGATACCATCAAAGCATAGAGATCTATAACCATAAACAATATAGGATCAGATATATATCAACCATACATATGCATATATCAAGACAAGATTAAGAGATACACAAACATATGGAGGAAAACTCAAATAGCTTTATTGAGAGAAGTGATAGAAGAGAGAATTACAACCCATTGGTCTGACCCAGCACCATCCTCCCAACATGAAAGCCCTCTTCACCTCATGAAAAGCTTAGATCACCCAACAATGTTGCACAGAGAAACCAACAGCACTTCCTTACAAAATACAAGATTCCAACCTCTGGATCTCTAGGATGAGGGATCCATATATAGATGTTTGCAGGTGGGTGAGTCAGCTTCTGGGATTTTGATTAGTGTCCTCTCTCTGATATTTCTTGGTTCCACTTGGAGATTTCATGATCTCTTACTCATCCCTGGGCAAATTCAGAGAGGCAAGTGTCAAATGGGCAGTTTCTAGAAGATTCCCTGGGTTTCCACCTAGCCAACTGCCTCTGCCATTTGTCTGCTCTCGCTCATCGCACCCTAAAGAATTTCTTTCCAGTATGCATCACACTTTTTTCATGTGGCAGGTGAGATGCATCGCACCCTTAGCACTGAGTAGTTTGTATGGTCCAGTTTTGATCAGTTCTAAGTAGTTTTTCATGGATAACTTCTGGGAGATGATGTAATCAGCTGACCTTGCTCCTTTAGGGTATGAAACAACACTTTTAGGGACTTAGAAGCCCTTGGTTTTATGGACATATGTGATTGGGGTTGCAGTGCCAAAATATGTCTATAACAACAACATGCACCCGAAGAGGTTTGTTGATTATAGTGTGAACAGGAGGCACTGGAACACGATTGATGTTGGTTGATTGCTCGTCCACGTTATCTTGCAGCTCTACTGGTTCTTCTACCTCGATTCCTTGGTGTTGTCAAAGACAACCTGTTGAACGTCTTTTCTCCTTGATCTAAGAATTCTCGATCCGAGACCAAGTTGGTATCAACACTTCCTCCTTCTTGTCTCAGTCCTGCATATCGATTAGCAGCATTAATAAGAGGTATATTAATTGATCCAAAGGTTGCAAGAAATTTAGAACTAGAAATAAATCTACCCTCACTATCTCTAGGTCTACCTGTACTCCTACGCATAAAGATAAAGGAAATATAAACTCAAGAAAAAACAATGATAGACCAGACTTTGGAGAAACCCCACAAAAGTGGATGCATGGCTCTTCACTCACATCTTACCGTACACTCTCCGCCCTTTGATAGTCCCGCAAGATCCTGAAACTCTAATAATAATGGTTACCAGAATAAGAAATTACAACTTCTCTGGTAACGGCGCCAAAATGTTGAGAGATTTAATGGATGTATTAATTCTCCTGCATCTATAGGTCAATCCGGGCTCGTAAGCACAAGTTGTACTATGCTTTCTAAATTCAGTTCTTGGTCAGAGTTCTAATGGTTTCCTTTATGAAATGAGTTAGCTTAATCTAGCACATAATTCATCAAATTCTAGCAAGCATAATCAATAATCAAATTTTAACCTTGAAACTTTTAATGAATCTGTATTTTAAAACTATTCTACTTAAATGAAATCCCACTCTAAATCACGAGATATATGCTAAACAAAAAATTCTTATCCAAATACTTCATCAAATAACTCAAATCTCATGAAAACCCTAAGAAACCCTAATTCTGTTACCTATGTTATTCTTGAAAGAAAAGTTGCAAATTCTAATCTACTTCAAGCATATTTGAAAGGAAAGTATACTTGAAACTAGAATTTTCAAAGGTAGCTTCAAATCCTTAGGACTTTGTGATAAGCTTCACTCTTGGGCGCAACTCAGAAGAATTTCCAACTAAAAACCTATTTCAATCATCTTTCTTGTTTGACTAAGGACAAATCCAAATCCTATGTCTGAAATTAAGAGGACACAATCACTTTCAATCTGCTATCAAACCCTCGCTTAACAAAATACAATTTCTAGCATTCAACCATCATGGAAGGAAAACTTAACTAAATGAAATACCAATTCTTCCAATGAGAGCTTGTCTTCAAACTGATAAACCTATACTCTGTTTCAAAATAATAGAAATTTGAGTTAAGAGTAATCTTCTGCCTGATCCAATCAATCAAAGAAAGAAATGATCCTCTAGTAACTAACTATGCTTAAATTTTGTTCTGGAAATCGATTTTTAATGCTTAACACATGCTCTGCAAGTTATGAATGGAAAATCAAAAGTGGAATTAGCTATCTCAGCAACTCAATTATCCCAATCATTATAATACCAAGTTCAATTGACAGTTTTGGGATTTTTATATTAAGTTTCAATGATTTTTATGAGATTGATCAGTCGACACTCCACACTGTAAATCTAATTCTCTTGCTACATCTACCTCACACACAACATTCATGCAATATTTATCGAGTTCAGATAAGTGTTTGTAATTGAACTTTTATGGAGGAATTGAGATGATCATTGTGCAATTCACTTGTTGTGTAATTTAGGCTTGTGACTTGGATTGTGCCTACGATTGACCAACACTGCTATGTAGCAAGAGATGGAACGATCACACAAAGGCTATGAAAGGAATTTTAGATTAGAAGCAAAGAATCAACATGTTGGGTTGAAGATGCAGTGAACAGAGGTTACTACATTCATCGTTGATTCGCTTTGAGAACAGAGAGTGCCTAAGAGAAATTAAAGAAATGCATTTTTGTTGAGATCAACTTGTAGAGACTGTGCAATCCAACCAACTGTGGATGTTAATTAATCTACTCATTTGCCATATAACCAAATCCAATCTGATGAAAACTAGCTCACTCAGAAACCAAAACAACATATGTCACAAATGCTAAAACGTTGTTAAGTAAGCAAAATGAATTCAGAAGCTCTGGAAACAAATTAACACAATCAATCAACATTGTAAAGTGAATTTAAATTCCTTTCAGAACAATTCAGAGAATGAAATAAAACTTAAAGCAATCAAATTGAATACTAGCTATGAAAGTAAATTTCCCAGTGGTGGTGGGCCCTTGCGACTACCGGGTATGAAACTTACAGTAAAATGGAGAGAATCAAATGACTATATCAAACATTTACAACTCTTGCAAACACAATTTCTCCTTCAACGCAAGACCAAAGCCAAGATAATTTCCATTTGATAAAATCCGTAGAACAATAACAAAAGAGTTTAAATCCTTTAGTATGTATGTGTGTATCTATCCCATTCTACATTGTTTCTACATGATTTATAATCCATTTTACATATTACAATTTAGTAAAAATCAGATCATGGAGATGCCAATCGGATTTCCATTCTAATCCAGGCTTAGCAACCAACAATTTTCCATACAAGTTCTAAATGATAAGACCGAATTTTGTTGTGGAAGATGAAAGTTGGCTATGCATCGTTTAATTCGATGAGGTCATGTTGACCATCGTGCTCATCCTTAAGTGCAAATCTTCAAGTGTAATTTCCTAGAGTGCAATTCTGGATTGCTGCCTTAAGTGCAGTTCCTTTTCTGAGTGCAAAATTCTCTTTTGATGCTGAAGTCTTGGGTCCCTGTGAGAGCAATCTTCACATATATCACCCATAATTATTAGTAAACAAACAAGCACACATTCAACAACATAATATTGAACATCAAAATAGCTAAAACAACACCATTTGTAATGCTTTTACCTTGGCTGGAAATTAGGTATAGTCCAGGCACAAGGAGGTCAAAATGACATGAAAAGAGTTCGATTGTAGGTTAAAACAAGGCAAAAGTAGTATGAAAAGTGTATGAGCGGAGACAAAAATGGGGTCCAACAAATCCAAACTATTTCTCTTCCCCGTACTAAGAAGGAGGTCCAATCTTTCTTGGGCAAGATTAATTTCCTCCGTAGGTTTATTCCAAACTTTGTGGAAATCATTAAGAACATAACTAATCTGCTCAATAAAGGAAACATGACATAATGGAGTGAAGAAGCGAAATTTTCCTTTGAGGGGATAAAAAGAGCCATAATGGGAGCTCCCATTTTAGTCAGTTCTACTTATACTAAAGATTTTATTATATTCCTTTTTTCCTCAGAACATACCAATGTTGTTGTTCTTCTACAGAAAAATTAGCAAGGTTATGAGCAACCTGTTGCATTTTTCAGTCAGGATTTGCAAGCAATCGAGCTTAAATATGATTTTTTTTTAAAACAGGGTTATGCCTTAGTTAAAACCTTAAAGGCATTTAGGGGGTACATTTTTCAATGTAATTATATCGTATATATCCCTCACTATGCGGTGAAAGATATTTTGTTACAACATGACACCGAGGATAGACGTGGGAAATGGATAGCCCAGATCCAAGAATATGACTTGGATTTAAAACCTATTAAATTCATAAAAGGTCAAGGATTGGCCAAGTTATTAATGGAAGCTAATTTTGAGGCACTAGGTGTTAGCCAATATACTCTTGTGGAACCAACCAGAGTACCCGAAGACGAGCAGGATAAGCAGTCAAGATTACTGCTCACTCAGACCATACCACGGTCAACCCAAAATTTGTTGCTTCTGAGTGGTATAGGGATATTATTAGTTATCTCCAAACTCTCTAGTTGTCAATCCACTTGAGTAAGCTGTCAAACAATTGTTAAAGTTAAATTCATTAAGATATTGTATTATAGATGTAAAAATGTATTGGAAAGACCTTGTAAGTGTTCTTCTTAATTGAATACTAACCTGCAGAACAAATTATTTAATTACCCTACATTATAGTGGTGTATGTGGTGGTAATTACACCTGGAAGGCCACTTCTCATTAAAATTTAAGGAGCGGTATGTATTGACCTACCTTATTTGACGATGTAAATAGGAAAGTTAGGGTTTGTCATCAATGTCAAATTTTCGCCAGGAAGCAAAATCTAGTTGCCCTGCCCCTAAAAACCATCATAATTGAAGCTCCTTTCCAGCAATGGGGATTAGATTTCATAGGTGAAATTCATCCTCCTTCTAGTGGCCAACATCATTGGATCATTATTGCCACTGATTATTTTACTAAATGGGTTGAAGTTATCCCATTGAAAAAGATCAGCAATAAAGTAGTCATGGATTTCTTGGTAGAAAATATTTTCTCGCATTTTGGTTACCCCCAAGAAATAGTTGATAACGCCAAACCTTTTTGTGTAGCAACCTTCCAAAAATTTTGTGACAATTATGAACTTACACTTAGTTATTCAACAACCTATTACCCATAGGGGAACAACTTGGCCAATTCGACCAATATTTTTTTTACAAAGATCCTTAAAAAATCCCTAAGCTCTAAGAAAAGAAATTGGCATGTAATGTTAAAGTATGTTGTATGGGAAGATAGGGTAAGCACCAAGAGGTCCATTGGCACTTCACCCTTTCAAATAGTTTATGGTTTGGATGTTGTAATCCCTCTTTATCTCGATTCCAAAATCATGAAAAGTTTACAAGAAGTGAATGAAGAACCAAATGATTTTCAACGAAGAATCAACCAGATGGTCCATATACACCAAGAGAGAGAACAAGCTTACGAAACGATAGCTAAGCACTAGGCTAAGGTCAAACAATTATTTTACAAGTGTTCTAAAGGAAAAATCTTTCTCCCTTGTGATTGGGTCTTAAAATGGGATAAAAGGAATGAGGACCCTAGAAAACACACAAAATTTGATAATCTGTGGCTCGGTCCTTTTATCATAGATCGGGTTGAAGGCGAGAACACCTTTTCCCTTAGAAACTTTGAAGATGAAGAAGTTGGCCCTGTTGTTAATGACCAATTTCTTAAACATTACTTCACATACTAAGCCTTTCCAAACAAATTGATAATAATAATAATATAAAAGTAAAATAAAATAAAATAAAGATATGTAAATATGTGTATTGCATAGTCTTAAAATAAGTAAATAAAGATACATAGGATTATAATGATAAGTTTTTCACCAACTACAATGTATATGACGACATTTGTCAACTAATATTTGTGTCTATGGATTTGTAATTCGGTAACTGAGGACTTATAATCTGAAAACTAATACTAACAACATAATCTAGTCCACTAGGGGACCCTAATATGATCATATGTTATTAAAATCCTTATTGGGTATTACATGCTGATGAAAACCCTAATTTTGGGTTGTATATGATTTCTTCTCCTCCTCCATGGTTGAATTTCCACCACCATATTGTCTCTCACATCTATACCTGTCCCTTTTGGAGTGGGGTATGTTGATACCTCTGTCAGGTTTATGGATGCTCGCTGGCAGTGGAGCAATGTTAGTGGTATTGGTTTTCCTAGTGCGCTACCTACCCACTCCCTTGTACAATGATCTCTTATGGGGTATGCTAGTGACTTCGTCGGGGCTATGGACACTTTCTGGATGTGGACTGACACAAGTGGCATTGGGGAATTCCCAATGTGTTATCTTCCCATTGTTCCTAGAATAAAATTTAAAGCTAAGTAATGAGCAATTTGAAATCGTATTGTCTCTTAAAATGAGGCATAGGGAGGCCACTAATATATGGCCAAACAACTCAAGCATGGAAATATTTATTGAAAAGCAGTGAATGACTCCGTCGAGGCTATGGATGTTCACTAGTAGCGGAGTGGCGTTTGGTGTGAAATTCCATGAAGGGATGTCCATAAGAGAATATTCATCTCTTACCATCTATATTCCCAGTTTTAATTGCACAACATGATGTTTTTTCTAGGATACTATAATTATGTAAATCATATTAAACCCCAGCGCGACACTACCTCCATCCATAATATCTAAATTGATGCAAAGTAATGTAGCCTTGGTTATCTTATTACCAAATTGAGATCGACTCGCCAGATGACTATTAAGCATGCATATATCATTGAAACAATATTCTTTGAAAAGAAAAAATAACATTGTTATACATTTAATCACCCACTTATCCATCATAAAAGCACAATTATTTGAAACAAAAGATATGAACATAAAATATGCCAGTAAATATTTTGCATTAGCTTAATTCATAATGTTCTTTACATTCACAAAATATAAAAGGTTCAAACTCATGTATTAACTCGCAAAATTTTGTAACGACCATTCTTTTAAAATTGGGTCTATCATGTTCATAAATTACATGAAGCAAAATATTACAAAGATTAATTTTCCTTTTGCCTGTAATTACTCATTAAAATCCCAAAATTATGAAAAGATCTATGAACTGTAAGCTCTGACCGATCAATCTAATAATTAAAACACCCCTTCTCATAGGTTTCCTAAGTCCGCGGAAGGCATGCTCCCAATGACCTCTCCTACGTGTGCCTCATGTCCTGTATTGTGAATTCATGGCAATATAGCCAACTTTTCTTCAATCCTAATTACTTGAACCTCCATAGCATCCACCAGGTTTATTAGCCTATCCATTTTCACGTGGAGGCTTTCATGCTTGACACCGCATGCTCCTGAAGCATCTCTCATCCTTTCGACATTGAGAATAATTTCACCCAATATGTTTGTAAGTATTAAGTCTCCCCCATGAAGTGTCCAATTTGTTTAATGTGAACTATAATCATTTTTAGTATTTTATGTAATTAATTCCAAAATCATTTCATGTCATCTCTGTATGGGTACACTCAAGCCCAGACTGGTACAAAATTTTCCCTCATGTAGGATGATCCCATCTGATATACCTATGTTGTCGTTTAAGAACGGGACTCCATAACCCAACGAGAAGGCACGTGGTTTGCGTTCTTGATCCTCCACAAGGGAGCATCATCACCAGCTGGAGCCTGTTATTATCATCAAACCCTCCCTACCTCCTAACTTTAAAAGCTTAATACATCCTTACAATAAATATATTCATATTATAACCTTTAGCGACCCATCCTTATATAGTTAGAACATAGATAGTGGGCAGGAGATAATTTAATCTAATTGTGCTCCACGAATAGATCAACAACCCGTAGTTACTCTTCAGACCACAAGCTACATATATTTTAATATTACTATTTTCCCTAGCAAGTTTAATATTTCTCCTTTTTCTCAGCGATCAAATCATTTCTTACCCAACCAATGGTCGTGATTACATCATCGGGTGTTTAACTACAAGGAGATTAGGCGTTCAATTAGTTCTTGATGCATCGTGACCATCTATCTAAAGTTAATCCAATGATCGGGTTACTTCATCGAGCCTAAAGATGTGAGCGTGTTAGTGCGCCACTTACCCCCAATGAAATCTCAATCATGCATTTTAAGATGATCAATGGATATTGGACCCAAACTTACATGAAATTTAACCCTTCTACCACACCTGTTGTATGGGACCCACCCTCGTTTCCCGAGCGAATTAATTGGGATGTGACACCTATCCAACTGTCATTAAGAGCCATCCTATTCTAATTAACGCTCTCCTTTGCCAAAAACTTAATGCTTTCTCCCTCACGTCCATCTTGTTTCTCTTGCATGTCGATGTGAACTTGGAAACAATCTTAGACGCCATTCCCGTGCAAAGATGGAATTTGAGCTCGGCTCATTATCACTTTTGTCGGGTAAGTTCTCTTTTGCAGTTCTATTCCTTTTCTTTACAATTCTCCACCTAGCTCACTCAGAAAGGAAAGAAATATCTGTGGAGTCGTCCAAAGAAGCACTCATTAATGAGTTAGATGATATCAGAGATACCGAGACCTATCTTACAAATGTCCTTATGTTATAGATCTGATATGAAAATATGTGAAAATACAAATATACCCAAGAAATAACAAGATCAAATAGACAGAAATGATTCTCTTTATTAATCAAACCCTTAAGGTAGGGCAACACCATACATTCACTCCTTAAGGAAGGAGAACACTCTACAAGCCATATGCCTGTTCATACAATAATCCTTGACATCTCTCAATGTGGAGTCTCTAGCCTCTATATAGGCCTCATACATACAATACCATAGGTCATTACCATGGTTCCCTCATACCATCGAACTAATACCATGGGCCCATTACATTATTACTAACTACTTGTGGTCCCTTACATGATACGGGTTAACCACCTTATTTATTACTATGGCCCATCCCATTATTACATTATTCCCTTGGGTACCTCCCTTTGTACCCCATATTATCCCCCCTAGGTATATAACACGTTACTTTAAAGAAAACCCTAAATTCCCCCTCTCATAGCTCTTAGGAAGATCAGTGTCTTAAAACGTCTGGGGTTTTAGCTGTCACACTCCCTCCTATAGATTTTGGCCCAGATTCAATTATCTTGCTTGCTAAATATTTTGACTCTAAAGCTCAGACCATCACCTCTCCTATAGACCAGAAAATATTTCTCCAAATTAATGAGGAAGTTATGTAAAAAATGTTAGGGATACCAGCTTTTGGGATAGATATTACTAATAGAGGGCTTAACCAAGAGTTTATCATGTGGGTCGAGGAAGAAAAAATTGAATTCCTTAAAGGCTTACTCCAAAGCCCTAAACCAAGCCCGAAATTGGAAATCCCTTTGCATGCTAACTTATTGAAACCCTTTTACCAGACCTTAGCATCACTTTTTTCTATTATTTTTGGTTTAACTGATGATTTAAAGATCAGTGAATCTATTTTCCTAACTATTTGGATTGTTACTTTAAATCCTGACAGACTAGGGATTAATTTCAAGAAATATTTGACTAGGGTGGTTATAGTTGACTTCATGACTGTCATTCCATTTAAATCATGCCACCATTGTACATACCTTATCCATCTAGTTTTATTTAATTACCCTAATTATTTAATGTCCATTAAGCTCTTCACTAATGTTAAGGATGAAATCGGAATTGAGATGGAAGTTTATCAATAGACAGACATAATTTACCCAGGATGTCTCCCTAATTATTATACTCAATACATCTTTTTTTTTTTCCCTTTACCTGGAAGTAAATTGGTCAGATAAGCCTCTGATTGAATTTCTGAGGAGCGGAGGAGAATTTTGAGACTTACCGAAGAGGGAAGTATAAGAAGTTGGTTCCTTAACTTACGATTTTCCTTGATTAGATTGTATGGGTTTGAGAGGGAGACTTTTCAGTTGCCTAATTTTATTACTTCATTAATATTTGTTTATGAAGTATTATGAAAAAGGATAGCAGTTAATGAATCACACTTTGCATCAAAGAAAAAGGGAGAATTATTTAGTTATCCATACTTGTTCCACCACTCATTACTAAAAATAAAAATGCAATAGATGTAATTGAAAGTGAAATGTTATCATTTGGATTGTTTCATGATGAATTTCAGCATTATGACCCTCTTTCTATACTTTCTGGTTTAAGAAAACAAGTAAGGCTATCAGCCTACACTCATGAGAGCAGACCAAAGATGGAAAATTGGCAAACACTCTCTCTCCACCTTCTGGTCGTATTCAAGTAATGATGCACATAGTTGTAGAATAGAGTTAATTATCGACAGATGACAAGGAAACACAAAGCCAGGATTTGTAATTTGTTGAAGTTTGTGTTCTAGAAAAAGAACTCGTGCAACCCCAAACAGCCACACTTGCTCCAATTATAAAGTGAAAAATTTATGTTTTAGATCTGTGAGGAACCTTGTGCTACGTAAAAGCAAGAGAAGATGATGTGGATACCAAAGCATCGAGCAAGCCGTCAAATAGTTAAATAGAGAAACGCAACAAAGTATCGATGAAACTCGACCAAAATACTCTGGTGTGCAAGCATTAGACATCAGGCATAGTCTTATTAAAGGGAATTCGATGCACACAATGGTAAAAAAATTAATGTTGCTACCACAACAAGCCCAGTTAGTGGAAGAGACAATACTGAAAGAGATGGCCCCCACTGTCGAGCCTAGGTTCATTTCTTTTGCAAATATTGAAACAAACATGTTTAATATTACAATGGTATGGTCAAAAGTGAAGAGAGCCAACAACTAATATGTTTTCGCACTTCTTCGATGACAATTAATTTAAGTAAATTATCGGATTTGGACATGGTAAATTGGCACATTGGCACATATAGACAGGGGAAATTGTCACTATTTGATTACTGGATTCCACATTCCATAATAGAAAAATGCAAGCTATGCTAGAAAAGGTTTCAGAACAGCCACATATTGCACAAGTAGCTCTACGAACCAAATGTTGGGTCTCAGGACACCACATATCTCCACAATGGTATGATATTGTCCAATTTGGGCCTAAGCCCTTATGGGTTTGTTTTTGGGCTTTACCCCAAAAGACCTCATACCAATGGAGATATTTGTTCATCCTTATATACCCATGATCCTTCCCACTTCTACCATTTCTAATCAGTGTGGGACTTTGTTCGTATACCCAACAATCCTCCCCTCGAACAAAGGACCATCGAGCCTCCCCTCAAACCATCCACAGGATTCTCCCCTCTCTACCAACCAGGATTCTCCGCTCCAATGCGTTGGAAGCACACGCCTTACATGGTAGCACCACCTGTCTCGAGAGCTTGCTCCATCCCAGGTCAACTCCTCTTCACCGTGTTGGTAGGCAAGACACGTCCATGAAGAATCCGGAGCACACCGCCTGTTTAACCGAGCTCATCCTCAGGCTTACGGGGGCTCACCATCTTTGTTTCGGCATTCCGAGGATTCATCCACTTGGGTAACCTCGAACTTGGCTCCGATACCACTTGTTGGGTCTCAGGACACCACATATCTCCACAATGGTATGATATTGTCCAATTTGGGCCTAAGCCCTTATGGGTTTGTTTTTGGGCTTTACCCCAAAAGGCCTCATACCAATGGAGATATTTGTTCATCCTTATATACCCATGATCCTTCCCACTTCTACCATTTCTAATCAGTGTGGGACTTTGTTCGTATACCCAACACCAAAGTCAACAGAATCATGGAACTGGAAGATATGGTAATTTAGCAAGCCAGGTAGCCCAAAGAAATTGGTCTCTTTAAAAAGTTGTTAGATAAAAAAGAAAAATAAATTAAAATTATGCAGGCTATAGCGAAGATCCCTAGTTATGATGCTCATATTTTGATACAAGCCTACAAAAGACCAGAAGGGCTAGAAAACTAGTTACAAGAGATGCATGCATCCTTGCAAGCCATGGAGAAGGAACTCAATGAAAAACATGCTCAGTTAAAAATCCTGAAGGAGGAGTTTTAGGAAAAATAAGAACAACACTTAAAAACAATTGCTAAATATAATACTATTGTTTATTAAGCTCTTTATGCCCCTCAAACATTAGATACAGAAAGCCTGAAGTTCTTGCAATTTAAAATTTCACAATTGGAACAAAAACTCAATGAAGCAAAGAGCGAAACCGAATGAGTTGGAAGGAGGGAAGCAACAAAGTTGCAATGCAACAACACCATGATGGAGGAGATATAGAATACACTTAAGGAGAAGCAAAGTGAATTTAAATCCGTACAAGAGGTGATCAGAGTAACTACAACTGGGAGGCAGTTCTTATACATGTGAAGCAGGAGATATGGAGAGAAATAAACCAAAAAATATCAATAGTGAAATCTTATGTAGTGATCTTCTTCGATTGTGAAAAGGGAATAATTAAAAGTGTTGATTTGGAAGCCAAGAGTACTTCCTCGGTTCTTGAGGAAATATTAAAGGTTATTGATCAACTCATTGACTTTGTTAACACCTTTGAGGAGAATATCTTGGCTCAAATAAACCTTCTTACAAGGGACGAGTGCATCTTCCCCTTATACATGATCAAGACAAGTGTAACTCCATGAAACTCTTCCTTCATGAAACTCATGAAGGAAGAGTTTGAGAGAGTTACTAAAGAAATTGAACATTTCATAAATGAGTGGAATTATTAGGGGGAAGGATAATTGGCTGATATCGAATGAAGAATTCTGCAAAAAAATTGAAGGCTACCGAACAAGATCTTCGTTGTTTGACGATACACAATGAAGAAGTTTTCTCACCCCATTTGGTTATCAACGTTATGTGGAGAGACTTCACTACTTTGGTTAGGATTAACCAGTTAATCCAAAATCTCCCTACGACTCACTACCATATCATATCTAAGCTAATAGTGGCAATAAATAATTATAAGAATACACCCTGGTTAGCACCAGCCAAATGGGATAATATAGCAAAGGTTAAAAAGCCAATGAATGGAAATGTTATCTTGGAACAAACCACTTCCAACACTCAAGTAATCGAACCAATCCAGTGGATGCAAACAATTACAGATCAGCAAGAGGATTGGGATGAGGTGGCATTGATCGCACCTCAGATGTCAATGGCAAGGATGCATGGATCCCAAGGACAATCCCCTGGTGCCACATCAAAAAGGGCCAAAGCTTCCAAGTCATGAAGGCATTCGTGAAAGTTTATTTATTTTTAATTTAAGTTATTTTACTTTGAAAGTTGATTTTCTTAAAGACAGTTATGATGAAAGTTATTTTTAAAAACCCTATTGATAGAATGATATAACTCTTACGTTTTTGATAAATTTCCTTTTCATATGTGTGTTTGTTCACAACGATTTAAAATGTATTAAAAGTCAAACTTGTTTCATATTTAGTGGCATCTATTTAATTCAGTTACTTGCTCTTCTGATTTTTATTATCGAATCAAGTGATTAAAATACTGAGCATTTTCTCAAAGGTTTGTGTTCCACGAGCTTGCCTCTGGAGCCGAGAGCGATCTTTTGCTCGACATACTTTAAAATTGTTGCATTTTGTTTTCTTTATAGTGTTCTTGATAATTTTGTGTTTATGACATAAATGGAGCTTAAAATAATTATGGTCTCATGTTGATTCTTACAGTTTAATGGTTCTAATATTTAATATTAGTTCGTTAACTATTGTGGGATTGGCCTGAGAGAGAAAGAGCAGTTATATGTGCTACAATGTACTTTCCATTTTATCATTTATTTAACGTTCAAGTATTCAATATTTATACTTATATTTATGTTATGTTTCTTTTACTTTTATTTATTTTTTCTATTGGTTGTATTTCCAGTATTTGTCTTTGATGTGTGAGCTATTTCTTTCATCAACGGCCAGTGATTTGAATTTCTTTCCTTATTATTACTGCAACAGCTCATTTAATCAATAATTGATCCTATTTTATTTGTATATTGAAAATCGTATAATTGTAGCTAGGGAGTACCCACTGTGGTGTACAAGAGCAGGAGGATAACCTGAGGGACCTAAAGCGAGGCGATTTTTGAATCCTCAATGAATGCGTTATTGAATGGTTCCCATCAGGAATAGTTTGAGAACCAAGAGTACCCAAAGGCCAGAATGCAACCAACCTGCAATGTTACCTTAATTAGTCACAATAACTCGCACATAATGAAAACCCATATAAAATTTTAAGGGAAATGAATTGACCAGTTACCTTGAGATGGCGGTGAAACTCCTCGTTATTGTCAAAACACAACAAGGGTTTTGGACTAAAAAACCCTCTCTGAAAGAAAGGAAATCTCACCATAGAAAAATGAAAACATTAAGGATAAGGGTTTAGAAATAAGGGCAAACAATGGCTATACTTGTTGGAGCTTACTTGCGGGAGTTTAAACACCCTGAGAACTTTGTCGATTGCACACCAGGACTGTGGGAAGGAGGGAAAAAAATTTATGCAAGAGGAAGAGGACAAAACATTAAGCATACTAGTGTCGACTTCATATAACAAAAAAAATATGTACACATGAAAATTGACACACAAAAAGTAATATTTAGGGAGAGACTAGGATTCTCATCTAACTTGTATGTGAAAAATTCTCATTGTAGGCATCAATATGCCTCATAATCCATGAAAAAACTCCAACCTAAACAAACATTCATAACAATAGTTATTTTAGACGAGGTATAAAACCCTAATATCATGCTCATTAAGGTTCCAGAGCTTTGTTCGCAGAATAAATAACGCAAATGGAAAATGAATGAATGAATGAAATTTTAACGTCCACAAGACTAGCTATAGTTTATGGGACCACTAGCTTCTCTGCTTTTTTGCCTTTTGCAATTCAATCCTCTTATTATTCAAATTAATGATGAGCTGACCCAACCTTCTAACAGTCCCCTCACTGAAAAGACAATGCCAAGGAACCAATGTTAACATGTTGTTGTAAGTGTCTCTAATGACTCTGAAAGCATCACATTCCAAAATGAAATGTTTTTCCGATTCCATTGTCCCAAAAGTGCAAAAAGTACACACCCACTCTTCCCAAACTTCTTTAGGTCTTTTCCACCGACTTATTTCGCATCGTAATTGATGCGAGTTAGTTCTTAATTGAGCAATAAGAATCTTTGCTCTCCATGGAATGCTAGCTCCAATGTACTCTTTTTGTTGGAGATCACACGTGGGGTTGAATTCTTGAACATAGTACTTCTTCTTTCTACCCAACTCTTTTCCCCATATATGCTTACGAAACTTCTCCATAACATAACTCTTCAAATCCTTGCTATTTGTGGGACATGCATTGATGTAAATATTCCATTTTTGCATCCATTTGTTGTTTTGTCTCATCCATGATTTCTTTCTTTCACTCATTCCTTCATTGAAGATAACTTTAGGTCATCTACCTTCTCCCATTTGCTCAATTCTCTAAAGATACCTTATGAGACGCACCATAGCAATTTCTTTGATGGAAGTTGCTCCTATTTCACTCAACATTATCTCATAAGAAACCAAACTTTTTATTTTAAACTTGCTCATGATCAAGCGTTTTTGGATTTTCTCAATTTGCTTCCATTTTGAGACAGGGATGTTGCTAGCCCACAATTCACACCCATATAATATCACTGGACAAACTAGGAGCCCAAAAAGCACTTTAATTGTTTTCCAATCCCATAACTCTGCCTCCCTACATCTGTTTTGAAGAGCATAAAATGCTTTCCACCCTCCTAAAATTCTCTTCTTTCTACAGTGCTCCCAATTAAGCTTGTTGTTGAAATCAATCCCGAGGTACTTGTATTCCTTTACTTCTTCAAGAATGTTTCCTTCAAAGAAGAACGTATGCTGGCTTTGCTTCTTTTTATTTGAGAAAATCATTATTTTGGTCTTGCTGGTATTGACTTGCATCCCCACTAATTTACATAAATGCTCAAGGGCATATAGGTGCATCTCCCTTGTTTGACTCTAATGGAGATGGGGTAGTTTGTTACCCTAACCGTGTGAGGATAGCTCTCCATTGTCAAAGTCATAAAGCAAATATCCTTTGTCCACAATGTTGATCCACGTGACAGGGGTATGGGCTATCCCGAGGGCTCGGACCACTTGCCCTCTATTACATGAAGAGGAGCACAATCAAACTCTCTCAATTGTTGTACTAGTAATATCTCAAGAAGTCCCCAACGTGGAAAACATAAAACACTTTTACATATGTTAGTCCGAACGTATAGCGGGGAATGCATATAGTTAGCCTTGGCACTAGCTGAATATGTCTAAATCAAATAAATTAAACCTTTTGCGTGATCATGACATATTATTATAGTTGGAATGAACACCTAGTTGATATGTAAGCCCCCTTGGGTTACAATTCAAAGAATTTGGGCCCCTTAATCAACCCGAGAACTAGAAGCATGGTATTCCTTAGGAAAGAATAACCAACATGGTCTCCTAATGTAAATAAATAAACTTATATTTGTGAATGTAATTGATGTGGTAATAGTCAAACGACCAATAACATAATTTCAACAACAAAAAAATTTAGTTAATTTTAAAGGTTATTTGGTAAATTTTGGAGACATGTTACAAATTTGAATATATATATATATATATATATAACAAAATTTAAAGATTTTTTTTAATAAAAAATTGTTTCCTTTATATATATGTAACTTTTATATATTACCTCGATCGGAGTAATATATTGGACATGATGAAGATGTAGTCCTTCCAAGCTTAAAAAGAAAAAAATGATAGATGTGTAATTAAGATGAGCCTTGAAAAAAAAAAAACTTGTATATATTACTGAAATAATATACTTCTATTGTAATTGCTTATAAATATATAAATTTAAATAACTTAAATATCTATGGTATGGCTACAAAATTCGCATTGTCTAAATCATTCGAATATGAAATGTGCAAAAGTTGTCCTTGTCCGAGGTTTGAGATGGACACTCCACCCGTCATTAGGGACCAAAAAAACAATCAATTATCATGATTGTTTTCCAGTCCTTGATGATGGGTGGAGTGTCCACCCGAAACATCGGACATGGAAAACTTTTGCAGAGTTTGAAAGATTCAGACAATATGAATAACTGTGGAAATCTCCACTCTCAAATTACAAAATTAATATCCCCACATTTTGTGGATGGTAAACTAGTCGGCCTTTGATTGTCTCATCAAAACCATGGGCTATTACTATGGATTATCAATACCAGATGCCCAAAAACCATAATTCATTTCACACTCAAAATATTTTATAAATATTTTATTTCAATTTAATTTTATAACATTTTTAAAATTAAATATAAAAGTAAAAAACATATAATTACTTTCTTGATATATCTAAACCCTCTATCTTCACCATTATTAAAAATATTGAGTGGATATTTCATAGAAATTAAATCAAAGTTTTAATAAAATTAAAAATGAGAATACTTTTATATATAGATGTGAAATTTATATAATATAAATATTATTATTAAGAATTAGCATAAATCCATTTTAATTAAGAATCTTAAATATTAAAAAAATTAAAATGTTAAAATAGATCATATATATATATATATATATATATATATATATATAAATAAATAAAGACAAAACGGGTAGAGTTTTGTATTATTAAAAAAATGGATTACAAGGCCATAACCTTTACATATTCCAATCTTCCTTCCAGGTTTGAGATTGAGCACAAATGCTCAATCCAAACCCTCAAGCAAGTTCCCCATGACACAAAAACTTCAGTCCCTTTCCAACTAATCTTTTTCAAAAAAGCTCCAAAATATAGACACATTTACATTCCATTTTTCACTATAATTTTATTTTGATCTAGTTTAACTTCTTTTTTTTCTTAGTAATTTTTTTTGTCCTTTCTTCCCAACTTGAATCCAACTGGCATTTTCTATAAATTTCGATGGATCATTCTTCAGCAAGTGCAAGATAATATTCTTGAAATCTTCCTCATCTGCCTAACCTGTCCATGAAGTTGCCTTTTCAACAATATTCCTTTTGTTTACAGAGGGCTTTCATTTTCCACGAGGGATTGTTGCTTTTCCACTAACATTGTGTCCGGGTAATCCTTACTAGCAACTGAAGGATCCACATTGGCAAGAAATTTTTCCTACTTAGATTCTATTGCTGCAAATGTGATTTCTTTGGTTGTATCTGCTTCCTTCTTGTGTTCTAGTTCTTTCTTGTGTTGGATCTCTTCCTATTTGAACACAATATATTGATCACCTTATGCTCCTTCCCACCATTTGCGCCTTTGGTATTTTTTCCAGTCTTTATTACTATGAGAACGTTTAGGGCAGTTTTTAATTACATGCCCCATTTCATAGTATGCTCTACACCGAAATCAAATATTCTCATAGTTGGGCTTTTGGACCCAAACATAGTTTGTAGTCGTCAAATTAATCTTTGTGGGAAAACCCTATTTGAAATCCATCTCCACAAAAATGTGGGCATAAGTAGTCTTGTAATTTTTTTTGTTTAAGGACAATGATGATAAAACTTCCCTAATGCATTCCCAATGGAGGAAAGCAATGTATGATTCCAAAAATGCAAGGAAAGGTTTGAAAGCCTTACCCAAACTGAGGTTGTGGAGATTTATGCTATTACCCGGTCAAAAGTAAGAGTCCAAGGTTGCATGAAGAGGGCAAAACTCCCCCAAAACCATGACCCAGCATCACAGATGACCTTCTTGTCCTTAATATTATCAAAAACCACAGTGAAGAAAATCATGATCCATTGGGTAAATATTCAACTCGTCCGTCAAAAGGGGCTTTCTGTCTCAAAGATCCATTTATGCATATCGTCTAGCCGCAATTAGTACCCATTAAACTTGCAAACCAATCCATTCTCCAAAAAATATTTTTCACCACATAAACCTTCCTCATCCACAAGAACATTGAGCAAAGAAATTTCTTGAACCACCAAAGGACCATAACCAAAATTCAGCATAGAGTTGTATGAAACTGAAGAAGAACTAGCCTGGTCAGTAGCCATACTTGCAAAAGAAACATATTTTTTCGCCAAATCATAGGTATTCACCATTGAACGATCTGTAGAATAGATTTGTAGAAAATCCATGCAAACAAAGCAGAGATTGAAATGCTAGGGCAAAACCCTAGCCACAAGAAGGATTTCCTTAGCTCCTTAATATTAAAATATTTTTTTAATATACATATATTGATCTTTTATATTTGTTTTAAAATATTACATTTTAAATATAATTGTTTATAAATATAAAATTATATAATTTAAATATGTATAACATAAAGAAAAAAGTAACATCCCCACATTTTGTGAATGGTAAATAAGAGGGCCCTCGTTGCCTCCCCAATGCCATGGACCAATACTATGCCTTATAAATACCACATACCTAAAAACCATAATTCATTTCACAAGCAAAATATTTTATAAATATTTTATTTTAATTTAATTATATAATATTTTTTCAATTAAATCTAAAAGGGAAAATGTTATAGTTACTTTTGAGATATAACTAAACCCTCCTATCTCTACTACACCAAAAATATTCTTGAGATATTCCATAGATATTAAATGCAGGTTTTAATAAAATAAAAAATGGGAATGCATTTTTTTTGTAACTAGGTTAAGCCTAGGTCGAGGCCAACCTGCTTATTGGTTGGAAGAAGACCAATCCACCCACGATGGGATGCTTATCACTAGGATTGTACGAGGCTCGATCGAGCCTGGATGCCCCTTGGGAAGTTTAATTCCCCCAAATTGGCTTCCACTCCTTCCCCCTCCCCATGAGGTTTGAACCTGGGACTTGGTGGGGACTAAACCCCGCGCAAACCAACTAGTCTGCAAAAAAATGAGAATAATTTTATGTATAAATGTGAAATTTATATAATATAAATAATATTATTTTTCTTTATTTTTAAACAAAAATGAGTAGCTTTGGTATTAAGTCTGTGCCCTGTCGCAACAAATACACGAGAGATTATATCCAATTTTCGATACTGACCAAAAACAATTACATGGAGATACATCCTTTCAAAAAACTTACAAAACCACAAAAAGACCAAAAGACACCTATAACAAGCAATCTTCTGCATGCACATTAATCATTTTCAGTTGTAGGCCTATTGAGATCGATGTCCCGCTTTCCTGGATCCTCCTGGAGTTGATCTTGTCCTGTAGGGATATCTTTGTTGAGCTTGAGGTCCATTATTAAATCACGAAGTGCATACACTGCATCTTCTAGATGTGAGATCTAATGTTGGAGGGCCATAATTTTATTAATATGTTCTACTTATGAATGATAAAATTGAAAAAAATGACTTGCAAGTCATAATAATTCCTTTGTAAGGCTTCGTGGCTCGCTACCGATGAAATATCAGGGTTGGAGTCATCATTCATGATGATACAAGACAAAGACTGTGAGAGCTACACACTGCATGAGAAAATGGAACAAACCTCCTCGAGGAGATGACACAAAGGAGCAAGTCTGCCAAAATTGGAAGAGGAGACAAAAATGCAAAGACAAATCTCCAATTGATGGTATGTTGGTCATATATTGCACTGTGCTCGTCTAATAAGTTTCTTCCAAGTCACCCAAAAAAAGGTAATCGACTAAAAGCCTAGAAACACAATATTGACAAACTCCCTCTGAATCAAAAGATTCTTCAAAACACCAGAGAGAAATGACCTAAGAACTGTTGGAGAGAAACCTAGAAGAGCCATAGGCAATTCTAAAATGCTAGAATTAGAACTCAAAACATCAAAATAGGTAACATCTGGACCTTGTCTATTATTGATTACTAAATTAGAAACGGGAAGCCCAAAATAACCTTCATGCAAAAGAGCCTGAGTCAATCTCAGACCAACCATGAAGGAAAGACCAGGTGTCACTAGAGTAGATTGAGAACCAAATAATCCCTTTTGCCAAATTTCCCACAAACAAAAGTGTTGAGCCCAAAAGTGCACTATCCAAAGTGTTGGTTGATTTAATTGTGAGTTAAATCCCTGTCATTAATTGTCAACCCGAGGTTCATAGAACTAACAAGGTATACATGTACTATATGTACTAGGTAGTTATTTATCAGAATAGATTAATTTAATGCAATTAAAACTAACTACAAAGTTAATTAAATCAATCCAAACCAAGCCAAACATAAAGAAATTGAAATCACACTTGCATAAAGGAAATCACACTTGCTTGAAAATGAAAATCACACTTGCATAAATGAAATCACACTTGCAGAATTGAAATCACACCACACTTGCATAAATGAAATCACACCACACTTGCATAATTGAAATCACACTTGTTGAATTGAAATCACACTCACACTTACTGAAATGAAATCACACTCACACTTACTGAAATGAAATCACACTTGCTGAAAGGAAAAACACACTTGCATAAAATGAAAAAACACTTGCTGAAAATAAATGAAATAAAATAGCTACACTTTGTTACCAATATGTACAAAGGTGTGCAAATTGTGGTTGATGGGGGCCTTCCATTCTTCAACAAGCACACTGAACAACTATCATCACATCATGGAGATCAAAGTGATAGTATGTATTTCATAAAATGAAGTTACAAGATATTACAAGAATTCTCTATCCTCACTTTACAAATTACATCTTGAATGGAGCTTGGAACCTCCAACTAACAACTAACACCTAATCAGTAACTAGTTAAAAACCAATTAACAACCCTTTGTATGAAGGGTGCACTCCTATTTATACAAATTTTGTGGATAACTATTCAATAAATATAGATCCTTAAATCTCTCATAAATCCACATTTATCTCTTGTGGTTACAACCAATCTCCTAAAAATGTAAGATACAAATCCTATCAAAATTCTCTCATCCATGATTCTTCTCTTTTGAATGTGCATAGTTAATGATCCACATCTCCTACAATTATTCCACAAATCTTTATGAGTTGGAATTTGAAATTCGAATTTGTGGTTGGGTGGCCAAGTAGGACCCTTCTAGAATCTCCGAGTAGGCCTCCAATATCACACAACTCATAACACTTTTAGATATATATGAAAATATGTTAATTTCCTAATATTCAATCACAAATTCTCTTAAAATACTTAAAATCAATGACATAGAAAATAATAATGATAAACCCATACAATCATGAAAATGGTTACTTAATGTAGGGTTATGGGGTTACAGAGGTACGGAATGAGGGTAAAATGATGGAAATGAAGGTGGAAGTGGATGACATTTTGGAGACCCAACATACCCCCCAACTGAAAATGTTGCATGTCCTCATGCAACTATTGCATTCATTCCCTTCATCATAAGTTGACCTTCTTAAAATGTTTTGCTTCTTTATGAGCTTTAGCTTTTGCAAAGTGTACTTTGAAATACATTCAATTGCAACATATATTTTTTTTATGGTTGGTTCTTGTGTGAGAACCAAAATTTTATGAGTATTGTATCTTGTGTAACAATACTTTTGTTATTTAGTTGGTCGGAATCTCTTATCAGCAACAACATATCCCAAACATTATACTATTTTACTATAGGAGAAAAACTCGCGCGCGCTCGGTGATGCGATCAGCTAGGTCTGCGTTTAACTGCCGCTGCCATGGCTGCTCCAGGGGGTGCGGAGCCCTCTCCCACCCCACCGATATCCCCAGCAGAAGCATTCAGAAGCATATTAACGCAGAGAGGGAAAAAACGAAATCATCCTGAAGTCCCGAAATTTATAAAAAAGCTGGAAGAAATCCCAGAAATCGCTTTGCCAGAGGACCAAACAATCAAAATCGCTCTTGCCTTGGCTGACAGAGGTTTAGTAGGGCAATTTATGGGTCGGTGGCCAACAACAAAATCGACTGATGAATGGGTGCAAAGAAACTGGAGACCCCTGCTTCCCAACAATGTGATCAGCTACGCGGTTGGAAGGGGCTTCTTCATCTTCGAATTTACTACCAAAGAAGACCGAGATCTGGTGTTCAGAAATGGCCCATATTTCATGGGAAACCAAGGTCTCTTCCTGAATAAATGGACACCCGACTTTGACCCCTCAGTAGATGTTCCAAAGGAGGTCCCTGTTTGGGTCCGGCTCCCCAATCTGCCAATACACTACTGGAGCTATCAAGCTCTGCAAAAGATAGGAAACGGTTTGGGCAGATTCATAGACAAAGCTGATAACAAGGGCCAATACACTTGCGCCAGAATTTGCGTGGAAGTTGACCTTGAAGCTGGACTACCGGAAGCCATCAAGCTTTCAGTGGGAGATTGGCACCATTTCCAGAAGTTGGACTATGAGCAACTGCCATTCAAATGCAGAATCTGCCATGAGCACGGCCATTTTCAACGAAATTGCCCCAAAGCACCATCAGGGGACAAAGAGGAAGAAGAAGGTTGGAAGGAAATAAAAAAGGGAAAGGTAGTCTCAAAGCCAAACGAGAAGAAGCAGTCAGGACCAAAGGGAAATCCCCAGACCAATGACAAGACCAAACCAGTCTCAAATGAAGGCCCATCCCCAGTTGAAAAGGGGGAGACCTCAGAGAAACATGAAGAAACTGAAGATCAGCCAAAGAAAAGGAAGGATACCGAAGAAGAACCAAATGCCCAACCAGCCAAGGCAGATCAAGGGGAAAAAGCAGGCAATGACGAGCACATAAGTCTTGCCTCTGATTCAGGGGAAGATTCAGAAGAAAGAGAATCTGAATCAGACAGTTCACAAATTTCTCCTATCAAATCGACTAGGGGCCGAAAATCCAAGAAGAAACAAAGAGAGGAGAAAACCTACATGGATGTTCTCCAAGGTTCTCAGAAAACTCTAAAAGGAATGATGAACACAAGATCCGGGCGCAAGCATAACAAGGCTCCAAAAGGAGCCACTCCCCCCCACTCCAATAAATAATGAAATACGTCTCCTGGAATTGCAGAGGATTAGGTAGCAGGCTGAAAGAAGAGGCCCTGAAAGACATAGTGAGGTTGCATATGCCTGAAATCTTTCTCATCCAGGAGACAAAACTGGAGGACACTCTTCTCCTCCAATCCAGCAAAACATTCTGGCGCAAAGGCCCTGGTAGAGCTGTCAGTGCTAGAGGTGCATCTGGTGGGATTGCCTCCTTCTGGGACAGCTCCAAATACGACTTGATTCAAGAAGAAAGTTGCCAGCACTGGATTTTCACTCAGCTCCTTCACAAAGATTCTGGCCAACAAGTAAGTATGTTTAACCTTTATGCTCCGGTCTCTCCATCGGAGAAAAAAATTTGTTGGGATTCGCTCCAGTCATTTCTTGTTTTGCACAATCCAGAAAACATCATTATTGCAGGGGATTTGAACGTTACTCTAGCTGCTGAAGAGAAAAAAGGAGGTTCCCCTGTAAGGGATCCAGCCAGAGAATGGGTAGAAGATATCATGATTGGCTGGGATTCGGAGGACATCAAACCATCAGCTGGGAAATACACTTGGTCTAATAAAAGACTAGTCCCCATCCATATAGCTGCTAGGTTGGACAGATTCCTTGTCCAAGCCTCATTTCTTACTAACGGGCTTATGGCTTCATCCAAAATTCTGCCCAACTGCACTTCCGATCATAAACCCATAAGTCTCGAGCTCTCCATGAATGGTTCTCTGGGCCCAATTCCATTTAGATTTAGCCCATTGTGGATTCAGCAAGAGGGTTTCAATGAGGTGGTCTCTGAAGTATGGAATCGGAAAATACAGGGATCCCCCTTCTTCGTTTGGGAAGAAAAGTTGCGGGCTCTTAAGAGAAGACTCAAGGAGTGGGCTAAAGCTTTGAAAACACCTGCTGCCAAGAGAAAAGAGTCTGTAGAAAACCTTGCTGCTCTCCAATCATCAATGGAGGATTCAGTTATTACCCAAAGTCTGCTCCAAAAAGAAGTTGAGCTGCAAAAAGCCCTTCATAAAGCTAGTAGGGACGAAGAAGAGTATTGGAGGCAAAAATCTAGAAATTTATGGTTACAGGCCGGCGACAAAAATACTAGTTTTTTCCACAGGCATGCCGAAGCTAGAAAGCAATTCAAAAATGTTTCAGAAATCCGATTCCAAGAGGCAGTGGTTAATGATTTTGAAGGTATCAAGAGAGCAGCATTCTCCTTTTTTAAAGATCTCTATTTAGCGCCAGATGAACAGCCTATAGATCCTCAAGCCTATCCGTATAATCTAATCCCTTTTTGTGTGAAAGATTCTGTCAATAATATGCTGACTGCTCCGATCAGCATGGACGAACTCAAGAAAGCCGTGGAATGCATGGAACCGGACAAGGCGCCAGGGCCTGATGGGTTCACTGCTAGGTTCTTTCAATCTTGCTGGTCAACTATCAACAAAGACCTCCTGAGAATGGTCAGGAAATCCCAATCCTGTGCAAAGATAGGAGGCAGTACCAATTCAGCCTTCCTTGCTTTGATTCCGAAAGAGAAAGGAGCCTCAGATTTCAGTAGATTTCGACCCATTTCACTGTGTAATACTAGCTATAAACTGATTACCAAAATAATTTCCATTCGCCTCAAGAATATTCTGCCGGACATCATACCGGAGAACCAAGGAGGCTTCATCAAAGGGAGAAAGATCCTGGATAATATAGTGTTGGTTCAAGAGGCAGTTCACTCAAGTGGCCAGAGAAAAGAGAAAGGAATGGTAATAAAACTAGATTTGGCTAATGCCTTCGACAGGGTGAGGCACGACTTTCTGTTTGCTGTTATGACGAAAATGGGCTTCTCAATAAACTTCATAAATTGGGTGAAAGCCTGCATTGCATCTCCTTGGATTGCACCGTTGGTAAATGGACGATCGACTGAATTTTTTACAGCTTCCAGGGGATTAAGACAAGGCTGTCCGCTGTCCCCGCTTCTCTATGCTATTCAAGCCTCAGTTCTTAGTTTCCAGCTCGACTTCTGTCAGCAAGTCCAAATTCTGCCAGGCCTTAGAATGGTGCATAATGTCAAAGATATAAATCATGCCCAATTTGCCGACGATACTCTGCTGCTGGGTGGAGCGAGCATTAATTCGGCCAGATCTTTCAAAAAGGAACTGGACATCTATAAGGAAGCATCCGGCAGCAAGATAAACTACTCAAAAAGCACAATCTATGGCTGGAACTGTTCAGCCAAAAATCTTGCTGACATAGCTAGGCTACTGGAAATGAAAATCTGTCAGGACTGGGATTCATTCAAGTATCTTGGGATCCCAATTTTCAGATCCAACCCTAAAGTCGCCCACTGGATACCCCTTTTGGACAAGCTAAAGCTCAGAATACAAGCCTGGGGAGCCTCCTGGTTGAACACTGCTGGGAAAATAATTCTTATAAAATCTGTCCTAACAAGCATGCCTCTTTATCAGCACTCCATTCTCCTTGCCCCCAAAACCTTTCTCAGTAAAATGGACGGTATGCTGAGGAGATTCCTGTGGGAAGGGGGGAAAAACAATGAAAGAAGACTTCATTTAGTAAATTGGGATACCATCAAGAAACCATTCATAGAAGGAGGTCTGCAAATGAGAGATTTGGCTGCTCAAAATCTCGCTCTAGGCTCAAAAATTTTGTGGAATATTGTGGCAGGGAAAATAAGCTGGAGCAAAAAAGTACTGTGGAAGAAATATTTTCAAGGTCAACGTCTGAGATGTTTGGACCTTCCTCCTAAAAACTCCAAAGGTTCCCCAATATCCAAGCTTTGTATCGCAGCTCTGGAGAACTTCAGTCCCAACCTCTACTGGATCCCAGGCAATGGGAAGAAAATCAGAATTTGGAAAGATCAGATTCTAGGAGACCAGCCACTACACCAGATAGAGGGCCTGGCAAATATTAAACTATGGCTGCACTCCAACAATAAGGAAACACTTTGGGACATATCCAACTGGACGGAGGATGCTGACAGAAGATGGGACAACTGGAATCTTGGAGAGGTTCCACACCATCTGCATTCTGAAGCTTCTTTACTATTAGACAAACTGCAAGGAAAATCTCCTCTGTCAGCAACAGCCAAGGACAAAAGAGGGTGGGGCTCCCATACTGGTACCTTCTCGGTAGCTGAAGGATACAAAAGTCTAATTGTTGTTCCGAATGTTCCTCCAGACCCAACGCAATGGAAATTCATATGGAGCTTCCCTTCACTCCCAAAAATCGACTTCTTCAGCTGGACAATTGCTCATAACAGTGTTCTGACAGGAGACAACCTGAGAAAACGGGGAATGGAAGGGCCATCCAGATGCCCATTATGTATATCAGAGGAAGAATCAGTTGATCACCTGTTGTTGTTGTGCCCATTTGCCAAGACAGTTTGGAAGGGGATTCTGAGTTCAAGGGCGAACAAGTTTGAGCTGCCAAGTAATGTGCCAAATCTGCTCCATGAGTGGGCCAAGCTATCACCTTTTTGCCTCAATAAAAAAAACCTGCTAAAGACTGCATGGATGTGGACCCCTAAATTCATATGCTGGAAGTTATGGCTGGAAAGAAATAACAGAATTTTCAGAGGAGAAATCTGCACTTCAAACAGAGTAATTTCCAAAATTAAAGCCTTTTTGGGAGAAACGCTGGAAGCTAAGCCAGCCTTAAGGAATGAAGCGAAGCTTGACAGTGAGGAGGAGCTCTGGCTGAAAGATATTGTCCCAAAAAATCAATCCATCCCTATTACTCCAGCCTATTGTCATGCTATGTGGGAAATACGCCTAGAAGAACAGGAATTTCTAAAGTGGAGATCGGCTCTAGATGACCATTGTCTATTCTTCGACGGGGCCTCTAAAGGCAATCCTGGCGCTGCGGGTGGAGGTGGAGTTCTGCTGAAACCTGAAGGCACTACTTTACTCAGGTATCATTGGGGTCTAGGAATCGAAACAAACAATAGAGCAGAGGCTCTAGCTTTGTGGCAGGGGCTGACTCTGGCTCTTAAATGGAATATTCAATCCCTGACGGTCTTTGGAGACTCTAGGCTCATCATTCAAGCAATGAATTCACAGTCAAATCCAATGCAGATCCATTTAGGCCATATTCTCAAGAAAATTAGACCCATGCTGGCTAAGTTTCAGAAAATTTCCTTCTACCACATAATGAGGCAGCTAAATTCTGAAGCCGATTCGGAAGCCAATCTTGGCTCAGCCAAAAGCCAAAGAACCCTTTCAGTCAACTCGGTTGAATCTCTCTGTATCATCCCTTAATAGGATTTCCCAGGAAATTGATATTTGATGTATATGGGATCAGCTTCTGAGACAACAATCTTGGATTCCCATCAGGTTTTGCTGTTCTAGTTTCCAGGTTTCATCTATTCCAAGCTCCAAGGGCAGGCACTCATGGAACGTTTGTTACTTTGGAATCTTTGTTTTTGGCAGACTCTTAAGCTATGTTCCCAGCAGAATCCTGAACTGTCTTGGACGAAGTGTGACTAGTTGGTTGAATGCACCGTTCAGTTGAGCTTCTGGAAGAATTAAAAGAGTCTTTTCTGGTTCCCCAACCACTTGTTGGAAGAAAGCCAAGACTGGCAGCAAAATTCGGGTCCTTCCTCTGTCTGTCAACTCTCAAGCTCGGTGAGCCTATTAGCACTCATTCCTTTCCAGTAATTTAGATTAACTTCAGAAAGAAGATCTTGTGATAGTTTGCTCCTTTTCCATCGGCTTCTGCAAAGGGATTTTCGAACCAAGTGTTAGAGCAAGCTAATCTAAACATCGAGCCTAATAAAGCATCAGATCAAATATTCAGTGACAGCAAGTTGCTTGTGCATTACATCTATCCAAAAATGTCCTGTGGCATACATGTGATTGTTTATCCAAAGCGCTGGTTGGTTGGGGTTTGATGATCAGAGAGGGAAGTCGACATTTCAATTGCCAGATTGAAGAATCTCAGATCCGAATTGTCTTACTGGCAGCCGAGATAGTGGTCAGCATCTCAAATTCCAAGTTTGAGCAAGCCAAATTCTGCAATCTCCCAGGGGCTACAGGTAACAGCCATTGATTATGTGGACAATCGCTCCATTAATGATGTCCAGAAATTTTAGGCAGAGACTCTGCGTTTTTCCCTAAAAGCCGCTTAAGTAACAAAGCATGTCCATGGATTCATCATGTAACAAGAATTCTGAGGGTCAAGAAATTTGAGGATCTTTTTCAATGTAACTAGCACGCGGTAGCTGTTTTGCCGCCATTCAATAAAAAACATAACCATTAAAGTAAAAAAAAAACAATACTTTTGTTATTTTTGTCACATCAAAATACTTGAAAACATTGAGAATTCCTTTTTAAGTCCCATAGTGACTATCAGTCATTTAATGTGCTCATCAATTGATCATTGCAAAACATATAAACTTTTGGAATCAAAATGCAATAATAGTTTATTGAAAAAATATGTTAGTTAGGATGAAATGAAATGTGACATGTGACATTACATGTGAATATGAATTTATATCCCTTCCCCCCAACTAACGGTGTTTTCAGTTTTTGGAAAATGAGAAAGGGAATACAAATGTGGTGAGGAATTTTCCAAAATCATAACTTTAGCATTTAAGGAATTACATGATTAAAGATTAGAAAAGAACATACCTTCACTTACCTAAAAAGTAGACAAGCTATGTATAGAGAAGAATGTGGTTACTACTGCCGGATCATGGAATATGAAGTAAAAGAATCTGATTTGCTTCTTCTTTCCCTTGGTTGTATGAATTGAGGATGAGATTAGAATCTTTATTGTTATGGCTGTTGAATTCATGTAGTCTTCATTCGTTCCCACTAGGTGGCATAATTCTCATCTACGTGAATAGATGTGTCAATGTCGAACTTAGAAAAGAAATTGTTGGATTACTGACCATTAATGAATGTCATTAACCAACACGAGACTACTCACCATTGATGTCAATGAGAGTCAAGATGCCTAAGTACATCTTACTAGCTATGAACAGATGTGTCGTAGTTGAGTCACCTAGAAGATCCGACAAACATGGGACATTGATGTATTCCCATTGTTTATTGGTGAGAGAGCTTTCCATTAAGGCATGCAAGCCTCAAGATACTTGAAATATCTCTAGTCTTGATCCTAGATGATGTGTTAGAGTCGATGGGTCAAGACTTGTTACAAGGGAGGCCTTAATGAATCCTCCATCATCTAACACGAGTATGAAATAATCATTTGAAGGACTACAGATGGAAAATTTGCATTAAAGAAAGGTTTATTTGACAGAAAGGAAAAGGAAAATGGGGTGACTTTGCTTTGTAAGGGACCTTAATGACTTTATTTTTTGGTTAAGGGTGAGTGAGAATGAGGTAGGAAAGTATGAAGATTGCAAAGGGAAATGAGTTTTTGGTAGTAGCAAGATGGATAGTTATGGATCGACTGCAGGCATATAACGAGTAGCAATGGTGAAATTGGTATCTGTTTAGTAGCAATGGTGTTATGGATCTGATTTGACATGGAATGATCATGCTCTTCTGAAAGAAACTTGGTCTTTTAAAAAGAATTCGTGCATGTACTGATCTTCTTTCATCGTCCTCGAGCCTACAAAAACAGAGAGAGAGAGATGATTAGTCTCTCTTCATCTGATATATACACAAAAACTAAGAAATAGTACTAATAAAACAAATTCAAGGATGAAAAATCAAATGCACTTTTACCTGATTGGAAAGAAATACCGTGGATCACTTGTTATTGTTTTGTTGGTGACTTCTTCATTGTGTTTCTAACTAATTTTGAGCTTGAGACCTCTTCTCCATACACTTAATGCTTCATCAATAGACCATAAACCAAATTTGCATAAGCTATTGAATTATGTCGATTTTCTAGCTACCAAAAACACAGATCATTGCACTACCTTGTCGTTTTACAACTTGCAATTAGACTCAGATGGTGGTTTGTCAATTATTACAGTTGGTTTTTTCATATTTGCAGGGTTTGATGAAAGTCTAAGTTCGTAACTCTGTTTGTTCTTTTTCTCTAGCGCTCCACCCTTGTCCATGAACTTGTGGATCAAGAAAATGCTCAAAATTTAAAATTCTCGGATCAGCTTGAAACCAACGCCAAAGCATAGATCTCATTACCCTGAATCCAACGCAACTTGTTTCACTAAAATCCTACTTCGAATGCTCCTGGAGTCAAGTTGTGTTCGTTTTGGGAAACAACTAAAAAATGAATTTTGAGTTGCAGGAATGCCCAGTCAGCAGTTTTTACGCTAACTAGGTCATGACGTGGCAGGTTTGACTGGACCTTCATTGTTTAATGGATTGTTGACACTTGGCACTGTTTAATTGGTTGACACGTGGCTATTTTTTATTTGCTACGGTTTTGTGTGGTGGCCCAATGAGGGAGTGCCACGTGGGCCAACCAATGGTTGCCATGTGGCCTCCTCATGGTGGACCAAAACTTTTGTGTGAGGCAAAACATCTTCCACAAGAATTGGACCTTAGACCTCATATAAACCAACAAAGTGCCTCTACTAATCCGGCTGTGTTTGTTTCTTGTTAAATACAACTCCCAAATATGTATTTAAATTTTAACTTGCACACCATTAGGGAAAGGGGTCAGGGCTAAGCCCTAGCCCTTGGCCACTCCAGCGCCATGGAACCACAGGTGAGGGCCAAGGGATAGGCCTTAGCCTGACCCACAGTCCCATGAAACCGTAATATGACTAGTGTAAAAGGAAAAAGGTTGTGATGGAGGAATTCGAGCCAGCCCAAGGTCGTATGGCCCTCCATATGACCACACCAGTGGAAAAATTGGGGCTCAATGATAGTTTTAACCCTCCTACAAATTCGACAGTGACTTAGGAATATAGGCCAAGTTTGCGATCTGTTTCCGCTTTTGGGGCGCACAGGCAAGGTTTAGTTTGAATTGTAGGATTATTAACAACAAAATTGGGCAAAAACTTGAAACAATGATATTTTACTCAATTTTTGGCCAAATGAGGTGCAAAAAGAGTCAAAACAGGGGTTTTCGATAGTGCTGGATCCATTGGAGACATTAGTTTTTCTGTTTGAGCTTTGTAAAATCCTGTAATTATACTTTTGAGTATGAATTTAGATCTCTTATCCAATTTTTATTGCAAAATTTTAAAACTAACTTGGTTCAATTTTCTTTTCTGATCTTCCAGGTCACAGAGAGCACAAGAAGAGAGCATACTCAACAATATTGAAACTCTTTATTCATTTGGAATGTGAAATTAAAAATACAAAGTGAAAGGATTTAATCTCTAACTTCAAATTGTGGCTCTCAAAATTCTATTTGTCTCCTTCTCAAATATTCCTTCTCTTTCTACATCTTCCCGCAAATGATTAATGCGCTGGGTGGAACTTACTACACCACTAATAAATAAAATTGCAAATAAAATGAAATCTAATTTAAAAACTTAAAAAACATACACACACACATTACCAAACTTGGTTTTATTCATTGATTCTATCCTACTCTACTCTACCGGAAATAGAAAAATTAATCAAGTGTATGCATATTTCTAGTGTAACCATGTGCGTAACAAGAGTAAAAATATATTCATGCTTAGTTCTAAAAAATATGCATTAAAATACATCAAATCATGAAAAAACGGTTGTTTTGATAATGCAATTAAGAAGTAAGGAAGAATGGAAGATTGATGTGACTTGATCCTTGATTGGAACCATTTTTCAATAAGGTCATGACATTCCTAATTCCTTTCTTGGTTTAGATCACATTGAATATCATCCTCTGTTATGCATTCCTCAATCTTAGATTCCATGGGTGGCTTCTCATCAAAAATATTACATGATTCTTTAGTCTCTTCAACAAATTGACAAGAGGAATCAAAAGAAACTTGAAGATCTTCTTGTGGGGTGGGAGAGATACACAAGTTTATGCATGCAGTTAAAATATACTCTTCCTGAGAGGCAAATATCCCAATTGTTGCTAAGATTCGAGAAATTTCTTGGAAAAACATTTTTCAAATTTTTAATTGTCTGTGAATTACTCCAACTGGTTGATAATTCCTATCGTGCACACATATTAGTACAAATTTTTGAAAAACAAAAAAAATATGCGAAATTAATTTAATATGATTTTAACCATGAATCTAAGAATGAATGCAATTATAATGAGTTGTCTAAACTTTCAAAATAAAGACCTATGTATACCTCCCCGGCAACGACGCCAAAATGTTGGGTGATTTAATTGCGAGTTAAATCCTTGTCATTAATTGTTAACCCAGGGTTCGTAGACCTGATGAGGTATACCTGTACTATATGTACTAGGTAGTTATTTATCAAAATAGATTAATATAATGCAACTGGAACTAACTACAAATTTAATTAAATCAATCTAATCCAAACCAAACCAAACATAAAGAAATTGAAATCACACTTGCATAAAGGAAATCACACTTGCTTGAAAATGAAATCACACTTGCATAAATGAAATCACACCACACTTGCATAAATGAAATCACACTTGCAGAATTCAAATCACACCACACCCTCTGAATTGAAATCACATTTGCTGAAAGGAAAAACACACTTGCATAAAATGAAAACACACTTGCTGAAAATAAATGAAATAAAGCAACTACACTATGTTACCAATATGTACAAAGGTGTGCAAACTGTGGTTGATGGGGGCCCTCCATTCCTCAGCAAGCACATTGAACAACTATCACATCTTGGAGATCAAAGTGGCAATATGTATTTCATAAAATGAAGTTACAAGATATTACAAGAATTCTCTATCCTCACTTTACAAATTACATCTTGGACGGAACTTGGAACATCCAACTAAAAACTAACACCTAATCTGTAACTAGTTAACAACCAATTAACAACACTTTGTATGAAGGGTGTGCTCCTATTTATACAAAAATTGAGGATAACTATTCAATAAATATAGATCATTAGATCTCTCATAAATCCACATTTATCTCTTGTGGTTACAACCAATCTCCTAAAAATGTAAGATACAAATCCTCTCAAAATTCTCTCATCCATGATTCTTCTCCTTTGAATGTGCATAGTTAATGATCCACATCTCCTACAATTATTCCACAAATCTTTATGAGATGGAATTTGAAATTCGAATTTGTGGTTGGGTGGCCAAGTAGGACCCTTCCAGAATCTCCAAGTAGGCCTACAATATCACACAACTCATAACACTTTTAGATATATATGAAAATATGGTAATTTCCTAATATTTAATCTCAAATTCTCTTAAAATACTTAAAATCAATGACATAGAAAATAATAATGATAAACCCATATAATCATGAAAATGGTTACTTAATGTAGGGTTATGGGGTTACAGAGGTATGGAATGAGGATCAAATGATGGAAATGAAGGTGAAAGTGGATGACATTTTGGAGGCCCGACACAAAGGATAAGTGACTGAAATCTGAGATGGAGCTCTTCACAGAGTTGCCTGAAAGATAAACGCTTAGATGCCATTGTGAAATTTAAGGGCAGAGTTATATCCAAATTAACGAGCCTCAAAAGTGGCGAATCGATCCAAGAAACCAATTCAGTCATGAATGATGTAGAAGATGGACGAGAACTTATAACTAATTCCCCTTCCCAATGACACAATTCTCATCATTCTGCCTTAAAATTTTGCATTGTTTCTTCCAAAGAAAACCATCATGATCCTGAGCGAAGATCATTTCCAAGAACTAGGTAGATAGATGTAGTAATAACAAGCATGTGAGCATGAGAAAGCATCATATGCATGGAAACATGTCTCGTGTGATGTCACATCAAGAGGGATCTATATATTCTCATGTATCTAGAACATTAAGCCTTCAAGGGGCATGCTAAGGGAATAGAGGGTGGCACAAAGAAGAGGATGGGGAAAGGTGAGGGGATAATGAGGATGAGGGAGATTATGGAATATGAGGGGATGGCAAAAAGATAAGGGGTAAGAAGGGTAAGGGAGCTTCATGAATAATTCAAAAAAAACAAAATTTCATAAAAGGGGTAATCCAAGGGGAGGACCAAAAGCTAAGAGTTTTGAAGCCTTAGGAGATGGGGCAGAAACAACTTGAGTCATTTATTTTTATCTTGGTCTCTTCCATAGAGCAATCTTTATTTTCTTGTGAGTCGACATCCATGTTATTAATTCTAAGAATATGATAGAATTCTTTGGAATGGAAGGATTCTACCAGTCCTCTGATTCTTTGGAGCACCAATGCAAGGGAATTATCCTTTGGGTTGTCTTCCTTAATGAGATAATGGATTGTAATTAGCGAATCTCCAAGTATAATAATATCTTTGATTCCTTTGTCTTTATAAATGCATGAACCTCGAAGAAAGCCATACATCTCAACCCGATTGTTGGTGTCCTTCCCAAGCCCCATGTAAATTTGATTTCTATTATTCCATCAAGATTGAGTAATATCCCTCCCCCTCCTACCACCCCTTATGTAAATAATACCATCAAGAACTAGCATAGATCTATTTTAACTAAGGATATACCAAGCAGTGAGAGGAATCAAATCTCTCAAAGTGTCAAACTTTTCTTTAAGTTTTTGCACTCAAAAAGAAGTTTGTATCTTGAGAGATTTGATCCCTTTCGATGCTTGGTAGATTCAAAGTTAAGATAGATTTATGCCGATATATAATACTAAAAGTTATTGTAGCTCTTTTATATATATATATATATATATATATATATATATATATATATATCTTCACATTATATATAATGTGAAGATATATATATATATATCTATATATATATCTATATATATATATATATATATCTTTTTTATATATAATGTGAAGATATATATATATATATATATATATATATATATCTATATATTACAACAAAATTTAAAGATTAAAAGATTTTTTAATATATATGCTTCCTTTGTATATTTAACTTTGATTTTTTATATTTATATTTTTATATTTTACTTTAAAGTTCTTTTGTTTGACTAAGAGATTGTCTTCTTCAGACATACGGAAACAATTTAACATCCTAAGACCTAAAGGCATCTGGCAGGAGTGAAAGTCTGCTCCTTTACGGACCACCAGTGGGTCATTCTTGGTGGCTTGGTTTTCCTTGAATAACGATGATGAAGCAACCTGCATTCACGGATAGTAGTCATAGATGGTTGTCCTCGCTGTGGGTTTGACCACTAAGTTATGATAAGTTTTCCCACTATTTAAAAATTATTTAACTTTTATATATTATTGAAGTATTATACTTCTATTATAATTGTTTTTAAATTTATATAATTTAAGTGTGTATGGTATAAATAAAAAATTAACACACACACACACACGCATATTCAAAAAAGATGATGACAACAAATTTAGATATTAAAATATATATATTTTTAATATACATATATTTCTTTTATATATTTATATATTTTTAAAATATTTTATTTTTAATATAATTGTTTATAAATATATAAATTTATATAATTTAAATATGTATGGTATAAATAAAAATTTAACATCACCTATATTTCGTGGATGGTAAACTTGTTGGCCCTAATTGCCTTGCCCCAAAGGAATCAAAGAATGTTGAACTCGTGATCAACAACAACTATCACAATATCAAATAACTTCACGTCTCGCTAGACCACTCTAACTAACCCTTTGAAATATTACACTTTTCTTATCATTATTGATAAATATACAAATTTATACAGTTTAAGTGTGTTTGGTATAAATAAAACATTCTCTCTCTCTCTCTCTCTCTCTCTCTCTCACACACACACACACACACATTAAAAAATAATGATGATGATGGTGGGAATAATTTTATTGACTAGTAGTAACCTAAGTCACCTTGTTGGTGTTGGTGTTCGAGTTCTAAGACTTTAAAGTTACATAAAAATCTGACACTTAAAATTATGAAAATGAAATTTAGTATTAAATGCAACATACTAACAAATTTGAAAATAATATATATATAAACTCTTTTATTGTGCCAAGAGGTGCTTCTGTAGAGGTAATGTAAGAAAGTATGTCAACATTCGAGAAAAATATATGTAAAAAAGTGTTGACTCAATTAATAATTAAAAAAAAAATAGTAATAAAAATAATAAACTTCAATTTGTTACATGGTAATTTTGTTTCTGTTGATAAAATTGCAAGATTTATTAGATAAAAGAAAATTGTAATATACATATGACATTAGAATATATAACATATAAATAATAGCTATAAATTAAGATTCATTCTACCATATAAATTAAAATAATGATTGTGTAAATAGCTTTAAATTTAAAACACATAAAAACTTAATACTTATAATATAACAAGATTTTTTAACCATGGATATTCACCCCCACTTTATCATGGATATTATTAACTTGTAAATAAGTTTTGTTACAATATAACTAGAACACTATGGCTTATCAATACCACATGCCCAAAAATCACAACCCATTTCACAATTTAAATATTTTAGTTTAACTTTATTTTATAACATTTTTTATTAAATCTAAAAGAAAAAAGGTTATAATTACTTTTCAGATATATCTAAACCCTCTATCTACACTACTCCTAAAAATATTCAGTAGATATTCCATCGAGATTAAATCAAGGTTTTAATAATATAAAAAATGAGAATATTTTTATATAAAGACGTGATATTTATATGATATAAATAATATTATTAAGAACTAGTATATATCCATCTTAACTAAAGATCTACCAAGCTATAAGATGAATCAAACCTCTTGAGGTGCAAACTTTTCCTCAAGTTTTGCACTAAAAAAGAAGTTTTCATTTTGAGATATTTGATCCCTCTTGGCACCTCGTAGGTCCAAAGTTAAGATGGATCTATGTTGGTATATAGATGTGAAATTTATATAATATAAAAATATTATTAAGAAATGGCATAGATCAATCTTGCCTGAGGATTTACCAAGTGATGAGAGGAATTTCATCTCTCGAGGTGCAAACTTTTCCTCAAGTTTTGCACTCGAAAAGCAGTTTGCATCTTGAGAGATTTGATCCCTCATGGTGCTTGGTAGATTTGAAGTTAAAATGCATTTTTTAATGCATAAATGTATTCAACACCCTGAAAAACCCCAGACTAATCTGCGAGATAGACTGCTCACAAATTTTGGATTTAGACTAAAGTTGGGGTCAAGTAGGATTATCGCTTCATAGATGGATTGTTGATTTCGACTTTACTCAGGAACTAGTAGATTTCCTAAAGGTTCAAGCCATCCTTTAGGGGTTACCTTTGGCCTTCTAGAATGCAGATGTATTGAAGGAAACAGGGAACAATCTAGGCACTTTTGTCAGTCTTGAACAATGTTGAGAAGCAAAAAAAAATATCACAGGTGGGCTTGGATTCAAATCGTGGTCAATCTTAAGGATAAGAATACTGTAGAACTGAAATTGAAAATAGAAGGTCACATTTGGAGTGTATTATTGGAAGATTCCATTTCATTGTTTCCTCTGCCATGAGGTCGGACACATTCGGGAAAATTGTCACAGGGTTTATCCTACTCCACCCTATTCAAAAAAGAATAGAGGATCAATAGAAAGCATTAACATTTCTCCTAAAGATTCTCCACCGGGGCATCCTTCTTTTGTTCTAAATTTGATTGCCTCTACATCGCTTCCTTTCTCTTTAGGCACCTCTCTAGACAATGCAAATTCTATTGGTAAGACTTCTCGTTCCCCTCCTCCCTCCTCTTCTTTCTTTATTTCCCCTTCAACTCCTCCCTCTTGGCCTTACCCCCATTCCCTTACTAGATGAATTGCATACAGCTCTTGATTTTGGTTAGGTGAACTTTGAATGATTATCTAATTTGAAACTTCTTGATATAAGTGCCACTCCCTTCTTCTTCAAGAGGAGGAGCATTGGAGACTGAAAAGCATAGTATGGTTCCAAGAAAGGGACAAAAACTCAACTTTTTTTCATCAGAATGCAAATGAAAGGAAGCATTTAAATACAAGGATTCTGATGGTCACTATTTATTCTCTCTCGAAGACAAGACAGAGGAAGTATATCATTTATTTTAGTATTTTTTTTGGCTCCACAAGGATGCCAAATTCAAAACATTCTACACGTAGTTTCCATGTTCCCCTATCTTTTCATGGAATAAATGCATGCCTTTTTATCTGACAAGGTCACTGAAGTGAAGGTCCTAGTTGCATTATGTTCTATGCAAAAATCTAAAAGCCTAGGTTCAAATGATTTTTCGATCAAATTACATTTGTGATTCTATGATCTAATCAAAGTCATCAAAGTCATCAAAGAATCCAAGGATCAAGGAAAGGTTTTGGGTACATTTAACACCACATTTTTATGTCTTACTCCTAAATCTTAGTACGGGACATCCTTCACATACTATCATTTGATTACCCATTGTGATGCTATTTATAAACTAATTTCCAAGATCATCACCAAGATATTGACGCCCATTTTAATTGCATTCATATATGAAGAGAAATTTGGTTTTCTCCAAAACAGAAACATCCATAATCTGGTAGTAGTAGCTCCAGAGCTCTTACATTATGTAAAGGATTCAAAGTTAAATATTGTAATTCTCAAGTTAGATCTCTCAAAGGCCTTTGATCGAGTGGATTGAAATTTTCTTATACTTGTCCTTATTCGGATGGGCTTGGTAATCCTCATGCTCAATTGGATCATGGGCTACATTCAATATGTTTCCTTTGCTATGCTTATCAATGGGGCTCCCTCTAGATTCTTCTAAGCTTCTTGAGGTCTCTGATAGGGATATCCACTTTCTCTCTTGTTATTTCTTATGCTTTTTGAAGCTTTTAGTAGACTCATTGAGATGCACATAACGTCAAGCTCCTTGAAAGGTATTAGAATATTTGACTTTGTTCAAGTTTCTCACCTACATTTTGTAGACGATGTTATGTGTTACATCTAGGGGAACCAAAGAGACATCTTCTCCCTTAAGAGTGTTATTGATTTGTTATGTTTGAACATTGGGATGGTCATAAAATTCCAAAAATCATGCTTGATAGATCAAGGAAATTCAGATAATCAAGAATCTAACAAGAAAGTATTTCTCGTTTCCTTTGAAACAATCATGGGATGGGCTTAAGTACCTTGGTTTTTTCTTGAATCCGAACAAATATAGGAAATGATTCTAGGCTTGGATGGTAAAGAAGGTAGAAGCCACAATCTCTATGTGGGCTTTAAGATTCATATCTTGGGGTATTCACTTAGTGTTGATGAAATCCATCTTAGAAAGTATACCAGTATATTTAACTTCAATTGTTGTTGTTCTGAAAGCAAACCTCAATAATATTCATAAACTAAATTTTCAGATTTTAAGGTCGAGAGCTAGAATTCAAAATGGTACGACTCTGGTTAATTGGTCTTGTTTAGCCTCCTCCACGAATATAGGATTTTTGGGCATAACAAATATCTCTTTTTGTCAAAGCTCTAGCTAGCAGGAACCTATGGAGATTCGTTCAAGGTAGTTCCCTTGGAGCTAAATTACTCAGGCTAAATACTTTCCTAAGATGTCTATTTCATAATGGTTTAGCCTTCCTAGAAATATGCCAAAGGTTCAATAGTTTGGAAGGCATTAATAGGGGCTTTCCCCCTCATTGGTAAATGGGTGGTCTCGTGAGTCCATAATGGTTGTAATATTAAAATAAGGAGATATCCTTAGTTTGGAGTGGTCAATGATTACCTCCTTTATGAATCTCTCCTTCATGTGCTCAGATAGACAAATATTTTCTACTTGGTTGATGTTAAGGCCCAAATTCCACAAATTAGAGGCAAAATTGGTTGGAAGTTTTATTTTTCTTTGGGCCTTGATGGAGAATTAGTTTTTGAATGGATCACTTTTTCGATCTTCTATTTTTAGCTTCATTAAATTAAAATAAAATACTCTTGAGTCTCTCTATTGGTCCAAAATACTTATATTACAAAATTTACTACCAAATTGGGATATAAAGTTTAGTTCAAAGATAGCTTCGAGGGACATAAGCTATGGTGGTGGAAAAACACTTTCAAAGGTAAGTTCCCCTATTAAATCGAAGGTTACTTCCTGGTTGGCACTCAATGATAACTCTTAACACAAGAAGCTTGTTGGCATTATGATACATATGTTGTACTTGATGGCAACCCACTCATCTCAGATGATAAATTATAGTGCAGAAAAGTTCACGCACTTTTATGCAGAGAAAAGTTTATTTCATGTAGAGAAAAGTTCACGCACTTTTATGCAGAGAAAAGTTTATTTCATGTAGAGAAAAAGTTCACGCACTTTCATGCAAGGAAAAGCGCGTATATGTTGGAGAACTTACCTTTGGTCCATGATAGTTAGTCCTTGGTATTTGAACCTATGGTTTTGGACCATGGTACCTCGTCAGAAGTGTTGATCTCACACACTTTCATGCAAGGAAAAGCGCGTATATGTTGGAGAACTTACCTTTGGTCCATGGTAGTTAGTCCTTGGTATTTGAACCTATGGTTTTGGACCATGGTACCTCGTCAGAAGTGTTGATCTCACGCACTTTCATGGTTGGTTCATGGTATTAGTCCGATAGTTTTTGATCCTATGGTTTTGGCTCGTGGTATTGCATCCAAAAGTGTTGATCTCACGCACTTTCATGGTTGGTTCATGGTATTAGTCCAACAGTTTTTTGATCCTATGGTTTTGGACTGTGGTATTGTGGAAGGCCTAAGACCATATAAGAGGAAGAAGATCATTTGGCAATGTATCATCGAATGAATTGAATATCTAATAAGGGCTAGATCTGAAATATTTGTGATTGGGTTATGGTGCAGATCTGGATCTGAATGAAGGAGGAACCTTAGCGCATAAAGAAGGATAAGTTCTATTGACGGGTCATAATCTTTATGCTTGAATAATAGTATCTTTGTATGATTTTGATCTGTTATATAAGGCGCATGCTTGATCTATAAATCTGACAATCTGGGTTAATTAGTGTCTGAATATTTGAAAGAAGGAATTATTCTTTATAGATCTGCACGCAGGTTGCAGGTTGTTGAAGTAGCGTATATCTTTAAATTATGATCTAGCTGCCTCTGTCTATTGTTGCAGTATTCTGGGTTCAGAATTTGGTGTGTGGTTACTGTTACTGTGTTCTGGGTACAACTGTCAGAGAAGTGTTTACTTGATTCAGTGCTAATTGGGAAAAGGAGATTGTTTGATGCAGATATACTTGATGATTGATTGATGTTCATGGATCCAGTTTGAAAATTTATGAAAAGTGGTCCTTGAAAGAAAAGAAGTAGGGGGTTGTAACTCCCTTCCAGGAGAGAGAGTTGTAGCTCTCTGCAGGTTGCAGCCTGCGTACTGGTAAAGGACTGCACCAATACAAAATCATTGTAAAAGGAGTTTCTAATTGAAAGAAGATAGAGACATATTGCAGCAGGTGGTTTTCACCCACATTGGGTTTCCACCTTATATCTGGTGTTCTTTGGTGTGACTATCTGTTTTTCTTGTTCATGCTCATTATTTTATGGTACTGACATATAATAATTCAAAGTATAAATATATTGAAAAAGAATTAGATAATACTGATTCACCCCCCCTCTCAGTATTATTTCCAACAAAGCTCTCACCAAAGAGGGTTGGTATGGACCTAACAAGTGTGCTATGTGTAAAGCTTAGTTTTAATTTTCCCATCATGACTGTTAGTCTTGTTGATTGCTTTAGATCTTGGCTTTATGATTAAACAATAATCTCTTTTTTTAGCTTGCCTTGCATTCTAGTTGGATGTATCTGGAAAGCTCATAATCTAAGTCTCTTTCAAAGTATTGGCCCCTCGCATGGATCCTGCATAGCTATAGTTATATACCTTGTAAATGAATTCAATTAGACCTGAAATAAAAACTTTCGAGGTTGCCACATCTACCTGAATTAGACTATGAAATCCCATGAGGTTATTTCGATGGGGCCAGCTAAGGCTACCCAACTCGATGTGGAGTTGGTGTAGTCTTTTACTTTAGTCACTCCTATTTCTTGATTGTAGGTATTCTCATGGCAAGGGATCAAACAACAAGGATAAATTTATAGCCCTCTTGTTCCTATTAGAAACTAATTGCAAAAAATATGTTAACAAGATTCAAGTGTTGGACAATTCAAAGTTTGTTATTGAATGGGAAAATTAGAGAGCCTTTGTGAGAAATAATGGATGAGAGTCACTCTTAAGTGACATTTAATAGGTTGTCAACATTTTTGAATGCATCTCTTATAACCACATCCTTCGCGAGCTAAATGAAAAAGAAAATGCCTTATCAAAGGAAGTGATCTCCTCGCTTATAGGTTCAATCAATCTTTATGAATTAAATGATGGTGCTGAGGTGGAATCCATGGAAACCATTCTGCAATCTTTTTTCTTCTTTTTTTTGATGTACTAAAAAAAAAAAACAAAAAAAAAACCTTTTTTGGAGGTATTATGTGAAATATGGTATGGGAAGCATGGGTCAGGAAAAGAGATATTGAGCCCTAACATTAATTGCGCTGAGAGGCACCTTATAGCTCAGTATGGCAACGATGTGTTGTAAAATATTATGTAATGTAATGTCATGTTGACTCAGTCAAATTATTTAAAATAAAATTAAAATTAAAAAACAATAATTTGTTAAGATAAGATTTAGTCATTTGATGGGTTTATCGATGGTGGTTTGCAAGGCCATAGTATTTGTTATGATGATGCCTATTTAAAGGCTTGAGGGAATCCATTATGGAATGCAAGAGTACCAACTTAGATCCATCTTATCTCTGGACTTGATCACTCTTGGCATATTTGATAAATCAAGATTCAATATGGATCTAGGTTGGATGATATGTTTTGACTCTCATTAGTTGATTTGGTGAATGATCAAGACATGCATATCTTCTCTTTTTTTAATATATATGATATTTTTTGTTGAAAAAATTATAATATATTTAATTAATTATTAAATTTTATTAGCATAGTGTGCCTATAAATGTTTTGGCCTTTTTTAACTAGAATTAAATAATATAATTTTGGGCATGATTGTAATTTCTTGTTATTTAAAATGCATTTTTGAATGCATAAATGGATTCAATGCCCTCAAAAAATCCTTGAAATATTTAAATTATCCATTACCTAATTGAAACATACAATTTTAAAAAAATATTACCAATTTTCAAGCAAAATTAATTAGAAAAAATACTCTAAAAAAACCCAAAACATTTATTAATTAAACTATCCTAATATTATATATCTTTTTTTTGTAAGTAAGAAAGATTCTATTAATTCAAAAGGTGGTAATTACATTCAAAGTGGGGTGTCTCGAGCATGAATATCTTACACCAAATACAGACATTCCTCTTACAATTCGTACAATAGTTACAAAAAGAGCCCTTTCCTTTGGGTTGAAGGGAGAGATGGAAGTTCTGCTTGCCAATTTTACAAAAATTACAAAAATAGCTTGGTATCCTCAGAGGGCGAGCACTGGAAGTGGCTAGAAAATCAAAACCACAGAGAGTGCCATAAATAAGTAGAGAGTGCCATATACATGAAGAGAGTACCATAAATGCAGATAGTCATTAAGCAATGTCGTCTGAAGGATCATCCTCTAGTCTGATGGCCTTCTCAGGAGAACTACTAGCAGGGGCGTCTGTAGTGGCCTAGTGGCTGGTGGATGCACCTGTTGTCTCTTTTTTATGCTAGGAGATCCTCCACCGGTGGCCCACATGGTGGCGATGCGACACTTGAGTAAGGCGTAGTGAGGTGAATCCCTTGTAACAAAATGCCTGTGCTGGACCGATTCCACATAGACAGTTTATTTTTCATTCAACATGTCTAACTTGGCCTCCACTGCTTTGGAATTTTTCATATTGTTCTTGCAGCGCTAGGCCAAGCATGGTTTTGAGTTTCCAGGAGAGCTCGATGGTGTGACTGTATAAATTCTCCTTAGCCCTGGGTCAGGTATCCATTCAAATTGAGCATCCACCTCTTTGGTGATCACCAACCTTCTAATATTGTGGGCCTGGAACTCCAATTTATGAATGCACGCTTGTGTTTCAAGGGCAACATAGCCCGCATAATTTAGGGTTTCTCTCCTTGTTGAAGTCTCAGATCTGGTGCAATCATGCATGATGGGATTGTCCCACCTTTCATTATTGCAACCACGACCGTAGTGGGGGGCAAGGCCACGACGATAAGCCATGAAAAGGATGAGAGGGGAATTAGGGAGAAAAACCAGAACAAAGGAGATGAACGTGAAGGATCGAGGGAAAAAAGAGGTTTGGGGAGAAGCGAGTGGGTCAGGGTATTCATAGGAAGATTGGGCGGCCGAGGTAGGAGGGGAAGAGGCTGCCATGAATGCGCCATTAAGTATGGCCAAAGTGAGGTACAAAGCAATCATGAGAGAGTGAGAAATGGTATTGGTCGAGGGATCAGGTTGGTGGTGGTTTTGAAAGATCGTTGCGATCTGGGATTTTCTAACCTCATGCAGAGAATTGGGAATGTTGCTCTCTGAGGGATTATCATGATGGGATGTGGAGATTGTATCGATCTGGTCCTAGTGATTGACATATGATATTAGTATTGAGATCTTCTTGTACTCCATTGTCGATATTATATAAAGCTTCACAATCCCAATGGAGAGGTCCTTCCTCCAGGTCCCTCCATGCAAGGGAGTGGATTCTTGTGCTGCCAGTTGTACCTTCATTGGCCAACCTATCAGCCAGGCTGTTAGCCTTCCATCTGATGGCCTGGAAGTGGATCCCACTCAGCTCTCCAACATGTTGGTTGATGCGATGAAGGGTCTTGCTAAGCCTCAAGTTGTTTGTGACTTTGGTGACAATCGTGCCCTACTGAAGCTTCCGACAGGCCTAGGTAGCTACAGTCGAATCTCCTTCCACGATGAGAGGCCAAAATCCCTGGATTTTGGAAATGTCAAAACCGTTTTCCAAAGCTTGGAGTTCAGCTACATTGTTGGTAGCGATGCCCAGGTTGCTCACATATATCCAAATTATCTCTCCTTTTTAGTTTCTAAAAACTCCCCCAAAACCAGCTGCTCCAGGATTTCCTTTAGCAGCTCCATCGTAATTCAGTTTGAGGATGTATTTTTCAAGAGAATGCTAGTGACAGTGAGCATTTGGGTTCGCCATCATCAAAGTCCAGTTGTTCTAAGGGGGAGGGTTCAACTCGAGGAGTTGCAAGATTATCTGATCAGAAGGATGAGTGGGGTCACTGAAGTTCGAAAATTTGGAGATGGTGACTGATTCCTGGATTACATGTTTAATTGAGGTAAGGAGGCTCTCTTTCAGATTTTTTTTCATCTCTGAATATTCTAGCATTTTTCTCTTTCCAAACAACCCAACATATGGTACCCGCGATAATGTTTCAGGCCTTGTCAACCATTACGTGTGTGGAAATTGAAGGTCTCCAATTGTCCAAAGTGTTGAGGATGGAAGCCCTGTCCCTGTCAAAAGTTTTGAAAACAACCTCAGCCCACTCCCAAAGTCTGTTGGTGTAATCACAAATGTTCAAAAGATGATTAATTGTTTCCTCATTCGCTTCACAAAGAGCGCATATTGAGGGACCCTTGAATCCTCATCGCCATAAATTGTCCCACAATAGACTCTTCCTCTACATGGTTAGCCATAGGAACAGAGTAATTTTGGGCCATAATTGTCTGCTTCATAGAGTTTTCCATTTTTTTGAGGTTGAAGTTGGTCATGGTTTTCCATATAGCCATAGGCTTCTTTGAGATTGAAATTCCCTGCTGAATTTTTACCCCATCTAATCTTATCTTCTCCTTTGTCGAATTGGATTTGTCTTTCTTGAATGGTGTTGGCAAAGGTGTTCCAATCGAAGCCGATGGGCAGAGGTTCCCAGTCTTTGGCTTCCAGCCATTCTCTCCATTTGTCCATTCCAGTGTTGGGATTCCAATAATGAGCAACCTTGTGCTTGCCTTTGTCTTTCATAATAGTGCGAAGTGAGGCAAACTGGTCCATGTTTAAGTCTGGAAGTTATTTCCATGCATCCTCCCAGAAGAGGGATTTTTATCCATTACCAATCTCCCAAAAGTTGTGCTTTCGAATAATAACTTTATTCTCCCAAGCTTGATTCGAGATTGCAGAACCTTTGATGTCACCCATGAGCCTGATGATATCGTCATTTGAGTCAGTAGGCACATATTTTTCCCTCCAAATGAGACCCCAAGATGTTTGCAAGTTTTCTAGCCAACGCCACCAAGTCTTGGCCCTTAGGGCTTTCCCAGGAATATATGGATCCCTCAAACCTAACCCTCCTGCATATTTTGGTTTGTAGACATTCTCCCAAGCTACAAGAGCCCATTTTTTCTTAGTGTCTAAGCCCCTCCATAAAAAGTTCCTTTGAATGCATTTGATGACATTGATGACCGCCTTAGGGGCACCTAGAGCAGAAAACAGATACAGAGGCATGACCTGCAGCACTGATTTAACCAAGACCAGTCTACCCACCAGATTAAGGGAGCGAAAGGTCTAATTGGAAAGTATTTTTCGAAGTCTGTTGAGAAGGTCCTCCCAATTGGATTTTTTGAAGGATTTTTCAGTTAGAGGGACACCTAGATATCTGGAGGGGAGAGAACATTTTTGAAAGCCCAGAGTTCTAGTGATGTTTCTTTGAATGGAAATGGGAGTGTTGAAGAAGAATAATTTAGATTTTTTGAGGTTGATAAATAAAAAAATAAAATAATAATAATAATAATAATAATAATAAATTGAGAATTTCTTAAAAAGTAAGATCTTCCTTGACTATGGGATGGCCATTAGCAAGGTATCATCTACAAATTGTTGATGGGTTGAGGAGGGGGCATTATTATGAAGCTTGAGGCCAACGAGAGAGTTATTAAGGTTGGCTTCCCTTAGGGTTCTACTTAGGCCTTCAGCCATAATGACAAATAGGAAGGGAGACAGGGGATCTCCCCATATTATACCTCTAGAGGCGTAGAAAGGCTTGAAGGGGGGGCATTGATTAGGATGGAGAATAAGGCTCCAAAAACCATGGACATGATCCAATTAATACAATCCTGATTGAAACCAAAGGCCTTTAGGACCTCCTGCATGTAATCCCAGCTTATTTTATCAAAGGCCTTCGACATGTCGAGTTGCATCATCATGCCAGGTTTCTTTTGAAATTTGAGAGAGTGAATCAATTCATGAGATAGAATAATACTGTCCATTATTTTTCTACCCTCCACATAGCCATATTGGTTTGAAGATATAAGGAGGGGAAGGACAAATTTGATTCTGTTGGCTAGGACCTTAGAGATGATTTTGTAGATTACATTACAAAGGGCATATTGGACGAAAGCGATCTAGAGAATCGACACCTTCCTCTTTAGGAATGAGAGTGAGGAAGGTGGAATTAAGAGATTTTAAAACAATTTTGTTGATTCTGGAGTCTTCCACTAGAGCATGAACTTCCTCTTTTAAGAAATACCAGCAGGATTTATAAAAATCAATAGTGAATCCATCAGGTCCAGGGGCTTTCCCATTGGGCATGGACATTACAACCTCCTCCACTTCTTGCATTGTTACTTCCCTTAGAAGCATTTTGTTATGGTCATGGTTGAGGATGGTAAGGATGTTGTGAGTGATTTCCCTGATTGCTTGGGTTTTGTCAACCCTGGGCTCCTCTAGAAGTTTGTTGAAGTATTCATTTAGTTCGTTTGATATGTCCTCATGGGTATGGACAATGCTTCCTTCTTTAGATTTGAGGCCAAGGATTTTGTTATGTCTCCTGTGCTGAATCATGGAGCGATGGAAGAAGGAAGAGTTGCGCTCACCACATTTGAGCCATCGAATTCGAGACTTTTTTTGCCAAAGTTTCTCCTCTTGTAAGACTCTGTCTTCCCACCTCTTGTGGAGGCTGATTTCTTCCTATTTCGTTTGGTCAGTGATGCCATTGCGGATGATTATTTGTTGGAGATCTTCCATTCTCTGTTCTAGTTCTTTTTTGTCTTTGAAGATGTTGCCAAAGACCTCTTTATTCCAGAATTTGATTTTGTTTTTGATGAACTTTAACTTTTGTTAGAATTGATACATTCTTGTACCTGATTGGGGTGGTAGGCCTTCCCACCAATCCTTCAGGTTTTCAATGAAGTTTGTTGCTCAAGCCAAAATGTCTCAAAACGGAAGGGTTGATTTTTGGGACCAGATGAGATGTGCACTTTCAGTGCTATAGGCCAATGATCCGAACCCATTTGGGGGAGGATGTGAGCTTCAGTCTCCCAAGAGGTCATATAAATGGCTTCTGAGAGCAGAAAATGATCTAGCCTAGAGGCGATTTGTCTTACTCCACCTCTTCTGTTGTTCCAGGTGAAGGTGCCATTTACAGTTGGGATGTCAATCAGATTAAGCTTGTCAATGGTGGCTTGGAAGACTTCTGAGTCCTTGTCTAACTTGTGAATCCCTCCTTTCTTTTCATCTAGATTTAGGACCATATTAAAATCCCCTGCGATGATTTTGTAGGGCAGAGGTATGGTATCAATGATCTTCATGACCATGTGTAGCATTTGGATTCTCTCAACAACTTTGTGGGGAGCGTATATGTTTGTTACACATATATTATCATTGGAACCAATGATATTTAGAACTATAGTGATGGATCTTCTCGTTGCAATATATGAGGTTAGCTCATAAAGAGAGATTTTCCATAGAATCAGTTGCCCTCCTGCAGTGCCAATTGTTGAATTGGCGATGTAGCTATAGTTTTTGAAGCAGTTCTTTTGAAGAGTATTAAGGTTCTCCATGGAAATCTTAGTCTCTTGAATGAGAACAATGTTTGGTTTGTCTGTGATGAGTCTGTGTTTTAAGACTCTTCTTTTTCCTAGACCATTTAGGCCTCTTATATTCCATGAGATACAATTCATTGATAAAGATGGGGGGTTAGAGTGAGAGATTTTACCTTGCCCTCATTGAGAAGTCTTGCTCCAAGTTCCTAGAGGAGTTGGCTTGTGGTTTTCCTTCCTCTTTTTATGCTAGGTCCTTTGGGGTTGTACTGCTTGACTGTCATGTTTTCCAGTATTCCTTTGTGTGCCAGGTCCTCTGGGAACTTCTTGAGCGTACCTTGTTTTAGTTCTTCTTGTAAAAGGTAAGCTCCCTCTATTCTCTGTATGTGCTCATCAGGTATAGTTGCTAGGCCATTTTTTTTCCATTCTTCTACTATGGAGATGAGATCAACTCCTTCGAGGGCTTCCTCTATTACGTGGTCTTCAAGGGTAGTTTCTATCATTACTAGTTCCATATCGGTGTCCTCTGGAATGTGGTCTTCCTTTGCTTGAAAATGCTTGGAATGATCCTCCGGTTGTGTCTGATTTGCTGAGTTTTGGACTATCCTTTTGTTTTCTTCCTCATCTTTGCCACCTGAGATTGGTTCTTCTTGGTCTTCCTGTAGGGCTTCATATTTGTTTTTGTTGGTTACTTGATATTGACCTTGTTTCCCTTGAGTCTTTCTGTTGTGCCTATTTTTGGGTCCCACCTTGGTGAAACCTTGTTCATCTGATTTCTTTTGGGCTTGAGTGTTTCTTTGTTGTGCCTTGTTCTGGGGGAAGTCCCTAAATAGGTGCCCATGTTCATGGCATTTTCTACATCTAAATGGTATATGCTCATAGTCAATATTTTGGAGCCAAGCTTCATCTCTGAAGACTAACTTGATTGCCTCTGGTAGAGCACCTGAAACATCCATGTAAACACATATTCTTGCGTAGGAGACATAGTAACCATTCCTGGTTCCCTCTGACATTTTTATATATTCCCCTAGCTCATCTCCTATTCCCTTTAGCACTGATGGTGACCAGTAGTCCGTGGGTAGCGAATAGAGCCTAACCCAGACCGAGACTCTAGTAAAGTCCTCCTTTTCAGGGGTAAAATTCTCCTTCCAATAACGCATATAGAGCCCAACTGAGTTGAAGAAATATGGGCCTCCTTCGAATATACAATCTTTGTCTTCTAGGAGGTCAAAAATGACTGTGAAGAATCCCTTCGATCCAAGTTGCAGTCTGATCTCTCCTTTAGGATGCCATTTTTTCTGAATCCACCAATTCAACGCTTTTTCAATGAGCCATATTTCCATGAATTTACATATAATTGCGCGCTCCGGCATGTAATCTTTCTAGGCGACCACATCTGGGTCCTAGATTTCCAACACCATAATCTTTTTTGCCTTAGGTTTGCAATTATTGCTGGCTTTTGACTTGGTCCCTTAGGGACTTTCCAAATGGGAATGGTCAGGTCTGGCTTCCGATCCTTCTTGCAAAGTCGAAGCTTCTTTTAGACATTTCCATTTACTTGCTTGTTCGCTCTTGCAGATTTAGGAATAAAGGAAGAGTGAAAGGCATTGTAGGTAGTAAGCCTAGTGAAGAATGAGATTTTAGGCTCCTTGTTCTTGCCTGTGATAGTATCCCGAAAGGAGGGGGACGTAGAGCCCCCTCCGGGCTCTGCCATGCTCTGAACCATGCAGGATGATAGAAACCCTAGCGACAGAGTTCAGAGAGCAGAAGAAAATTTTTTCTGCTCCAAAAAAATCCTATGGTCAACATTAATTTATATATCACACATAACATAACTATCATATTACATCATATATAACAACTGATAAATTATATTTATATTATAACGGCCCAGATCCATCTTAAATCTGGATCTACCAAGTGCCTAGAGGGATCAAATCCCTTAAGATGCTGACCTCTTTTAGAGTGAAAAGAGATTTGATCCCTCTCGATGCTTGGTAGATATGGAGTTAAGATGGATCTGGGATGGTTTAATCCCTCCCTTTAAATAGGCTATATTCCACATGAATTATCTCTCTGTCTTGTCGAGTTCTAAGAAGAAAATAAACATTACAAAGATAAGAACTAACTCCCATGAGATTAGAAGTGAGACCAGGCGTTGGTGCATTACCAAAACACCTTGGGAAGAAATAATTTGTCAACTGTGCGATACAAAGAGGATTGAAGATGAAAAACACTTTCTCTTGGATTGTCTGATTCTTACTTGCATTCGTTCTCATTTCCAAAACATTTGCCACACTACCAACCTTCTTGACTTATTGAGTTAGGAAAACTATAGTGATATAAGAACACTTCTTTCCCTTCTATTTGATCATAAAAATAAAATATTTAAAAGTCTCAATTAATGTATTTCTTTAGGTTCGATAAACCTCATTGGTCTTAGTGGATGTTAATCATGATCATCAGCATCACCATGGTTCTCAATACCATGAGTCATTTTTATTTTATTTTTATAGGGTTATTTTTACTTTTATTTTTATTATTTTATTTTATTTTGACCTAGTTAATTTCCCCATTTAAATAGGCTATATTTCACATGAATATCACATGACATTTTTATTATTTTTTTTATGATTATTTTCATTTTGTTATTTTTTACTTTACTTTTATTCTTTTATTTTATTTTGACCAAGTTAAAATGTTTACATTACATTACATTAATCTTTTAGAATGTAGATTTCCACATTTGTAATTCATCATGAGAAAATTAACAATTGTTGAAACGTCCAACAATTGTTAACACAATTTCTCCAAAACAGTTTATCTCATTATAAATTAATCTTTTTATTTTATTTTTATTTATAGGACATGACATTACGCTACAACATATCTACCATACTGGATTGTGCCTCTTCATGCAACTAATACATTATAATATACATTATATTATATTATGTACAAATAATATATGATCTACAATATATATGTTCTTAGATATAACGAAACTAAATTTATATAATACATTAGGAAGGTTTTATTGTTATTTAAACCAAAGCCTCTCAACACAACTAATATATTATAATATATATTATATTATATTATGTAAAAAGTATAATATATGATCTACAGTATATATATTCTTATATTTAGACCAACCTAGATTTGTGAAGCACCTAGTGAGATCAAATCTTTTTTCACTCTACAAAGATGTTTGTACTTTAAGAAATTTGATCCCTTTAGGTGCTTAGTAGATTTAAAATTAAGATAGATATAAACTAAAGAGCACCTCTTGAGGCAATTATATTTAATATTTAAAATTACTGTATTAAAATTTATAATATTTAAAAATAATTTTACTATAGTTTAATAATTCATATTTAATAATTTAAAAATATTTATCATATTTAGAAATGATATTATCAATTTTTTTTGGGTATCCCAGAGGAACCCAGCAGCTAGCCTAACACGTAACTACTAGTAAACCTCTCAGGATTTATCGTCTGTCCTCCTCTCCGTAAAATGGGTCGCAAACATGGGGATTTGAACCTTGGATCTCTTAATTTTCATAGATTTCACATTACTTCGATCACAAATTGAGCTACCTCCGAGAAATATTATCAAAATTTTAATCTATTATATATATATAATTTATTATTGACAAAGAAAATATAATATAATTAGTTTTATTTTATAATTTCAACTTAATATTTATTATTATTGTTATTATTGTAGTTTTTTTTTTTTGTAAGTCAAAGTTTTTTCATTTCTCAAAAGGTATGTACAGAGATATCAAAATGCATGTGGCATCACCCCAACTGGGTTTGATGACCAATGCTATTGCCGTACTACAGACAAAAAACAAAATACCCAACTGAGAGGTCCACAGCCTTATAGGCCTTACACAAAAAAAAACTAACAAGACACCAATTACCATAATCAGTCATCATAAGTGATAGAAGCAAGATTTCCTAGCATCGTTCCTAGAGGAGGAAGTGGGCAGTATAAACAGTGGACATGTTACTCAAAGTGAGGAAGCCAAGTTTCCAGCTTCTCAAGTTTCTCTGTCAGCAGATTTTGGCCACGCCAAACAACCAAATTTAGTTCATGAACGTGGCATTGAAAGCAATGGATTTTCTCTCGCTTAGCCATAAATGCCTCATGTTCTTCTATTCGGACCCTGTCATGAGATTCCAGCGTGTCCATTATGGATTGGAACATCTCATGTTGTGTTGAAGTTCTCTTGTTGCGACCAACAACTACACGTCCAACTGACCCCACATTTCTTGTCTTGCCACTCCGCCCCCGTGAGTTCAAAGCTCAACCACGATCTGTGTCCCTGCTCTTACTGCGTATTCCATGACCCCCATGAGCTTTGCCTTGCATTATTCTCGCATCATGACTACTATTATCAACACCAACTTCCACACTGCCACCTGGGGAACTAACAAACTCAGTTGCCCCCTCTCCCAGCCAGGACAATTCTGACTTTGCCAGCACAGGAGCTCGTGAGGAACGTGGAACCAACTTCTTCCTGGTAGCCCTGCCAGAACCCAGAGTCCCGTAGCGAACCCAAATTGACACCAACATCCACCCATTCAACTCCTGAACCATGCCACCAACAACTACACACCCTACCAGCCAGTCGATCGCCACCTGAGACCCTTCACTCCACACCACAATAAAAATAGGCGAAATGTCCTAGCTCCGTTGGTCTCCACTGTTCGAATTCTCCAAGAATCTATCAAAGATCCAAATTAACACTCCCAAATGACCCCTCACTTGGAGGGTCCAAATGAAAACCACCGAGATAAACACATAGAAGGAAAAACACCTAGAATCCCAAAAACTCGACCGATGCTAGAGCCATTGGGCTTCCCCGAAAGGAATTCTTTGTCCATCATCACCAAGATAGACAAACCAGACAATGCCAATCACGAAGAACCAATATATAGCATACTCCAGAGCCTCAGCCCGAGCAAAATCACCGCCACCAGAAACCTTGACACCATTGCCAAGAGCGCCAACCACCTTACACAGGGAACCAAAGCACCACCACCTGAAATACCAACGCAAGAATCTACCCAGGCTCAAGACACTTATACCCAATACCATCCACTTCTCCAACCAGTTGTCCCTCTTGCCAAAGAATGAAAAAGAAAGTTTCACCGAGAATGGCAAGGAGAGAGTTGTTACCTCAATAATCCCGCAGGAGGAGTGACAATTGGCGGTCCTCCACCATACCCAAACGACCCGAAGCAAATGAAACACAGACAAATTCGCATCCCACAAAGAGCCTACTACCATTCAAACTGTTTCATATTCGGCCCTACTTAATCACCTTATCTCAAACACCATGAATCCCTAAGATTGTCCTACTCCCTCTTGCTTAAGCAAAGGATGATGTTTCACACATTCTGGGGCATAGTCATCAACCACATCATAATGGAAGGGCACATTGCCTGCCCTCCTCCATCCATGTCAAATGTTGTATGTCATACTTCGCATGTCGATGAGTTCAAGTGTTCGACACCCCCATCGGGGAAATATATATATATATATATATATATATATATATATGGACACACACACACACATAAAGTCTAACTTATAAAATGATTTTGTTTCACTTGAATTTGAGGATACAATTTCAAGCAAGCTTGTGATATTTTGTTATTTAAAATACATTTTTGAATGCATAAATGGATTCAACACCATAAAAAACCCGGAATACCAGAATTTTACATATTAAAGAACTTAAACTCAAGTTTTTAAAAATCCTTGCCAAATTTAAGTTAAAATTAACAAAAAAAACCATTTTATCTATTAATTAAACTATGCTTATATATTTTTATAAAATCCATTCAAAATTTATATTCTTTTAATATATAGATAATATTAATACACAAACTACATTAATATATTAATATTTAAATATTGTTTCAAAGTCAGTCAATCGACACATAAGATAACCCTTAAATATCTCAATCTAAAAATATTGCTTTGAAAATTACTGAAAACGATTATTTTCATAGTGATGTCTTTTGCTTTGTTTTGTTTACAAAAGCAGGTTTTAATTTGTGGAGGCCCTTATGGTGTGAGACATTTCCAATAATTTGGTTTGTTTTTCATGGCACACTTAATTGCGTTGCTATTATATCAATCGAAGATGTTAATGATTTCAATTGAAAGAAAGAAAGAAAGAAAGAAATTATTTTAACGTCCACGAGGCCAAAGATAGCCTATGGGACATATTTCTTCTTCATCTGCTTGATGTATTCGGCTCCTTTTCTGTGAAGCTTCACAATAAATGCTCCCAGCGTCTCGACAAACCCCTCGCTAAATAGATTATCCCAAGAGCTAGCTGCCAGCATATCTGCATAACTTTGTCTATTGTCTTTGAAGGCCTCACATTCTAAAATGAAATGTTTTTCTGTTTCCACTTTTTTGGAAGAACAAAAAATGCATACTCTTTCTTCCCACACTTCTTTTGGCTTTTTCCAACGCCCTGTTTCACAACAGAGTTGATGAGAATTAGTCCTTAACTGAGCAACAAGAATTTTGGCTCTCTAAGAGTTATTGACCTCTATGTATGCTTTTGGTTGATGACTATGAGTGGGATTAAACACTTCAATATAGTACTTTTTCTTTCTTCCTAGCTCCTTATCCCAAATACGCTTGTGGAACTTTTCCATAACAAGATCTTTTATCTCTTCTCTGTTTCTGGGACACGTGTTCAAGCAAATACCCCATTTACTAAACCATTTGTTATTTTGCTGCAACCAAGTTTTTTAGTTTTTTTGCACAATCTGTCATTAAAGACAACCTTAAGCCATCTACCCTCTTCCATTTGCTCAATTTTTTTTAAATACCTTATGACTCGCACCATAACAATTGCTTCAATAGGAGCAACCCCTGTTTCACTTAACAAGATAGCATAATGAACTGCACTTTTAATCTTGAATTTGTTTGTAATCAAACGCTTCTAAATTTTCTCAATTTGTCTCCACTGCATGTCGGATGTACTGCTGGCCCATAGTTCACAACCATAGAGAATCACCAGAATCACTAGAAGCCCAAAAAAAGTTTGAGTGGTTTTCCAGTCCCATAACTCTGCCTCTCTACACCTATTTTGAAAAGCATAAAATGCTTTCCAACCCCCCAAAGTTCTTTTCTTTCTACAACCATCCCAACTTAGATTTTTGTTGAAGTCAATTCCGAGGTATTTGTAATCCACAACTTCTTCGAGAATGTTGCCTTCAAAGTAGAACTTATGTTGGTTATGTTTTCTTTTCTTAGAGAAAACCACTACTTTTGTTTTGCTGATATTGACTTGCATACCCACACTTTTACAAAAATGCTCGAGGGATAGTAAGTGCTCTTGCAAACCAAGTGCTGATTTAGCAATCAAACTAAGGTCATTTGCACACAAAAGAAGCCTTATAACAAACTTGCCCAAATAGAGACCATCACCCCTTTGCGAATTTAACCACTCCTCAAGCTTGTCGATATATAAACCAAAAAGCGTAGGAGACAGTGGGTAACCTTGCTTGACCCTGATATCGCTTCTAAAATTTCAAAAATGCCTGATGAAGTTCTAATTTTGACTTTCATCTCTTCATACAGCCTATGCACAACTGCTCTCAAATGTTTAGGAACCCAAAGTTCCTCCATTCTGTGCCAAAACTTATCCCTAGGAACAGAGTCAAACACTTTTATGAAGATGGCGACTTAGCCTAAGTCTGATGAATTCAACCACATATAAAATAACATATTTTATATATCTTTTTTTTAATAAAATTAAGGTATTGAATATTAATCTAGATTTACTTTAACCCCATATCTATTAAGAAATTACATTTTTTCATTTTAAAATAGATTTCTATTTTAAGAAATTTGATTTATTGGAAATTCTCAATGTAGACTAATTAATTCTAAATATAGACTGATTTAATTCCACATAAATACCATAAATTATTAATTCTAAATATAGACTGATTTAATTCCACATAAATACCATAAATTATTAATGCCATACACTTTATTTTATTTTTTATTTTAATAAAATAAAATATTTATAGTAAGTTACATTAACCTTTTTATTTTATATATATATATATATATATATATTTTATTACGATACATCAATTTTTTTATTTAATTTATGTTTTTTTTTTGTTTTTTTTTTAAATGTAATTTGAGAGTGAAAATATTAAACATTAGGATTACGACGTTCCAACAACTTCGATACCAGCATTACCATCGTTTACCATTGTATATTGGGTAAATTGAACTGGTTGTGTTATTTCGGCGCTCTAGAAAAGTTGCAGGAGGGCCATTTTTGAAGTGCCAAAGAACAGCCATGGACAACAAAAGTATTCTGGTGATAGTATCTGCATCTATGGCTATTTTGGTAGCAGTTATCTTCTCACCGGTTTTCAGAACATGTAAGGTTGTACTCTGAATTCATAACTGCATTTCATGCCTTACATGAACTTCACTCTAATGAATGAATGTCAATTGCAGACATGCGGGGGAATGCGATAACGGCAGACTTAGTGGTGAAAAATGCTGTAATTTACACGAGCAACCCATCGTTTCCATGGGCAGAAGCCATGGCCATTCGCAATAATCGAATCCTTGCCGTTGGGAACTTTTCTTCTGTGCAGGTTGGGACTCAACTGTTTGTCAAAATCCTTCCGTTTTCCTTTCTTTCCTCCAGTTGGGTTTTTATCTTAGTACTTGTCTTAATATGTGCAGGTTCCTTTTGATTTTTTTCATATAGTATTGTTCCGTACCTAAACAGTCATAGGTGAAGTTTCTCAGTTGGCAATATAATTGCTTAAATAATGGGTTTCACATGATTATATTCACGATTCTTCAAAGCCCAGCCCAATTCATTATTTAGGTAAGTAATTATATTCTCCACGAAACTTCGCCTATAGGTGTTTAGGTACGTAACAAATATTCAATCTGCTGCTTAGATTCTGAACCAATTATTATAGTTCCATATTTCTGTGTATTATATATGAATGTGCTCGTCAACATATGAATGCATGTAAGCTTTGGTTTTGGGTGATGACTAACATGAACCTAGTTTAAAGTATTAGAAACAGAGCCGTTGTGGTCGTCTGCTGAATTTTGTGCATGCAGGAATTTGTTGGCCAATGCACCCAGTCTCTCGACCTCCATGGGAAGATTGTGGTTCCTGGCTTTATTGATTCGCATGTGCATTTCATCTCCGGTGGTTTGCAGGTATGTAGATTTCTGTGCAAGTGGGCAATCATCTTTCAGCCCTAAATTTGGAAAACCTTTGATTCTTAACCTTGGTAAACCTTTGATTCTTAACAAAGGATTTCACTCTAGGGAGTTTTTTAACCTCCCTAAATATTTTGTGTTTCTAAACACGAATAATTAGCAGATTTTTTTTTCAGGTATCCCAAAGCTAGGGTGGGATCCCTTGATGTAGTCTTAGGTGGGTCCTAATGTTATTGAGTCAATGTATTTTTATCATATTAGATCATGTGTCTTGTGTTGCAGAATTTGGTTGAGTCTAAAGAGGTCATATTTATTGTAAAATTTTTATCATATTAGATCATGTGTCTTGTGTTGCAGAATTTGGTTGAGTCTAAAGAGGTCATATTTATTGTAAATTTCCCCTTCTATGGATAAATGTAAAAAATATTTTGGTGAATGATTACTCAAACCAGTGCCAAAAATATTTTTAGAGGGTGGAAAATATGTTTAAAACGTTTATCCACCACTTATCACTCCATTACGAAAACATCCCTTAAAAGAATTTCATGAATTCCCTTTTAAAGAAGTGAATTAAAAAGTGAACGAATTTCATGAAGTTCCTTTTTGAATGAAGTGAATTAAAAAGTGAACTTTATGGATTCACTTTAAAAATGAAAGATCTCCTTTAACAAAGTCAAATCGCATTTTGTTTTTAAAATTTCATGTGGAGAAGTTATGTAGAACAACATAAAAAAAATTCAACGCACTGAAAACCTCAGAGCTGGCTCAATGCACAAACAAACGCTCAGGACACTACAGTAGCCACACCAAGAGCAGAACTCGGCTTCATGCTTTCACACCTTGGCTAGTCCTCATGTGATTCTCAGGTTGTATTACCAACTTCCACCTCTCGTCACACTGTATGGCAGCTAGCGCGCGCTCCTTTTAACCCACATCGATCTCATATTTTAGCAAATATCAGGGCCAATTCTTAGCCGCACTAGACATGGCCTTCGACTCATCAACAACTTCAACACACAAGAAACGTAGGGCCAATCACTGTTGGCGCTTTACTCCAGCGCATTGGTGATCCAGATCAGCGTGAGCAACTTTAATCCGGAAACAAGCATCTCTGATCTGGAAACAAACATCAGCACTGCTACTACCAAGATTCTTCAGCTTCGGCACCAAGGATCAACAACGAGATGGGTACTATCATTTGACTTGGTTTTGCTGCAGATGATGTGACTAATGTGCATGATTGGAGTTCCACTTTTTTATGTGCACATGTGTGCTTGGGATTCCAATGTTTAGAGTCTACTTAGCCTCTTCACGCCATCAGAAACCTCCACATAGGTCTGCACGGTTAATGCCTTGGGGAATCCCTTACACTCAACAACTAGCAACACTGTAATAGATGTCAATTATTGGATGCAAACACATAAGAATTTATCATATTCTACACTCTGATATTTGAAAAATAAATACTCACACACATTATGTATCTATGTACGAAGAATAGAACATCAGATCTTTCTCATCTTTCTGGAAAGAAATGGCGAAGACTCGGCCCCAACCTTCATTTCTTTATTTACTGTCTATTTCACTTGCAAAAAGAATCTACTGCCAGAAATCCTTTGATCATTTCGCTTCGAATTGAATTGATACTCAGAACTTTGGTAATCTGGATCGGATTGGCAATTCAGGGGTTTTTAAGGGGTTTTGAGAGCTAAATTCAGAGGCAGTTTTACTAGTATTACACAAATACTTTAGCGATCAAATTGGAAACCATGTCTGAGCTAGTCTACGGAAAGAAGTCACTTTTTGAAGATATGCATACTCTGCCACCCATCTCCAAGAGGCTTCACTGTTCGGCTAGTAATTCACCAATCTGATTCTCTTCCTATTCTCCCACAAGGAGCCCCACAACAATATATATTCATAACCAAAACCACTCTACCGATATTGGCATTCCAGTGGAAAAACGGGCTGCTAATGACCTTGCTCCTTGATCCAGTTCAAAGCAGCGATGGCTCCGACTCCATACAGTGATGTGAAGGAAAAATACTCTCATGTACGATTTTCCTGCGAAATTCAATTCTCAGTGGCTGCACAATTGCAGCAGTAAGTTAAGCTCCACCGCGTTTAAAAGGGGCGCCTCTTCATCTTTATCAATAAGCAAATAGATTTATTTTTTTTCTCAGCAGGCTATTGCTCATATAGCAATTGAAGAAGCTCTGATACCACATATTGAAAATAGAAATTAACTCAGACAAATAGATAAAGCACACATAAAAACCAGACACACAATATTGGCGGAAAAAGGCTGAAGCCTCATGCTTCCTCATGTATTATCTCTCATTCATACATTACCATTCATTAAAAAAATTGAATATAGTGTTACAAATAAATAGATGAGAGACAGTGTTCTCAAGATAGTGCGTGCTATCTTAGACACTTTTGGTTGAGATAATTTCTCCTTTGATTGAGATAATTTCTCACCAGACACACACCAATATAGGAGTTACCTAAACTAACTCCTATCTTAGAGGAACAACCCAAGAGTTAGGCACAAATTCCTAACTTGGAATATTTAATTAATTAATTTATTTTTGGATTTATTATTGTTTTATGAGAGAGTCTAACACTCTTAAGTCTTTTTATTTGTTTTCTGGAAAAAATGAAAATAAAATTAATTTTCCATAAATTATCAAAAAAATTAAAATGAGAGAAAAATTAATTTCTCTCCAAGTTGAAAATAAATTTTGGAGAAAAGTGACCTTCCTGAGGAAGAATAAATTTGAAGGACTCAATTCCAAGGAGAAAAATCCCTCAAAAATTCGTGGGTCCAAAATTAAATTCTAAGGTCCCCCATTAACGGAAAAATCAATTTTTTGAGAAAAATCAAACCTTTCGACCATGGTGGTTAAGTCAAGGATCAATTTTCAAGGAAAAAAAGTTGGAAAAATATTTTTTAGACCGGGATCAAGGCCTTCATCGACAAATTCGAATTTTTCTTCCAGATCAAGGGATAGGATTTAATTTTGGCATGGATCAAGCAACAACTGGCCGTTATTCTCCGGGATCAAGTCGAACTAGTGATTTTTCCACTTGGAGGGTTCTCACATTCTCATTCTTCTATATAAGGAAGCTATTGAGCTCCTCATTCATCATGACGACTCATCAAAAAATCATTTCGAGGACGCTGTGAGTCAAGCTCTGCTAGATGTAATTTCTATTTTGAAATAATAATATCAAAAGTCTTTGGGGGTTTATTCGTGATGGTGTTCCTCTTCTGTTTCTTGTGGCAATGTTTTCTGGATCATGTGCTTAATACTCTACTGAATATAATTGCTAAGTTATTATATCATTAGCCAACAGTTGGATTATCTATTTGCACATGTATCTTCATTAGTTACTAGGTTTAGAAAAACATTCTATCTCACTCGATCTAGCAGGTATCTCTAGATCTTGGAGGTTTTAATGTGTATCTAGCCCCTTTTGATCTAATAACTTCATTTCAAGTGTGTAGATATTATATGGTATTTAGATCTTGGGCATGAGGGGAAGTCTTCGGTTGGACCAACCAACTCCCAAGTCAAGAAACTCAAGAACCCATTGTGTTAAGTTTCCAGGGTTTATCTAATGACTGTTTTGGAGAGATTCTGGCCATGACATTAATATAAAATTCTATTTCATTCAATTATTTCGAATTTAATTGTGCAATAAAGATACATTGCTTATTAGAGCTTGTAAATTTCTTTTGTGAATATTGTAATTAATTTGTAAATTATTTTTTTGTAGATAAAACCCCTCTAAACCTTGTATATATTTCTTCATATTTTGTATACAACTATTTTTGTTGGGCTTTTCTTTGTATTATAGACTTGAAAGGGGAAGGCAAGGGTTTTGATTTCCATCATTAGATCTATCTTCTTGCAGGAGGATCCTTTTCAAAATTAGAGGATAATCGAAATTTCTGAAGGCCAAACCCTCATCTAGCCCAAATGACTAGGGTTTTGTGCCCAATCAAATTTTTTTATATGGGTTTTCAATTTATAACTCTGACCAAAGCCTTCCTTTGGTGAGGCTGCAAGCCTTGGATGGTTTATCTTTAAATTTAGATTTAAATTCCCTTTTTAAATTCCATTGATCATTGTTTTCGTGGAGTTGTAGGTTGAATTTTGCAAAAAGAAATCGATTTGTTAAAGGGATTTCTATCAACGTTTTGGCTTGGTTTTAAGACTGTATTTCTCTTGAGAAAGCCGTAGGGATTCAGGGCCCATTTTCTATAGGTTGTGAGTATTTTGTGGTTCTTTTTCATCCTGGCCATAAGCATGTTTTTGGGCAGATCGATTTTTTTGTGAAGCCGTTTTCAATTTTTCTAAGGAGCAAACCAAAATCTGGAAACTGTCTACCAATCTTTGAAGACTTTCCCTTTCATTTTTGCATGAATTTCCTTAGGGTTCGATTTGTTTCTGAGAGCCGTCTTCATTTTCTTGAAAGCTGTTTTCATTGCTAGCATCCAGGGGCTTGAGCGAAATTCATTTTAGAAGAGAAAACAAATAAAATTTTGAGGGAGGATTTGCATGGTAATTATATTCTTCCTAAAGTCTCCCCATGCGTATATTCCTCCTTTAGTTTAGATGTCAATTTTTGGAGTGTATCTCTTTGGTGAAGGTCGACTTCCATTAGTGGGATAAATATTTCTCATTATAAAATTGGTAAATTAAAATTAAATTTTTAAAAACCATATTCAAATTTATACCACATTAAACCATATTAAATTTCTCCTTAGTGATATAAAACCACTTTAAATTTTTATTCTCAAATCCACTTTGAGGAAAAGTTGTCCCCCCCCTTTTTTTTAAATTTCTTTTTAGTAACCTAGAGGAACCTAGCAGCCTGCCTTGACATGTAACTACGAGTAAACCTCTGGGGACTTATGATCTGTCCTCCTCCCTGTGGCCTGGGTCACAACAAGGGGATTTGAACTCGGGTCTCTCGAGTTTCAATGATTTCACATATCTCGGATTACCAATTGAGCTGCCCCTTAGGACGTCGTTCCCCTTTTTTTATTTGAGAGGAATATTCTTATTTTAATCTTAAAAAAGTTATCGTTAATGTTGTGGGGAGTGACATTAAAGTTCTATTTGTAAGTCATCCTTAAACATTCAAAAGGGGGTTTTTCCTTTATAATTTAATAATTTGTTTTTTTAGGGGGAGCTTGGGGCCCACCCCTTGCTATTCTTATCTCCTCTTCTAGGAGTAGCCTTTCTTTCTTTACACTATTTTTATTTTTATTTTTTTAATTTTCTTGCATTAAATAGAGTAACTCAATAACCTTTTAGATTTAGTTGCATTACAATAAGCACTTCATATGAATTAATCTAAGGAGCTTTGATTTATATTGAAATATAATTATTTTTGATTTGGGGTAGCATCGAATGTGCTCTAGCCATGAAAATTGGTGGAGAGGCTAAAGCACATGAGATCTCCAAGACCCAGAAATCGTTTGGGGAAATTCCACCTAGTTGGAGAGATATTAAAATAATTAATATTTTTAATGGGGTTCCTAAGTCTAAACTTAGGAAAATTAAAATATTAATGGGTATTAATATAAAATTGGGTGAGAATGTTCTAAATGACATGGATCAAGCCAAATCTAATCTTAGCCGTTGATTAGGGACTTAATCTCGGCCGTTGAAGACTCAATAGGAAAAGTATAAGAGGAGGCTTGAGGGTCAGTTGGAGATACACCAAGATTGATCAGTCAGTTCGATTTTCTGGAGCGGGGTTTGCTGAGAAAATTCGAACAAGTGATTTGTTGCAGCAAGGGGCAGTGAGTACATAACAGAGAGGCAGAGATAGTGCCTGAGGGTCAGCGTAGTGACAGAGAGGCTACGTAGAGGCAACTAGAGCCACACAGAGGCAGCAAAAGCAACGTAGAGGTAGTTGGGCCAGCGTAGAGGTTGAGGGGCCTGCGTGGGTGACGCAGAAGGCCAGAGAGTTGACGTAGAGAGGCAGAAGGCTGACGCAGAGGGTTCAGGAGCTACGCTGAGGCTAGCAGGGCTGATGCAGAGCCTAGGAGAAGCGCCGAAAGGTTTTTCGTGGGGTAGACTAGTGTTGAGAAGCTGAATATTTGTCTCTGAGAAGAGGTATTATTGCCGTGTAACAATCTCTGTTGGGTGAGCCAGTTCGACACCCTAGTTGTACTCAAGATTCTGCATAATAATAAAACCCTCAGAACTGCTGCACCGATTTTCCCAAGTTGGGTTTTTCCGGGGACGATTGTCCAAAAATAACGGTGTCCCTTGTGTGTTTGTTCCAGTATTTCAGTTGATGATCTGTATATGAGTTAAGGCTGCATTTGTGTTTATTTTCAGTATTTATATGTATAAATAACTTGTTAATGGAATAAACAAGTAGGTGAAATAAACCAGATAATGCAGTAGGGATTTCTAATGGGTCAGACTTAGAAATTTCTACAATTATTTGGCTAATAGATCTAAGTTATATTTCTACTGACGTTGCTTATCATCATTTGTGTAATTACTTGTGCGTTGTGATTCATATATGCTCTTAGCAATATTGGAGTAATATCATAAATAAAGTGACATTCTAAATCTAATCAATAATTCACTCACATAAAGAGCAATTTCCATTTAAGGCACTTGTGTTATTGACTTTATTTCATTGAATAATCCTTCATTCATGAATCATTCTTACAAATTGATCTAACTATAATCTTGTGTTCTAAACGCTTATCATAATCTTGGTTATAAGTAGATTGGTGTATCTTACATCTCTATTTGAAGCATCTTGATTTAATTGTCTCTCATTGAAGCATTTGAATTAACATTTGCATCATCATTTGCATCTTAGTTTTAGAATTGCATCCCTTAAAATTTACTTCCAAGCTTAAGCTTGGTCGATAGAATGATAGGACAACCTTCTCCACTATTCAATTTGAGAAGTTAGACCCCCAATTCACGGTTAGCACATGTGATCTTGTAGTTCTCTTGCGGGCAATTCCTTGTAGGAACGAAGGCACTAGGGTGGTTAGAACTCCTTGGGAGGTATTGTTAATGAGGCCTTAGCCTAGGGAGGTATTGTTTGTGACTAGCTTCAAAATAATTGAGGAGAAGACTTCACCTAGATTAGACATATAACTAAAGATAACCAAGATCTTGCATCACACCTAGTTTAGTTTTGCATTTCATTTGTCTAACTTTTTCTGTTCTTGCAACATTGTTATTATTGTGACTAGAGATATCCATTTGCAAGTTTTATAATTCTCATTGAGCATTGTTCTATCATATTTGTCTTATATCTACCTCATTGATCCTAATTGAATCCATCTTGAAACACATTGCTCATAAATATTCACACTTGCTTTAATTAATAATCAAGTTGCATTAATAGCGATTGCCTTGCCATTAGATCTCCTAGACTTGTTGCTTCAACAAGTTTTCCTTCATTAATCACCCTTAGGGATTACACCCCTTGACTTAGTTAGGAGAGAGTCTAAACAAAGTGAGTAGGGATCAGAGTGGCAACCCCCACCCTAAGCGTTGTGCCTTAGGTGTACACTTTAGGCGACAACATGAAGAATCTTGGCAAATGATAAGAAGGGGTTTGGAATAGCCCATGTTTTGGTATTGAAGACATCCTTGAAGCACTGTTGCAGACATCTTGGAGCATTTTTGAAGTATTTCTTGTTAAGTTTTGAATTGACTAAGTTGGAGCTTGGAGTTGTTGAGAGGATTGGAGTCCTCATTTTGACCAAGTTGGAGCTTGGATTTCTTCAATGTTGGAGCCTTGAAAAGTCAAAGATTTTGTTGTACAGGTTGGAGCCTAAAATTGTTGTAAAAGAGGATTGGAGTCCTCATTATTTTTGACCAATAAAATTATCTTTGTTCTATCTCTTGTGTTCATGTTTATTTTGTGATAAAAATATTAGCTGGCATAATATAACAATTGAAGGAAATATTGATTCACCCCCCTCTCATTATTCCCAACAATTGGTATCAGAGCTAGCTTCTTCAAGATCAATGTAACGACTGAAAGAAGGATTTTTGAATTACAATGGCCAATAAAGATGGTAAAGTCCCCCAATTTGATGGAACAAATTTTACCTTCTGGAAATTTAGAATGGAGTTCTACTTAATGTCTATTGGAGTCGAAGTTTGACGCTCTGTCACATATTGATACAAGATCCCATTTTCTCTATGTGGCAAATGCAAAGGCATTGAATTCTCTAGCAAGTGGTCTGTCAGATTCAAAATTCACTAAAGTTATGAGTATTATGCTGGAAACACTGAGAGGGGGGCTGAATCAATATTTCTTAGCAATTAGCACTTTATTAATCTTTTTTTAGAGCATTAGTTAATCTTTAGTTATTGTTATTATTCAGTAAAAGCAGTAAACAACAATGCAAATGATAGAGATAGTAGGCATAAGATTTTCAGGCGGAAAACCCCCTTCGGGTCAAAAACCATTGAATGCTTTTCTAATAAATTCTTTAATCTTCAGCCCCAATTGAAATGAAAGTTACAACTTCCTAGAATTCTAGAAAAGCATTCTTTTCCAGCTCCCACTGGAAGGACGCTCCAACGCCCTGGTTTTATGAGCAGTTTGCTGAAAGGATGCCCCAACATCCTAGTGAGGCCAAGACAATCCATCTGATTTGACATCATGTTGAGGCCAAGACAATCCATCTATGCCATTGTTCCACTAATGAGTAGATTACAAACATCTTCACCAAAGTGCTTGGAAGAGAAAAATTTGAAAGATTCAGAATGATGCTTGGACTCACCAACATCCCTTCAGGTTAAGGGGAGGAATGTTGACACCTAATCATGGGGATTGGGTGAACACTTGTAAATAATGTAAATAGTAAATAATGGAAAACAAAGAGTCATCGGGATGTGAAACCCAAGAGTCACTCCCTCATGTATATAACCATGAATAATCTTAATGAATAAGCACAATTGATTTGAGGAGTTACCTCCTGGTCTGACACTTCTTTTCGGAATTTCCATTCATCATATGAATGCTTAGTTGTACTTGCACTTTACAATTCTTTGTTTTAGTAGCCTTGCATGACTTCATCCAGATATTACTCAAAAATTAAATTAAATAGTACCTTGCTAGATGGCTTTCCATCATGTCATCTTGTTGGCTTGAATCAATATCTTACATTTTCATATCTCCAAGGCCTTTCCAGGTGTCAAGGGTCCTTTGATCTTTTTCTTCCTTTGTCAGAGTTCTCGTGCCTTCTTCTGGGAGATGTCTTCAACAAATCTGTCGGATGATGATTCCTAGTGACCATGGTGTCCTTTCATCTCTGATCTCTTTTCCCATATGATTCTTCATATGTTGTTTAGTCAACCACCTCATACTCCTTATGAGGACATTTCTCATGTTGACCTTTATTGGTGTGTGAATCATGCCTTTGAGCATATTATTAATGAAAGAGATCTTCCCTATTCTTGACCATGTTTTTAGAGCCATTCCCCATGCTCATTAATACATATGATGACATGACTTTTAAACTGAAAACATAGATGCATATATACCTCATCTTAGTTCTTTTCTTGATCATCTCAACTTCCTTTGACAACTTCCTAGATTGAGATTGCCTCAATTCCCTTTGTTTTGCTTCATCTTTTCTTGCCTGCATATCATCCTTTCTTGAATCCCTATGAGTGGAATTCCTATCGAGACATTTGCTTTTCCTGAAAGTTATGAACCTTCTATTGAAGATTCCACCGGAGGATCTTAGTAGTCCTCATCCTGCAAATGCTCCTTTTTGATGATAGTGGCTTTCTAAGATTTGATTATGATCATTCCTTTCTGCATTGATGAGGTCATTCAATAGCTACATCCTTCCTACATGAATATCTTTATCTGAGCTATCTCTACATAATGCTCCTATATTCCTGAAGATGCCAATTTTCATAAACCATGCATTCTATCCTATTTCTACATGTTCCTATGATACCCAAAACCTTGAAAGAAGACTTATGTGAAGAAGTTGACGTTAATCATAGTAGAGATCCGGAGGGTCCTCCTTTTTCTGCTTCTTCTCTTCTTCTTTCACTTCTTGGGTAATGTGTGCTTCTTCACGTTTCCTCTTATTGTTGTGTTGAATTTTGTAGCTTGGGAGGAACTCCAAGCCCGAGGGTTCAAGGTTTGTAGGGCAAAGCACCACAAGGGCAACTTGTGGGCTTAGAACCCAAGTATGCGGTTTTGGCACCCATCGTGTTTTGGGGAAATACCATGATGGATTCACGACATGTGATGGATGAGGATGATAGTGCTCGGAAAGACGTTTCCAACGCATCGAAAATTGTCCGAATCGGAGTTGCCATTTGGGAGAAATTGAATTTTGAAGTTGATATAATTATTATTGGATTTTTCAAGTAGGCCGACTTGAACTAAAATCCAAAAGACATGTCTCTTCATGTGATTCGTTGGAGGCCTTAAAGGCTATAAATTAAGGACGGATTGGAGTCATTTGAAGCATCCATTTTGGTGCAATACACTCCAAGATAAGCTCTGAAATTTCAGTGGAGAAAGAGGAAGGTCTAGCCATAGCAAAGGGAGCATAAGGAGAGCGTGGAGTTCCTGTTTTGGAGGTCGAAGTACAACTGTGATTGAGCCACAGTTTTGTAGGTGACAACGTGGCATTTTGGAGGGTTGTTTGGGCTTGTTTCAGGGTTGTCTTTATTGCGGATTGTTGGGCAGTGGAGACCGAGGAGCAGGGGCATATGTTGGAGGTCTGCGGATTTGCTGGAGTAGTGTGTGAGGGGTGCTGGATTGCTAGAAGAGTGTGTGTGGTAGGCTGCAGGCCATACCACAACAACAAAGAATAGCGAAGGTTGTTTTGAGGGCTAGTTCTAGCGTTTAACCTCAGCGTGGAGGAGTGTCCCTCCTAGCCAAGGCTGCAGTTTGTGAAGGCTGTTTGAGGGTTGTTCAGTGGTTGGTTAGTGGCTGTTGCAGCTTGCAAAGTGCCCTAACTAGGAACAAAATATAGCAGCAATACGACAACAAACCTGAAGCGTTGAGATAGAGGTGTAGTGGGTCAAATATTGACCAATCTTGGATCAGTTTGAGGAGAAATCTGTGGGAGCCAATTTGGAGGCGAGATTGGGAAATCGTGAAGCCTTCATTGGTGTAGATTCCGTAGTGACAGTGTCGGGTGCCATAGGACTGTTGGAGGGCAGCAAGTTGGCTACCCAAAGTAGCCCTAGACGAGCTATCTTGAAGGAAGAAGAGCAGCTGAAGGTTAGGTGAAGATCGGTGCCGAAGTGCAACACTTTGATGGACAAAAGTTGTTGCTAGCCTAACATTTTGGAGCTCGGGAATTGGCCAACCCAGAGAGCAGTTGATGAGCCTGTGTTCATTGTACCATACGTGACTTGCAACAGTGATAGGGGGCTGCCCTCCTAGAGTCTCGATATCTAGTGGCCTTGATGGACTAAGGCACTACTAGTGAGTAATACAGGTGCGACGGGCCGATAGGACAAGATACAACATAGAAACACTGCAACCAAGTTTGTCATTGTATCTTATAACCATAGACTGTTGTATTTATTAGATTTGGATTAATATAACGAAGATGGTGATTGTACATTGTACAATTTTGTTTAAAACTGTGTATATTATGCATATGTGATTTACTGCTTTATATTTCTGCTGTGCAAAGTAGTTTATGGTTGAGATTCTTGGTTTGGTAGCGTCAGGGATTTTAAGATTCTAACCTAGACCCAAGATCGTGGAAATTCAACATGGTATCAGAGGGTGTCTAGGCTACTTTGGAAGTCAAGTAAATCAGAATTGTGCGCAACGAAGTACAGTGTGAGAAGGAGTTGGTCACATTGTGAGTGAAGGGTTCACTACATTGTCGAAATTGCAGGCGGTATCCGATATGACGACAGGTTGGACGGTTGTCCAACTATAGTCCATGGAAGGAAAGGATCAAGTTGATCTTGCAAGTCAACAGGATCTGGGATTTTGCCGAGAAAGAGATCAAGAAGTTAACTGACCCTAAGGAGCTAGAAATATGGGAAGATTTGGATGCGAGGGCGAGACTGATCATCCTAGATGGTGTGAGGGATGTCCTAATACCTTATTTGTGCGGGAAGAACATTGCACATGAGATGTGGGTGTCTCTTCAAAATTTGTTCCAGAATAAGAACGAGAACCGGGTATTGGTATTGGAGGATAAGTTGAAGTCCACAAAGATGTTAAAGGGTGAAAGCGTGGCCTCGTATCTGACGAGATTGTCTCAGGTCAAAGATGAGCTTGCTGCCATCGGTGTGACTGTCTTAGATGGAGATATGGTAAGGATTGCCTTGAAAGGGTTCACTGAGGAATGGAAGCCCTTCATTAAATGGAATGTTTCCAGGGAGAAGCTGCTAGATTGGGATAGGCTGTGGGATGACTTCATTCAGGAAGAGTTGCGAGACGAGGATCTTCAGCCGAAGCAGAAAGCTTTAGATGATGACATGGCACTTGCATCACAAATGAAGGGTAAGCACAAGAAGGACTTGAGTAAAGTCAAGTGTTTCAATTGTGGCGAGATGGGTCATTTTTCGTTGAGATGTCCGATGAAGAAGAAGGGAAATGATGAGAAGAAGAAAGGAAAGCAGGCCTTCGGTGTTGCCGCTTCAGCAGAGATAGACGATCTCTCCAAGAGATTGGAAGAGGAGGATTTTGCTATGATTTCTCATTTCTTGCAAAGTACTATCAAAGGGGATGGATCGTACGTGGATAGTGGTGCGACAAAGCATATGAGAGGGTCATAGGATGTTTTTGAGACTTTAGCTAGATGGGACTTGAAGTTGCACATGTTGTTCGGCGACAATAGTTAGTTGGAGATTCGAGGATCGGGTGTGGTGCCATTTAGGATGGATACAGGACGTATGATGTGGGTCCAGGATGTACTGTTTGTACTAGGACTCGGGTATAATGTGCTCTCTGTCTCGATGATGGAGAAGAAGGGGTTTGAGGTCTTGTTCCAGGATGGAAAGGTAAGACTCAGGCCTAGAGGCTCTAAATCTGATGGGATTGTGCTTGGAGTCAGGAAGAATGGTCTCTACAGGTTGACGAGCAAGCTTGAGGATCATGGAAAGAAGCAGGGACAGGTGCAGGTTCCAGAGAAGCAGGAGCAAGTGCAGGTGCAGGTGCAGGCTTCAGAGGAATAGGTGCAGGTTCCCGAGAAGAAGGTACACTTTTCCGAGAAGGTCCAGGTTTCAGAGGCTCAGAGGGAGTCAAGTTCGAGAGAGAGTTTGTAGACTCAAAGGGAGACACTGCAACCCAAGAAGAGCGCATGGTTAGTGGTGAGCAAGGGTGCTTACACCTCTGGCAAGAAGGAATCATGGAAGGAATGGAAACTGTTACAGGAGAAGAAAAAGAAGCAGGAGGCTTCTAGCGATAGCGACACTTCCAAGAGAGGCATAATTCATGCTTCAGGGATTGATACTATTGTGAGCAATAGGAGCTGGGCAAGTGTTGCGAGTAGTGATGATGATGATGAAGTACTTCCAAGTCACGGAGGTACCTCCCTTTCTAAGAGGGAGTGTTGAATTTTGTAGCTTGGGAGGTACTCCAAGCCCGAGAGTTCAGGGTTTGGAGGGCAAAACACCACAAGGGCAGCTTGCGGGCTTAGAACCCAAGTATGGGGTTTTGGCACCCATTGTGTTTTGGGGCAAAACCATGATGGATTCATGACATATGATGGGTGAGGATGATAGTGCTCGGAAAGACGATTCCAATGCATCAAAAATCATCCGAATCTGAGTTGTCGTTTGGGAGAAATTGAATTTTGAAGTTGACATAATTATTATTGGATTTTTCAAGTAGGTCGACTTGAAGTAAAATCCAAAAGACATGTCTCTTCATGTGATTCGTTGGAGGCCTTAAAGGCTATAAATTAAGGACGGATTGGAGTCATTTGAAGCATCCATTTTGGTGCAATACACTCCAAGATAAGCTCTGAAATTTCGGTGGAGAAAGAGGAAGATCTAGTCGTCGCAAAGGGAGCATAAGGACCACATGGATTTCTTGTTTTGGAGGTCGAGGTACAACTGTGACTGAGCCACAGTGTTGTAGGTGACAGCGTGGCATTTGAGGGTTGTTTGGGCTTGTTTCAGGGTTGTATTTATTGCGGATTGCTGGGCAGTGGAGATCGAGGAGTAGGGGCATATGCTGGAGGTCTGTGGATTGGTTGGAGTAGTGTTTGAGGGGTGCTGGATTGCTAGAAGAGTGCTGTGTGGTAGGCTGCAGGCCATACCACAAAGGATAGCGAAGGTTGTTTTGAGGGCCAGTTCCAGCACTTAACCTCAGTGTGGAGGAGGAGTGCCCCTCCTAGCCAAGGCTGCAGTTTGTGAAGGTTGTTTGAGGGTTGTTCAGTGGTTGGTTAGTGGCTGTTGTAGCCTGCAAAGTGCCCTAACTAGGAAAAGAAGATAACAACAATACGATAACAGACCTGAAGCGTTGAGATGGAGGTGTAGTGGATCAAATATTGACTAGTCTTGGATCAGTTTGAGGAGAAGCTTGTGGGAGCCAATTTGGAGGCGAGATTGGGTAATCGTGAAGTCTTCATCGGTGCAGATTCCACAGTGACAGTATTGGGTGCCATAGGACTGTTGGAGGGTAGCAAGTTGGCTACCCAAAGTAGCCCTAGACGAGCTATCTTGAAGGAAGAAGAGTAGCTGAAGGTTGGGTGAAGATCGGTGCCGAAGTGCAACACTTTGATGGACGAAAGTTGTTGCTAGCCTAGCAGTTTGGAGCTTGGGAATTGGCCAACACAGAGAGAAGTTGATGAGCCCGTGTTCATTGTAGCAAACGTGACTTGCAACAGTGATAGGAGGCAACTCTCTTGGAGTCTCGATGTGTAGTGGCCTTGATGGACTAAGGCACTACTAGTGAGCAGTACGTGTGCGACGGACTGATAGGACAAGATACGACATAGAAGTGCAGTGTGGCCCTAATTCTTCGCACGTGTGAGAGGATTTCTTCATGAAATGGTGCTCGACTCCTTCTGTTTCCTTCGATTGAGTAGTTTCCTGCTTCGCTTGAGTAAGAGGCCTAATAGACACTCTTTCCTAGCCCAACCAATTCTCTTTGTATGACTACAATAGGAGGGATGTTATAATAGCAGAGAAAGCCTCCCTTCCTTTGCACGTGTGACTATAATAGACCTTAAGACAACCCTATAAAACTTGGTTTTCTTCCTTCCTTCTTCGCTGCACTAGATACACCTTTCTTCGTCCTTCTTATAACCTTTACTCGTCTTCCTTATTTGTTGATTTCAGAGATGAGATGATGGCTTTTTTGTGATGTCATATGACCCTTTATATAGGAGTCTGCCCCTCCTATTAGGTTGACTTGATGACTTGAGGCCGACTTGATCTCTATAATTCAATTGCTTCCTTTTATGATGCCTACATATGGAGGAGGTTTGTGACTTTGCTTGGAGGTATTTCTTGGACTCTAATACATAAATATACATGGTGTAGCATGCCCTTAAGGGTCTTCAATATTTATTTTGACTTTTTGACTACCCTATAGCACTTTGACATGTGCTAGACCTATGCAATGAGCAAGAAACTCATTTCTATAATTTACAAAAATAATATTTCTTTTTTTCACAAGTACAAAGATTAAAATTACATTTATGAAGACCGAACCTAGTTACACTTTCTTCAACATATATTGATGCATATGTTATAATGTGTGGACAAGTGTTTACATTGCAGATAACATCGTTACCAAACCAAACATGTGATGACAAAGCTCCAAGAACAATTAAGGCTCAATAAGATTCCATGATAGGGTAATAACCCTTGCCCTACTAGGAGGGGTGGAGGTGTTGCCCACCGTTATCCTCCAAAACCTACAGTCATGGGAGGACTGTGCAAGTCATGCTCCCCTAGACATGTGATGATGACTGGCAGATGTCTACTGGGAAATCAGGTCGATATAGTCGAGGTCGTTATCCTTAGGGTCTATGAATAGTTATGTCAGTATAACTGATGCCATGGCATATTCCAATAGAGGACGGATAGGATGGGAGCGAAAGAGATTAGGAAGGATAAGATGATTATAGAATAGCTTGGGAGCTCAACTGGGGCAGGGTATGACTATTAAAATTGTAAACCTATAAGTATTATAAACACCAATTTTATAGTGTCCTCACATTAAATTAGAATTTAACCTTAATACACAACCCTAACAGGAATATACTAATCACTAAATGATTACTGATATATGATACAAACCCTAACTTTGGGACGAAGTTTTTTGAAGGAGGGGTGTAGGTAATGACCCATTTCTAATATAGGGAGTGTTAGTTTTTTGGTAGCATCGGAAGTGCTCTAGCCTCGAAAATTGGTGGAGAGGCTAAGGCATATGAGTTCTAAAGAACCCAGAAACTGTTTGGTGAAATTCCACCCGGATTGTATTTTATTAAAATAATTAATATTTTTAATGGAATTCCTAAGCCTAAACTTAGGGAAGTTAAAATATTAATGGGTATTAATCAAAATATGGGTGAGAATGATCTAGAAGGCGGATCAAGTCATGTTTTAATCTTAGCCATTGATTAGAGACTTAATCTCGGCCATTGAAGACTCAACAGGAAAAGTATAAATTGGAGGCTTGGGGTTCATTTCGAAACACACAGAGAGATTGAGGAAATCGATTTTGTGAGATGAGAAGTTCTCAGGAGGAAAATCGATTGGGTAGATCTTGCAACTGAGGGGTAGAGAGAATCTGAGAGGACTTTTTGGAAAATACAAAATAGAGAGGCGGAGAGAGCTTGCAGAGAGGCAACACAGTAAGAGCTGATGCAAAAAAGTTGCCTGTCACGCAGAATCCAGAACTGCCGGAACAACCGAAACTGTTGGGAACCGCCGGAACAGCCGGGAGAGCTGACACAGAGGCAGCTCAGTAGCCGGGAGAACTGACGTAGAAAAGTTGCCTGTCACGCAGAATCCAGAACTGTCGGAACAACCTGAACTACCGAGAACTGTCGGAACAACCTGAACTACCGAGAACTGTCGGGAGAGTTGAAGCAGAGGGCAAAGAAGGTGACGTAGGGCTGATGCAGAGCCGACACAGAAACAGCCGGGGTTAGCCAGTCTTGTGCCGAATCAGCCAGAATTCTGTTGGGTGAAGTGAGGTAAAATTCACTCAGATTTTTTGCCAGTATTTTCTCTATAAAGGATTGCTAGCTGAGCATCCTAGATTTGTATTCAAATATTTCTCCTGCATAATAATGAACCCTCAGAACTACGGCACCGGTTTTCCTGCATTGGGTTTTTCTGGGGACTATTGTGTCAAAAAATAAGTGTATCCTATGTATCTTGTTCTTTGCTCTGTTTTCTGTTTCATGAGATCAAATATTTAATTAGTGTAGGCTGCAGAAGTAATTTGCTTCAGTATTCAGAAGAATAACTTGATGAATGTAATTTAAAAATCAAGTAGGTGAAGTAGATTCAAATTTGCTGCAGTAGGGGTTCCTTCGAGTCTAGGAATTTTCACATGGTATCGGAGCATTGATTTTGAAACAGAAAGAGCAGATCCAGTGCTGAGTAATGAGGCCGAAAGTTGCACTTGATAGCAATTCGAATCCCCTTGAAGGGATTGCGCAGTCCTTGCTGGGAAGCAGATCCGAGGAAATCTCTCTTTGAGTGAGATGACAAAGAGGTACGATTTCCAGTTCGAGAGTTTGCAGAGGCAGAGGGAGTGACACAGAGCCTCAATGTAGTGCTTGAAGGGCTCAGTTTCTGCCGAGGTAGAAATCCGCTGGAAAAGAACGAAGACAAGTAGAAGGGGCATTTTCTCCTCAGAGAACTTTCTGCCAGAAAATTCGAATTTCTCACATGCTGAGCAGTGCTAAGCAGTGACTAGAGGAGTCAGTTCGACAGTTGGGTAAGATGGCATTGCATGGGCTCAAAGATCAGTACAGGTTGGCAGGAGCTTCCAACTATGTATATGGAAGACTAGAATCATAGCTATTCTGGAGGAACATGATCTCGAGACCTACGTCAATAGTGTTTAGCTGTTCCTGCTAACAACGATCAAAAGAAGAAGTACAAGGCCGAGCAGGGGAAGACGAAGAGGCTCATTCTCGATGGGGTTCGAGATCATGTGGTCTCAGACTTAAAGGGTAAGGATACAACCCGAGAGATGTGGGAAGCCTTGTCTTCTATATATGAAGGCTCTTCCGAACAGCGGAAGATGTATCTGGAGCAGAAGTTGTAGTGGACTTTGATGTAGAAAGGAGAAGGGGTGAACCTCTATCTTCAGCGTCCTCAGGACACTAGAGACCAACTTATTGCAGTGGGGTCCACTCCTCAGCCAACTGCGATGGTGAGGATAGCCCTGAATGGAGTCTCAGATGAATGGGAAATTTTTGTCCAAAGCATATTGGGCAAAGAAAAACTACCTTCATGGGAGGAGATGTGGGCAGGTCTTCAGCAGGAGGAGTTAAGGAGGGACCTAGTGAAGGTCAACCTCAGTGGCAGTAGTGGGAGTGGCACAAAGACGAAGGAGGAGGAGGAAAACGTAGCTCTAGTATCGAAGGGACAACAGAAACAAAAGCAGAAGAAGGAAATTTCGAAGGTGAAATGTTTCAGATGTGGCGAGATGGGTCACTATGCATGTCAGTGTCCTTTGAAACAGAAGGATAAGGATGAGAAGCATGATCCAAAGGCTGCAGCCGCAAAGATAGATGAGGAAGAGTATGCCATGGGTGTCCACGCATCTCTAGGAGGGAGATGGGGCGATATTGAGCTGTAGTCTGGAGGACTACATGTGGGCAGGATCCTTGAGGAGTCCACCTCTTGGATCAATTCCTTGTTACGGGAGCCCAAGATTCAACAATAGCGAGATGGACTTAGTGTCAGATGATGCAGTGGAGTGTTTGGAGGACAAATGCAGTAGCTAGGGACTAGAGACTGATCAGTGCAGATCAAGGTTGGCAACAGTGCAGTTGGCGGAGTGTAGGAGTAAACAACAACGCAAAAGATTTAGAGGGTCAAAATCAACAACAATCAGATTCCAACATTCATTGTATTATGCTGAACACAGTTAAGTTCAGCTAATTTTGGATGTTTTTCAGTTGCTTGTCTCATCAACTGGGTTGCAGTATGGATGCAGTGTTAGCAGTGGCAGTGTCATGGGCAGCTATACAGTAGCATCAACAACACAGTGTTGGTGGCAGCAATAGTGCAAAAAGGAGGTGCTTCATAAACAGAGCAACAAGCAGGTGGACATTGTTGCTAGAGCATTTTCCTCGCTAAGAGGGAGTGTTAGTTTTTTGGTAGCATCGAAAGTGCTCTAGCATTGAAAATTGGTGGAAAGGCTAAGGCACATGAGTTCTAAAGAACCTAGAAACCTTTTGGTGAAATTCCACCCAGATTGTATTTTATTAAAATAATTAATATTTTTAATGGAGTTCCTAAGTCTAAACTTAGGGAAATTAAAATATTAATGGGTATTAATCAAAATATGGGTGAGAATGATCTATAAGGCAGATCAAGTCATGTTTTAATCTTAGCCGTTGATTAGAGACTTAATCTCGTCCATTGAAGACTCAACAGGAAAAATATAAAATGGAGGCTTGGGGTTCATTTGGAAACACATACAAAAAGATTTAGGAAATCGATTATATGAGGTGAGAAAGTCTCAGGAGGAAAATCGATTGGGGAGATCTTGAAGCTGGGCGATAGAGAGAATCCGGGAGGACTTTTCGGAAAATACAGAATAGAGAGGCGGAGAGAGCTTGCAGAGATGCAACACAGTAAGAGCTGACACAGAAAAGCTGCCTGTCACACAGAATCCAGAATTGCCGGAATAGCCGAAATTGCTAGGAACTGCCGGAACAGTTGGGAGAGTTGATGCAGAGGTAGCGCAGTAGCCAGGAGAGTTGACGCAGAAAAACTACCTGTCACGCAGAATCCAGAACTGCCGGGAATTGCCGAAATAGCCGGCAACCGCGAGAACAGCTGACGCAAAGGGTAGAGAAGGTGACACAGGGCTGAAGTAGAGACAACGCAGAAATAGCCGAGGTTAGCCAGTCTTGTGCCGGATCAGCCAGAATTTTGCCGGGTGAAGTGAGGTAAAACTGACTCAAATTTTCCGCCAGTATTTTCTCTGTAAGGATTGCTAGCTGAGCATCCTAGATTTGTATTCAGAGATTTCTCTTGCATAATAATAAACCCTCAAAACTGCTGCACCTATTTTCCCGCATTGGGCTTTTCCGGGGACTATTGTGTCCAAAAATAAGTGTGTCCTATGTATCTTATTCTTTGCTCTATTTTCTGTTTCATGAGTTCAAATATTTAATTAGTGTAGGCTGCAGATGTAATTTGCTTCAGTATTCAGGAGAATAACTTATGAATGTAATTTAAAAATCAAATAGGTGAAGTAGATTCATATTTGTTGCAATAGGGGTTCCTTCGACTCTAGGAATTTTCACAGGGAGCACAAGAATATTAGTATGCATACGATGCATGCATATGGTAGCTACATATGCATGTATCGCATGCACTGCACTAGTATATATATATATATATATATATATATTCTAAATTAACTATAAATGTTCAATATCACGACATATTCAATACCACGACACTCCATCAAATAGAAGTTACACCCTCACCCATCACCACACATATTTCTTACTGCGTCATAATTAATGAACAAATACCCTAAATAATTTCAATGATATAAATTTAAAGTATAAAGTAAATATGGTTATTAAAAATAAATGTAATATTTAAGTCAATTATAAATATAGTTATATATTTATATATCCCATAATATTAAATTATATTAATAAAATTATCAAAATGATAAATTTAATCAAAATAAAGTATATATTATAAACCAAAGGCATTTATATGAAATGAATAGAAATCCTAAAGGTAAACCTAATACACATGTCAATACCTTTAAACGAATATAGTCACACGTTACAAAGGGGTGAAGGTGTCACCGTGTAAATGAGCAGTGGGTTTGCTGGTAGAGAGATCGGTGATCGCCAATGAATGATATACAGAGACATAAGGGAAGCTTGTTTGAAAATAAAGAGAGGATTGTCTTGCCCTTTGGAAGATAGTGCAGGGAGGAGGAAATACAAAGAATCATGACGGAAAAAGAATTTTTAGGGTTTGTTCTTGGAGTTTTGGGCATGGGGGCCAAAGTGCTTCGATTTTGAAGTACTTTGGAACGGAGTACCGAGATTGTACCCGGTTTGATAGGGAGGTTTTGGTCAGTTTGGTAATGGGAGCAAATTGGGTGCTACAACAGCACGGGATCGACTTCAAACTCGGAAACCAAGTACGTATATGTGTTTTAAATTTGACAAATTCTATTTTAAAACATCAGCCTAAATTCTGGGCTTCCATATTGTTACAATTTGTTACTCCTTCGAAATTAGGGTCTCACAATACATAGGACAACTGTTGATGATGTGACTATGGTGGCTGCTCTATCTTCATAGAATATGCAATCTGACTTGTTGTAAGAATGCCTTCAAGAGGTGATGAGAATGCTTCGTTGGTTGTCACTTCAATACCTTGTGCTTTAGAAACTTCTTTGACTTGCAAATAAAAGTTCCCAAGACGATATCCAATACCCAAAGATAAAACAAAATTACCCCTTTTATGAAACTTACCTCTGCCTGCAATACACTTGTTAGTCCAAAACAATAAATATACAAGGCTTATAAATTACATGATAATATTACGTACCTGAAGTAAGCTTATATCGTGTGTACTGTGCTTATGATGTCTCTTGACTTGTCCACCAACTTTATAATCAACCTAGGACTGGATTGACTGTCGACCATGACAGACCTAAAGGATACTTTATGTTGATTTGGGGTAGCATCGGATGTGCTCTAGCCATGAAAAATGGTGGAGAGGTTAAAGCACATGAGATCTCCAAGACCCAGAAGTGTTTTGGGCAGATTCTACATGGTTTAGGAGATATTAAAATAATTAATATTTTTAATGGAGTTCCTAAGTATAAACTTTAGGAAAAATAAAATATTAATGGTTATTAATATAAAACTGGGTTAGAAGGTTCTAAATGACATGGATCAAGCCAAATCTAATCTTAGCCATTGATTAGAGATGTAATTTCGGTCATTGAAGGACCAACAGGAAAAGTATAAGAGGAGGCTTGAGGGTCAGTTGGAGAACACACCAGAGTGATAAGTTATTCAATTTTCTAGAGCGGGGTTTGCTAAGAAAAGTCGAATCAGTGATTAGTTACAGCAAGGGGCAGTGAGTACGAGACAAAGAGGCAGAGATAGTGCCAAGTGACTAACACAGAAGCAGAGAGAGGCAAACACTGAACCAGAGAGAGCCACGCAGAGCTAGAAGGGATTGCGCAGAGGCCAGAAGGGCATGCGCCATCCATGCAAAGGGCAGCAAGAGTGACGCAGAGCGCTGACGAAGAGGGTTCTGGGCTGACGCTGAGGCCAGGTGGGCTGACGCTGAGCTTCAGAGGTTGTTGGAGAGGGTTTCGTGGGGCAAATTTTCTAAATATTTGCTTCCGAATAGAGAGGTATTACTGCTGGATTATTTTCTCTATTGGGTGAGCCAGTTTGGCACCCAGTTGTACTCAAGGAAATACTGCATAATAAAATAACCCTCTGAATTGCTGCACCGATTTTCCCAAGTTGGGTTTTTCTGGGGACGAGTTGTCCAAAAATAACGGTGTCACTTGTGTGTTTGCTATTTCTTTCAGCTGTTGATCTGTAGATGGTTGAGATTGTATTGTGTTTATTTCGATATTTATATGTTTAAATAACTTGTTCATAATTAACAAGTAGGAGAAATAAACTAGATAATACAGATAAAATTTCTAATGGGTAATACTTAGAAATTTCAACATGGTATCAGAGGGTGGTTGCAGATCACAGGAGAGCTGAAGGCACCAGCTGAAGCAGAGCATTTGCAATAGAAACAATTGTCCCGAGTGATAGAAGCTGTTCCTAGCAGCTGTTGATAGGCAGCAGTGGGGAAAAATATTTGAATGAACTATGGCACAGGAAGATGGGACACATACACCATGGGGCTCTAAGAATTATCGGAAGAACCGTCACAGGAGTTCCAGAGTTGAGTACCAAACAAGACGATTTATGTAGAGGATGCGCACTAGGAAAGTACGCCAAAGCGGCTTATTCCAATTTCCAAAAGTAACAGTAGGGCTAAGAGTGTTCTGGGATTGATACACTCAGATATCTGCGGACCTATGTCCACAAAAGGTCTTAGTGGTGCCGAATACTTCGTCACCTTCATTGATGACCATTCCAGGAAGACTTGGATCTACTTTCAAAAAACCAAGGATGAGGTTTTTGATCGATTCAAAGAGTTTAAGGCTCTAGTTGAGACTTTGACAGGGAAGAGGGTAAAAGTGTTGCTCTCAGACAATGGCGGAGAATACATTGATAAGGACTTCACTGATTTCTGCGCAAGGGAAGGCATCAAAAGAGAATGGACAACTCCTTATAATCCAGAGCAAAATGGAGTAGCAGAGAGGAAGAACAGGACTATTGTTGAAGCAACAAGGGCAATGTTGTATGATCAGGATATGCCCAAATTTCTATGGGCAGAAGCATGCAGCACAACAGTATATGTCCAGAACATGACTCCTCACAGGGCATTTGGTAAGATTACTCCAGAGAGTGTCTTCACTAGTAAGAAGCCTGAGGTGAGTCATTTCAGAATATTTGGGAGTTTGGCATACTGCCATATCCCTGAAGAAAAGAGGAAGAAATTGGATCAAACTGCAAAAAAATGATATCTTGTGGGATATAGCGAGAATTCTAAGGCATATAGAGTCTATCTCCCGGGAAATAGGAAGATCTTAGTTCGACGGGATGTAAAGTTCATGAAGGACAAAGCTTTTAGGAAATCCTGAGAAATGCTTTCTGAAGAGTAGTCAAAGGATGATCCATTGGTCCAACCACTTCGACTAGCAGAAACCAGCACCAGTATTTCTCCAAAAGACAAAATTCCAGAGGTATCACAGTAGATGGACTCTCAGGGAGTGGAGGAGCAAATAGATCTACCCACTACTAGTGGTAGAAGGGGTCGGGAACTTCGACAAATACTAGGGGATGCCGAGGATTTCGTTGGAGCTCCTAGGAACGAGAAAAGGGAGCATAGATAGCCAGATAGTTACCAAGCCTTGGTGGCTTAGGTTGGAGAACCCTTTAGTTTTTAGGAGGTCGTTCAGCATCAAGTATGGGTAGATGCTATGGTGGAGAAATACAATTCCATAATGGTCAATGATGTCTAGGAAGTGGTACCTGTTGACCCTGCCGCCTACACCTACATACAAGTTAGTGAGAAAAGCCTTCCACCCCACAAGGTGTGGTTGGTGGCAGGGAACTCAGAGAAGGGGCTGTCACACTAATCCCGACTCTCTTCGTTTGAGCTATCTCCTAGGTTAGCTAAGGGGGGTGGTCCCTAATGAAAAGTTAATTTAAAAGATGTGATTTTCTAGGAGAGTTGTTAGAGTTAAATAGATTATTTCTTTAAGATTTATAAGCAAAATTGATATGAACAATAACCATAAATACATAAGATAAGCATGAAATACATAAACAACCAGTGCCTTCAAAGTATTGCTATTTAAGAAATGAAATTGTATTTGCTTAGAATGAAGTGAAATGCTTTCAAATGGAAAGTTAAAATAATCCTGAAAAGTGAAACAATAAATTATTAGCACAAGATATTATAAATGCTTTAAAGATGAATAAGTCTACAAATCAAAGCATGGAAACTATCTTGCTCAAAATGATACAAAAATGACTCAAATGTTAAACCAAGATGATAACATGCAATTAAGTTTGCAACCCAAAATAATAGTACTTGAAAGTGAAATCAACCATTTATGACAATAATTAAACCACAAGATGAGTCAATTTCCAAGTACAAGAAAAATTAAACTTGTTGCAAAATTAAAAGGAATTACAATGCTTGCATCCAAAGTGCCTCTTGAAATAAGATTTGCATGTGAGACTTTAAACCATCAAGATAGCAAAAAATTTAAGAACTTTGCAAACAAAGCAAATATGATGAAATGAGTTCTTGGTTTATTTTATTAATTAGTGCTAAAACAAAGTTACAATTGAACTTTAGTCCTCAGACCTCATCCTCGCCCAAATGTTTGGATCTCACAATGAAGAGTCAATAGAGGTAGAGGGTCTTTAAAAGTCTATTCAACCAACTTAAGTTGGAGGTAAGTTTTAATGAGGCTTGGGGCCTTCCTATACTAAAATGACTAGAGGAAGTGCAAATTGTGTTAATTCCCCAAATTAAACTAATGCTTCATGCATATGCTTCAAAGAGAAATAGTTTGCAAAACTTGAGAGTGTATGCATGTGGGAATTTAAATACAAGATTAGTAAAATTGTTCATTTGGAGTGAAATGTGTTGATTTTAAGCATGCATAACATGAGATTAAAAGCTAGAAAGCTAAAAAAAACTAAAAGCAAGATTAGGCCACCCACAAGAATCCCTCCTCTAAATGAGCAAGGAGGATGCCATGGGAAAAATCCCAAGCTCACTCCAACAATTTTTTTTTTTTTATCTTTTATTAGCGCTTAAAGCGGGTAAAAATGCCTCTAAGAGGGCAGCTCACAATACGAGAGAGATCTTTACAAAGACGGGACTCTAACAAAGCTAGACTCTCTCCCCAAAAATATAACAACAAAAACTTGAAGATGGAAAAAACTCTCCAAAAGAGATTCACAAGGCTCAAAAGGCCCATGGCCTAGATGAGTTTGCAACTCTCTCCCAAGTGCTTATGGCCTCCCTAGAAATTAGTGTTTGGACAGCGTGAGGGGGTCCTGCATACACACGAGTGAGTAGTTTTCCAAAGCTTCTTCTCAAGCTACTTGCTGCCTAATGCTCAAGCCTATGGGCTAGCTTTAGAAATGACTCTTGGATAAGAGATATAACTTTGAAAGAACTAGAACCAAAGAAGTGTTTTGAATTTTAAATGGATGATCAAGTAGTTATAGACTAAGAAAACTCCTTTTTGCTCTTCGTTGGATGGAAAACTTGGAACGAAAAAATCACTGAGTCTTGGATCGTTGTGACTCTAGGAGTGAGTTGATCTAATTGAGATTTATCCCACTTCCAGATGGATTCCTGCACCACAATACAAAAGATTTTTCGCACACACTTAAATACGTATTAGTTTGCACAAGATTAGAGCAATATAATGAATAAGATAAACCAAACATTCCTCCTAAAATGAATTGACAAGCTTATTCCTAGAATACTATTCTAAATCAATGATATGTGCAAGATAGCTTGCACACATCAATACAAGCAAGATGACAAGCATAAACTAATATTAATTCAACATGCAAAATAAATTAAACACAATAACAGTAGTAAGAAAGGACATCACCTCATAACGCTAAGATAACACCAGCCAGATATCCCCAAAGTCTTGATTATATTAAGAAAGTATGCAAGTACAAATGATAGAATTTCCTCAAGTCCAATAGCTTATTACATGATACAATATGAGAGCCCATAGCTCTATTATACAGAGAGTTGGGAGCAAATCCCAATGTAAAAGTGATTAAACAAGTGGCATGAGGTGACAATCCCAAAGAGAAATTCAAATTTGTTGAATGGAGCTCCAATGCCATGTGTAAAAATCGAATTCTGGCAAGTGGACATCATTTTCTTCTTCTCTTATGTGCCAAATTTGAATTTTATGATAGAATGACGAGTGTATATGGGTGGTAACCCATGTGGGGACAATTTCCCACAAAAATCTCCACCAAATATTCTCCCAAGTCCTCCCAAATGTGCATTAACTTCTCAAATTCGAATTTTCAAGTAAACAACTTTCTCCTTTAATGCCAAAAATTCAATTTTATTTGAGCACATGTCCTTTCCTTGATTTTAGGAGTCCACATCACCTTGGGACTTCACTTTAACTCCCCCATAATTTTCCACCTCATTTCCACAACATTTAGCATGTGTGGATATTTTTTTCTCCATTTATTTAATTTTTGGCTTTAATTAATTGCTAGATTTCCCACTAAACTTAGGAAAAGTGGGTTTTGAGGGTTCAAAACACATTTTTAACCCCTCAAACTGTGTCATAGTAGAAAGTTGAGGGTGAGAGGTGTAATTTTGATTACTCATACCCCATACAACTTTTCTAGACTACACTTATTACAATTTAAATACAATTTTATTTGCAATTTTTAACCTGTGGGAAATCTAAAAAATTAAAAAATGAGTACCTAGACATAACAAAATTCCACAAGTTTTTTTTGAGTGATCTAGTATGGTAATATACATCGACTCTAGACACTAAGATGTGTTAGGGGCTCAACCTTCAAACTGTCACCCCAACTTTGGGGTAAAATGTGAGTGAAAAAACCTCGAAAATTATCCGCCTTTGAAAAAGAAGGGATAATTAACTAGATAAAAAAACACTCCAAGGTGTATTCGTTTGTTGATCGATTCCCAACATCCTAGGCCTGTTGGGAAGTATTGCTAGAGCACATACGTCGCTAAGAGCGAGTGTTGATTTTGGATAGCATCGGATGTGCTCTAGCTTCGAAATTTTGTGGAGGGGCTAGAACACATGAGATCTCCAAGACCCAGAAATCGTTTGGAGAAATTCCACCCGGATTGTATTTTATTAAAATAATTAATATTTTTAATGGGGTTCCTAAGTCTAAACTTAGGAAAATAAAAATATTAATGGGTATTAATGAAAATATGGGTGAGAAGCTTTTAAGGGACGAGGATTAAGTCTAATTTAATCTTAGCCGTTGATTAGGGACTTAATCTCGGTTGTTGATTCATCAACAGGAAAAGTATAAGAGAAGACTTGAGAGTCATTTGGAGACACACCGGGCAAATACTTAGTAACCCGAGGGAAATCGATTCTCAAGGAGAAGGAGTTCGATTTCAGAGGGAGAGTTGCAGGGTGAAGGAAGAGGAGGGTATCAGCATCAGTCAGAGACTGAGGAGGAGGTGACCCAGAGCATCAGAGGGAAGATCAGAGGGACAATGCAGCAAGGGACGCAGTCCTAACGCAGGCCTCACGCAGAAGTGACGCAGTGAAGGCTGGAGTGTCTCCGGGGTGTCAAAATTTCTCTTGAGAAAGGAGAAAACTTGTCTCAGGTGTTTCTCTCAGAGGTGTCTCTATATTCTATAAAATCGTTCCTTGTAAAGAGATTGTTGCTGAAGAATAATAAATAAACCCTCATTTGCTGCACTGGTTTTCCCGCATTGGGTTTTTCCGGGGACTATTGTCCAAAATTAACTGTGTTGATGCGATTGATTCTTGTGCTTGTATATCATTGTTATTTTCTCTATGCTATTATGTGACAACAACAGTAGAATTTATTTTGATGTTTACTGAAGGGTTTTTTTAAATAACTTATTGTGGAAAAGAAGTAGGAGAAATAAATCAGTTACTGCAGTAGAATTTCGTGTTAGAAATTTTCACATCTCGTCAGCTGCTATCTGGGAAACTGATACTCTTAGCCTCCGGACCCTCTGCCCAACATCTGGCTCAAAATTTCTACTTCTCCCCAGCACAATGGAAATCTCCCCAAGAGGGCTTTGCGCTGCCTCTCTGTGACAATCATTGCCTCTCAGCAATGTACTCACCGGAGCTGCAAAAGCTTCCTCCGGCCTCACTATCTCTGCCCCTCTCTCACTGTTTCGATCTCACTGAATCACCTATGACGACTGAATGCTGCGAATCTGGAGATCGATTTCCCAGCAAAATCGAATGCTCAATTGATTTGGTGTGTCTTCTCCAAGCCCCATTGACTTCTTCTTATAATCCATGATGAGACTTCAACAACCACGATTAAATCTTAATCGATGGCTAGGATTAACTCGAAATCGAGCAATGTACTTTTCTAGAACATTCTCACCATGACTTAATTAATTTTGATTAATTAATCATACTTCCTAAGTTTAGACTTAAGAAACATTAAAAACATGTCTAATAAATCTAATTAAGTCGTCTCTAGGTGGAATTTCCAAAAACGATTTATGGGTATTGGAGAATACATGTAGTCTAGCCTCTCCACCAAATCGATGCTACAAAAACTAACAATATGACCATTGACCAGGGAACCCAAACCTAGAACTTAGGGTTTTCAACCATCCAACAGTGGAACTTCCAACTTGATGTAATCCAGACAAATATAAGAAGCGTTCATTAACTGTTTGACATCAATGACAGGTGTTTTAGTCAAAGTCAAACCCCAAGGTTGACATCAATGATAACACCATCCAACAAACCCCCTAGCCTCTCCATGTCATCAAATCATCCCAGTGCTGTTTCAAGTGCAAATCAGTCTCCAAATCATGTAAGAATCAGCTCATAAGGTGACAAATAAGGACAACATTCAATAATCCTCCACATGGCATGTTAAGAGGATGTCCAAGTGTGCCAAATAGCCCCAACAATGCTTCTGGAGGTGTGACCAATGCCCGAATATATGTGTAGTGTCTTGAACAGTGTGAACTGCCTTGGGAAACTTGAAAGTACCCAGAAGTTAGAATGCAACCAGACTATAAAAGAAGGCTATGCCATACCAAAAACCACTCTATTCATCAAAAAATTTACTAGAAGTACCCCTGCTGAAGGAAGGGTAGCAGGTTACACTCCTATCTAGAAAGTGGGCAGCAAGTCTTGGTGGTAGTATTCAGATGGATCTTTATACAGGGAGCTGCCTATGAGGTATCATGTTGGAGATCCCAAGTACTTGATGAATGAATTGATTTGCAAGGTGATGTAAAAGAAGGTCATTAATAAACAAGATGGTCTAAAAGAAGGCCATTAATCAACAAGGTGATGTAAAACTGAAAATGGATTCCATTCTTCTTACCCTGATGCATAGCTTGCAAAACCTTTGGAGAATCCTCACACGTCTTTTATGTGGAGGCTTCTAGGATATAGGTATGTCACTAAATTGATTTCTCTCCAAAAATGGCAAGTAGATGATGTGTGTGCCCACCAAGCACTCTCATAAGCTGTAAAAATGGATCCGGTCCCTGAAATTTTGAATTGCTCAGAATGGATTGAAACTTGGCATCGCTGTTGTATGCCATACTGTTATCCTAAAATCTAGTTAGCTGGCCAAAAATAACAGTGCGAAAAATAGACCAAATTTCAGAGTCTCAGAATCAGTAGAAACTCGAACCATATGCAAATTTCAATACTATGTCCTCAAAAATGTGATTATCCTGTTAATCGGACTAAAAATGTGACTCTTCTATCACTTTTTATAAAAATAATTTTTCTAAAAATAGGAACCTCTCTGATTTGCCTCAAATTAGAACAAAATGCCTTAAAATGTATCTAGAACTATGATCAAATTCGGAAAAAGGTAACTTTTAAGAAACACAAAAATCAAGTCTGATGATTCCCTTAAGGGTTTTCAGTCTTGACTCTCCCATACATGCTCTAAATGTTGCAACAACTTTGCAACTACGGGGCACATACTGCTATGGAAAACCTATGTGACTGCTACCTATGATGTGTCCTCTAGATGTCCTTGTTTATAAATTACCTGCTCAAGAATCTGTCCTACCATCAATCCCTGACTAATAAAAAGAACCTATGGCCATGTGCCAAGTCTGAAAGGTACTCGTGAATCTTTGATGCCAAATGATGTATCAACCAACTAGTACATCCTCTAATGTACAATGAACTTTGATAAGAACTGCAATTGGATTTTAAAGAAAACCAATTTCGGTGCTAACAATGTTCATTAGTTATTTGCTCTTTTTTCTTTTCCTACATTAAAACTAGTGTGGTGGAAATTATCGGATTTTACTGGTCTTAAGTTATAAGCAAGAGATTTGACTTGTACCAACTTGAAGAAGTTCATTACAGTATCTTTTTGGCCTTTTTTATTAATTTATTAATTGATGACTATTATCTATGAAATGCATATCTTATGTTGACAGTGATATTTTTGGATTTGAAGATACACATCCTAGGTTAACCCATAGGAGGCTTTGGTGTATGAACACAACAGATAGCGCAAGTGGATCTTCATGGTGTAAAAAGCAAAGTCGAGTTTATAACAAAAGTCGAACAAGCTGTGAATGGTAAATTATGCTTATGTGCTATAGTGGTTCATTTTGTTTGGATGTGTACCCTTGTATATTTGTTAGATTTTTATATGTTTTCACATTTACTCTAAACATAAGCAAAGCTTGAGAAAATTATTTGATTTCTTGAAATTTTAAATTACTAAAGAAACTAAACGCCATTTATGCCAAATGTTAAACATCCTCATGGCTATCTTGACCTCTATGTGTTAAGTTCCTACATCAACTTCCTTATTTAGATACTTCATTTATTAATGCATGAGGCCACTTTCACATAAGAAGGCCCGTTGAATAGTTAGTTAATAGTCATTGTAAAAGGGCCCTATTTGTTAGTAAGGCCTATTGCCACACAATCTAACAAGGGTCTTAGGAGGGAGGGTACCTAAAGGACAACTACTAGACCAAATGACAACAATGGGACAAAGACCCACTGTCACCTCATTCAGTGTCCCCTGCTCTTTACGGATTTTCACTGATGGGAGGAGTCCTAGTATGAGGGAAATCACTTGAATGGTAAGATCAATGGCAAGGTATGATGTGATTTCCAAGGCCCATTCAAAGGAGAGGCTCAAATAATGGCTCAATGCTTCAAGAAGAAGCTAATGGCTCTCCAAGAAAGGCCTATGAGGAGACCTAGGCCTAGGGCTAGTGATATTCAACAATGATGAGAATTCCTAAGGTCAAGGTTCCTAAGATGAATAGGACCTCTCAAGAAGCCTTGAATGATGCTTATATGCCTTTAAATAGACTTTCGCTATCCTTGAGAAGCCTAGAGTGGGACCACACGAGACTTAGGGTTTATGCATAATCTCGGGAGAAGACTCTTCAAAGTGATCTCTAGGTCAAGGTGGGATAGGAGAAAGGGTTTTGAATGATTTATTCCACCGAATACTAATCCCATACAACCCTCAAAGAAGTCCCCAAGGCGAGAGAGAAAGACCTAGGTTTTCCCTCTTAGAGTAGCACCTAGGGCAAGAGATTTTATGGATGAAACTCGGGTGGATGCCCACCAAACTTGGAGAATGGGTAGCCTAGACCCTAAGCTTGATGTTTGGATCCTCAAACTCCCGAAAAATCACATCCCTAAAATTTCAATGCAAGCCCTAAATTTCCACCCTACCTTTAGGGCACTGAAATTAAAGAGGAGAAAAGGAGGAAAGAGAGGTTGATGACCAAACCTCTTGGATCAGTGCCTAGTCCTTTGGGCTATGGAGTTCTAGATGCGTTAAATTGGCGAAATTTGTCCTTAAGGAGGTCAAAAGTTGATGCCCTAGATACCAACCTTCAATAATTACCTACTATTAGAATATGGAGTTTCATGAAGAAAAATCTCCCACCCAATTCTAGGATCCAACCTGAATACTCAATCAATCAGATTTAGTAGATGCATGTAGAAAACTTCTACAACCAACCAAATATACATTCAAGAGATGACAAAAGACAACAATTAAATGATGCAAAGGAGTTGTTTCAAACGGACTATTCAATTAGCTAGTCTCCATAATGATGATAACGTGGTAGTGTGTTGAAGAAAGTGTAACTAGGTCCAGTCTTCATAATGACATGATCTTTGTAAATGATGAAATAAAAGAAATAAATTATTTTTGTATGCCTTGTTGCATGGGTTTCATGAGCAAGAGATGTATTTATGAGTGGCTCCCATTGAGAGCCTTAGGATTTATTATTGAGTCAAAGAGTCAATGTCATGAAGAGCTCTTCTTGAGCATATGTAAAATATATATGAGTTAACCTAGTGTCTAGAAAAGCCCTCCAAAAAGACAAGCACAATCCTCTTAATGTCGGCCTGCAAAAGGAATTAAATACACTCATGTCGGCTCACCTGAAATGACACACCTCTTCATTGGTTCATGTCGGCTAAATATGGAGGAAAAACCACTATATATACCCAGCTAGGGTCTGCGCAAAAGGGAAGGTTCAAGATCTCGGCATACCTCTGAAATCTCGGTGGTAATTACAGTGAAATCTTCGCATATGTCCCTGCAATCTCGGATGGCAAAATAGTAAGTCACTTCGGATGGGTACAACAGAGAAAGTTTGAGATTTTCGGATGGGTACAGGCCTGAGATCTTCGCATATACACCTCTGAAATTTCAGATGGAAAAAACAGTGAGACACTTTCGGATGGGTACCACAGAGGTATAGTCTTGGCATAATTGTGACAAGAATGATCTCAGTGTAGGGAGAGAACACTTTGTCTCGGCATACCTCCAGATGTAGTCAAGATCTCAATTATGATCTCGGTATAGCACACACAGTCTTGACATACTTCAAGGTGCAGTCATGATCTTAGCATAGTTATGATCTCGATCTTGAAGGAGACATAGTCACAAGGTGAAGATCTCAGTGAAGGAGCAACAATGGTGCAACAACAATGATCTAGTTGTTATGATGAAGACCTCAGTGAAGGTGCAACAATGGTGTTGCAACAGTAATGAAGATTTCGGTGGTGCAGTAGTGATGGCCTCAGTGGTGCAACAATGATGATGATCTCAACAGTGACAACACTTTGTCTCTGCATACCTCCAGATGTAGTCAAGATCTCAATTATGATCTCGGTATAGCACACACCGTCTTGACATACTTCAAGGTGCAGTGATGATCTTAGCATAGTTATGATCTCGATCTTGAAGGAGACATAGTCACAAGGTGAAGACGTCAGTGAAGGAGCAACCATGGTGCAACAACAATGATCTAGTTGTTATGATGAAGACCTCAGTGAAGATGCAACAATTGTGTTGCCACAGTAATGAAGATTTCGGTGGTGCAGTAGTGATGGCCTCAGTGGTGCAACAATGATGATGATCTCAACAGTGACAAAGAAGAGGATTGGTGTCTTGGTCTTAGAGTGGCTAAATAGGTCAACGGTCTTGGTCTTGGTATTCGTCAATTGGAATCTCTATAAGAAGAATTTTGTGTAGGTTTTCCTCTCAAAAAGTGAGAGATTTTGGCCTTGGCAGAAAGCCAACATCTTGTGTTCTTCTCTCTTTTGTTTTTGGTAGCTATTTGATGAACTAAAGAAGATACACTCTAATAATAACAAGTGAAGATTGTGCTAAGAAGAAAAAGTTAAAATACCTCACAAATAGTTATCATGGAGAGAAGAACCTTATTAAACTTAATTTGCCCTAGATTCTTCAACACAGTGGGCTGTCAGGGAGGTTGATACTCAACCTAGCCTTGCCCTAGCTCCTATGTTACCTTGAACATATGCAAAAACAGATTATGAAATCACAGGGAAATACATACATGAGAAATAAATTCTGTCATGAAACTAAAGCTAGAATACTTCAATTAAAATTTTTGCAATAGAAGTATTTACAAAAATAACAGGGTTTTGGCATCAAAAGCCAACCCCTTTACAATGAAAATCAAATAATAAATAGAGCATTACATCAAGCTAATTGTGTCTAGCTTTCTGGAATAAAAATCTGAACAATATACTAAAAATAAAAATAATCTCTGAAAAACAACAAGGAATTTGGAGCTATTTGCAAGTCTTTCGACTTGAAATCTTGAGCTGCTTAAACTATTTGCTAGAAAATTGCACTTTGATCCTCAGTTTGTTGATTTTCTGCTGCTAGGTGTTTTTTGAGTGCTAATATCTCTGCCTCTAAATCTAAATAAGAATGACTGCTGATCTTCCTCCTTATTTAGATGCTAAAATTATGTCCATTATTTAGTTGATTGATCCTTTTTATAAAATTGATTAATCCCTTGTCTTTTGATAAAATCCTTTGATAATTCAATTGATTATCTTTCAGGTGCTTAATCATTCTCGCAAAGTTTTGGAGATGATTTGGAAATCATTGATTTTTTGTCACTCTTTAGTTTTCAAAAACATTAATTTTAAGTTTTTGGGAATAAGATATTTTAATAAAAACATTTCCCAAAAATCTATAAAATTATATTTCCATATTTCCATAAAAATAATTCTTGCCCGTGGTTTTGAAAAACCATGTTTTCAATAGAAAGCCATGTCTTGTTCTGACCTGGAAAACTGTTCTTTTCTGTTAGGATATTTCGACACATAGGAAATAGTTAAGTACAACTTGGTCTAGTATAGAGTTAGGTAAAGTGTGTTTCTTTACTATGTACATTTTGTAACTTACAATCCGACGGTCACGATATGTAGTGATCCGACGGTTCATTCTCTCCTCGGTATTACCGACACTTGATTCGTGGCTTAACACCTGATTGGTCCATTAAAGCGCATGGAGGGTCATTTGTAGGGTAATCCGTCTATGAGAGAAGCATATGTAAATTTTCATTCTTTTATTAATAAATTGCCTGAAGTGGCCGCGTTGGCTCAGGCCGTGGACTATTTCCCTCTTTGAGGGTTTTAACCACGTCAAAATACTGGTGTATTGATCTGTGATCTGTTTGTGAGCGGTGTCCTTTGGTGTTCTGTTTGAGGAACATACCCTGTAAATTCCTACATGGTATCAGAGCTATTTGAGGGCCGCGTCTGTTGGTGATCCAAATCTGAAGCCGATAGAATTGCATCCGACTGCCGTTTCCTAGATCTACTGTTTCTGACTGCTTTCGGGCCGAGAGGACTGCTCTGTTGTGTTGGGAGCATTTGTTCCAGTGAGGAACCCCTTTCGTTTCACGTGAAAAGGTTTCCGGTAGCCCTAGCTGCGTCATTTTTAAGATTTGGAGGTATACAGTGTTTATTTGCAGTTTACAGTTATTTTCTCTCTGTTTATTTCGGTTGTCGGTTTATTTAGCCTTTTTATTGCCGGATCTATGCCTTTCATTTCTGCGTATGCTCTTTGCCCTGCGACTCTGTGCGATCTGGGCAAATCAGAAACAGAAAGGAAGGATTTTTCTCATGCGTATGCTCTTTTCCGCTGCGCCTTAGTGTGATCTCGGAAAATCAGAAACATTGAGGAAAATATTTAGTTTCCGGCTAAAGCTAACTTTGAGCCACAAGGTTCATTTTTGAAAATATCTAGTTTCCAGCTAAAGCTAACTTTGAGCCGCAAGGTTTTTTTTTTTTTGTATGTCCGTGTTGGGTTTTGTGTTTTTTGTTTTGTAGGGAAAAAGAGCTTTCTCAAAGCAAGCACGCAACCCAAAGCATCAACCCCCCCCCCTCTCTCTCTCTCAAACTTTTTGTATAGCTCACTTGGTGCAAAGCTAATTTATGAGAGTAGAGGTCTTGGGTTCAAATCTCTATTTTGTGGGGGCAGATTTTTTATTTCCGCACATTCCCGCACTTCGTCGGCGACTTCATCAATTTTTTTTCAAAAAGCCATAACTTCTTCATCCGGAAGCCGTTTTCAGAACTGTTTTTTTTGAAACAGCCTAATTTTTCGAGATCTTTCCATTGGTTCACTTATTTTCAGCATCTATAGCTTCAGTTTTTTTTTTAAAATGGAAAGCCCATGCCATGTTATTCTTGACAGCACCAACTACTTCTAATGGTGGTCCTACATTGTGGATTTACTTAGAAGTAAAGGTCTTTACAGAATAGCCACAGGCCAAGAGACCAAATCGAAAGATGAAGACAAGGCAGCTAAATGGGAAAATAGGCAAGACCAAGCACGTGGGTTGATAGGGATGTCTATTTCTCCAGATCTTAGATTCCATATTGCAGAACTTGATACTCCTGATGAAGCACTGCAACAAATTACAAAAGTCTTTGGAATTAAAAATGAACTTAAAGCCCATCAACTTGAAAATGAATTGCTTACATTGGACCCCAATAATTTTTCTTGCATTGAAGATTTTTTGTCCAAGTTCAAGACCCTTAGACTTCTCTTGGAACGTGTTAAGGTTAAGAAAGAAGATAGTAGCCTTATCTACTCCATTCTTACTAAGTTGGGACTAGCCTATTTTGTGTTTGTTTCCACCTTCCATTCTACAAGAGAAGCCTTCATTTCTCAAGGACAAACCTACAAGTCCCCTTCCTTTGATTCCTTTTGTGATTCTTTAATAAGAGAACAAGAAAAACTCTTACACCTTGGTCTTCTTCATCTTGGAAACTCTTCTAAGAAAGCGTTAGCCACCCAGCAGCAACCAAATCCAAAGAATCCTAAGAAGTTGTATCCTAAAAAGAATGGTCCTAAACCAAACAAGGGTCCTAAGCAATTTCAGCCTCAAAATGAAAAATCATTTCAACAAAATGATAAGACAAATAAAAACAAAGGGAAGAAGACTGATAGACATTGCAACTTTTGTAATCAAGATGGCCACTTAAAATCCAAATGCTTTAAGAAGATGGAAGCCTTGGAATCAGTAATGAAGAAGCATAATATCCATTTGGAGCACTCTTCAACTTCAACTTCATCTTCAGGAATGGCACTTTCTGCATGTGGTTGTCAAGCATCTCGGTCTGGTTATGCACTAAATGTATCTTCTTCTTCTCATTCTCATGATTGGCTCATTGATTCTGGAGCTTCTTATCACATGGCCAAAAACAAAGCCATGTTTTCTTCTTTAAATGATTGTAACACCAAAAATATATATGTTGGTGATGATAGATCTCTTAGTGTTGTAGGGACTGGAACTGTTCATCTAGACAATGGTCATTTTAATGATGTATTATGTGTTCCAACCTTATCCTGCAAACTTCTATCTGTATATCAGATAACTCATTCAGGTGAAGGTAAAATCGTTGAATTTTCACCTCATGATGTTGTAATTAAGGACCTAAGAGATCCTAGACAGATTTTAGCTACTGGCATTGCTGATGATTCTACAAGGTTGTATAAGTGCTACAACTTTGGGTCATCAAATCTTCCCTCAGTATTTGTTGCTCATAACGATGAAGTGAGCAAACTTTGGCATGAGCGATTTGGTCACTTAAACTATCGCTCTCTTCAGAATCTATGTAAAGAAAATATGGTGACAGGTCTTCCAATGGTATCTTGCAGAGATGGTGTTTGTTCCTGATGTGTAGTCGGAAAACATCATCGGGACAGTTTTGAAAAATGTGCCTCTTGGCACGCCTCAGCCCCTTTACAGCTCGTGCATAGTGATTTATGTGGTCCACTTCCAGTTGCTTCATTCTTTGGCTACAAGTATTTCTTAACTTTCATTGATGATTTCTCCAGACGCACTTGGGTATACTTCTTAAAACTCAAGAGTGAAGTATTTAACATGTTCTTGGCCTTTAAGGCCTTTGTTGAAAAACAATCTGGACATCAAATTCTTAAGCTAAGATCTGATAATGGCGGAGAATATGTTAAAAACACATTCATCAACTTTTGCACTGAGAATGAAATTCAAATGCAACATACTGTTCCATATACTCCACAACAAAATGGTGTAGCTAAAAGGAAGAATCACACCTTAAAGAAAATGGCTAATTGTATGCTTCAATCTAAAGGACTTAGTCTTAATTATTGGGCAGAAGCAATTAACTGTGCAAATTACATAATAAATCGCACTCCTACTAAGGTTTTAAAGAATATCACTCCAGAAGAAGCATGGAGCTCAAACAAACCAGATGTAAGTCACTTTTGTGTTTTTGGAAGTGAAGCATGGGCCCATATTCCAGATGAGAAACATAAAGCTTTAGAACCAAAGAGTGAAAAATGTATTTTTGTTGGATATTCTGAAGATGTCAAAGGATATAGAATTATTCCACTTAAGTCCAAAAATGTTATCATTAGAAGAGATGTAAAGTTTGATGAAAATATATCGGCCTGCGAGCCTAGTTCGGCGGATGTGCCACCTCTCCCCATCTCTTCTACTTTTGAAAATATTTCTTCTTTAGATGATGAAAGCGAGGATGAAACTCCTCCCCCACCTTCTCAGGATCCTCCTTCAGCTCCTCAGCTTCCAAAATGGGTCCGTGCTACTCAGGATGCAGCATGTGATCTTGCTGGTGATCCTACAGATCAGCGACGTACACGTTCTCAGTTCGAGAGAGCCTCTTCTTTACTGGCTCAAGCTTCAGTGAATTATGATCCTGACACCTTTGCAGAAGCTTCAGGCCATCCGGGTTGGGAAGCAGCTATGAATGAAGAATATCATTCATTATTGGCAAATGATACATGGGATCTTGTTCCTCTACCAAATGGATGAAAACTTGTTAGATGCAAATGAGTTTACAGAACCAAGTATGGACCAGATGGGAAAGTTGATAAACATAAAGCTCGTCTTGTTGCTAAGGGTTTTTCACAAGTTGAAGGCATTGACTATACTGAAACCTTCTCCCCTGTTGCCAAAATGAACTCTATCCGCCTTGTTCTTTCCCTTGCTGCCTCTTTCAAATGGGAAGTCCATCAGATGGATGTAAAATCCGCCTTCTTGCATGGGGACTTGCATGAAGAAATCTATATGGAACAACCTATTGGCTTTATACAAACAGACTCCAGCCTTGTATGTCGGCTTAAGAAATCCCTTTATGGTCTCAAGCAAGCTCCTTGAGCTTGGTATGCCAAAATGGATAACTTTCTTTTGGAAAATGGCTTTTCTAGGTGCCATTCTGACAATACTGTCTACACCAAGAAAGTGGGCAAGTCTCTTATCATTTTTGTTCTTTATGTTGATGATCTTATCCTGACTGGTAGTGATCCCAACCTTATAAACCATGTGAAGACTAGCCTTAAAAGGAAGTTTGAAATGACAGACTTAGGACACTTACATTATTTTCTTGGTCTTCAAGTCTTGCAATCCAAAGAAGGTATTTCCCTTTCCCAGTCCAAGTATGCTTGTGATATTCTACGCCATTTTCACATGGAAGACTGTAAGCCAGCCCCTTCTCCCTTTCAGTATGGAGTCAAACTTTCAGTCACTTGTACTTCTCCTGAAGTTGATGCTACCTTATACCGTCAACTTGTAGGAAAACTTTTGTATCTAACCCATACTCGTCCTGACCTTTCCTTTGTTGTTGGCCTTGTTGTTCGGTTTATGCAAAACCCACGTGAAAGTCATTGGAAAGCAGCTAAAAGAATACTTCGTTATGTTTGAGGTACAGTTCAGTTTGGGATTCATTACAGTGCCGAAGCATCTCCTCTATTGGTTGGTTTCACTGATTCCGATTGGGCTGGTGACCCTGATGATCGGAAGTCTACTGCAGGTTATGTGTTCACTCTTGGTTCAGGACCTATTACATGGGCTTGCAAGAAACAAGGTGCCATTTCTCTTTCTTCAGCAGAAGCAGAATATCGTGGTGCCGTAGAAGCTAGTAAGGAAGCCTTGTGGCTTTGTCAGATCCTGTCAGAGTTTGGCTTTCAGCAGCAGCATCCGACTACACTTTGGTGTGATAATCAAAGTGCCATTCAGCTATGCAAAGATCCAGTCCAACATCAGCGCAGCAAACACATTGAACTGCACATGCACTTCATCAGAAAGCTCATTCACGACCATGTTCTTGAAGTGCAGTATTGTTCAACAGATGATCAAGTTGCAGACATCTTTACAAAGGCTCTCACAGAGGCGAAGTTCACTAAACTTCAATTTATGGTTGGAGTTCAGGAAGTTGTCACTAAGGGGGGATAGGCTCTAGTGCCTCCTTCCTTCTCCTATTGTGTCATATTTGTAAATCCTTCAATCCTATCCCAAGTTGTTCTTAAGGGGGGATGTTAGGATATTCCAACACATAGGAAATAGTTAAGTACAACTTGGTCTAGTATAGAGTTAGGTAAAGTGTGTTTCTTTATTATGTACATTTTGTAACTTACAATCCGACGGTCACGATATGTAGTGATCCGACGGTTCATTCTCTCCTCGGTATTACCAACACTTGATCCGTGGCTTAACACCCGATTGGTGCATGATTTCTATTTAAAGCGCATGGAGGGTCATTTGTAGGGTAATCCGTCTATAAGAGAAGCATATGTAAATTTTCATTCTTTTATTAATAAATTGCCTGAAGTGGCCGCGTTGGCTCAGGCTGTGGACTGTTTCCCTCTTTGAGGGTTTTAACCACATCAAAATACTGGTGTATTGATCTGTGATTTGTTTGTGAGCGGTGTCCTTTCGTGTTCTGTTTGAGGAACTTACCCTGTAAATTCCTACATTTTCTTCATGAATTTCATAAATCAAATCCCTACATATTTCATTCAATAATCTTTGCTTTGTAAAAGCATCCATGGCTTTGAAAACCATGTCTTGTAATACTTCTCCATTGTAGCATTTATTTGTTTATGAATTTCATAAATCAAATTTAAAACAATTTACCCAAACCATCCACTTTTTTGATATTTTGTTTTGCCCACCTTTGGTATACTTATGAATAAATGAAATTTCATAAATAATTCTCATTTTTCTGTGAAAATTATTTACTGGTTAGCTTCCCATGGTTTTGAAAACCATGTCTCCAACCATGTTTGGTAAATTATGAAAATATCTTTTCTATCCTCCTTTTTCACTCCTATAAAAACTTTGGATAAGAAATTATCCAAATTTTCTGTTCACGTGCATTTTTCCTCTTTATAATTTTTTTCCTCCTTATACCATAGCAAAAAACATTAATTTGTTTGCTCTATAAAATTTCATTTTCACCTCTGTAAAATTATTCCACAGGGAGGAAATATTTCTTTATAACATTGGAAACTCCATGATTTGTATTGAAATGTACTTCTGGAACATGTATCCTCATTTTTACTTGCACAAAGATATATTTCAATTGTTGACCTAGCCTCCTCTTCCCTCAAGCTTTCACCCATAAGCTCATTCCAGAAAAATATGACTATAAAAATCTTTCGTGTTATCCCTTCAACACAAGCTTATAATTTTTTAAATTTTTCTGGCGCCATACCTCACATTTATAAATTCAAATCAATATGGTAAATGGTATGACAACTGTATTATGTGGGGGGGGGGGAGGGTAGTAGGTGGTAAATGGTTTAGGGGGGCGGGGGAGGGGGAAGGGGTCCGCAATACATGAAATAAAGACACGTGTAAAAAGTGGTAAAAATAAAACAACTTTGCGGAGGGGGGGGTAGGTTAAAAGTCAGATAGTCAGGGGCCCCCGCAAACCATCGATTTAATATTTCACACATCTCGAGGTATTATAGATTATGGTGTTTTAATGTGTGAAATGTGGGGTGGGGACATAGGTTTGAATGGACTTATTGATTTTGACTTTCGACCCCATAATATATGGTAATAAATGTGGTTGTCGTACTTAGAGATTGGGGCTGACTCAATATTTTTAACATAAGTTTAATATTTTAAATAAATAATTTTATAAAAAATATAATTATATATATTTTATAAAATTAAATTTTATTTAAAATGAAAACTATTATAAATAATACCCCAGAAACTTGTATAAAAACCAATTTTTCCAATGAGGTTCACATATACTTGAGGGTTTGGCCAGGAAACCAATTAGCAAAATTTAGAAAATTTTTGTAACTTTGCTTGGACAAGAAAAAGTTACAACACTCACTTTGAATCTCCAAATAAGATAGAAGGATGCTAGGGTTTAAGGGCGTTACAATCATAGTTTTAAAAATCAGCCTAGCTAACCGGTTACCGGTCTAACTGGTCGGTTAGCAGGTCCACTGGTTGGAATCGGAGCAAAAACCCGGTTTAGGAGGCTGGATGGCGAGAAATGGGCCCTAACCGGTCCTAATCGGCCGGTTGTGGTCAAACCGGCTGGTTCTGCCCTAAACCGGTCGGTTACCTGCCATGCTCGCAGAGGACCCACACATCAGCTTATCCAAGGTGGTTTAGGGTTTTTGGAGGGAAAGTAAGGGTTCTTTCCCTCCAAAAACACCCTCTCCAAGCCTTTAAGAGGCCCTTCTCCCTCTTATTTGTCTCACACATCTCATTTGGAGTGTTTGTGAGTTTGCTTGGGAGCTTGGAGAGTGTTGATTTTTTGCTAGAGTAGTGGAACAACAGAGTTTAAGCTAAGTAGTAGTCATCATGCCTCCAAAAGCCAGAGATACTGCATGGGCTCATTGTGATATGATTGATGGCAAAATGATATGCAAATATTGCCAAAAATCCATTGAAGGAGGGGGTATTAACATGTTCAAGCAACACTTGGCTGGGATGGGAGGCCATGTAAAGCCATGTGGAGCACCAAATGAAATAATACGGCATATTAGGGCAGAATACTTTCAGAATTTGAGACTCAAGTCACTAAACCAATAGAGAAGTTTGTGACTGCAAAGTTTGGGAGTCGAGACTCAACCAACGGAGTTTGATCATGATGACTCATGAGAAGTTTCAAGTGATAATGTTGATCACTATTATCATATATGTAGACTTGCGTCTTGTAGTAGGCCACTGGCCCCATAGTTTGTAGGCTTTGTTTTTGCACTCTAGAGGCCATCTAGAGCCTCATTGCTTATGTATTTTGTCGATGATATGTATTGCACTCGGTGCCATTTTGATATATTCACCTTTACATGGTATATAAATGAGCAAACTTTGCATATTTTGTCTCTATTGGCTTGGAATCATGGTTTTAAATCTTAAAAATAGTTTTTTCATTAAAAATTAATTATTTAATGTATTTTTCTAAAACCAGTTCATTTAGACCTAACCAGTCTCGGTTCGTCCGGTTCCGGTCGGTAACCTGGTTCATTAGGTGGACCGGTTCGGTCACCGGTTCTGGTTTTTAAAACATTGGTTACAATACAAGATTGTCTTCCTCATTCTAGTTCAAGGCACATCCATCTTTATTCTTCCATAGATTTTTACTCAAACTCTGTTACCCACTAAAATTATTAACCCTATAGGAGAAAAAATTTCTCCCATTTTTCACATCCAGCAAGCCAGCCAAGCAGCCCCTGACAACCACCACTAGTTGATGATGTGCCATTTTATCTCCATCACCTGTGTTAGTGATATACTTTCTCACCCATCCGACAAGAGCACATGGACGAAGGTTGCCCTTCCAATCAAAAGGTACTTTATTCATTTTGTAATCAGGGGCTTATGCTTGTTTGTATTTGGGCATTTGATATGGTTTATGGGGTGACTTGGAAGAAAAAGGGGTTTTGACCTTTATCTTGTTCCCTCACCTTAAATTGAAATCGTCGATCCTAGTCCAGTGGGACCTCTACCTTAATGGCCCAATGGGTATAGGAGGGGCACTACTTGGGAATCCTTGATTGAGATAACATTGTTCCATTTGTTAGTTTGTGTAGCTCGAACAAGTGTTCTAGTCTCAGGAGGTGTCAATGAGGCTAAGAGCACAAGAGGATTAATTATCTCCAAGCCCAATTTATTTTATAAAGGGAAAATGTCTTAATTAGATTATTAACCAGTTTTTATTATTTTCCTAAGTCTAACTTAGGGAAAATGGTTAATTAATCAGTATTAATTGAGACAAGTCAATTTCTCTCTAGTGACTTCTAGAAAAGTGACTTGATGGAGTCAAGATGATCTTAGCCATTGATCGGGATTAGATCTTGGCCATTGATTTCTCAATGAGAGATTATAAGAGGAAGTCGATGGGCATAAAGGGTGTAGTGATAGCGTGGGATATCAATGAGGGTTTCAATAGTGATTTAGTAGATTTTGCAGAGAGAATTCTTCATAATGATTTCCAGTTTCTTAGAGATAGAAGGAGGTCGAATTATTTTTGCAGAGGGAGGCCGAATTAGACAGTGTGAGTTGCCAGTTTACCAGTGCGATTTGTTGGAGGATCAGTTTGTGTTGTTAGTTTCTAGAGCGAATTGCTGGAGGCGGTGTGAATTGCTTATGCGAGTTGCCGGAGGCAGTTTATCTGACAGGATCAATTTCTCAGACGCAGTGCGAATTGTCGGGAAGGCCAATGTGCATTTCCAGTTGGCCAGTGTGAATTTTAGGAGGAAGTGTGAATTGACCAAAAGGAGGCCAAGTTTATTTGTAGAGGTTCGATTTGATCAGTGGAGTGAAGATTTTTTTTTTTTTGGAGCTTTTCCTGTTTACGACAAGGAGTGGTAATAATTTTCAATTATAGATTTGTTGAAGAATAATAAAACCCTCATTTACAGAACTAGCTTTCACCACATTAGGCTTTTTCCAAGGACAATTTGTCTAAATATCTCGGCGTCTATTTTATGTGTGATGCTTTTTTTGGTTCCTGTGGTTTATTAATTGGTGAATTTTGTAGTTGTGTTTTATTTAGTATTTGCAGCAAATTAATTTACTGGGACAAATAATCCGTAAAATATAGGAGAATAATTACTAGATTATCTGCAATAGAATTTTTCACATGGTATTAGAGCAAATTTGTGGCACAACAGATTATTTAAGAAGCTCAGCACAGGGTACAGGAGAGAAGATCGAGGGTTTATAAAAACCAGTTTGTTTTGTTCCACGTTTAATTGGGGTTTGCTTATTTTCCGAGGGTTTAAGAGAAATGGCTTTAGTTGGTTTATGGGATTAGGACAAATTAGAGGGAGCATCTAACTTTGGCACGTGGAAATCCATAATCTTGTTGATCTTGGAGGATAATGGTCTCAAAGAATATGCAACCAGTGTTGTAGCCGTGCCGACAGATGCAACACAACTCCTAACTTACAAGAAGGAAGATGCCATGACAAGGTACATTATTCTGGATGGGGTCAAGGACCACATCGTACTTCATATAGCAGAAGAAGATACAAGGAAGACGATGTGGGATGCAGTTTATAAACTCTATCAAGATTCCAGCGTGAACATATAGTTGATCCCCAAGTCTTGAACCTTGATTTTTAGGGCTTTTCTTAGAGAGTGTTTTGCTTCCTTGGAGCCTTGAGCCGTTATTGAGCCTCCCTTTTGAATGAGCTTTAGCTTATTCACTTTGTGCCTTATACGTAGCATATCTATTTTAAGTGATCTCCCTCCTACCAGGATTCCTCCCATTAGTGAAAGTCCATAGAGAGTAGGGGGTTTTGGCTGAGGTGATATTGGGCCTCTACCTTGTTGTTAACACTTTGTCTAGCTCTTGTCTTGTAGGGTTTCTCTCTCCAAGGCCTGCTAGATTTTGTGGTAATAGGGCCTCCAAGATAAACTGATTTGATGAATGTCCCTGTGAATTCTGAATGAATTCACCAAGGGATGAGACGACTTTTCGTCTAATCCCACCGAAATACCCAAGGGTTTTCATCCTGGGGCTGACTGAAGTTGACACCCAGGTTCCCAAAATCTTTCACAATGACAATTCACAAATCCAAGATGCCCAAAATGTTTATCTCTCCCTTCTTTTAAAAGATTGGATGGAACTCTCTCTAGCCTTCTAGAAGCATTTTATTTGATTATTTTATTCCTTCTCTAGAAGCCTCCCATTTTTACTTTATTTTAGGTGACTTTTATTTTATTTTATCTAAGTCATTTTCCCCTTTTGGGCTTTTCTTTGATTAAACATTTTTCTTTATATAATTGACTAATTAAAGTCACTTTTAATCCAAGAAAATGGTAAATTTGTCTTCACGATTTCTCTAGCCACCAAAGGTCACTTTTCACCATCCCATCCTGTAGATCTCCTCATTCGGTTCCAACAAGCTATTAGACTAAGGTGTTTCTTCAAATAAACTGCTCCCAACAACACCTTTAGTGTATACATTATAAATATGTTGTAAATAATTCCGTTTTATGGGAGTCATCAGAATGTGACGAAACCAAGAAGGAACTGTGCGGAACTACTCGCGAAATACAATGAGCGAACTCCATTGGACCCCATAAAACTCCTCCAAAACCCTCTGGGTCCTTTGATGATGTAATCTCTCTCCTATAAAATGGCTGCCACCAACCCTGGAAGTCAATCCTGATTAGTGTTGTGAAAATCGCGATAAAATGAAAAAATCACGATTTTTTCCCTCTGCCGATAAAATCGCGATAATTAAACGAAAAAAATTTCCGATTTTTTTTTTTGCCGATTTTTATTGCAAAAATCGCGATTTTTTGAAAAAATTGCGATAAAAACTTAAAAAATCACCGGGGGTCGCGACAGCATAGTTTTATAACGTTTTTTTGGGTTTTTTCATGCAATTTTTTTTTAAAGAAACAAATAATTTTTGAGTGGGGCAGCTTAATGATCAAGTCTAGGCCCTAGTATGGATATGCTATTCATGGTAATGTTAAATTCTTAAAGTAAAAGTGACATTCTCCTTGATCTTCATTTTCATCCTTTTACTTTAAGAATTTAACATTACCATGAAATGACTCAGGATGTTTGAGAGTGGTTCCAGCCTCATTGGATTTCATATGGAGAAAGTAGAATTTTAGATTTCATTTAAAATCCAGCATACTTATCAGTTTTTCAGGATTTCGGGATTGGGAGATTGTAATGTTTCCAGGTGACACCACCTGCCCGGGCTACCCCTGCCACCAGTAGAGGACGTGGTCTACCTCTTATAGCTCCTACTTCTAGTTCTTTAGTTTCTAGAGCACATCAGACTCCACTGCCATCTCCACCAGCACAGGCACCAGCATCTACATCTAGAGGGAAAGGGAAAGTTGTGGCATTTTCTCGCAAGAGGGGCAAAGGAAATCAATAGGATTAGACTTTCATTTTATTTTATATGACATTATGACATGATGAGATACATTATCATATTTTTTGTTGATATTTTGAGGCTGAGTTGCGACTCAGGAGTCAGGACTTAATATTCAGGACATGATTCAATGTTATGTGTGATTTTAGCGCTAGAAATGATATTAAACATCTTATATATTATTTTTTTTGTCATATTTATGTGTCAATGTATTTATTTTATGTTGTAGATGGTTTAGATATTAAAAAAATTGAAAAAAAAAATGAAAAAAAATGAATATTTTTGTACCAAATGATTTTTTCCCGATTTTTTCAATTTTTTCCCGATAATTCCGATTTTTTCCGATTTGTTCCCCGCACCGATTTAATCGCGATCACAATTTTCACAACATTGATCCTAATTGCATCATAAGGGAAATTGAAAATGGGAACATTAAATATTTTCACAGTTTGAGATTTTAATTTGAGTTAAAATTATTTTCTGGGTATAATATTTGTGAGAAAAATAGATCATATCTGGTGTTAAAAGTTCAAAAATCTTGAATGGGTAAATGAAGAGACTTGACTCTAACTTTCCTTGTTCCTCTAGGGCATCCTTTCTGTTCTCTGCTTCAACTTGCTGCTGCAGGAATGAGACAAAACATACCTGTTAGCCTCGCTCTCTTAAAAATCAATAATAAGTCCAATTATTAAAGTAAATAAACAAAATCATGAGAATTCCTCAAATTAAGGAGTCTAGTTTGGATGAGAGATTCTCTCCAACTAGCTCTCCTAAATTAGTGTGTAAGTTGAGAAATTGTCTCAACTAAGTGAGTCTAAGATAGACGCACTATCTTAAGACCACTTACTCATGTATTTAAATGTATTATTAAATTATTTGAATAATGTGAATTACATGAGCATGAGAGACCACATGATGGCTCTCTGCCTCTTCTGCCAGTTGAATTTTTGTGTGTTAATTTGCTGTGCATGTGGTTATATGGCTTTGTGATTCTTCTTCATGTGGTATCAGAGCTAGGTTGATTCCTGCGTAGAAATCATAGATGTTGAGATTTCTTTGTGTTATATTTTGAATTTTTTCTGCGTGAAAGCATGAGGCAAGAAGATTATGTTAAGTTGTTGAAAGCCTGTGGAGAAGAGAGTGCCCTACGCGTGGACCCGAAAGTTGGAGTTGTATTGTGAGCTATTGACTGTGTTAGGTGATCTATGTAAGCCTGGAGTCTAGATCGATTGTTCATTGAGATATGCACAGATCATTGGAGGGACCATCCGTGTGAAATAAATCATATTGGAGTATAGAGAACGGTTGGCTTGAAGCCATCATGGAATTCCTGGCTATGTTGATTGATCGCTAAGTGGGATGACAAGAGACGCCATATTAAAAGGAACAATGTTAGTGTTGGAAATACTGAGAGGGGGGGTGAATCAATATTTCTTTTCAATTGTTCTTTTTATCACCAAAAAAACATTTATATATGGAACACATAAATAGATAGCTGGAATAAATGCTTTTATTAATATAATCTGTGCAATGAAATAGATACAATATATAAATGGTTGCAATCAGTTGCCAAGCACCAACTTGGACTTTTGTGAGGCTCCAACCTCCAGAGCACCAACTTTGTTTTGCCAAGGCAACAGTCCTGGACTTAGGAGCACCAACTCCCAAGGACTCCAATCCTTTCAGTTCTGAGGCTCCAACCCCGCGGGCTCCAACCCTTTATTATAAAATGTTATAATTTGTGTTGCTGTAGTTCTCTGCTCCCAAGCCTACTGAGCTTATGCTTCACTTCTATTCTCCTGCTTCTCCTGCCTCTGCCTGAACTTCGGCTTCCTCTAACTCTGATTATTCACACACACACCACTTTCCTTGTTTTTCCTGTTTTATGTATTCCTAATGCCTTTGACTGTTGGTTTCCGCTTTCCGCTGGCTCTTCGGTTTCCTCAATGCTCACTTCAGCTTCCTCTGCGCTTGCTTGCCTCTTTGGCTTCCCGATTCTTCATGTCGCTTTGGCTTCCTCTGTGTTGGCTTGTCCTTCAGCTTCCCGGATTTTCAGCTTCCTCTGTCTCTTCGAGTTCACCAACACTCCAGGGACACGTTAATTCAACAACGAGGACCGAAATACACAGAGAAAACTGTTGCATATTAAAAACTGTAACAAAGGCTTTTTTTCAATAATAATATGCATACACAGGACTTTATTGTTTACGGAGAGATTTCATTGGAGAGACAGTACCAACAAGGAGGCCCCACCTGCCACATCACCATCGCAATCGCAATCGGCATAGTTCAAGCCTACTAAACTATCGGAATTGTTATTATAAGCCTTTGGCCTAAAAAACCCGGGCAATACAAATATTGAAATACACCAGAATATATGAAAAAACCGACCGAAATGCTTAAGGGCGGACTTCAAAATCATTACACCCGCATCTATAACTGCATCGGGTCCGTTGTGTAATCGCAATCGGTAGTCGCAGCTTCCGGAAGTCCTGTATAAGTCGAGCTCATGACATCACCGATGGCTGATGGCCGATTCTCCTGCGGATGCGATATAACATTAAGTCAAACTGTAATGTTGCATTGGGTCCGCAACATATATCGCAATCGACACTTTCAGGAGTGACAACCCTTTGTATATTGCGATATGCGAGTACTGATAGGCGGATGCGATATAACAATAGACCATTGCATAATGTTGCAGCGGGTCTGCAACATATCGCAGTTATATATATATATATATATATCGCAATTCGCATGTTTTAACGTGGCAAGGCTTAAAGCTCGAATATATGAAATACACTTAAAAGCATGCTTCGAAACACTTACATATATATATCTATATATAACACATGTATATCGCAGTCGGGGGTTTCGGGTAGTGGCTCATAGTAGAACCTGCCGATTATAGTATCGCCGATATATATATATACTCCGCCTCTATACTCCGATATATATATATTTTTTGCCTCCGATAGTGTATTCCGATATATACACTATTTTCCGCCTCTGATAGTGTATATTACATATACATATTATATGCTGCTCCGCCTCTGCCTTCATCCTTTATGTCTTCCGCTCTTCCTCTATGCTCCTCTGATCGGTCTTCTGATAGTTCTTTTGTGGCATATATTGCTCCTGATATGGCTTCTCCTGAGCTCCGATAACTCTGTTTTGCCTCCTCTGGCTCCTAGACAATCAATGACAATCTATGTCAACAATCTCCCCCTTTGTTATTGATGGCAATATTCTTCTTCTCTCCCCCTTTGACATCAATGGCAAAGGAATGCATACGGACTCCCCCTGTCGAATTGCTCCCCCTGTAGAACTGCTCCCCTTGTCCTGCAACATCTTTATGAATGAACTTAAGTGATGCTAAAGAGATAACCCCCATCTTTTGACGAAGATGTTCAAATGCTTCTCGAGGAAGAGGTTTTGTGAAAATATCAGCTATCTGCTCCTTAGTGTTGATATATTCCAAGATGATGTTTTGTTCAGCTACTTGTTCACGAAGGAAATGATACTTGATTGGTATATGTTTGGTCTTTGAGTGCATCACTGGATTTTTGCTGAGACTGATAGCACTTGTGTTATCACAATAGATGGTAATTGGTTGATCTGTACCTATGTTGACATCTTTTAGAGCTTCCTTCATCCATAGTATTTGAGTACAACAGTCTGCTGCAGCTATATACTCGGCTTCGGCTGTGGATAATGATATGGATGTTTGTTTTTTGCTGAGCCAAGATACTAAACAGTCTCCCAGGAAGAATGCATTTCCACTAGTACTTTTTCGATCATCTACACTTCCGGCCCAATCAGCATCGATGTATGCAGTTACAGTCAGAGTTGAGCTCTTAGGGTACCAAAGACCGAAATCAGGAGTTCCTTTCAGGTATCTGAGAATTCTTTTTACAGCTAACAAATGGGATTGTTTAGGAGCTGATTGAAATCTTCCCACCATTCCTACTGCCTGCATTATATCGGGTCTCGTAGCAGTTAAGTACAGAAGGGCTCCAATTATTGACCTGTAATGAGTTGCATCTACTGGAGGGGAGTCATCATTTTTGCTCAATTTGCAATTTGTGGTCATAGGTGTGCTCATGGGTGCACAGTCTTCCATTCCATATCTTTTAAGCATGTCTTTAAGATATTTGGCTTGAGATATAAACAATCCTGCTCTGGTTTGAGATACTTGTAGTCCAAGGAAGTGAGATAACTCTCCTATTATCGACATCTCGAACTCTTTTGACATGTTTTGAGAAAATTCATGGCTCATCTCATCATTATTGCTAGCAAAAATTAGATCATCAACATAAACAAGTGTGACTAGTAACTTACCCTTATCCGTCTTTATGTAGAGATTACTTCTTGAAGCCTTGTTGTTGTAGATAGTGATCCAATCTTGCATACCAAGCTCTAGGAGCTTGTTTCAACCCAAATAATGCCTTTTTCAACTTACAGACTAAGTCTTTTCCTTCTGTTAGATCAAACCCTTCTGGTTGCTCCATGTAGACTTCTTCCTTGAGTTCCCCATTCAGAAATGCTGATTTTACGTCTATTTGATAGATTTTGAATCCTTCTGAGCAAGCAAATGCCAAGAACATCCTGATAGCTTCCACACGAGCTACTGGTGCAAATGTTTCTTCAAAGTCAATTCCTTCAATTTTTGAATAGCCTTTACAAACAAGCTTTGCCTTGTTTTTGATGATTTGTCCATCTTCATTCATTTTGTTTTTGAATACCCACTTGGTTCCTATAATGTTTTTGTCCTTTGGACGAGGTACCAGCTCCCATGTCTCATTCTTCTCAATTTGGGACATTTCTTCTTCTATGCCTTTTACCCAACGAGGATCCTTGCTTGAGTATATGTTTTTGGTTCTATCATGGATAGAAGAGCAAAATCATTTTTCTTTGGTGTACTTATCATCCTTCTTCGGGTTTGCATCCCTTCATCTCTATTGCCAATAATCTGCTCTTCTGGATGATATTTCTGGAGAAACTTCATCTTTGAAGGGGTATGAGGTGGTTCTTTTTCCTTCGCTTCTTCTTGATCTATTTCTTCTTTTTCAGGTTCTTCTTCTTCAATGAGAGAATCAACTTTGTGTTCTTCAATTTCTTTTTCTGGAAGGTCTTCATCAATCTTTACATCAATGCTTTCCACTATTTTCCTTAGTTGATTATTGTAGCACTTGTAGGCTTTTCTCCGTGTAGAGTATTCGAGGAAGATCCTTTCATCAACCCGAGAATCAAACTTTCCTGGTGAGCCATCATTGATTTTTATGAAGCACTTGCTTCCAAATATCTTGAAGTACTTTACTGAAGCAGGTCTTCCTTTCCATAGTTCATAAGGAGTTTTTTCATAATTTGGTCTTAATTGAGTTCGATTCAAGGTGTAGACCGCTGTCCCGACTACTTCTCTCCAGAATTTTGGCTGCAAATCTGCTGCTAATAACATTGTTCTTGCCATTTCTTGAATTGTTCGGTTTCTTCTTTCAACTACCCCATTTTGCTGGGGTGTTCTGGCAGCAGAGAATTCTCTTTTAATTCCATGTATTTTGCAGAACTCATTAAATTCTTTTGATGTGAATTCTCCCCCTCTATTTGTTTTGAGGCACTTAATCTTGGAGTCCTTTTCATTTTCTACAAGAGCTTTAAGATTCTTAAAACACTCAAATGCTTCAGATTTATATTTTATAAAATATATCCACATCATTCTAGTATAGTCATCAACAAATAAAACAAAATACCTTTCTCCTTGGAGTGCCGGATTTCTAGTTGGTCCACATAAATCAACATGGATGATCTCCAAAGGCTTTGATGTAGAGAACTCCTTGGTCTTGTCGCTGGTTCTGGTTTGCTTTCCATGTTGACATGGACCACATATTCCTTAATTTGGTTTGAATAACTTTGGGATGTCTCGTACAACTTTAATCTTGCTGATATTGATCAAGTTCTCGAAGCTTGTATGTCCAAGTTGCTTGTGCCACAATCAACTTTCATCTGTTTGAATTAAGTAGCATTTATCTTCTTGAATCTTGTTCAGAATGTAAATGTTGTCTGGTGTTCTAACCCTGTTCGCCACAAGTTCCCCCGAGGGGGGGTTCCTTATTTCACAGTCTTTGGCTCTAAAGACAACATTATGTCCTTGATCATAGATTTGGCTGACACTCAGGAGGTTGTGTTCAAGCCCGTTTACTAGCAGAGCATTTTGAGCTTTTCCTTTTCCATTGATAAGAGTAACAGTTACTTTTCCAGCAATTTTGGTAGATCCACTTCCAAAGGATACATTTCCTTCCTTTTTTCTCAATGAGACAAACTTCCTTTTGTCCCCTGTCATGTGTCTGGAGCACCCACTATCCACAAACCAATGATTTTCATTATTTTGAGCATATAGAGCCAGGCCACATTTATCCATGTTGGGATTCTCACTTCTTGCTTTTCCTCTTTTGAGTGGGCAATTTTGTTCATAGTGTCCATTATTGTAGCATAATGAGAAAATCAAATCAAATTTGGTCAAGGGATCAAACGAATTGTAGGTCTTGATTTGTCCCTACCTTTTGGGGCCATATGGTTTGTTTATTTGATCCTTTAGTTTTGGTGTTTCATTCTTGCGAGCCATGCAATGTCTGGCTTGATGACCAAAATTTTTACAATAGAAACAATGTCCAAGAAAGATAGTTTTGTACCTGTTGCAACAACCACAATTTGAATCAACATCCTTCCTTGGAATTACTCCCGCTTCATTCTTTGGATTTGAGATGGGCCTTTGATGGAATACTGGTTTGTATCTATTGTAATATCCATGATTCGAATCCACATTCTTCTTTGGAGTGATTCTCTCTTCGTTCTTTGGATTTGGGATGCGCCTTTGATGAAATACTCTTTCTTCTTTTGGGTTACTGGAAAGTGCACCGGAATAGCTTTTCACACTATTCTTAGTGCTTGATGATTCTCCTTTAAAACCTATTCTAGATTTGTCATGTTGAGGTTTTTGACTTTTTAGGATAGTCTCAAGTATTTGAGAGCTTTTCCAACCCTTTTTAACTTGCTCCAATTCCTTCCTCAGAAATACTATTTCGGCTTCACGTTCTTCGCAAGTTTCTTCTTTTTCTTTTAGCTTTGTTTCCAAGAGATCTTCCCTTCTTTTTGTTTCCTCGTTTTCTACCTTGAGAGAAATGATTTTATTCCGTAATTTCTCATTTTCTTCAATGGCACTTATTAACAATTCATCTACATTTCCTTCTAGCCCTGAGTCATCATCATTTGTGAATGCCATGAATAATGTTTCTTGGCTTTCAGCATGGTCACTTTCTTCATCTGATTTCTTTCTGATGACTATAAATTCATCTTCATCAGACTCATCTTGCTTAGAGAAGAGGTTCTTCTTATTGATCCCTTTCTTTTTGTATACCCTTCTTTTAGAATTTTCTTCATCATCACTATCATGCTTATGAGGACATTTTGCAGCATAATAACCTATTTTTCCACATTTGAAACCGATAAGAGGGTACTTACCTTTTAGCTTGGATCCTTTCTTCAGCTTTCATACAAATTGCGCCAATTCGGATTCCACATCGGATTCATCACTACTGACATTCCTTTCTTTCCCCTTTTTTGATTTTGAAGCCTTGAATGCTACATCTTTGGAGCTTGGGCCACCTTTTCTCATCTCATAGGCAGTGAGGATTCCATGGAGTTCATCCATCTTGAGAGTATCTAGATCCTTTATTTCTTCTATGGCGCTTATTTTGGAGTCAAATTTATCTGGGAGAGATCTTAAGACCTTTTGAACAATGGTACTTTCTTCAATGTTTTCGTCCAATCCTTTAAGAGAGTTGACCACTTCAGCTACTCGGAGAAAGTATGATGCAATATCTTCTTCATCATCCATTTTCAGACTTTCAAATTTCCTTCTATGAGTTTGAAGCTTTGCCTTCTTGACTTTTGAGTCCCCATCGTATAAGCCAATTAACTTATCCCACATTTCTTTGGCAGAATTACAATTCATGACTTTTGTAAATTTGGAATCAGTGATTCCACTAGTGATGGAGTTTAAGGCTTTTGCATTTGCAACGTAGGATTTCCTCTCGTCTTGATCTGTTGGAAGAGTGGAAGGAATTGGGTACTCATTTAGAACTGAATGCCAGACTTCAGGTCCAAGGGACATTAAGTAGTAGGTCATTCTCTTTTTCCAAAAACCAAAATTGGTTCCATCGAACAGAGGAGGTCTTCTTGATGCTTCGCGATTTCTCATCATGACTACGAATCCTTCTTCAAACTGTTAGGCTAATATGAAGAAGCCCGATCTGATACCAATTGTTGGAAATACTGAGAGGGGAGGTGAATCAGTGTTTCTTTTCAATTGTTCTTTTTATCACCAAAAAAACATTTATATATGGAACACAGAAATATATAGCTGGAATAAATGCTTTTATTAATATAATCTGTGCAATGAAATAGATACAATATATAAATGGTTGCAATCAGTTGCCAAGCACCAACTTGGACTTTTGTGAGGCTCCAACCTCCAGAGCACCAACTCTGTTTTGCCAAGGCAACAGTCCTGGACTTAGGAGCACCAACTCCCAAGGACTCCAATCCTTTCAGTTTTGAGGCTCCAACCCCGCGGGCTCCAACCCTTTATTATAAACTGTTATAATCTGTGTCGTTGTAGTTCTCTGCTCCCAAGCCTACTGAGCTTATGCTTCACTTCTGTTCTCCTACCTCTGCCTGAACTTCGGCTTCCTCTAACTCTGATTATTCACACACACACCACTTTCCTTGTTTTTCCTGTTTTATGTATTCCTGATGCCTCTGATTGTTGGTTTCCGCTTTTCGCTGGCTCTTCGGTTTCCTCAACGCTCGCTTCAACTTCCTCTGCACTTGCTTGCCTCTTCGGCTTCCTGATTCTTCATGTCGCTTTGGCTTCCTTTGCGCTGGCTTGTCCTTTGGCTTCCCGGCTTTTTGGCTTCCTCTGTCTCTTCGAGTTCACCAACACTCCAGGGACACGTTAATTCAACAGTGAGGACCGAAATACACAGAGAAAATTGTTGCATATTAAAAACTGTAATAGAGGCCCTTTTTCAATAATAATATGCATACACAAGACTTTATTGTTTACAGAGAGATTTCATTGGAGAGACAGTACCAACAAGGAGGCCCCACCTGCCACGTCACCATCGCAATCGCAATCGGCATCGTTCAGGCCTACTGAACTATCAGAACCGTTATTATAAGCTTTTGGCCTAAAAAACCCCGGGCAATACAAATATTGAAATACACAGGAATATATGAAAAATCAACCGAAACGCTTAAGGGCGGACTTCAAAATCATTACACCCGCATCTATAACTGCATCGGGTCTGCTGTGTAATCACAATCGGCAGTCGCAGCTTCCGGAAGTCCTGTATAAGTCGAGCTCATGACATCGCCGATGGCCGATGGCCGATTCTCCTGCGGATGCAATATAGCATTAAGTCAAACTGTAATGTTGCATCGGGTCGCAACATATATCGCAATCGGCGCTTTTAGGAGTGACAGCCCTTTGTATATTGCGATATGCGAGTACCGATAGGTGGATGCGATATAACAATAGACCATTGCATAATGTTGCAGCGGGTCTGCAACATATCGTAGTTATATATATATATATATCGCAATTCGCATGTTTTAACGTGGCAAGGCTTAAAGCCCGAATATATGAAATACACTTAAAAGCATGCTTCAGAACACTTACATATATATATATATATTGCACATGTATATCGCAGTTGGGGGTTTCGGGTAGTGGCTCATAGTAGAACCCGCCGATTATAGTATCGCCGATATATATATACTCCGCCTCTATACTCCGATATATATATATATATATATATATATATATATATATATATATTTTCCGCCTTCGATAGTATATTCCGATATATACACTATTTTCCGCCTCTGATAGTGTATATTGCATATATATATTATATGCTGCTCCGCCTCTGCCTTTAGCCTTTATGTATTCCGCTCTTCCTCTATGCTCCTCTGATTGGTCTTCCGATAGTTCTTCTGTGGCATATATTGCTCCCGATATGGCTCCTCCCGAGCTCCGATAGCTCTGTTTTGCCTCCTCTGGCTCCTAGAATATTGCCATATTGACATCAATGACAATCTATGTCAACAGTTAGTGCTGGAGGTTGTGCTGTGCAAGATGTTGTTGTGTCAGAGCTATGGTCATGTGATCTGAGAGCTGTGTTGAAGATCGAGTGCTAGTGTATGCAACCTGAAGCATTTTTTTTAACTTGTATGATTTTTGGAGCGTTGGACCATCTACGTGGAAAGTTAACGAAGAACAATCTATAGTGTTTGCGACCTCGACATCGGATGGCGGAGTCCCGGCACCCTCGAGCGCATTGTTGATTTCTTTTTCTTTGTGAGTAAGGACGATAAGTGATCCAGTAGAAATCTCTCATTCACCCAGCAGTGGCTATGATGCGGGGGACGCGTCGGCAGCATTTGGCCCAAGTGAGGGGTTGATAATACCTGGTTATCGTCATTGCGATGGCGTCCTCGCGTGCGCACACTGCCTCCTGCAAGGCGTTCCACCCCTGCTCGTTCTGGAGGCTCCAATCTGCCCCGGAAGCCATCAGTATCTCCAAGGCTGTACAAACTGATCGAGCTTTTAGTTCTTTGTTTTGAAGCTTCCACCGTAATGAGCCAAACAAATAAGAGCGTGGCAATAGTGGTGGCCAGAGCGCAGTTTATGTAGCATCACTTGACACCTTGCGTATTGCAGATTCAAGCTCTTTTTTTGATTCATGCAGAAAATAGCATTTTTGTTGTTGTGGTAACTTCTCCAAATGAATTTTTTAAAGTGTGCTTTGACCTTTTTTAAAAGGAGATCTGTTCACTTTGTCAAATGACTTCATAAAGTTTAATTATTTTTTTTAAAGATTTCTAATAGTGGTTAATTTGGCACATGGTTTCAGAATACAATATGTTATTTTATAATAGCTATTGTCCCCAACAAGAAGAATGCAAGTAGAAGCATGTTGACCGATTTGCCCAAGCAAGAGCAAGCTGAATGTTGGGTCGCCATTGCTCGATTAGATCTGTGATCGAGTGTGATTATGTGTGATAATGAAGTTTTTGTAATGGAGAGATAAGGTAAATTTATTTTTGTAATTTTGGAGCAATAAGTGTGCATTTTTTTAAGTGTGGAGTGACAAGTGAGATTTTTTTATAAAGTAAGGGATTATTTCCTTGTAATGGAGTGATAAGGTGTATTTGTTAAGGAGGTCATTTTCATATTTTGTTGAAGAAAGCGGGTGAGTCATTTTTGAAGACAAATTGTTTCAAGGAGTTCTCATTGTTTGAGAAATTTCATTCATGATGTTGTGAAGGTGAAGATTGATGTACTTCAATATTTAATAAAGACATAATTTTTGTGGTGCTTGTGTCTTAGATCCACCCAAAATTGAATAAGGGGATCTTAGGTACATTGTGTGCAATGAATGCGTGTGCATGACTTGTGTTCAACTGAGTCATCAAGATTGAACTTGTCATTTGTCTCTTGGGTGCATTTTTGACAGTGTTCAACACCCTTTCTTTTTTAAAATCAACACATTCAGTGAGTACATTCATGAAAGCACAAAGTGTCAGTAATCTTTAAAACAACCAAGCAAGTGAGCGTGTCATTTAAACAACAAAGCAAGCAAGCATGTCAAAATCAAGTGCGAAAGTTCACAACACGACATCTACAACAAACGAGCTAGTGTGAAGTTTATTGAAGCATTCACAAAGTGTGAGTGAAGCATTCAAGCAAAGCGATCGTCATCAAGCGAGCGTGAAATCAAGAGTTCAAGCAATCAAGTTATAAAACTCTAGCAAGTGTTTGAAGCATCAACAATAAGCAACAGTACAAGCGAGCCTTAATTCAAAATGAGCAAGATAACATGGCGACACACATTCAATTGTCCCAAATTCTTACCAATTTGATTTTATCATCAGCTGGCGACATGGTGCACATCAACAAAACCACTCTTGCTGACATTCAAGTGCATATTCAACATGCACATGAAACGATTGAGTTCCTTCAACTGGAGTCGCAACTGTAGAGAAATGAGTTGCAAGAGAAGCGTGTTGCTTCCAAGTCTTTGACCAATCCAGAGACAGCTGATCATTCGACTTCATTCATCCAACCAGCTTCAAGTGTTGAAGTTGTTCCAGTTCAACTTTCTTCCAAACCCATCATCAAGCCATGGGAAGAAATTCAAAGTAATCGAAATTGACGCGGCTTAGGATATGTCAAAGATAATGACAACTTACATATCCCTGATTATTCAAAGCCCATTCAGTTCGTCAGTGTCGGATTACTTGAACAAATCACCTCAGCAAGTTCTCAGCAACTTGCAAACCGACGTCAATGCACACAAACTGAAGTTGCAGACAAACAGAAATGCACACAAACTGAAGTTGCAGACAAACATAAATGCACACAAACTCAAGTTGCAGACAAACCAAAATGTTCTCCTTGTCAAAGAACCGGTCATTTGGAAAATCAATGTTTTGATCTCCATCCTTATAGCCATTGCGGAAAGTCAAATCATACATCAGAGAAATGTTGCAACCAATGACAGTTAGACAGATTGAAGATAAATTATTCATGGATTGATCCCTAGGAATGGTCATCCACAGCCAAAAGATTGTACAAGTTTTACAATCGGATTCACTCACACATATTGCAGCTAACAGTCAAATGAAGATGGTACTCGTGCAGTTGAATGGGGAAGTACACCAGTGAAACATTCCTACACATACAGGGGGGGAGTACATCAGTGAAACACTCCTACACCTACAGGGGGGAGTTTAGATATAATTTGGAGAAGATTGCCTCTCCTTTCAGCTGACAAAGGGGGGGAAAATGTCAATGAAATTGACAAGTGGTTGTCAGACTGAAAGTCTCGACAACATTAGCGAAGCAGCCAGTGGGCATCTTCATCAGCCAGTGGGCGATCATCATCAGCAAATACACCAGTGGGCGTTCATCAAATTGTGTCAGTGGACACCAGATGTTGTTTTCAGGGAAAGGATAGTTGGATCCTTTTGTGGCTTGGCACATGATGGAGTTGTCAAGCGACATTCAGAGATGAATCAGTGATGCAGCTGACTCATGGTCTCTTCATATTGTAGTTTCTTCAACATCCAGCTTTGGCAGTTTTTCAGGCAAATGTTTTTTGAGGATCAACTTGAGAACTTGGAAGATGGTTCCTTGTTCGTTTTGGATTTATCATTGAGGGGGGAATGTTAGCCTCACTCTCTTTAAAATCAATAATAAATCCAATTATTAAATTAAATAAATAAAATCATGAGAATTCCTCAAACTAAGGAGTCTAGTTTGGATGAGAGATTCTCTCCAACTAGCTCTCCTAAATTAGTGTGTAAGTTGAGAAATTGTCTCAACCAAGTGAGTCTAAGATAGACGCACTATCTTAAGACCACTTACTCATGTATTTAAATGTATTATTAAATTATTTGAATAATGTGAATTACATGAGCATGAGAGACCACATGATGGCTCTTTGGCTTTTCCGCCAGTTTAATTTTTGTGTGTTAATTTGCTGTGCATGTGGTTATATGGCTTTGTGGTTCTTCTTCAATACCTGGAAGGAGACTGCTGACAATAGAGTGCCATCCAGGATCTGAAGTAGTTCCTTGCTATTTGATTCCCAATTATAACCATTAAACGTCAGAAGCAGACCCAAAACTGTCATTTGGCAGAAGACTTGGAATCTGATTCATGTCAAGCCCCTTTTCCATCTCCTCTATTCCTTGAAAATTAGCGTAGTGAAAATGCTGATCCTGAGCAAACAAAATGTCGTTTAACCGTGCAGCTCAGCCATGGAGTACCTCAGGACAGAGTGAGGGGTAACAGACAGCATTTCGTAGTTGGCCTAGGTTTGCACTTTTTTCAAGGATTTGAGAAAAACAACCTTCATTTTTATTCAGTTAGTCTGAGTTATATGGATCAAGATTCAAAATTTATTTATGAACTTCTGATATACATTGTTCATAGGATTATATGTGTGTGTATATGTTTTGAATGCAAACATAAATACTTTTCATGTTCTAATGTTTTGTTGGTCTTGATGTGTCAGGTATGGAAAAAGGACATTGGGTGCTTGGTGGGGGTTGGAACAATGACAATTGGGGTGGAGAATTGCCGCAAGCTTCATGGATTGATAATATCACCCATGACCATCCTGTAAGGCCTTAAACGTCTATATTAGCTTCCTTAAGGAATGCATTATTGTAGTGTTTAAGAATTCTATAGTCATGCTATGTATTCATAGGTGTGGTTATCACGGGTGGATGGTCATATGGGGCTAGCCAACTCACTTGCACTAGCAAAGACAGGAATATATGGTGGATCACATGACGTTGTTGGGGGAGCTATTATCCGAAGCAATGGAGGTAAGATATCTTGAATTTGGAATTTCTGGTTTTATATTTACTATGATTATCAAGAGGAGAAATGGATCTTATATTTTTATTATATTTCCCTCTCTCAACTTTCTATCGATTCTGTTCTCAAAAGGAAAGGAATCACACTTTAAAGCTTACACTATGAAAATGGATTGTGTTGTTAGAATCTGGTGCAGAATTCACTTCTATGTGGCATATTCGTGCAGAATTACATATTGCACTATTTCTATATTGTTTGCTTGCTTTTGCATCATTAGTTGCTTAGAAATCACAAATACAGACATGCTAACTAAAATATATAAAAATCTATTGCAGTACTTTCTAACTTATGTTTACCTTGCCAAGCTCCTACTGGACTGTTGGTAGATGCTGCAATGCAGTTGCTCCTCCCTCACATTCCTGAGGCTACGGTTCAAAAAAGAAGGGATGCCATGATAAGGGCAAGTAAACTTGGATTGTCAAGAGGCGTTACCACAGTGGTTGACTTTGGGAGATATTTCCCTGGGACATCAACAAGGCATGTCTGGGATGACTTTTCTGGTATGTTCCTTTTCCACTTTTTAAGTTGATTTCTATCTTCTCATAATTCTACTTGTTTCTGGGAAGAATTCTGTTCTTATTATAATAAGTTGAAAAAGTGGTTGATTTGTTATTGTGAATGAATTTTCTATGACATGGAGGATGTTTGGTTTTACACACAATGGTTGGTGATTGTACAGAGGTCTACAAGTGGGCAGATGAAACTGGTCATATGCTTCTCCGAGTTTGCCTATTTTTCCCTCTGGAGACTTGGCCTCTAGTAGCAGTACGTAACATGATTTTCTCAATGAGTTTCACTAAAATACTAAGTATTTGTCTACAAAAGAAATCATTTTAATTTATTTGAAAAGCTTGAGGTTTGAAATGATTAAACTTGATATAACCAAATTTGAACAAGTTTGAAGTATCATATTGGAATGGTCCAGTTTTAATTTGTAAATTTATCTTGTTCACCTTTCTCCAACATGGGCCTTCAGGTCTGTAAAATTTAGCTACTATTTATGCATTGGAGCTTGGTGAAGAGGCACTCTTCCCTACATTCTATATCCGATTATATTTCTTGTTTATTTTAGGGCATATTAGTTAATGGCTAGTCCATGGACCTCATCATATTGCAGCCAGGTGTAGGTTTAAGCTTGCTTTTCTGTTCATGCTAGGAAATATAATAACAGAAAGGTTTAGATCTGGGAACAATTATTTAAAGATATATATATTTGTGATGTGCATTTTTCTTATGTTGAAATTTGGTTGGTTTATTCAATAGACCTGTACAGGGTTGCGGGGGAGCGCCCCCCCTCACAGCCCCGCTCCCAATTCGCGCTCCGGGTAGGAGCGACTCAGGAGCTAGTCGGGAGCGCGCTCCCGGCAAAAACAAGCGCTCCCTGGTTTTTCTAGAGCATTAAGTCTTTTTTGCAATTTTTTTTTTGCAATGATATTCCAAATGCAATTTCTTTTCAAAGAAACAAATAAGTTTTGAGTGGGGCAGCCTAATGATCAAGCCTATGGCCCTAGTATTGATATGTAATTCATGGTAATGTTAAATGGGAAAATAAAATATTAATGTGTATTAATATGAATCTGTGTTAGAGTGGTCCAAAAGACATGGATCAAGCCAGATATAATCTTAGCCATTGATTAGGGACTTAATCTCGGCCGTTGATACGTCAACAGGAAAAGTATAAGAGGAGGCTTGAGGGTCACTTGGAGAGGACACTAGAGTGATCAATCATTCTATTCTCTAGAGCGGGGTTTGCTAAGAGAGATAGAATCAGTGATCGGAGAACAGCTGAGGGGCATTGAGTACAAAGAGACAGAGAGGCAGAGATAGTGTCGAGAGAGACGCAGGAGCAGCCAGAGAGAGTGACGCAGGAGCAGCCAGTGCTCATGCAAGGCTACGCAGAGGCAGCTAAGTGTTGTGCAGAGCACCAGAGAGGCCAACATAGCTGACGTAGGGCTTCTTGGGGTTGACGCAAGCTAAGATAGGCTGACGCAGGGCCAATGTTGGGCTAGGAGAGGCTGACGCAGTCCAAAGTGGGCAGACACTGGGGTTTCTGGGGCAGATTGGTGCTGAGTAGCTGCCGGAAGGATTATCCGAGGTTTTAGGCAGTGGATTTGCCAGAAACAGAGAGGTATTACTGCTAAAGAAATTCTCTGTTGGGTAGGCTAGTTTCAGCACCCAGATTGTACTCTGATATTGTTTAATAAGAAAACCTTCAGATAGCTGCACTGATTTTCCCACATTGGGTTTTTCCGGGGACATTAGTCCAAAAATAATGGTGTCATGTGGTGTGTTTGTTCTTGTTTCTTTTAGTTGCTGATTTGTAATATGTTGAGCATGCACTAGTGTTTATTTTCAGTATTTACATTGTAAATAACTTGGTAAGGAAAATAACAAGTAGGTAGGAATAAATCAGATAAAGTGCATGGAGGGATTCTAATTAAGTAAACTTAGAAACTTCAACAAGTTCTGGATTCTGCGTGACAGGCAACTTTTCTGCGTCAGCTCTCCCGGCTATTGCGCTGCCTCTACGTCAGCTCTCCCGGCTGTTCTGGTAGTTCCCAACAGTTCCAACAGTTCTGGATTTTGCGTGACAGACAACTTTTCTGCGTCAACTCTCTTGGCTATTGCGCTACCTCTCTGCAAGTTCTCTCCGCCTCTCTATTCTGTATTTTTCGAAAAGTCCTCCTCTCGGATTCTCTCTGTCCCTCAGCTGCAAGATCTCCTCAATCGATTTCCCTCCTGAGAACTTCTCACCTTAGAAAATCGATTTCCTCAATCTCTGTGTGTGTATCCAAATGAACCCCAAGCCTCCATTTTATACTTTTCTTGTTGAGTCTTCAACGACCGAGATTAAGTCTCTAATCAACGACAAGATTAAAACATGACTTGATCCGCCTTTTAGATCATTCTCACCTATTTTGATTAATACCCATTAATATTTTAATTTCCCTAAGTTTAGACTTAGGAACTCCATTAAAAATATTAATTATTTTAATAAAATGCAATCTGGGTGTAATTTCACCAAATGGTTTCTGGGTTCTTTAGAACTCATGTGCCTTAGCCTCTCCACCAATTTTCAAGGCTAGAGCACTTTCGATGCTACCAAAAACTAGCGAAAACTACGCTTCAAATTCCATACGCGACTTTGCCCACACAAAAACGCCTACATACACGGGTCCCAGAAAAGTATACCCTCATATACATTTTTAAATATGAAGAAATAAAATAAAATGCTATTTTTCAGGCGGGGTTTACGGGTTTTACCAAGAGCCCACCTATAGGAGCCCATGGCCTAACTGAAATAACCAATTTGAGGTGGTATATATACACCCCTTGGGTAGGCCTAATTCATAAGATAAGAGAGATATCAACATTATACTCGATTTCCCCCAGATCAAGTCTGCTTTTCCCGTGCCTCTTGCACTCCCAGTCTCTAGGAAACCCTGGTTTCCTTTGTAGAGATACTCAGTCTCCTTATCTAGCATCTTCTTGCACTTATTAGAGAGGTTGTCTTCATGGCTCAGGCTGGACAGAACTGGAGGAAGGCTTCGTTAGTGCCTTGGCCTAGATCAAGTTGTATTTATCCTATACTTATTGCTGTTAATCAATAAAGAAGCTCATGTCTTGTTCCCGATATATGTTGTCATCTTATGAATGATAGTCTGAATTGTTATATATGATGATCTAACATATTCTTATGCATGCACATTGAATTATATATTATGTATATGCTTCTGTGATTGATTTGCAGGTCTGCACATCTTGGAGGAAGCAGAGGGTTTGGACCCTACAGGAACATCTTCAAACGTAGGACCCTCGAGTACGTCTCTAAGTCCAACTTTGATAATTCAAATGTTTGGCATGCTTGATTGAGTGTTCTTTGCTGCCCAAGTTCATGAGGTATGAATCTCTTTTCTCTGCTCCTCAAACAATTATGAAATTCTCCTTATTTGCTTGACCTAGTCACCTCAGCTGAATGGGAGAGGGGACGACCTATTTATAGGCCTCAGTGACCCTCAATCAGGTTTGACTTGACTCAAGTAAGGCCAACTTGATCTGTGGGAGGGCCGACTTGTCTAGGTCCAAAAGTTTAATCTTTGTCTTGAAAAAATCACATCTCCTCAACCAAGAGGAGTTAGAGGGGGACCCATACCTCGTTGGAAGGTCTTGGTGTGTACTATGAGATGGTGTAATCCATTCTTGTGTTTTCCTTGATTCTATCCACCAAAATCTTGATTTACTTCAGGCACTGCTTATGGCTCATTCACCCTTTGACATCAATGACAACTTTCCTCCAACACAAAACTATTCCTCTATCACTGTTGTTGAAACCCTCCTAGTGTCTTATTGAAAACTCACGTAACAATACTCACTTGATGTTTGTCGAAAGATGCCCATGGACTTCCCTTATAATGTTCTATTCACAAATGAATGGCCACGATTAGAAGTTAACTTTATCCGATCTATGGCTAAGATCAACTTAGAAACTTTCTACAAGCTTCTAGAGGCAAATTGATCTTATCCCAACTAGTGTCAATTAATTATCCACTTTTCCTAAGTTTTAACTTAGGAAATATGTGAAAATTACTAATTGACTTAATTAAGACATTTTAACTAGGTGAAAGTTGAAACTTAAGAAAAATTACATGGGCTTGGAGATAATTAATTCCTCGGTGTTCCTAACCGCAATGACACCTTTCAAGGCTACAACACTTGTTCGAGCTACAATATTTAACAGTCCCTCTTAGCAAGGAAGGTGTTCTCCACAGCTCCCAACTTATCCTTAAAGAAAACAAACTTTCCTTTATTCAAGGCCTTTGTCAAAATATTTGCCACTTGCCGATCTGTAGGCACATAATGTTGTCGAATTGATCCACGCTATTACACAATATTTTATGAAATGGTATCGTATGTCGATAATTTTTGACCAATCATGGAATATTGGATTCTCAAATAGCTTGATATGAAGCAATGGCTATTGTACCTCATGTGTGTTGAACCACCATCATCAGATGAGCATGGTGATCGGGTGAGTGATTGGAACATGATATACATAAGAGGTATTTAAGGGCTGTTGTATGTGGAAAATGTTGGTCATCATCTCTGCAATGTGGATCATGGAAGAATGATGTCCTCTAGTTACCCTTCTGTGAGAGGGGGTAACAATATGCATTAAAGAACACGTGTGGTTGCTGGTTGGAAATCTACATCATAGGAGAAAATACTCTCTTGTGGTTACCCATGTATATGGCTGGGGTAACAGGAGTCACCCCCATCATGGATCCTTATTTCCACTGGCCCTCCTCTACATGGCAAATATGAGATTACACTTCTAAATACCCCTTTTAGCATGATCGATCACAACACTAATCATGAAGGCTTTCTTCATGAGCAATATGGCTTTTGATTGTTGAGAAACCAATGCTAGTAGGATTTAGGGTTTGATTCCTCTTTCTTGATAATTACTTGTGAATTATGTTGGCTTCTCTTTACTTGTTAATTAGTTTATCTTTCATCACGCAATTGCCAAATTATATGTGTATGAAGGTCACAAGAATGAAAGAGACACAAGATGTAGGTGCTTAGCCAGGGAAAAACCCATAAAACGGGAAAAGTCAGTCACAAACGCTTCCTTCAGTAAATTCAGATCAAGATGAGACACTTCTAGACTTCTTAGACCTAGACCAAGACCTTTTCCAACCACCAAGTCAACCCTTCCCTGCAACAAATGATCTTGAGAAAATACTCCAAGTGATAGCTTTCCAACAGTAGCTTCAATCCAAAATTTCGGCCCCCTAGCAGGAGAACTTTAACCCACAATTTCAGAATTTCGAACATGTAGTAGACAAATTTTCGGCCCAACAATTTCCCAAAAAGCTTCTCACGTGTGAGAGAAAGATAGCCTAAAATTGGATTTAGGTCTTCCTAGCAAACTTCGTCCTTCTGCAGCGTCTTTGCTCTCTTTTTCTGCCTCTCTTGTAAATCGAACTTTTTGAGTGAGTGAGTGAAATAAGTCGAATTGCCTCTCCTTATATAGCCTTTATGCTGGGTTGAATTGCCCTCATGTAGGCCGACTTCTTGGGGACAGGGCTGACTTGGTGTGGAGGTGACAAATTATCTTTTTGACTGAAAAATAATTATTTTTACATGATACAAAAGCCCAAGAAGGCTCTAATAAAAATTACAATGACTCTAATGACTCAAGACAAAATGTAGAAGCCTTCAATGGAGGCTAGAGATTTGCATTTTTGTAGATTTTTTGACGAACCCAATTCTTAAGAGATATGCATCCATTCGTGCATACCACGCCCTAGGAGCTTGCTTCAAGCCATATAGGTTTTTCTTGAGTCTACAAACATGTGTATCTTTGTTATTGATTTTGAAACCTTCTCGTTATTCAATGTATACTTCCTCATCAATGGTTGCATTTAGAAATGTTGTTTTGACATCCATTTGATGGATATTCCATCCCATAGTAGCAGCTAGCGAAACCAAAGATCTTATAGTAGTATACCTGGTAGTAGGAGCAAAGGTTTCTTCATAGTCTATGCCTTCTTTTTGTGAGAAACCCCTTGCAACAAATCTAGCTTTGTATTTGTCTATGCTTCCATCAATAACATGTTTGATTTTGTAAATCCATTTTGAGGTGACAACCAATTTGTCACTTGGTCTAGGAACAATTTCCCAAACCCTATTCTTCATGATGGATTGATATTCTTCTTGCATCGCCTTCTTCCATTCTTCTTGATGAGAAACTTCTTCAAATGTAGTTGGTTCAACTTCTATCAATTTTGTCATATATGCTGCATATCCTGAATATCTCTTTGGTCTTTTGTTTTCTCTAAAAGTTCCTTTAGTAGCTCCATGTCCTTCGACATCTTCAAGTGTAGCTTTTAACCAATTTGGCCTCTTCCTTGTTTCGGGAACAATTACAGGTTGAATAGGCTCACTTGGTCCTTCTTCTTTTTCTTCTTGATTTGTAGTTGTCTTATCATGATGCTCTTCTTCTTCAAATAGTGGTATATCTTCGTCATTAGAATCAATTGGAATATCCTTGGATCTTTTGTAGGCATGATTTTCATCAAATATAACATCCCTGCTCACTTCAATTTGTCTTCCTTCCTTGATGTAGATTCTATATGCTTTTGAAGAAAGACTGTAGACAACAAAGATCCCTTTAATGCTTGTAGAATCTAATTTCTTTCACTTGTCCTTTGGAACATGGATGTATGCGGGACACCCAAAGATTTGGAGATGGTCCACACATGGCTTCTTCCCTGTGAATGCTTCTTTAGGTGTCATGTTCTCAATTCTATAAGGATTTCTATTTTGTATATATACTGCTATCATTGCTGCTTCTCCCCATAGAAACTTTGGTAGATCTTGATCAAATATCATAGTTTGTATACATTCTTCAATTGTTCTATTTTTCCTTTCTGCAACTTCATTATGCTCGGGATTGTAGGGAACAATGAGCTTCCTTTTAATACCTGCTTCTTTACAATATGCAATTAGTTCTTGTTAAGTGTATACCATTGTCGGATCTCATCTTTTTTATGAAACCAGCTCACAAAAAGATAGAAAAGATAGATCAACGCCTTAGAAATAAGCCTTTTCGAGGGGGCAACCTCCCTTACATTACACAAATGAACAATTCTTGGATGATTCAAATGACAAAACCTCCTTTCTATATATAGGAGTCTAAGGAGTCACAATATAACCAAGCTAACCTAACAATAATAATATAAAGGCACAAAAATAATGATAGAGGGATTCTATGGGGCACAATAATAATAATATGGGTACAATAGGGGCACAACAATAACAATAAGGGATACAACGACAATAGTAATGGGGGAATCACTAGTATTATAGGGACCTAACATGCCCCTCCGTCAAAAAAGTGTTGTCCTCAATGCTTGAGTAGTTCTGGATGCTTCTGTATAAGATTCTCATCCTCCCATGTGGAATCTTCAATGGGTAAGTTCTTCCACTTGATGAGATATTCTGAAATTGTTTGATTTCGTAGCTATCGAGTTCTTGTTTCTTTGACTTCGTCAGGTTCCAATATGATTTTTCCTTCCTCATCAAGTTTTGGCAATATTGTTTGAACTGGAAGCTTGTCACCTATAACCTTCTTTAAGCATGAAACATGGAAAACTGGGTGCACTCGGGAAGACGTAAGAAGCTCCAATTTTTATGCCATAGTAGCTATCTTTTGCAACACCTTGTACGGACCATAATACTTTGGTGATAATTTATTATCCTTCTTAGCTTGCTTGAGGGACATTTGTTTATATGGTTGTAGCCATAGGAATACCCAATCACCTACATCAAAACTTCTTTCGCTGCGATGTTGATCTGCCTGCTGTTTCATTCTATTCTGTGGTAAGGTGAAGTTATCCTTTAAGATTTGGAGAACTTGTTGCTGATGCTCGATGTTATCTGCCACTGCTTGAACCTTAGAATTTTCTCTTAAATATGATGTTATGGATGGTGGATGATATCCATAAAGTGCCATAAATGGGGTCATTTTTGTTGCAGTATGGAAGGAAGTGTTATACCACCATTCAGCCAGAGGCAACCATTTGACCCATTGTGTTTGTTTATCAGATACAAAGCAACGAAGATATCCTTCCAAACATTTGTTTACTATCTCAGTTTGCCCATCAGATTGAGGGCGATAAGATGAGCTATGAGCTAATTGAGTACCAAGACAACAAAATAATTCTGTCCAAAAATTTCCAGTAAAAATGGGATCTCTGTCACTTACAATAATCTTTGGGTTTCCATGTAGCTTTTGAATTGTTTCCATAAATGCAGTAGAAACTTAAACTTTTCAAATACTTCATCCTTTGTCTTGAGAAGGTAGGGCCATGTCTTTCTATAATGATCATCAATGAAGGTCACATAATGAAGATGGCCTCCACGATATTTGTTAGACATTGGCCCACACAAATCTGAATGAATGAGGTCTAATATTTCCTTAGACCTTGTGTCACTACTTGTAAAAGGTTTCCTTATATTCTTTCCCAAAGCACATCCCTTACAAACTCCTTCATGTTGAATTTTCTAAGTCTATTCGTTAGAAAATTAATCTGTATTCTGCTGGTTTATTTCTTCTACTTGTTTAAATTCAAACAAGTTATTTAATACATTTAAATACCGAAATAAACACAATACAGTTACAACATCTACAGATCATCAACTGAAAGAAAACAAGCACACAAGTGACACCGTTGGTTTTGGACGAATGTCCCCAGAAAAACCCAATGTGGGAAAACCGGTGCAGCTATTCAGGGGGTTATATTATTATGCAGTCTATCAGAGTACAACTGGGTGTCTTACCGGCTCACCCGACAGAGAAAAATACACGACAACAATACCTCTATATCTGGAAACAGGTATTCAGAAAACTTGTCCCACGAAACCCTCTCCGACACTACTGAAGCTCAGCACTAGCCCTTCCGGCTTCTGCATCAGCCTTCTACTGACTTGCATCAACCCCAGGACCCTCTGTGTCAGCCCTCTGAGGCACTGTGCAACCTTTGGTACCCTCTGCATCACTCCAGCAACCTCTTCGTGGATGACGCAGTTCCTTTGGCCTCTGCGCTGTCTCTGCTGGGCTCTGCGTAGCCTGGACTGGCTGCTGCTCTCACTCTCTCTGCTTCTGCGCTGGTCTCTCAGTATTGTCTCTGCCTCTCTGCCTCGTACTCACTGCCCCTCGCTGTTGATCACTGATTCAACTTTGCTTAGCAACCCTGCTATAGCAAAATTAATGACTGATCACTCTGGTGTATTCTCCAACTGACCTTCAAGCCTCCTCTTATACTTTTCCTGTTGGTCCATCAATGATCGAGATTAAATTTCTAATCAACGACTAATATTAGATTTGGCTTGATCCATGACTTTTGGAACCTTCTAACCCAATTTTATATTAATACCCATTAATTTTATTTTTTCCAAGTTTAGACTTAGGAACTCCATTAAAAATATTAATTATTTTAATATCTCCCAAATCGGGTACAATCTTTCCAAACCATTTCTGGGTCTTAGAGATCTCATGTGCTTTAGCCTCTCCAACAATTTTCATGGCTAGAGCACATCCGATGCTACGCCAAATCAACACTCCCTCTTAGCGAGGATTGTGCTCTAGTAATACTCCTCACTGAGTATCACACTGATTACCCGTCACCGGTCCCTGTGCTGATGCTAGGCCTCCCCACCCAACATCCTCTTATCTGCTGCATCCTGTATTGCTGCCCATGGCCCTGCCACTGCCACTACTGCATCTGTACGACGACTCCTTTTGCATCCGTGCTGCTGCTGGAACATCCTCCTGAGTCCCAACATTGCATCTGCACGGCATTCCCTCTGATCATGCTGCATCGTGCTACTGCATACTGCTACTGCACTGCAACTTAGTTACTGAGAAGTAAGTAACTGATCCACCCAACTTCTGAAATCCCTGCCAGGCTAGAAACACTCCCGATGCTGACCTCTGCTGACCTCTGTATTGCTGCAACAAGTCCCTGCATCTCGCATCGTTGCACACCTCTCTGTTCCATCCTGCATTGGTGCAACACTGCGGTGCTTCTCGCACTATTGCAGCTTGCTAGCCTCGCGTTGTCCGGGGCCTCCTGCACTGTAGCACTATTCGTCGCTTCATCCGCATATGTTTCTATCGACATTCGTCAATCTTGCTACTCCTCTTCGGGGCTCCCATAGCAAGGTATAATCCAAGAGGTTGGGTACCTCAAGGATCTTGCCCCTCATCGCCTGTAGTCCTCCTGACTATAACTCGATGTCTCCCCACTTCTTCTCAAGTGGCACATGAGCACTCATGGCACAATCATCATCCTCCTCGACTTCTTTCTCTGCCCTCGCTGGCGTTACCTTCGTGTCAGAAGCCTTTCACTTACTCTTCTTCCTCGGACACTGGTTCTCATAGTGACCTAGTTCCCTACAATGGAAGCACTTGACCTTGGAGAGGTCCTTCTCCTTCCTCTTCTCCTGCTTTGCCGCAGATGCTAGAGCCGCATCCTCTTCCTCTTCCTTCTTGATCCCGACCCCTTTATCACTACTTCCCGCCTTGGTTAGCCATCTGATCTCTTCTTGACGAAGAGTCGCCCACAGTTCTTCCCAATCTAGAAGACCTATCTTACCCAGTATGCTTTGGACAAATGTCTCCCAATCCTCGGAGACTGCGTTCAGTGCGGTCCTTACAATCAACTCCTGATACGGCGTGGCCCCTATTCAAGTTAGCTGGTCACAAATCTCGTTCAACCGACCGAGGAAGACATCTATCTGCTCTCCCTTTTGATCTGGTATGACCTTAGCTAATTCTCCACGAGCATCTTCCTCTGCACGAAAGTATGCTGGTACAATGTCTTCAAAGTGTCCCACATCTCCTTTGTCATTTCCTTCACGACAATATTTGGTACCACATGATCCTTGACCCCATCAAGGATGATGCACTTTGCCTTAGCCATTGCTTCCTCGTACCTTTCATTAGCTACGATCAACTGGGATAGCCATCACTCTTAAGGCAAAGCCGTTGAGGCGATGTCTTTCTAGAATGGACAAGATCCTGGCCTTCCAGACCACAAAGTTGGACGCTCCGTCTAGCCTGTCTTGATCTCTCAGCCCATTCACGACCATCTCGCTGCTCTTCTATCGACTCCTCAGAGTCTCTCTACTTCCCACCTGAAAGTTCTCAGTTCGACTCCTGCTGAGTCTCTCTACTTCTTGTTTGGAAGTTATCAGTTTGTCTCTTGTTGAGTCTCTCTACTTTCCATCTGGAAGTTCTCTTCTAGACTCCCTCTGAGTCCCGTTTTCCCTCCTGGAAATCCTTCTGCCAACCGTCAAGTTGTTCCTCTTCGATTGTCTGTGCAATGACAACACTGATCTAGATTCCTTGGCTAGAAATCCGCCTCGGCAACAACTTCCTCTACCTTGGTCTTGCCCTGTTAGGTACTGTTCTAACCACAGTACCCGACCAGCTTCGCTCTACAAACTACCACAACCTCCTATGCCTCAGCAATTGAAGGATTGAGCCTCTTGGCTCTGCGCAATCCCGACACTGGCAAAACAACTCCCTTAGTCAACTATGTCAGCTCACTTGGCCTCTGCGTGGCTCTGCGTGAGCCTGTTTCTTCCCTCCTTAGCCTCTGCGCTGCCTCTCTCTGGCCTAGACTGATGACGCAGTCCCTTTGCGTCACTCCTTCCTCTGTCGCTTTCTGCAAGGATCAACTCTGTCACTTGGGATAGCTGAATCTGCTGCAAATGCTTTGCTACGCTGATGCCTTCAGTTTTCCTGTGATCTGCAACCATGCTCTGATACCATGTTGAATTTTCTAAGTCTATTCGTTAGAAAATTAATTTGTATTTTGCTGGTTTATTTCTTCTACTTGTTTAAATTCGAACAAGTTATTTAATACATTTAAATACCGAAATAAACACAATACAGTCACAACATCTACAAATCATCAACTGAAAGAAAACAAGCACACAAGTGACACCGTTGTTTTTGGACAAATGTCCCCGGAAAAACCTAATGCAAGAAAACTGGTGCAGCTATTCAGAGGGTTATAATATTATGCAGTTTATCTGAGTACAACTGGGTGCCTAACTGGTTCACTCGACAGAGAAAAATATACGACAACAATACCTCTATATCTAGAAACAGGTATTCAGAAAACCTGTCCCACGAAACCCTCTCTGGAACAACTGAAACTCAGCGCTGGCCCGTCTGGCTTTTGCGCCAGCCTTCTGCTGACTTGCGTCAACCCTAGGACCCTCTGCGTTTACCCTTTGAGGCACTGCACAATCTCTGGTACCCTCTACGTCACTCCAGCAGCCTTTGTGTGGATCACGCAGTCCCTCTGGCCTTTGCACTGTCTCCGTTGGGCTCGCGTAGCCTGGACTGGCTGCTGCTTTCGCTCTCTTTGCTTCTGCGCTGGTCTCTCAGTATTGTCTCTGCCTTTCTGCCTCGTACTCACTGCCTCTCACTGTTGATCACTGATTCAACTTTGCTTAGCAACCCCACTCTAGCAAAATGAATGATTGATCACTCTGGTGTATTCTCCAACTGACCCTCAAGCCTCCTCTTATACTTTTCCTCTTGGTCCATCAACGACCGAGATTAAATCTCTAATCAACGGCTAATATTAGATTTGGCTTGATCTATGACTTTTGGAACCTTTTAACCCAGTTTTATATTAATACCCATTAATATTTTATTTTTCCTAAGTTTAGACTTAGGAACTCCATTAAAAATATTAATTATTTTAATATCTCCCAAACTGGCTACAATCTGTCCAAACCATTTATGGGTCTTGGAGATCTCATGTGCTTTAACCTCTCCACCAATTTTCATGGCTAGAGCACATCCAATGCTACCCCAAATCAACACTTAATGATCTTCCTTGATGTTGGAGATGCCATTTACTATTTGACTAAGAGAGAATATTATCTTGTAATAAATATGCCCATATCTTCTATGCCATAATTCGATTAGATTGATCTCCATGTGAACTAGGGCTTTTGGAGATGTTGTTATAACTATATATAACCTTCCTTCACAAACTCCAATAACTTTTGCCTTATCAATGCTTGAATCCTTTCCCCAAACTGAAACTTTACCATCTACAAAGGCAACCCAATCTCCTTTATCTTCTAAACAGGAAATTGAAAGTAAATTCTTTCTCAAACCTGGAAAATAGAGTATATTGTTGAGGTGTAGCTTTGTTCCATTTTCCAGCTTCAATGATGTAGATGCAAGGCCCTTGATTGCATAACTGTTGTTTTCTCCTAACTCCACTGCATGAGATGATGGTTCCTTCAATAGAGTATGAAGTTGTCTACTTTCTCTTGTCATATGTCTTGAGGCTCCACTATCAATGATCCATGCATTGTCATCATCGAGAGTACCTATAAGTGCAGCCAAAAATCCTTTACTCTTGACTTTCCTAGATAGTTGTAGATGATCCTTCCGATCCAGCTTCTTGCAATTCTTATGATATTAAATCCTATCTTCAAGTAACTTTTATAGAGGGAATAACCTTTTCTTCCAAGCCAACAAAGTGATCTCCAACCTTCTTCGATGTTAGCTCTGATACCATGTTGAGAAATCAATGCTAGTACGATTTAGGGTTTGATTCCTCTTTCTTGATAGTTACTTGTGAATTATGTTGGCTTCTTTTTACTTCTTAATTATTTTATCTTTCATCAAGCAATTACCAAATTATGTGTATGAAGATCACAAGATGTAGGCGCTCAACTAGGGAAAAACCCCTATAAGGGGAAAACCTAGTCACAAACCCTTCCTTCAGTAGATTTAGATCAAGATGAGACACTTCTAGACTTCTTAGCCCTAGACAAAGACCTCCTCCAACCACCAAGTCAGCCCTTCCCTACAACAGATGATCTTGAGAAAATACTCCAAGTGATAGCTTCCCAACAACAACTTCAATCCAGAATTTCAGCCTCCCAACAGTAAAACTTCGACCCCCAGCTTCAAAATTTTGGATCTGCAGTAGACAAATTTTCGGCCCAGCAATTGCCCAGAAAACTTTGCACGTGTGAGAGAAAGATAGCCCAAAAATCGATTTAGGTCTTCCCAACAAACTTCGTCCTTCTCCAACTTCTTCGCTCTCTTTTTCTGCTTCTCTTTCTTGTAGATCGAACTTGTTGAGTGAGTGAGTGAAATAGGTTGAATTGCCTCTCCTTATATAGCCTTTCTGTTGGGTTGAATTGCCCTCATGTAGGCCGACTTCTTGGGGACAGGGTCGACTTGGTGTGGAAGTGACAATTTATCTTTTTGACTAAAAAATAATTCTTTTTACATGATACTGTAATATCCTAAACAGGATATTATGCTAAATTTGCAGAAAATGAACTCAACCCAAATTTCACCATTAAATTATCATTTATTTAACAGAAGATTGCCATATAAAATAAAACAAGAGAATGCATGCAATTCAATCATACAATGAGCAGAAATAATCTTAGCTTCCATTATAATAAATAACTGAAAGAGTGTACATGATGATACCCTGAAATCGTTGGGATAGACAATCTGGTCTCCAAAATTGCTCTTCTTTGATGCTAAAATCGACCCTCCCAAAATTGAACTGAAATCAATCATTACACCCGTGAATCCTCGCTAAATTCACCAAGGAGATGAGGTGGGTTTTCATCCACTCTCACGAAGATCACTCGAGGGTTTTCGTCCTGGGGCTACTACTGAAGCAGAGAACCGAGTTTTCAAACCTCTCCACAAGAAGAAATCACAAATCCAAGGTGTCCTCTAATGGCCTCCTCCTCTTTTATAGATTTGATGGAGCCCTCTAAAACCTCCTATTTTATTATTATTTTAGTCATGGAGCACTTTTCCCTCTTTTATTTTAATTAAAATATTCTTTTAATGCGGGAAAAGGGTAAATTGGTGACCATGTCCCCTTAGGTCATTGAAACTTATATCTAACCATCTCATAACATAGATCTTCTAGTTCCGGTTGCAATGAGCTATTACACTTAGGTGTTTTATTAAGTATTCCTCCCAAAATGCCACCTTAAGCGTAATTAAGAGTCAGGGCCAATAATAACTTTGTTTTCTGAAAGTTGTCTGAATGTGCCGGAAAAAAAGGCAAACTGTGCGGATGAGGGAATATACCAAGAGAATGCCATCGGACCTCATAAAAACTCCTCAAAACCCCTCCAAAATCCCCTGGGCCCACTGATGACACTAACCTGCACCTTTACCTTGTTTGCCCCCAACTCTGAAAGTCCATTCTAGCCATGTCATAAGGAACACTAGAAAAAGGAACATTACAGATACAAAAGCCCAAGAAGGGTCTAATAAAAATGACAATGGCTCTAATGACTCAAGACAAAACCTAGAAACCTTCGAGACTTTGACCTAGAAAACATTGACCCAAGCATGAAACCCATGCTTTAATAAGTAATTTTCTTTAATAATAAATTTTCCTTTTGACAAGTACAATTATGAAGACCGAAGCTAGTCACATTCTTCAACATTGATGGTGAGGGGGGAGGGGGAGGCATTATCTTGATCTTCTATGATACTTTATGGAGCTAATGTTGTCTTTGTGGCCCTTTGTTTAGCTTAAGGGAGTTTGTTGAGGCATTTTGGCTATTCTTCACTTGTGGCCATGTACCAGTCCACTATGTGCATATTTGAGGCCCTTTAAGGGGTGGCTTGTCGGTAGCTGTGGGTTGTCACACCCATTATTACACTATCATATTTTAGGGTAAAGATGACCTAGTCTCTTTCTTGGAGCTAGTGCCTTAAACCGTAGTGGAGTGGTATAATTATACCACCTCCCTCATTTGTAGAATCATCTCATTCAAGTGAATTTATTCATTATTTTACCCAAGTGCTCCTATACTTGTGTTGTGCACTCTATTGAAGTCATATATGTTCATCATTAAGCCACTGTTATTTTTCAGCTGGTTTATCTTCTTGGATTAGGGTTTGTTGGAGAATTCAACATAAATATTCTTCATAATGATTTCTAACAAATGCTTGCTAAGATGAAAGGTATGTGAGCTAATACTAATATATAATTTGCAGCTTGTGCTTTAAATAATATGATGGATAGTTCAGTAATCAAGCCACTCATTAATGATTATAATGTATAAACATTATATTTTTATATCTCGAATATCTTTGTTTAGTATTTACATTAATGCAAAATTATTGAAAAGCAATAATGGACTCTTTGAAGTTATTGGAAATAGTATAGGTGGAATTTGAGTCTTATTTACTTATTTTTGTATTGTCATATAGGACACTTTAAAAACAAGTGGGCGGACTTTGAGTCAGTGGCTTCACATTGGGGGTGTCAAGGGGTTTTTTGATGGATCGTTGGGTTCAAATAGCGCACTTTTCTATGAGGTGGTATTTTCATGCCATGTCATCAATATGATAAGGCCTTGGATCCAAATTAGATTATATTCATAATTTCATATGCCTAACAACATACAGATGATAGTGTTTGATAAATTATTTATCCTTTATCTACAATTGAAACATATTGTTTTATTTCTTTTCATTTCTTTAAATTATTGTTTTTTACAAATTAATTGAAAAAAAGTAGTTTCTAAAACTTCACCATGCATCCATAGTTTCTTACTATCATGTAGGTTTTGTTTGCAAATGAATTTGATATTTGCTCTAAATTACATATTCTTTATTGCTAACCATGTCAATTGATAAAAGATTTGATGTTCATTATGATTCAGTAAAACAAGTATGAACGCTTAACATGTATCTTGCTTTTTCATAGATACACTGAAGATTTATCTTTGTAGTTACATGTTTTTATGGTGTGGGTGATTCCTTTGTTCTATTGACCAATGTATAGTATTAGTAGGTACACATTTGAGTTGCTAAAAGATTATCTTTTTATTTTATGTGTGCATAATTTTAACTGTGTGGTTTATGGTTGAGTGTCCGTTAAATCACTACATTATTAGCATGGTTGTTTCATGTTAGCTAACAGGTTCACAGATTTACTAGCCCAACATTTTGAATGCTTTAGATATTTTACCTCTAAAACCTGTACTTAAAAGATAAGTGACACTAGGGAAATTTGAGGACATCACCCATTGTCACCCCGGTGTTTGTTTTCCTCGATTTAGGATGGCTCTCCTCTTGCACAAAGGGAATCCCTTTTAAGATTACAAATCTGTTATTTAATTGCTGAAATAATAACCAGATCTCCAGAATGATTTTTTTGTTTTTCTTTTAAGATAAAAAGTGAAAATATGCACAAGACCTAGTGCCTTGTCTTTGGGCTATGGAGTCTACACAAGAAATGGAACTTGAAAGTGAATGAAGAAGGCATGATAAAACCATCAAACAGCCAGTATTGCAGTCAATGATAGATCTGATATATATGTAACAACAATGTGAAATGCTCAACATGTTGAAAATTCTATAGGGCAATGATTATAATTAATTATTTTTACTTGATAACTGCTTGTGATCTTCTTTTACTTATTAGCTTTGATCCTTATTATTATGTGTGTGAATCATCAAACAGCTACCAAAACAAGAAGAACAAGAACACAGAATATAGGCTGCAATCTAAAGCCAAAACCTCTCCTCTTGAGAGGAAAACCCATAAATCTCTTCTCTTTCTTATAGATTCTTCAATTGACGAATTCCATGACCTTAAGACTGAGACCAATACCCTCCAAGATCATGACCAACCTCCTCAAATGATGTGCCAACTTCGATCTAGTAAAACCTAATCAAATCTCTTCCACTAGCACTTCTTCAACCTCCTGCTGCAAGATTTTCTGCCTCCCACTGCAGATCTGAAATTTCGGCCTCTTTGCAGTTGCAACTTCCCACGTGTGAGCTTTGATCTTCTTGTAAAGCCTTCGCTTTCCTTTCCCTGACTTCTAGAGCTTGAGGATGACTATTGGTGACCTTCGCTTGACTTCTTTGTCTTCTTTTCTCCAATATCGAACTTGTAGATAGAAACCCTATGTCTGCTGCAGAAACCCTAGTCTTCCTTTAGCACGTGTGAGAGAAAATAACCAAACAACGATCTTCTTCGTCCTCTTCCATCTTCGCTGCTTCCTCCTTTCCTCTTCCTTCGCTAGAATGAGTGGTGAGTGAATGTGCTTCAAGTAGGATGAGTTCTCTTCTATTTATAGGCTCTTCAAGGGTGGACGTGGCTCTTCCTTTAGGTCGACTTGCCAGCTGCCAGGCCGACTTGGTCTTGGAGGGTATTTTGACACTTTTAAAGATAAAAATAATTTTCTTTACAAGTTACAATGTGCCCAATGGGGTCTTCAACTTATGACGATGACTCTTTTTGACTTCTTGACCTAGGAAAAACCCTAGAAGCACTCAATGGGTGCTTGAACTATAAAATAAAAGACCTTGAGCATGAAACCCATGCTCCAAAAATGATAATAATAAATTTTCTTTCATTTTACAATTTACAAGAATCAAAAGTACATTTCATACTTATGAAGACCGAACCTAGTTACACATTTTTCAGCACAACAAAGACACAACAACACAACCTTAAATTTCTTACAGCCACATAAGATATCAAAGATGAGATTATAGCTATGTGTTGCTAGATCCATTAGGTCTGGGGGTTGGATCTGCCTAGGATTCATACGGATGAAAATTGCCAATGTCAGTGTTACTTTGTGTAGCTTGTACAAGTTCTCTAGTCTAAGGTGGTGTCTTTGAGGCTAGTTAGATAGATGAAATAATTATCTCCAATACCCACAAAAAATTTCTAAAGAAAATTGTCTTAATTAGAATTAATTAGCCAGTTTAATTATTTTCCTAAGTCTAACTTAGCAAACGTGGTTAATTAATAGATATTAATTAAGACAAATTGACTCTTCTCTAGTGACTTATAGAAAAGTTATTTCATGGAGTCAAGATGATCTTAGCCATCAATTAGAGATGATCGTGTAGATTCATCAATGAGAGATTATAAGAGGATACCAATGAGGCTTTTGGAGACACAACGATTTGTAGTGAGAGAAATGGCGCATCAATAGCATGAGGACACTAGTGGTTGAGATCAACAGTGATTGAAGGTCGAGTTTCAGAATAGATTTCTTCACAACAATTTCTAGTTTCTCAGTGATACAGGGAGATCAATTTTATTTGCAAAGGCCGAGTTTCTCAACAATGGTGTGAATTCACTAAAGGGGTCGAGTTGTCGGAGGAGGAACAAAATTCCTAAAGAAGGTTGATTTGCAGGAGGGAATTCGATTTTTCTAGCAGAGTTCGATTTTCCAGTGGAGGCCATGATATTCTGCTAGTAAGTACGAATTGCCAAAGGTTGATTTATTCTGCCATGGCCACATGTGTGGATTGATTTAGGGTTTTAGAGGAGGGCCAAATTGGTTTTGAGAGGTTAAATTGCTTTCAAGAGGTCAGATCATCTAGTAGAATTGAGGAAAATAATTTGTGAGAGGTTTGCTAATTTACGATAAGCAGTGCATGTAATTTCAATTATAGAATTGCGGAAGAATAATGAAATTACTCATTTACAGAACTGGTTTCCCCACACTGGGGTTTTTCCCGGGACATTTGTCCAAAATACCGGTGTCTATTATTTTGTGTGTGTGCAATATTTTCTCAGTTCCTGTAATTCAATTTTCATGAAGTTGCAGTAGTGTTTTATTCAGTATTTTCCATGTTGGGAATACTAAGAGGGGGGTGAATCAATGTTTCTTAGCAATTATCACTTTATTAATTTTTTTCAGAGCATTAGTTAATTTTCAGTTATTATTATTATTGTAAGAGCAATAAATAACAATGCAAAAATAGCGACAGTAGGCACAAGGTTTTTAGGTGGAAAACCCCCTCCGGGTCAAAATCCACCAAACATTTTTCTAATAAGTTCTTTAATATTCAGCCCCAACAAAAAAGGAAGCTACAACTTCTTAGAACTCTAGAAAAACATTCTTCTCTGTTAAACACACATGGGCAACCAGAAATATGAAAGATAAAACATGCAAGTACAATTTTTATTAACAAGAGATATACATTTATAGTACATGTGGTGACCGTTGGGTTTCACATCCCAAGGTCTCTTGGACTCCTTTTGTCCATTCGGCTTCCACACTAACCCATTGAGGATTAGGTGTCCAACATTCCCCCCCTTAATCCGAAGGGTTATGTATGAGTCCAAGAAGAGAGCTGTAATACAAAATGTGCAAATATGCATGGCAGCACTAGGCTGAATGTGCTCTATGAAATGTTGGTATAAAGGGCAGTGGTTTAAGGATGACCACCAACACTGGAACGCTTAGTGCAGTTCCCAGAACTCTTCCAAAACTGGCAAGAAGCTGAAGTCTTCTGTTAGAGGAAGTGCTCCTATTGTTTTAAAGAGGGAAACCTTCAACCAATAAAGGGAGGTCTCACCCGCATAAAAGGGAGAACTTCAACCTGAAAAGGGAAGTCTCAACCTGTGATGGTTTAAGGATAACCAACAACTTTGGAATGCTTAATGCAATTCCTGGAACTCTTCCAAAACTGGCAAGAAGCTGGAGTCTTCTGCTAGAGGAAGTGTTCTCAATTTTGTTCCTGGAATTCTTCCAAAACTAGCAAGACGCTGAAGTCTTCTGCTAGAGGAAGTGTCCCAGATTTCCAACTGAAGGCATGTTCACGGGCATCTTTGTCTCTGGCTACAACTCTGAAACTGGTGTGGCAGGTTGTGGCTCAGGCTCGCTTGATGTGACTTTGAAGCTTGTAGATGACCATCATTTCCCCCCCTCTCAGATACAAGGTGAGAAGATGGAGAAAACTCAACTGCAAGACTGTTCAATACTCTGGAACAAGTTCTGACATGCGTTTGGAATATCTTCTTGGCTGTTGATGCCCATTGCCAAGAAGCGATCCATCCAAGATGAATCTTTGTTCTTGCAGGACGTTTGTTTCTGAAGCATCTGTGTGAAGAATGACTAGTTTTATGACAGTGCTTACATGGATGGAGATCAAAACAATGATCTTTCAAATGGCCAACTCGGTCACAGTGTTGGCATTTCACGATCTGTTTTTGTTGTTGTTGTGGAAGAGGGGCAGAATCTGGAACAGCTGGAGGTGAACTGTCATGAGGAGCAGGTGAACTGTGATGAATGAATCCAGCACTCTGAAACTGAATGGGTTTGGCATAGTCTGGAATATGAAAGGACAAGTCCTTGTCATATCCAAGACTAGTTCTATGCTTGTTGTGGACAAGCTGTTCCCAAGGTCTGATGATGGGCTTGGGAAGTGCAGACTGAGTTTCTGCATCTGCATGTAAATCTGTTGTTGTATTAGGCACAAAATTTGCAACATTAGTGTCTTGTTATTTATGGGAGTCTGTTTCAATTTTCTGAACAGAAACAGGTTCAGAATGATGACTCCACTGCTGTAATTCTTCTTGCTGTAGCTTTGTCTCAAGCTGCAAAAAATCAATCTTTTCCTGTGCATATTGTAAAGATTTTTGAATATCTCTGAGAGTGTTTTTGTTGACTTTAACTGTACTTCCATCAGTAGATAAGATTAGAGTGCTTAATAACTCTAATAATCCATGATTTTTCTCCATTATTCAGACAATCAAATCAACAATGTATTTGTAAAAACAATCAAATGACCAAAAATGCACTCCCCCACCTTTTTGTTGTTGTTGTTGTTTTAGCCTCCAATGCACGTTCCTTTAGATATCTCGGTAGAAGTTTCAACTGTTTAAGATGAAGATTTCCCACTTTGCAATACCCAGAAATTGTACCCAAGAGTGACAACAAGTTCTGAGCAGACTTCGATATCACAGTGACAGTGAGCATATACGTTGCTGAGCGGACTTCGATACACTTGCGTTCTCCAACACATCGAGAGTTTTGAACAGATATCTCGGCCTAACCATGGCCACAGCCTTAGCAGACCTGTCTTATTTTATTATTGACAACGAAATATCGAGAGTTTTTAACATAAATCTCTACCCTTGGTGATATTCATGGCACTCAGTGGGAGTGATTCATGCACACCAATCTGAGTGCAGATGCATGTGATGGCTACTATGAGGCCCGAAGTACAAGATATAATAGATTCTTTGTACTATTCGTAGAGATTACAAATTTGACAACTTCGAATTTACAAAACAATGGCAAACACTGACGCATTTTGTAACGAAATTTTCTGTTAAACACACATCGATTCACTGTAACTCCTAATACACACTGTCTCTTAATATCCCCTAACATAAATGACAAATTCGGCCTCTGACCGGGGATTTGTAACCCACAAACTTTAGCGTGTACCCAACAAGCAAGTAATGCGGTCAACAGTAAGGAATGGTAATTCGACTCCTTGTAAAGGCTCGTGGGGTCGTTGTGACTCGAACTCCTTACCTCTCCTGGATCATTTCTGCGAGATTTCTGAGATCCCGGAGGCCAAAATGTCTGTCAGACCCAATTCCAAAGCCGATGCCCGGAAGCAACGTTACAAGGTGGCGGTCGATACAGTGGAGGCCCGTCGCAAGCGGGAGGAAAACCTGGTGGAGATTCGAAAGTCTAAACGGGAGGAAAGTCTCCTTGTGCTGCTGGATATGATGAAGATTCCACTCTTTTCGATGCAGATATTTCACTGAGCATCTATCGCAGGGTCGCCTCACTTGTGGCTGATGAATGTCGGCGCTTGGGTAATGGCAATTGGGCACTCACAAACCTTCTTGCCAGGCACCTATGGAATCAGTAAAGAGCCAAAGATGCCTCCTCACAGAAAGTTGCCGAGGCAAATGCTCAGACAAGTCGCCTCTGCCAGTCTCGGACTCGCTGGAATCCCGTCGCGACAGTGACCGAAAGATTGATGAGTTGAGGCAGCTTTATAGAGCCTATGTGACTGAAGCATTTTCTAGTGGTCGTCTTGAGGACGATAAGGTTTCTGCATTGAACCAGCGAGAAAAGTCGTCTTCCTTATCCTGCATTGAACCAGCGAGAAAAGTCGTCTTTCTTCAAAATCTTTGTGACGAGCTGCGTTTTGATCCACAGAAAGCTAGTGAAGTGCATGAAGATATATACATGCAAAAACTCCAGCAATGTGTTGCTGATGGCAATTTAAGTAAAGAAGATGTAGATGCAGTACTGCGTTTGAGAGTGTTGCTCTTCTCATTTTCTGTAGAAGGAAAAAGAAGAAGGGACGACCATCAAATGCGGTGGCGCCTTTATTTGGAATCCTAGACGAAAGAGAGTCTAACTAGATTCGAACCTGAGACACATTTCAAGAGTACCAGCGTAGGAATGGCATCATAAGCAAAATTGCGGCAACAAAACCCTAAGGTGTTTGACGTTGTGGCAACTGTCGTTAGACATGATTTTCTAAAACAATGCGCTTATGAAGACCAAATATGAGCAACCAGTAAAAGAAAAGGAGAAAAAGATGGTAAAACCTCGCAAATTTTTTTGTTTAATCAGGTCTCACGATAAGAATTTGTTTCTGTGATACTATAATTTTATCGTACACTGACATGAAGTGCAGGGTCTTAAAGGTAATTGATTCAACAGAGGTTGTGTTGGCTGAATATAGAGCCTTTGGTGCAACCTGACATCCTTTTTTTTTTTGTCGACAGCCACCGTTACAACGCTCAACAGAGACTCTGACAGAGCCAAATGTGCGTAGTGATGGAAAAAAGGTAAGTATTATAACGCATAAGAATTGATAGTCATCTAAAGCGTTGAGAGAATGCCCTAAAAAGTTAGGGGAAAAATGCCAAAAATAAAACTCCACAATCTGACAAGCATTCAGGGAAAATAACTGATATGTCAGCTGTCTCAGGAGAAAATGTCAGTGTCATGAGAAAATGTCAGGGCAGAAAAACTCACAAGTAGTGCTTGAGAAACCCATCTAGAAGGCCACACATAATGGCTCTGATACCATGTTAAACACACATGGGCAACCAGAAATATGAAAGATAAAACATGCAAGTACAATTTTTATTAACAAGAGATATACATTTATAGTACATGTGGTGACCGTTGGGTTTCACATCCCAAGGTCTCCTGGACTCCTTTTGTCCATTCGGCTTCCACAATAACCCATTGAGGATTAGGTGTCCAACATTCTCCAGCTCCCATTGGAAGGATCTCCCAATGCCCTGGTTTTATCATTAGTCAGCTGAAAGGATGGCCCAACACCCAAGTGAGCCACAACTCACCCTAGCACCACCCTACCTCCCTGAAGTGTTTACAGACCCCAACCTAAAAGTGACTTCATTCATGAGTCTAGCACTACCCTACCACCCTATAAAAACAAAATAAATAAAAGATGTGGACTCCCGTACCAGGGACAATGGTACACGTTACAATGATAAAATTTCCGTGAATTTTCTTTGACTGGCCAACAACTCTAAGACCTAAACCCTTGTCCCGACAAGAACCCTTGTCCAATAGCAACACAAGCCCTTATCTCAAAACAAATTTGCCTTCTTCAACTCCAGGCAATGACACAAACTCCTTAGAAATATGTGCTCCCTTACAAGGGATAATGACCCATTAACAATGATGTACAATGTTTGCTAAATGATACCGACTTTTGAACGGACTCTTTACAAGATAAGAGATATTGATGTGGATACTGCTGAAATGCTTCTGTCCTTTGTTATTTGCTTGCGTACTGCTTTGTTACTTGATCTCTTCTTCAATCTTCACTGTTTTGTTGTTTGTGCCTAGTTGCCTTACTTGATCTCTGGTAAATGTTACCTTCATGACACTGTTCTTTGCATCAGTTGAGGATGCTTGAACTGTGTTGAATCTGCAATCGAAATAAGCCCAAACGAGACCCCATACCAAAGACAAATAAACTTAACAACCCTTTAACCAAACTTACCTTTGCCTGCAAGGAAAGTTAGATCAACAGTAACAGATAAACGACAAAAGCAATAAAACGATACTTACCTGACCCTTTGCTTGGTGGCACTGAAATCTTCAAGATGCTCCAAACCAAAACTTTTGCCAGACCTGCACTTGACCCCTTTGATGTAATTTGTTACTTTAGATGAACATAGGAGTGCCTTTTCTGCCATACTGCTATAATGACTGATGTATGATGATGTTGCTTCTGCCTGTACAGACCTTAACTGCTTCTTGTCAGGGATTACACTGCTGTTGCCAAAAGGTCACGAGACCAGTGCTGATGATGGAATTCAATGAGGTTACTGTCCTTGTACTGAAATGATGCCACTATTTTCTTTTCTAAAGCTTTTGTAAATCACCTTCCTTTTACATTCAATGAACCTTTTACTCTATGAGTAGATGATTCTCACTGCTATTAGTGATGAAAAAATCTGCTCTAAATGTCTCTGCCTAAGTGGTTAAGCTGTTTGGAGGGTGAAAGATCGTTAGTCTTCAAGCCGCAGAGGTGGACGTTTTAAATTCAGATCTTAATGCCCTAAGGAGGACTGAACCTTTAAAAATGCTTTCCAAATTTCTGTATCAAGTGAAGCTTCTTCAAGAGTACAGACACTTCACTCTCTTTTTCAAAAGAATGTGTTAACGAGGATCGAGATCTCTCTTTTCTTACAAAATTGCTCTTGAATCTCAAAACTGATATGCCACCTGTAGATCATCTAGGATTTCTGCAGATGTAAACTAGGCTGCATGCTTGGTGATTGAATGAACCTAATTCTGCAATAAGAAATTTCCCTAAACGAATCCCAAAATTCCAAAAGATAAGTGCATTAGACCCTTGTTATATTTCACAAAGCCGAGATTTCTGTTGGGTGAACTCAGGTCCGAAATGTTGTTCAGAAGTTTCTTCAATGAAATTTTCTTGGAGGTCAGGCCTTCGGTCTTCTTCTTGCTAGTCAAACGAACCTCCAAACCAACAGACTTTCCAAACGAATTTTCCCAAACAAGATTTAAGCACTTAACCCTATCTTCTGATGCTTCGTTCTCTGCACAAGGGTCGAAGATTTCAGAGGGCTAGATATCACATAATCATTGCGTTCTCTTCATATTGAGGGGAGGAATATTGAACACCTTTAGGCTTTTATAGATCATAAGAGGGTTTCTAATGGTGACCGTTAGAGGTTTAAGGGATTTCAAGGAATGACGTCGAGGGACATAGGAATTTTAAAAACTCAAAATATGCATGCCTTGTACACTAAGTTAGGAAGGCCGCTGGCCTTGTGTTGGATGTAGTGGGGTTTCATCTTCTTTTTAAATGGTGAATGGGACATCTATAGGTGAAAAAAAAGTTTAATATTCTTCCTTAAGTGTCAAAAATCAATAAGCATCCTTTAATAATTAATAAATAATAATAACTAACCCTTAAGAACCCTTTATAATATTTGTCTAGAAATATTTTCAATTCCACTAGAAATGTGAAATCAATATTTTGCTTACTGCATATGGTCCTACCTAGGTTGTGAAGTCAATGATTGGTTTATTGTCTTTGGTTCTTCGAGTTATATAACTTATACATGGTGAGATTACGGTGATAAACAATGTGATATTTTGACAATCGTAGGAGGAGGTGTCATGTCACTACCCCCAGGGTTTTAGCCCACAAAACTGGGTCATCAATTTCAAACTCAAATTTCTCTCAAACCAGGAGGTACCATGGGGCGTATCATATATCAACAAAAATATTTTTCTGAGTAGAATCCAACTAGATTGATTAGGAGACAAGAAATCACAATTTTCCATGCCAAATTTGTCGACAAAAGTCAGGGTAGCTCCTGGTGCTACTTGGGTTGACATCAACGACAATCATCTATCAACATGCCACATATAATTTGCAGAAGACAACTAATCTATTTCAGATAGGTGAATAATATAACTAGTAACTGCAATAATATTAAAAATTTCACATGGTAGTAGACTAGATACGAGGGAAGAAGAGATATTGTGCAAGCACAGCGAGAGAAAATCGAGGGTTTATAAAACCCATTTCAAATTCATCAAATTTATTTGTGTTTCTTTGTATTTCCAAGGCTTATTTAGAAATGGCCATAGTAGGGTTGAGAGATTAGGACATATTGGATGGACCCTCAAATTTTGGTGTTCGAAAAACTAGAATTTCTTTATTGCTGGAAGAAAATGGTCTCAAGGAGTATGCGACCATTGTGATAGCTTTACTTGTTGCTGCACAAACTAGCAGACCTAGTTAGTAGGCTAAAGCTAGAGGGCACAACAACAATTTGGGACAAAGGCCCAATCTCACCACAACTTAAGTCTCCTTCTCTTGTCAAATTTTCACCGATGGGAGGAGTCCCAATATGGAGGAAATCACTTGGGATGATGGGTCAATGATGAGGTTTGTAGTGATTTCTATTACCGCTCAAACTAGTAGGGGTCCTTGAAGGGCTACTAGTAGATTAAGGGCAACAATGGAGCAATAGCCCATTGTCACCTCGGCTATGGCTCCCTACTATTTACGGACTTTCACTGATGGGAGGAGACTCGATATAATGAAGACCACGAAATAAATAGACCAATGATAGGGTGAGGGGTGATCCAAAGGGGCCTATTCACAAGAGAGGCTCAAAAGTATAGCTTGCTTGCTTCGAAGGGAAAGGTTGATGGCTCTCAAGGAAGGGCTCAAAGAGGATTTCAAGGTTTAAGTTTAGGGTAAGTATCTTATAATGGAGGCTCTCAAACCATAAAATCCTTGTGAAGGGTTGGATTCCAAGTGATCTCTGAAGAATTATCCTTAATATTGTGTGGGACCACAGGGGACTAAGTGGACTTGACGTTAGGTTAAGGGGGTAGGGTTTAGCAACCAATGATATACTTGACCTAAGCAGGGAGGAGAGTAAATCAAGGAAGGAATTTTCAATGAAAGGTAATGCAATGATCCTAGTGAGGTTTCTAGCCTAAGGAAACCAGGGGCAAGAATCAGTCTTCAATCTAGGGCTTGCGATATCTCAAGAGCCCACTGTCGGAATCTCATCAAATTTGGAGGGCTTCTTGAGGACACACCAGCGCAATTGTGGACCTAAAATCAAAGTGTTTGGATGGCTAGATTGTGAGATAATTGATGCCCTAGGTGACCTATGTAGGCTAGGCCTAGAAAAGAGGGGAAGGTGAAAGAAATAACCTTTGAGGTGGTCGCCTATGGAGGACCAATGCCTAATCCTTTTGGGGAGATTGGAGTCAAGTGGAATTATGTCTATTGACTTTGGATTTTCTATGTCAAGGAGGCCTCAAAGATAACTTCATTTAGCATTAGGGCAACAACAAAAGCAACTTCAAGAGCTTTATACTTCGTTTTGCAAAATTGATGGCTTATCAAGATGAATTGCAATGATGAAGCATCTCTAGGAACATTCATCCATAATAAATGGCCCATACATGAAGCATCGCTATCTAGAAACTAAATTTCCACAACTTCGCATAAATGGATGCAGTAAATTAGCCCTAGTATAGCGAAATCCCAGCAACAATGTATGTGACAAAATAGAAAGAAAGAATAGCATTAAATTGCACTTACATGTATTAAGAGTATATCCAACCATCAAAACATTGTCAATCAAGAGGCTCCAAGACAAAAGAAAATGATCGAAACATCAAAATTCATTCCATGCTCCAAAAATTCGTCCTCGAAGAAGGATAGCGAAGTTCTCTAAAGAGATACAAGTCCAAACAAGTGATGATGCTAAAATGAATCCTCATCACTTGTATTTATACACTTCTAATGAGTTTGATTTAGCTAATTATCCCTGTTACCACTCAAACTAGCAAGGGACCTAAAACGGGTTCCTAAGAGGGCAACTGCTAGTTCAAGGCAACGGTGGAGGCTTAGCCCACTGTCACCACAGCTAAGTCTCCCTGCTCTTTACGAACTTTCACCGATGGGAGGAGTCCCGGTAGTGTAGGGATCACTTTGTAAAGTAGATGTCAATGGATAGGTGAGGAGTGACCCTGAAAACCCTTTCCCAAGGATGGAGTGAGGAATGGAACTTGCTTGCTCTTTAAGCAAGGGACTTGGTCCACTAGGGGTAAGGGGTGAGGATTGGAGGGTTGAGGGAGAAAGGATAGGCTTATAAAGGAGTTTCTCAATCCCTAGAAAGGATAGGATTATAAAGGAGTTTCTCAATCCCTAACCATTGGGAAACTTGGATTCCTAAATGGTCCTTCACAAATAGTCTTTATGGAGAAGTGGGACCACATGGGGCCAAGTGGACCCAACCTAGGTTCGGGGATGGAATGCAACAACCAATGATGTTCCTATCCTGGACAAGGTGAGGGGAAAGGACCAAACAAGAATATTTACTTCAAAAGGTTGAATTGATCCTATTGAGGTCTAGCCTTGGGGATGCCTAGGCAAAATTTGATCCTAGAGCTAGGGTTTGGGATTCCACTGTTAGAATTGCCTCAAATTTGGAGGAGAGGGAGGGGACCCACCAACACAGTAGCCTGTAGGAGATCGAAGTTTTTCCTTGGGTCAATTCCTGGGAAATTGATGCCCTAGGTGACCTAATGGGGCTAGACTTGGGGAAAAAGGGGAAAATAGTAAAAAGAAGGTTAAAATGATCACCCCTTTAAGGGACCAATGTCTAATTCACTTGGGGGTATGGAGTCAAAGATGATAATGAGTAAGAACATGGTTTCTTTATCAAGAAGGCCTAGAAAGCAATGTTCCACCAAGTTTTGGGGACAAGGAGGCGAGGGAGTGGGGATACGCTGGAGCGGCCTATGCAAAAGCTCCCTACCAATTTTTAGGAAATGTGGGGGACGTTGGGGTCTTAAAAACTTATAAATATAAAATATAAATCGATGAATCATATGACTGAAACAAATTTAAAACGAAAAGCATGATCATTGATATCATTATCATATAAGTTATAATCATACATCATACATGTAATTTTGTAACTGTACAGTGTAACTACTAGTCTACTGACTTACTAACATTGCACAATGAAAATAAATTATAAAATTATAAATTTTTAAAGTTTTAAACTTTAAATTTTAAACCATATTGATGTTCCACTTCCAACTATGAACATTGAATATTGAATAATATAAAAGTCAAGTCTGATACATGAGAGACAACATTCTGAGCAGACAGAAGGCTGCTTGGTGACAACGACAGTTTAAAGTTCAATGAAGGAGCAAACAAAAAATGAAATGTGAAATGAACATAATGTAAACCTTTCCTAGTCGGTCAACAAATATTAAAAATTACGATTTTTTTGTTTCATAAAAAAAATTTGCGAATTTTTTCTAAGGAAACAACCCCTCAAGACCCCTTAAGACCCCTTTCACCTAGGAAATGACCCTAATTAGAGAAAACGACCCCAAAAATGGAGGAAACGACCCTTTTCAAGTTTCCTCGCGTCGCGTACCTTGTTTTTTGGGAGCTTGGGGAAACGTCCCTCTCTCGTCCCAAAATCCTTGGAGCACGAGGGAGCTAGGAAACTCGACCCCCAGGTGGGGGGACGCGACCTCGTGGAACACTGCCAGAAAGTCAACGTCATCCAATGTTGAGGGAAAGACAAGAAAGGTGACTTTCAAGCATTTGTAGTTCAAAGAAAACTATGCAAGTTTATCGAGACAAATAATCTCTAGGACATTTCATTCATATAACATTGGCCATACATTAAACTAAAACATGCTCAATTCCACATTTCAATTTATGCAGCAACTAGTGCTAATTTTAGCAGTATGCAGTAACAAGAATAATAACATCAAAATTCACTTACAACGTTATAGAGTATATCCAACCAACATTTCATTCACAAGACAAAGCTCCAAGACAAGATAAATAGCCCAAATCCATATGTCAAAATTCATCCATCTCCAGAAAATATCCTGCAAGGAAAAATTGCGAAGTTCTTTATGATTAGAGAGATCCCAAGTCGAGTGATTATGCAAATGAATGTATCTAACATCAATATATAACCTCCTAAAGAGTTCAAATTAGCTTATGGGCCTACATTATCCCCTAATGATAAAATAATGTGCAAATAAAACCCCTATTGGTGACAAACCAACCAAACTAGCTCACAAATGTAAAAATAAGCCTCACAAGGGGCCAAATAATAATATGTGCATGTCGTAGGGCCCTCCAAACGCTCAATAATATCTTGCAGTGCCATATTGAGGAATAAATTCCTCAGAATATGCGGGACAAGGGGGTGGCCCCTCATTCTCCAAGTAGTAGACCTGTGGTGCTTTTAGTGGGTCTGAGGGCACATCAATGACCCCATGGGTATCCATATGAATCGAAGATGCCTGTGGATCCTCTGCAATGGTCCAAGTGGTGGAATGAACATTGCCATGACATCGTATAAGTGCTGGGACACTTTCCAAGAGTGTGGGGCTCCTGTGGGGGCCTGCTGGGCATAGTGTACCAAACATATCACCATCATCCCAAAAGTGGATTGTTAGTAATCTATGAACATCCATGAAGATCTGTGGGGTACTGTCTGCTGTTGTGGAGGCCCATGGCTCTCTGTGCACACCCTACATGTGCCAATGTAGACCTCTGGGGGTTAGGATCCCATATAGGGAAACCAAACCCAAATGGAAACTACCTGCAAGCTTGCATAAGATCCAATGTGTCCCCTAGGCTTCCAGTACAACCAGTCATTAAAATAATCGGGTAAGAGAGCTTACAAATCATGGATAACAAAGCGAGCACTTCATAATGGCATTCCTGTTGATTTCTGGTAGCATCGAATGTTCTCTAGCCATGAAAAGTGGTGGAGAGGCTAAAGCACATGAGATCTCCAAGACCCAGAAATGGTCTGGGGAAATTCCACCAGATTGGAGAGAGATTAAAATAATTAATATTTTTAATGGGTTCGTAAGTCTAAACTTAGGAAAATAAAAAAATTAATGGATAACAATATAAAACTGGGTGAGAATGTTCTAAAAGACATGGATCAAGCCAAATCCCATCTTAGCCGTTGATTAGAGATTTAATCTCAACTGTTGAAGACTCAACAAAAAAAGTATAAGAGGAGGCTTGAGGGTTAGTTGGAGATACACCAAGATTGATCAGTTAGTTCAATATTCTGGAGCAGGATTTGCTGAGAAAATTTGAATAAGTGATCTGAGTTGTAGTGAGGGGTAGTGAGTGCATAGCAGAGAGGCAAAGAGAGTGTTGGAGGGCCAGCGCAGTGATTGAGGAGGCTACACAGAGCTAGCAGGAGCCATGCAGAGGGCCGGAGAGGCTGCAGAGAGGTTAGCAGGGTTTGCGTGGGTGATGCAGAAGGCAGAGAGTTGACGCAGAGTAGCAGAGGGTTGATGCAGAGGGTTCCAGAGCTACGCAGAGACCAGCAGGGCTGACACAGAGCCTTAGAGAAGCATTGGAAGGTTTTTCGTGGAGCAAACTTGCTGATTATCTACTTCCGAAGAGAGGTATTATTGTCAGATATATATATCTCCGTTGGGTGAGGTAGTTTGGCACCGTAGTTGTACTCAAGAAAGTTGCTTAATAATAAAACCCTCAGAACTGTTGCACCGATTTTCCCAAGTTGGGTTTTTCCAAGGACGATTGTCCAAAAATAACGGTGTCCCTTGTGTGTTTATCTATTATTTTAGTTGATGATTTGTTGATGAGTTGAGACTGCATTTGTGTTTATTTTCAATATTTATATGGTTAAATAACTTGTTAAGGAATAAACAAGTAGGTGAAATAAACCAGATAATGCAGGAATAATTTCTGACGTGTTAGACTTAGAAATTCCAACAATGGCCTTCTGTAGTGGGTTTTGGCATGTGCTAGTGTCTCCAAGCTCCAAAGAGGGTTAGCCAAGTACCATATTAGGTGGTTTCAACCCTTAAAGGGGATAGTATGTCCAAGGTACATCCCTCTAATGGGGGTAGCAAGTGACAAATAAGTGAGATAGAATAGGGAATGAGAGGGGCAGTCTTGGGCCAAATAATGGGGCATATAGGTAGCTAGATAAGGGGAAGCCTACACCTGGGTATGTAATGTATTGGAGGGAGTAATCGTGGTACATGAGGTGCCCCGTCCTTGATTTTTCCACCCTTCTTTATATTCCTTTTGCCTTTTATGAATTTTCTTTAATTAATTGCTTGGGGCTCAAAGGACAAGAGCATGATGTGTAAGATATAGTAGTGATTACTTGCTTTTTAAGGCAGGGCAGTTCATTTCTCTCCAGGGGTCGGGACAATCATGGGTTCCTGAATGATAAAAGAGGCTCATCTAGGGCCTATGGAACTAGGGTGATGGCCATGGATTGGGGTAGAGCTCATGTGTTGGCTTTTGCCCACATGCTAATTATTTTTGCCCTGACCATCTTTTGCATTTTGTTGTACAATTTCCTGTTAAAAGTGGCCAATTATGCTTTTTCTACTTCTTTTTAGTTGCTTCAACCTTCGGGGCATCATTCTAGGGGGCAAGGGGATAGGGAGGCTAGCCCTATGTGGACCTAGGTGGGAGAAATGATGAATGGGGGTATAATGAATGGGAAGGGAGTAATATATGCGGGTAAAGGAGTGGGACCACTCACCCAAAGTCGGGGTTTCCCAAATAGTACCACCCTAATGGTCAACAAAGGAGATTCCACAGGACTAAGATTCAAGGGTAACAACCAAAAGAGATCAAGGAGGCAAGAGTACAAATTAAGCCCACTCTTTCTGCCAAATCCCCCTTTCAATCCATACCTAGAAGTATCCATGATAAGTAAACCCAATACTCAATTATCAAATGACAAGATATACCTTTAAATTCGGGAGGCCCACCTTCAAACATACAATCAATACAATGTTGGTTTTTGGGTAGCATCGAATGTGCTCTAGCTCCGAAATTTTGTGGAGGGGCTAGAACACATGAGATCTCCAAGACCCAGAAATCGTTTAGTGAAATTCCACCTGGATTGTATTTTATTAAAATAAATAATATTTTTAATGGTGTTCCTAAGTCTAAACTTAGGAAAATTAAAATATTAATGGGTATTAATGAAAATATGGGTGAGAAGCTTCCAAGAGATGAGGATGAAGTCTAATTTAATCTTAGTCATGGATTAGAGATTAAATCATGACCGTTGATTTCTCAACAGGAAAAGTATAAAGGGAGGCTTGGGGTTAGTTGGAGAACACACATAGAGAGAGCAGCACTTGAGCTAGTTCGAAATTCTGGGGCGTGGTTTGCTGAGAATTTCGGAGTAAGTTTCTAGTGCAGAGAGGGGCAGTTCGGCAGAGGGACTTCAGTCCAAGGCCGAGAATACATAGCAGAGAGGCAACACAGCACCAGGGAGAGACAATGCAACTCCAGAAGGGTGACGCAGAGGCTAGAGGAGCTGACACAGTCACTTAGAGGCAATGTTGGGGTTTCTGTGAGGTAGAGAGAGCAATTGTTCAACAAATCGATTTTTGAGCTGGGAAGGCTCACTGGGAGGGTGACGCAACTCCTAGAGGAGGTGACGCAGTTCCAGCGCAGAGCTTGGAGCAGCCATCGTTGCACAGCACTGGGGACAACACAGTCACTTGTGGGGTTTGTTCATCTAGTTGCTGGATTCGCCAAAATATTTGTCTCTGGATAGAGGTACTTTTGTTGGGTGAGCTAGATTTGGCACCCTAGTTGTATTAAAAAATCTGCTTAATAATAAAACCCTCATATCTGCTGCATTGGTTTTCCCACACTGGGTTTTTTTCAGGGACATTTAGTCCAAAAATAAGTGTCCTTTGTGTGGTTGTCTCATTTATTTTTTCAGTACTTGATCTGTATATCGTTGTAGGTTGCAGTGTATTTCTATTAATATTTTCTGAATAATTTTGAAAATAACTTGTTAAATGAAGAACACAAGTAGGTAATGCAAATTAGTTTACTGCAGTAGGATTTCTGGTTTGTTAGATTCAAAAATTTTCACATGGTATTAGAGTGATTGTAGATCAAGGAGGACTGAAGCCATCGGTGAAAGGACAGAGGAAAATCTGTGTGAAGACAACTGTCCCGAGAGACAACGCAGTTTCTGGTCGAGAGAGCAGAGCGGTGATGCTGTCACCAAGGGAGGGTCACGCAGAGCTTGCGTCAGCCTGATTGGGTGACACTGTTGCTGCAGAGGGAAACACAGTGGTTACTGGGCCAACGCAGAGATTGTTGAGTCTCGTTTTTCCAGTTGCCGTGGCTAGAGGTGCAACGCAGATTTCATCTAGAGTTGCTGGTGGGGTGCTGATTCTGTTGGTGCAGAACAATACCTAGTGGGGCAGAAGCAAAGTAGAGGGAATCAGTTCCTCAGAATATTTCTTGCCAAGAAATCTAGATCCAGTGCTGAGCAACAACAAAGAGAGATCAGAGGGGTGGTTCGACAGTGGTTGGCAGAAGGATTTCCCTGAAGGAAATCGAAATTCAGACGGAGCTTGTTCTTTAGAGGATTTCTAGCGCCAAAGAAATCTAGATCCAAGTATTGTTGGGGCAGTAGCGAAAGAGGGATAAGAGACCCAATTCGACATCCATTTGAGCAGAGATGGCTGTTAACGGACTGAGGGATCAGAACATGTTGGATGGAGCATCCAACTTTGTCATCTAGAAGGCTGAGATTCTGGCAGTTTTGGATAAAAATCACATCAAGGATTATGCCTTGAGGACAGTTGCTGTTCCGGTTGATGCTAATCCTCTCAAGAAGTACGAGGAGGCCTAAGCGAAAGCAAAGTGCATGATCTTGGACCGGGTCAATGATCATGTGATCCCACATATTGCTGAGAAGGACACAACAAGGGAAATGTGGGAGGCCTTGACCACATTGTACAAGACAACCTCCATTTAGCAGAAGATGTTGCTTGAGAGTCAGCTGAGACAGTTTCAGATGCAGAAGGGAGAAGAAATTGATCCCTTCCTTCTCAGGTTCCAAAGGATCTGTGACTAGCTAACTTCCATAGGGGCTGCACCCGATCCTGAATTTATCGTTAGGACTGTCCTGAATGTAGTCACTGAAGACTAGGAAACCTTTGTCTGCAACATCTTGGGCAAGGCTTCTCTTTCGAGTTGGGAGGAAATGTGGGCAGCTCTTCGACAAGAAGAGATCAGACAGTTGACCAAGGCGGGAAGCAACAACAAAGGGATCAGAGTCAAGAAGGAGGAAGAGGAGGATGCAACTCTCGCATCAACGAGAAAACAAGGTCAGTAGGAACGAAAGGAGGACATATCCAAAGTCAGATGCTTCAGATGTAGAGAAATGGGTCATTTCGTCATGCAGTGCCCTCGGAAGAAGGGCAAGGAAGAGAAGTCTGACTCAAAGGCTGCTCCAACGAAAGATGACAGAGAGGACGATGATGATTTCGCCATGAGTGCTCATGCACCTCTAGAGAAGAGGTGGGGTGATATTGAGCTGTAGTGAGGAGGACTACATGAGGGCAGGATCCTTGAGGTGCACAAACCCTTGGATGACATACGACTATGGGAGCCCTTAATGGCAGTAGCAGAATCACGGGAGTCAGTTGGTGCGAGGGATGATGGAGCAACAATGTCAGAGTAGAGCGCCAAAGTCTGAAGCAGCGCAGTGGAGTGTTGAACAGTGCGGAAGACACAAAGTAGATACAACAACAATGTTGTAGCATCAGAGGGTCAACACAAATTAGCAGCAGAGGTAGCATCAGCGTCTAGGGGCATCTAGACTGACCAACATGTCAGTTTTAGGGTGACTTTTAAGTTGCTTACTTCTCAACAATTGAGTTGCAGTGCAGCAGTTAGCAGTGGCAGTGCTATGGGCAACATGATGCAGCATATTGAGAGGGAGCTGCAGTACAGATGCAGTAGTGACAGTGGCAGTGTCATGGGCAGCAGTACAAAAAGTAGCAGCGCAGTGGATGAGGGGCAACAGGCCGAGCATTAGCAGCGCAAAGGACCGATTCCATGGATTAGTGTGATACTTCTGCTAGGAAGTATTGCTAGAGCACATTCCTCGCTAAGAGGGAGTGTTGATTTTTGGGTAGCATCGGATGTGCTCTAGCTCCGAAATTTTGTGGAGGGGCTAGAACACATGAGATCTCCAAGACCCAGAAATCGTTTGGTGAAATTCCACCCGAATTGTATTTTATTAAAATAATTAATATTTTTAATGGGGTTCCTAAGTCTAAACTTAGGAAAATTAAAATATTAATGGGTATTAATGAAAATATGGGTGAGAAGCTTCTAAGAGACGAGGATCAAGTCTAATTTAATCTTAGCCGTTGATTAGAGATTAAATCATGGCCGTTGATTTCTCAACAAGAAAAGTATAAAGGGAGGCTTGGGCTCAGTTGGATAACACATACAGAGAGAGCAACACTTGAGCTAGTTCGAAATTTTGGGGCGTGGTTTGCTAAGAATTTTGGAGTAAGTCTCTAGTGCAGAGAGGGGCAATTCGGCAGAGGGACTTCAGTCCAAGGCCAAGAATACATAGTAGAGAGGCAGCACAACACGAGGGAGAGACAACGCAACTCCAGAAAGGTGACACAAAGGCTAGAAGAGTTGGCGCAGTCACTTAGAGGCAACACTAGGGTTTCTGTGAGTCAGAGAGAGCAACAGTTCAACAAATTGATTTATGAGCCGTGAAGGCTCATTGGGATGGTGAGACAGCTCCTAGAGGAGGTGATGCAGTTCCAGCGCAGAGCTTGGAGCAGCCATCGCTGCACAACACTAGGGACAATGCAGTCACCTGTGGGGTTTGTTCATCCAGTTGCTGGATTCTCCAAAATATCTGTCTCCAGGTAGAGGTACTTCTGCCGAGTTTATTCTCGGTTGGGTGAGCTAGATTTGGCACCCTAGTTGTATTCAAAAATCTACTTAATAATAAAACCCTCATATTTGTTGCACCGGTTTTCCCACATTGGTTTTTTTCTGGGGTCGTTTAGTCCAAAAATAAGTGTGTCCTTTGTGTGGCTATCTCATTTATTTTTTTAGTACTTGATCTGTATATTGTTGTAGGCTGCAGTGTATTTGCATTAATATTTTCTGAGTAATTCTGAAAATAACTTGTTAAATGAAGAACACAAGTAGGTAATGCAAATCAGTTTACTGCAGTAAGATTTTTGGTTTGTTAGATTAAGAAATTTTCACATACAGCTGGGTGAGGGACCACATGGCTAGCTCAGGTGGCAGAAAATTGGTACAACGAGCTAGTAGGAGGCATCAAGGGGTTGCTGGCTGCCGGCCGAGGCTCATCATGGAGAAAAAAGTTCTCTTGGGGATATCACCCACATAGTGGTGGGTAACATCTCGCTCCAATAGGGACGTGATCTCTCGAAGAAGTGGATGAGGCTGCTCGAACGAGAGGTCACAAGAACTCCAACAATCTCTTGGTCACTGTAGCCCTATTATCTGCACATGTCAAAGATCAAAGCCATGGGGCAACATATTTTTCACGGTGTCTGATGACCACTCGTGCTTAATGTTAGCCCATAAACCAATAGAATATGTGATTTTTTTGTTTTTTTTGTTATATATATATATGCAATCTAATCTATCATGAGAAATATCATATGTGGTTGGTTCTAATTCAAAAATCATCATGCAATGCATCATACCTTGACATGCATATAGTAATGTTAGTAATAAGTGTAATCATAAAGCTAGTGCAACCAATATATCATCACATCGATATACATATGCTTGGTAGTATGATTATTCATGTGGAAACCCCCAAATCGAATGTGGACATAATCATATGGCGGATGAGGCGGGTGGGAGGCAGGAAAACATGATCTCCATTTGCAATAGAGGGAGGCCTTTGGAGAAAGAAGGCTAGTCATTCTAGAGGTCCAGGGCTCCCCTTCTAGGTACAAAATGGAGGAATGAATGATTACTCTCGAGAACTCCTCATCACAATCACTGCTTGTAATATCATGCTTTGAGGATGTCACATGGTTGTGATGAGAGGGGAACGAAGGGTGAGAGAAAGAAGGAATGCAACAAATAGGTCTCTTAATGTGATGGTCACAATGGGGAGGGGAGGTTGCAGAGTGATCATAATCCTGAGGATGGGTCAAAGGGGATAAAGTATATTCAATGAAGGGTTCCTCCTTGACACCATATTCAGAAAAGGGAAAAGGGGCATGGTCACTCGAGGCGATACCAAAAGGGATGAGGGACTTACTTGAGGAAGACTCAAGGTGATGAATAAGAAGAAAAGGCAAAAGGGAGGGTGAAGTATCATATTCAACAGGTTTTCCTTCCCCACATCCTAAAGGCTCAAGTGATTCGAATACATAATCATAAGATGGCTAGGTTAGAGCCTCAATGCTTTCCTCATTATAAGTATCAGAGATTTGTCTTTTATTAAAAGGAGAGTCAAAGGTTGGGATTTCATTTAAAGGAGAGTCAATCACTTCCATCAAAGATTATCCTTCTTTATGCAAGGGAAAATAATAATTCTCTTTCCCAAGGGTAACAATGAGTCTGTCATTATAAATAACGCTTGAGGGGAAGGGGAGACCAATCTCAACCTCATCCTCCTTGTTGGTGTCATAAATGGGAGCCCAATCAAATTGAGGACCAACGATTTCCCATTTCTCCCTTTCAATGTCGAAATAATCTTCAATGTCATTTTTGAAGGGGCTAATGGGGTCATCTCTCTCAAGGTTTTCAAAAGAGGATTCATCGGGAGTAATATCCTTGAGAAAGGTAGGGTTCATATCAATTTCACTTTCCATAAATTCATCCTTCCCAGCACATGTGCCCTCAAAATCATCCTGCCCATCTCGTTGTCCCAACGAGGACTCATCTTCATGCTCATCACCGAGGTCCTTGATGTCATCTTCATCTTGGTTGGTTGACATGCGAGATCTTTCTTCTTCTCTCTTCTCTTGAAGAATAATGGCTAAGGTATTTGTCACATGATTCTGGTAGTATGCTTCTAGGAGGAGAGCATTAGTAGGGTTCTCTTTATATTTACATTTCATCTTATGAAGCTTCACTTCTTCATCATATAAGTAGGAGAAGACTTCATTAGAATTATATTCCCTTACTACCTCCCTGCATGACCTGCTATATTCATCCATTCTTTCTTGTGTGATTTGGAGGCTTTCAGGATCCAACTCTTCGTCATCTTTAGAGGAGATGTTTTTCACTCCATTGCTATTCACACTCAATTCCATAATTGGTATTTGCTCATCATCCTCATCTTCTTGGTCATCTTGGTCATCCAAATCCTCATCTGGTAATGAGCCATATTTTTCCTTGATCTTGTGAGACAAGGAATTAAATGCACCAGTGTAATAGGCAAGCTCCAAGAAGCGATAATCTGTGGGCCCTTCTTCATACTCCTTCCTTATGCTATCGAGGTTGGACCTGCTCATGTTATAAAAATTGAGTATGAAGTCCTCATTCTCGTGCTCTATCAGATGATCACAAAGCTCAGACCATGAATCCAATCTTTCCCATAGGTCTTGTTCTTCTTCAGGGCTAATGTCGTGGATACTTTCTTCAACCATTTTTCATGATCAGGCATATAATGCGAAAATGGAGTCGCTAGGGTGAATTAAAATAACTTCACAAATGCCTGCTTCACCCTACAAGCATTGACTTTGAAGTTCAATGAGGAACTAGGACTTCGTTCCTCCAATGTAGTCGCCAATAATGATATGTCAATATGTCGTATGGGGAACAAAACACATGCCTCGTCCCTAACAACGACGCCATAAATGTTACCACTCAAACCAGCAGGGGACCTAAAAGGGGTTCCTTAGAGGGCAACTGCTAGGTCAAGGGAAACGATGGAGGCTTAGCCCACTGTCACCACAACCAAGTCTCCCTGCTCTTTACGAACTTTCACCAATGGGAGGAGTCCTAGTAGTGTAGGAATCACTTTGTAAAGTAGATGTCAATGGATAGGTGAGGAGTGTCCTTGAAAACCCTTTCCCAAGGTTGGAGTGAGGAATGAGACTTGCTTTCTCTTTAAGCAAGTGACTTGGTCCACCAAGGGTAAGGGGTGAGGGTTGGAGGGTTGAGGGAGAAAGGATAGGCTTATAAAGGAGTTTCTCAATCCCTACAATCTTTGGAAACTTGGATTCCCATATGGTCATTGCTAAATAGTCTTTATGGAGAAGTGGGACCACATGGGGCCAAGTGGAACCAACCTAGGTTCGGGGATGGAATGCAACAACCAATGATGTTCCTATTCTGGAAAAGGTGAGGGGAAAGGACCTGTTGACCACTACCGGTCAACCGCCCATAGCAGTACACCCCCTTTTTTCTTTGCAAAAAGGGTAGCGCTTGATCGACATGTCTGTGCCATCCTTCAGTCATCGACAGCTTGATCAATTTATGTTGTAAACCCAGTCTGCATGTATAAATTGTAAATAATCTTAGCAGATATGAGTCATGTTTGTAAATTGCCTAGGTGGACCTAATTTTCTAAGTGATAATCTACGTCCTGGAAGATTTTTCGTCTCACCGATCCATGATTGGCAGAGTTTTCCTTCAACCTAACCCCAAAGCTGGGATGGATTTTGTCACTAGAATCTTAGGAGAATCCTAGTGTGTTAATCTGCTAGATTATAGTTGTGTCGCAGAACTGGGTGATTTATGAGGGTCTATGTCAAATGGGTTTTCCCCCCTTGGGATGTAAAGTTGTAAAAGTCATGATGTGAAGTGTCTTGAGGGTTAGAAAATGTTTTAATCCCCTCATAAGTCCTAAGTCCTAGGTCTTAGGTGATTTTTCCAAAGGCTAAGTTCGAGGATCCATTTAAAAAAAAATTAAAAATTAAAAAAAAAGTAATAAAATAAGATAAAAAATAATAAAAAATTAAAGAAAAATTATAAAATAAAGCAAAAGCCCTAAAAATAATAAAATAATAATATTTTTGAGTAAATAAATGCAAAATTTCATTTTTTAATGAATTAACTAATTCGACGGATGAGATTAAGAGATATCTTGATTCTCATCGACGGTCGAGATCATTTCAACATGGATCACTCGAACTAGCCGTTGGGATTTTTTCCTTTAAATAAGGTCCTAGGGGGTCATTTGAGAAGATAAGATCTGAGAGTCTGGTGCTAAAGAAAGCTCTCTTGTAGTTCATTTTTTTTGTGCAATAAAGAAGACTTTGGTGATTCGTTCTCCACATTTCACTAGTTTCAATCCCACTTCTTCACCCCTGTGAGCATCACCCGATGCAATGAGTGCTAAGTGAACTATTCAAAAATTGAATGACTTACTTAACGCAGTTGAATCCCAAAAATGATATCTAATATAATGCACTGCGTAAATCCCCCATACTTAAAAGTTAAAAATCTTGCTGGTTACTCTTCGGAAAATGTTGTAAGATTGTTCTATTTTTTCTGCATAATTTTATTTTCAGCCATTAATGATAACTTAATGAAGATTGATCTAGGCACAGGTATCTTGTCTGATCTTTGAGGTTTGAATGATAGTTTAGATTCTGAAATATATTGGCAGGTATCTCCATTTGATCGGGGTTTCACTATTGTTTTCTCCTTCTATGTTGATGGTTGATTTTAAGCTGTGCAGGAAATCCTTTTTTAGATTTACCGGGCGTTAGGGGAAGTTCTCGGCTGAACCAGCCAACTCCCGGGTTGTGTTTTCTGAAAGAGCCCAGCCAGTTCTTGATCCCGGGCTTATCATTCGAAATATATTTTTTTATGAATGCATGCAGGGTTTTTTGAAGCATTTTATATTAAAATTAAATTCTGATAATATTATTGTGATTATTGATAAATCTGGCTTCTGAAGAGCTTTCAGTTTGTAAATACTGTAAATTTTTGCTGGGTTTAGGTTTTTTTTTTTCAAATTTTGTTTTATGCATATATTATATTAGGGTTTTTATGCTATTCTGCAGGTCACAGGTGCTACAGATCAGAGAAAATCTAGACATAATTGGAGAGGCTTCATCGTTTTCTGGGGTTTTCGGCAAGGAAAAGCTTCATCATATTTTCTAGATTTCTGAAGGAATTTGGGCGGATTGTTGAAATTGTTTTGCTGCTCAAAGGTTATTTGCATAGAGCAGGTTGTTTTTCTTATGCTCTCTGATCTTCCACCTGCTCAGCCGTCTCCATACTTCCCACTATCCCCATCGAAATGTTTTGTGGCCAGCAAACCTGTCAAGCACGCTCCACCTGCAAATGCACTGACTACCTGCTCAACCACGCAGCCAGCATTCTGCCGCCCTCTATCCATTGAATCACCTGCAAATTTACGTGAGGCTGCCGCTGCCAGAGCTTCCGTAAGCTTGCAAAATCTTCCAGGCAAATCTGCGTGGCTCGACTCTCTCTCACGCTGTCTTCTGCTCATTGAAAAATACCTGCAAGCCGCCGTCAAACAAAAAATTTGTTGCTACGCAGGCCAATCGACCCTCATCACGCAGACTTCGTTGTTCTCTTTCTTACGCGCTGCCTTTGCATCTTTCCACACGGCTATCCTTGCATGGCATCGACTCCCTTCCTCGGTTGACCAGCAAACGCATCTCCACCGGCCGTCGAGCATCCTGCAAACACTAAAACACTCAAGTTTTTTCCCTGTCCGCCGTAGAAGGGTTTTTTGCCGACGAAAAGGAACGAGTTTATTCTCTTTACGCAGGCAATCTCATTTCATTGTATTAACCATAGTGTTGGTCAAATATTGATAGGTATGGCGTTAGATTTAGTTAGATCGATTTTTTTTAAATTTTCCTGCCTTAGTTTTTAACGTAAATAATTTTTTTTTTTTTTAACAAATAAAAATTGATTTTCATTTTCGTTTAGATTTTATATAGGTTATTTAAATTTTAGATTAGTCTAGATTTTTAAATGTTAGTTTTAGCATTTAGTTTTTTTTTTTTTTAATCTTTATTTAAAAAAAAATAAAAAAATAAATAAAAATAAAAATAAATAAATAAATAAATAAATAAATGAAGAAAGAAGAAGAAGGAAAGAAAAATATCAAAATCGTTTGTTTTAATTTAATTTTTTAGTTTAGACATAGTTTTTTTTTAGTTTAGATTTAGTATTAGAATAGACGTTAATATTAGATTTTAATAGTTTTTTTTTTAGTTTAGGAATTAATTTTTTTTTTTTTTAGTTTGATAGTTTAATTTTATTAATTTTTTTAAGCTTTAGATTTAGTTTAAATAGTTTTTCTTAGATTTTATTAAAATCATAAAAGCATAAAAAATATTGTGGGAAATTTTTACCAGATTTCAATCTTGGTTCAGGGACTTATCGCGTTTTATTTTTTCCTTCTGAGATTCAAATTTTTTGATGTGGAATGAATGTTTATCATTTTGATCATTTTGAAGATTAACTGCATGACTATGATATCTGGTTAATGTTCATAATTTGCATGGTTGTTTAAAGCATTTATCTTTTCGAAATTTTTAATCGCTGGATATCGTTATTGAACTTTAATCATTATAAGAACTTTGTGGTTTTACTGGATATCTTGCATCGTTCAGGTTATTTGATGATAAATGATTGCTGTACATGGTTTATATCTCTGCAACATCTAGTAAACAATCGTTTAAACAAGCATCAAACCCACAAGGCACTGGTCTTTTAACTTCACAAAATCAATTTAGTGCTCGTTTCTTCGTGTCTCCCAAACCAACTGGTCGACAGTTGGTCTTCATCATCTCATAGGGTCTACCCCCCTTAGCCGCGGGAGACAGGCTTAAACGGAGAGATCGGGGATCAGAGTGACAGCCCCCGGTCTGAGCGTTGTCGTGTCAATCTGTGCGACAACAGGACCAAACAAGAATATTTACTTCAAAAGGTTGAATTGATCCTTTCGGTCTAGCCTTGGGGATGCCTAGGCAAAATTCGATCCTAGAGCTAGGGCTTGGGGTTCCCAGAGATTCCACCATTAGAATTGCCTCAAATTTGGAGGAGAGGGAGGGGACGCACCAACACAATAGCTTGTAGGAGATCGAAGTTTTTCCTTGGGTCAATTCCCGGGAAATTGGTGCCTTATGTGACCTAATGGGGCTATACTTGGGGAAAAGGGGAAAATAGTAAAAAGAAGGTTAAAATGATCACCCCTTTAAGGGACTAATGCCTAATTCACTTGGGGATATGGAGTCAAAGATGATAATGAGTAAGAACTTGGTTTCTTGATCAAGGAGGCCCAGAAAGTCAACTTCATCCAATGTTGAGGGAAAGACAAGAAAAGTGACCTTCAAGCATTTATACTTCAAAGCAAACGATGCAAGCTAAATAATCTCTAGTACATTTCATACATATAACATTGGCCCATACATTAAACTAAAACAATGTTGCTTGGGAGCGGGAGCGGGAGCGAAAACGGGAGCGGGAGCGACCATTTTCAGAAGCTCTCGGTTTGGGAGCGAATCCGGGAGCGATTTTTTAAAAATATATATATTTTTTATATTTTTTAATTTTTGATACATATATGTCAACAAAATCATGTAGAATGATGAATTAGACATAAAAGACATAAAAAAACATAGATTGATCATTGAACCATATCACATCAATCATCTAGAAATTATAATCGTCATCAAGTTCATCAACCATGTCTACAAGTTAGTAAAATACATATTACAACTGCAACATATTGAGTCTCATGAATCATGATTCCTCAAATTCAATCTTAAAGTTTCAACTTCAAGCTTTCAAAATTGAAAATTCAATAACATTTATCATCATTGATCACCAAAGTTGTACTTGTAAGCTAAGTTTAACCATTACAAGAAGTAATATCTTAGATATTTCTAAGTCCTAACTTCTAACTATTAACATGATATGAAATGTTATAAATTTATAAAATGAAACATGAATAATCATATAATGAAATGAAATGAAACAACTTTAGTCTTTCACGAAGCATCATATTCATAATTCACAATCATTACCAATGAGTTATAATTGCCAAGGCCCAACTTCAAACTTCAAATTTTCATTGTCACAGTGATATATTGTTTACAAAAAATATCATTATGATATGAAAGAGTCAAGAGTCAAGAGTCAAGGACTCAGAACTCAACAGTTATGAAAACTAAAGTCTAATAGAAACTAAAAAAGACAAGTAAACTGTAAATCTACATAAACCTCTGCTACCCTTGCTCATCTCACCGGAACAAACCGGTTACGTCGAGGGAAGGCAAATTATGGACGGGATCATTCTATCAAATGAAGTGATTCACTCCCTCAAGATTCTCAAAAAGCCAGGTATGCTTCTCAAGTTAGATTTATCAAAAGCTTTTGACAAACTTAGTTGGAACTTTATTCAAAAAATGCTTATCGCTTTTGGCTTCAGTCATACTTGGACAAGATGGGTCTATAATTTAATTTCCTCCCCAAGCTTCTCTGTACTGCTAAATGGTTCTCCTTCGCAACCTTTTCGGCCTTCAAGGGGCATTAGACAAGGGGACCCATTATCGCCTTTTCTCTTTGTTCTCATGGCGGAAGGGCTTGGCAGACTGTTGAAGGCAGCCATCTCCACTCAAATGTTAAAAGGAATCTCAGTTCATGGCTCTCCTCCTCACTCCCATCAACAATTTGTTGACGACACTTTGCTATTTGGCCACCCATCCTCACAGGAAGCCTCGGTTTTTAAATCCCTGCTCTCCATCTTCTCAAAAGCTTCCGGAACCTCCATCAACTCTTCGAAATCCCATCTATATTTCTTCAACACCCCTCTCTCCACTCAAAGAAATATAGCTAGAATTCTGCAGTTTACCATCTCTAAACTGCCGTCGACCTATCTAGGAGCCCCCCTTGCTGCGGCTGCAATCAATCACTCATCCTGGCAGTCTCTTCTTGACAAGTTGGAATCCAAACTCTCACACTGGACCTTTCGTGCTCTTAACACAGCCAGTAGGCTTGTCCTGATCAAGTCGGTTCTCCAAGCCTTGCCTTTATATCTCTTTTCTCTGTTAGCAGCACCTAAATGGGTCCTTAAATCAATCCGCAATCTACAGCGAAATTTTCTCTGGGGTTCGTCGGGCCTCAACAGAAAGTGGGCACTTGTAAAATGGTCTGATGTATGCAAGCCCAAATCTGAGGGGGGACTGGGACTTCGAGACCCTTTACATAGCAATGACATTATGGGGGCTCGCATGTGGTGGAACTGGATCACCAAGCCAAATGCCTTATGGGCCAAATTGTGGCAGGCCAAATATGCCCCTGGCAGCCATTGGAATGATCTAATTAGAATCAATTCCACTACTCAAGGATCTCCCATATGGAACGCAGCCAAACCTCACAGTAAATTCATTCAAGAACATTGTTTTTGGGAGGTACACTCAGGAAACTCAGCCAGATTTTGGGAGGATTCGTGGCAGCAGCTCCCCAGACTGACAACAGTTTTTCATAAGCCTCTCTGGCAAGAGCAGATGCAACAAGCAGGACTCACACAAGTCAATCAGTTTTGGCAGCACTCTGATAACACTGACTTCAGAACCTGGAAGAAGGCCAGTCTCTGGCAAGATAATTGGCAAAGCGAAACTTATGAGGACATAGAGGAGGAACTATCATACAGGAAAATCAGATACTCCTCTCTACAGGACCGACTCAGATGGGGACACAAACACAAAGGCACATTCACGACTCAAGAAGCCCATCAGCTCAGATATAATGGAAACCAACCAATCAAGGACCCGATTTGGGAAAAGATCTGGCGACCAGAAATTTGGCCCAAAATATCCACCTTCCTATGGCTGCTTAGCAAACGAAGAATATTAACCTGGGACAACCTGATAAAACGAGGTTTCGTGGGGCCATCAAGATGTCCGAACTGCAACATTGCCTCTGAAACGATAGGACATCTCATGGAATCCTGCTTGTTAGCAAAGCTAATATGGGGGAAAGTAGAGAGCTGCCACATGAGAACAGATGCCAGGACAGAAGATATAGCTGAAAACTTAAGGAAATGGGATCCCTCTCCCTACAAAAGTCAGCTTCTCAACCACTTGTGGAGACTCCTACCAGGTTTCATATATTGGATTCTCTGGAAAGAACGAAACCACAGAATTTTTAATAACTCTTCCAGGCCCATGGAAGCCTTATGGTTCATTCTCACCAATCAATTGCAAGAAACTTTGGCCCTTAAATCATGGTCAGACACGGATTTGCCAGATACTCCATTAGAATGCAAGATCCTGAAGGCTTGGAACATAAATCTCTCAACGCTCCAAAAAGAAGGTACCAGACCCACTATCAGCAGCTCCTCTCCTTCTAGCTGGTCCCCCCCTGAGTTTGCAACCTACAAAATGAATTTCGATGGGGCGGCCAAAGGAAATCCAGGGCTGGCAGGTTATGGAGGACTCTTCCGAAATCACACAGGGGAAATAATCCAAATTTTCTATGGTTCTTTAGGTAAAGATACCAATAATGTGGCCGAATTAGAAGCTTTATGGAGAGGACTATGCATTGCAGAACAACACAACTACTTCCCTTTGGAAATAGAAGGTGACTCATTAATCCTAATCAACGCCGCCCAAAGACTCCAAGCAGGCACGCCGGCGACCAAGGTAGCCACGAGTTGGAGATTATTAAGCAGACTAGAATCCATGGAGGAGAAGCTTCACACCACCCAGAGTATAGAGTTCAAGCATGTAAGAAGAACAGCGAACAAGGTGGCAGACAGATTAGCCAACCAAGGAGCCTCTCAAGGCATTTCCTATTTTGCTGGATCACTGGACAATTCCGAAGATGACAAGCTCAATTATGACTGTATCTCTCTGGCGAAGAAGGATCTCATCATCCCGGATGCGGGTGATTAAGTATCGTAAGCACGACACGCGCCATCACGTGGCCGGGTGTCACGACCTCAATGAATGGAGGTACCATGCGTTAAGGGATTTTAATGAAGTTAAGAGCGATGAAGTGAAGGCATTAATGCCTGTCTTCTCGGCTCGAGGGAGGCAGTTGGGCAGCAGGGTGATGGAGGAGTTTAAGCTGAGGAGGATGGCATGTCTGCAGGAGTATGGTGAGTCTGGTAGGGAGACCCTCCTCTGCGCAAGCAGCAATGTGAATGCAGAGCCGAGGGGTGAGACTGTTGTCTGTGAGCGCGTTGTTTGTGAGACTGTTCTCCGTCGCTGGAGTGTGAACTGGTGCTATATGCTGAATTTCCTGTTGCTGATTCTTGTTGTTCGAGAGGTGAATTTGCTCCGTCATTGGGCTCGAGGGGCGGATACAGGTAATTGGAACTGGTTCTGGAAGTGGGTTCTTGGCGCCGGTTCTTGGAGCTGGTACCCGAATCTGGTTCTTGGAGCTAGTTCCTGGAGCTCGGGGGCGTTGCGGCAGTGGACTCTTGAGGCCGGAGTCAGAGCGTGGTGGTGGAATTCGCTCTTGTCACTGGGAGCTGCTCTGGCCCTGGTGAAAGCTCAAAGCATTGAAATTGGAAGGGAATTAAGGATGCCGAGGGATAGGCCAAGAATGGGTAGTCGGAGGGGAGGAATTCAGGGCCGAGCGCCGCCAAGAGAAGACCATTACTCCCCTTCTTCAATAGAAGTCACCTCGCAGCCCCGTTGGTTTCAGGATAGCAATGATGAAGTTGGAGGGCAGAAGGAAAGCAGCCCTATTGATGTTGATAGCCAGAGAGAGCTTCCCATGCTCAGGTATCGCCTCCCCTGTCCGCATGTCAACTCCTCTTTGATTGTAACAATTGCTGTGGAACCTGGTATCAAGCCTCAGTTGGATAGGCGGCATTCCAGTGGAGACGACTCCCCTGTCGCTTGCCTTCCGGTGGGTGCAGACATTGGTTGGGCCCAGCCCGAGCGCATTCCAGGGCCGGGTTGGTCGGTTCCTTGTCACGCGGGTGGGCTGAGACTGGAACGCCCTGGCCCCAATTTGGACCCTGATGCTGGCCCCTCGGTGCGTGAGGCTACTCCTCTGCCTGGTCCGAGTGAGGGTAAGCAGAGATTGGAGCGCCCTGGCCCCAATTTGGATCCTGAAGCTGGCCCCTCCGTGCGTGCGGCCACTCCTCTGTCTGGTCCGAGTAAGCCTGCCCGAAACGACAGTCCTCATAAGATCATTCAGCTCTCGGATTCGGAGAACACGCTCCACTTCGGATGCAGAATTGCAGAGGAGCCACAGTCCACTGATGAAGAATGAAATTGTCATGGTAACTTCTGTTTTGTATGGGATTTTCAGGTGCAATTCGGTCATATTGTCAATGTGTCGGCTTTATAGTTCAAATGTCGCATGTAAATGTCCAAGTGTCAAGTGTCTTTGTCCAGTTGTCTGTGTCTTTGTCTTTGTCTTTGTCTGGGTCAGCAAAAGGCCCTGGTGTGTTTATGTGCATCAAATGTTCAGTCCAGACATGGTCAGTCTTTCAATGTTATGTAACAGTGTCAGCAGTGGTACAACAACTTACCCAATTTTGAACACATTCATTTTGGGTGCTGTAAAATGGGCAAGGCCAGGGCGCATAAGAAAATCCACTTAAGCCTTGCCCTATGTAAACTTTTTTGTATATTTGCTTTGTAAGATAATAGAAGTAGTCAAATTCAGAAAAAAAAAAAAAACTGTAAATCTACATGTGGCCCTTGCCACGAGAGACTCCAGGACTATAAGCAGGTCGTGGTGGTATTCTAGGAGTCTCCCGCACAGACCGACGACCAGAACTAGAACCTCCACGTGAGGGTGTAGATGGAGGTGGCAATAGCAAAGGAACAAGACTCGGACCTCGAGCACTGCTACTGGATGGTGGAGGTGGAGGTGGCATGGCTGCTGCAGCTGTTTCATCTTCATCCCTTACAAGTTCCTCTTCCAGTTCTTCAAGATGTAGAATGCCATCCTCCAAATTGTCATCCTCTGGGTGATTGTCCCAAATTTTATATGTGGGATCCTCATAAGCCCGATCACAGTAATGACTCAACAACCTCAAGTTGTAGTGCACATAAACCAAGCTTTCTGCTCGGTTTTCATTGAGTCTGTTTCTTTTCACATTATGTATGTAGCTGTAGGTGCTACAACACCTCTCTGCAGAAGAAGTATTTACAACCTGTGAAAGAACTTTTTTTGCCAATTTTGGCAAAAGTCCCTGGCTGCCATATGTTTCCCACCATGTGAGAGTATCAAATCTATCTCTGTCGTCCATTGCATGGAAGTTACCATACAAACCAGTGCCACTGAAGTATCTGCCTATTTCAAGGCGCACAACTGCACATTCCTCCTTGTCAGGTACCAAATTTTCTAATGCTTCCAAATATCCTCTAGTTACCTCTGGATCTAAATGGGGTTTGGTCTTAATCCCACCCCCTGCTGCAGGTTGGCCCAACCAAGATGTAGAGTAGTATTTTGGCGTAAGGATATACACCAAGCAATGTAGTGGAAGATTAAGTCTATTCCACCGTTCACACACACAATCATGAATCAGTTTGTACAAGTCGGGATCTCTGTTATGAACAATATCTTTTATTTGCCCCAACATGGTATCCATCTGCTCATACACCTCGCCAATCACTGGTTTGTCTGTATCTGCAAACCGAATCATGTGATAAATGGGCTTGGTGAAATTCGATACTTGCCTCACAGTTGTCCAAAACTGACCATCAAGAGCAGCCTCCTCCACCAGTTCAAAACCTCGCATGTCAGCGGCATTTGTAGCCCTTTCCTTTAATACCTGCCAATGTGGACTTGATACCATGCTAGCCAATGACTCTCTTACCTTCAAAAGGCACCTGAAGGTGAGGTAATAGCTACCAAATCTGGTCTTCGCAATCTTCAACAACTCCAATCTCGAGTGACTGCGGAGAAGGCCATGGGTATTGCTATGATTTGTAATAAATTTTATCATTTGTTTGCCTTTCTTGTACAAATCACCAATCCATTGGTATTGTTCATTTTTGTTCTTGACAACATCATGCAACAGAAGGTTCAATGTGTGAACCAAACATCCAGACCAAAATATGTTGGGGTATATCCTCAATAATTGCTCCCGCTGCCTTACAATTAGGAGCATTATCAGTGATGACTTGGATGACATTGTATGGCCCAATACGGTCAATTGTTTCAAGTAATGCTTCTGCAATGTTGATGGCGGTCTTGAACTTGTCTGAGTAATCATGTGAAGTTAGAAAGATGGGACCACTAACAGACACAGTAAGAACACTTATCAATGGCTTGCCTTTTACATTTGTCCATCCATCAGATACAATGGACACCCCATGGTCAGTCCAAGAACTTGTCATTCTATTCAAAGAATGTGATATTTTTGCGTTTTCATGATCAAGGCCAACGGTTCTTGCCTTGTCATACCCAGGACTCTTGTATCCTTTAGGGCCATCATTTATGGCAGAAACCATTTCGTGCCAATAAGGTGAGCGAAGAACATTGAATGGTATCCCACATGCATAGAGAAACCTGTAAACCTTTGAATCCACATCATTCCTACACCCCTCATCAAGGAAATCTGATATGGTTCTACGCCTTAAAGATGATGACCCTGTGCCTCCGTATCCACTGCCTTGGGAGGATGCTGAAGGAGTTCTTTGTGATTGTGAGCTTGGTTCAAAGAAACCCCTTGATTTTTTTGATTTGTATTGGGCTTCCTCCTCTTCCCTTATGTATTTGGCTCTATCTGCTGCTGACACCGCTGTACAAGTTTTGGTTCCTATTTGTTTGTCTCCATCCCATGGCCTTTTCTCGCAGAGGTGTCTTCTAGCACGGGTGTATGAACCTGTGTAATCAGTGTTGCAATGGGGGCAATGAAATTTAGTGGTTCCACCCCCTCTCCCTGTTTCAGCCCTGTTAACATATTTCCACAATGGGGTTTGGTCTTGTTTAGTTTTTTGAGGGTCATGTTCACCCTCCTCCAGCTCCTCTTCACCGAGGTTTTCAACAATTCGACTTTCTCCAGCTTCTTCACCCCCCTCTTCAGTTTGGCCCCTCCGTTTCCTACTCTCCAGCACCATAATAACCATAAAAGGGACCAAGAAGAGGAAAATGCCAAGAAATATAGCCAGGTCCATGGTGTTTGATGTTTGTAGGGTTTTGAATCTGCAAATTAATTTAATTTATTGGGATTAATTAATTTAATTTAAATTCATGATTTTTAAACTAAATAAACTAAATTAAATTAACTAAATTACTACCTAACTAAATTAAACTAACTAAACTAACTAAATTACTAAGTTACTTACCTCTTTGCAGGCTTGCTCCTCGCTTCTCCTTGCTCCTTTGCTCTTGCTCTCCAAGAAACTCAACTCAATGAAGTGATAATGAATTTTTTTTAGGCCCATTGGGCTTTTAAAACAATTTTTTTTTTTTTAATTTAATTTTTTTTGAGGTCTGCGGAATTTTTTTCCGTCGGATCGCTCTCGGCGCCGCTCGAAACGCTCCTGGAGCGATTTTTTAATGCTCGGGAGCAATCGGGAGCGATCGCTCCCCGATCGCTCTCGGGCTTAAAATTTCGCTCCAGGAGCGACGGAGCGATCGCTCCTGAAAATGGCAGGGAGCGCGCTCCAGAAAATCGCTCCCGTTCGGGAGCGATTTCGGGAGTGCGCTCCCGAGCCGCTCCCGCACAGAGCGCGATTCGGGAGCGGGTTCGAGGGGGAGGGGGGGCGCTCCCCCGCAACTATGAACTAAAACATGCTCAATTCCACATTTCAATTTATGCAGCAACTAACCACAATTTGGATGCCAGTAAATATCTTAATACAATCTGGATGCCCCAGAGAAAATGGTAATCCACTCAAAGAAGATAACTGAGAATTTCCCACAGTCATTCTGGAGATTTTATCCTGTCCGTAGCTCTTGGATAACCCACTGCACAGTCTCTGCGTGATGTCTGTGTCGGGACTCCCTCTGACTGCGTCAACCAGGGCTGCTGCTGCTTCTGCTGCTGAGAAATCGAGATTTATCTTGCCAATCATCCATAGTGATTCGTGGAATTGATCTCTACTTATCCCCCAACACTTCTGCATCAAACTCCTCCAGTTTCTACGCTGTCCCTCTGCGTCAATCTCCTCCAGCTGTTGCACTGCCCCTCCTTGGCTTAGCGCTGGCTCTATTACCCTTCACTGTCTTGTCTGACGTATATTCACTGGAACTGGAAATGATTCCCTTCCAGTATTGCCTCTGATCCTCATTGCTTGATCACTGGTTTGAATTCCTTAGCAAACCCTACCCTAGGAAAATCAAACTAACTGATCAACTCTCTATGTATTTCAAATGAACCACAAGCCTCCTTCTACTTTTCTTGTTGAGACTTCAAATACTGAGATTAAGTGTCTAATCAACGACTAAGATTAAAAACATGACTTGATCCTCCTTCTTGATCATTCTCACACATATTTTGATTAATACCCATTAGTATTTTAATTTTCCTAAGTTTAGACTTAGGAACCCCATTAAAAATATTAATTATTTTAATAAAATACAATCCGGGTGGAATTTCACCAAACGGTTTCTGGGTCCTTTAGAACTTATTTGCCTTAGCCTCTCCGCCAATTTTCATGGCTAGAGCACATTCAATGCGACCAAAAACTAACAAGCCCAAGTTCTGCACCTGCTTTAAGCCTCGTCAAGGGCTTCTTCAAGAACTCTCCAAGGAAGTATTCACAATGCTTCAACAACAAGATGTTTCTAAATGCTACTACTGTAATCTGAGTTTCTTCAAAGCAACAGGTCTGAGCCTTCTTTCAAGACGACTGCCTTGAGTTAATTCCAAAGGATGTCTGTCCGATCCCTCCACAATTGACATTGTTAATCTGAGTCTCTCAAACTATTTACTGGTTTAGGGTCGGCACAAGTCCGAGCTCTCTATTCACTGTAGAATAGTCCGAGCTCCCAATAAAGACAAGTGATTATCCTTAAAGTAATCACGGATCCGATGTGTAGTCCGAGCTCCAGAGGTGACTGTAACTCCGAGCCTTTAAGCTATTTCCTCTCCACAAATAGTCTGAATATTACTTCACCCTTTTTATCACTAAGCCTCCTCTAGTAGTCTTACGAGATCACAGTCTTTCACACTTTTATATTAAGATTTGGGCTTCACCAGGATTGCACTACCCATGAATCTACACTCCACCAAAATTGAAATGTCCCACGAATTTGGGCTTTATTGAAACTAAAATGTTCCCCGATCCGAGCCACAGGGTTTCTACAGATCCGATTTTCGAGCTCTAGAACAAATATCGCCAAACAATTTAATTCTTCAATTCCTTCTTGGTGTTCCAAGTTCACGAGTTGTGAACAGTGTATTTTTCTCTTTGATAGATCTTCACCAAATCGATAAGTTTAAATGAAGGTTTAAACTTGCATTTATAGGAGTTTAGCCAATAAACAAAAAGACACGTTCATTAAAGGAGAGGCTAACTTGTGCATGAGGTGGCACATTGAAAATATATTAAATAGCTATGGGAAGGGGTCTTTGTTAATAATCGACCAAATATAACATAGTTACATTGTTACGGACGTCGGAAACCATATTATAATAGCAAGATAGGAGGGGCCATGGCTTTTAGTCAAACAAATAACGCGAAACCATATTATAATGGATGCCAGGAGGTCCCACATGCCACATCATCACTTTACTCTTGTACATCGACACCACATGGATATCAGAGGTTTGTATCGAAAGCTTTAACATGACATGGCCTGCAAGACTTGCGATATAGAAAAGTTTCGACGAGGCGGACATGATATTATATTAGACATGTTATGATAAAGCCAATTGGGTCTGTGACCATATCGGCAATCGGCAATTGGAGGGTCTTATCGGAGGTGCCATATCGCATCGGAGATCAGAGCTCCATATCGCACATCGAGATCGGAGGTCCATATCGCACATCGGAGATTGGAGGTCCATATCGTATATCAACTAAGTAACTTGACACGGGGATTCGGGATTCGTAGGATACAGGGATTTCAGTGTCGGATTCAGACACGTTGACCCCCCGAAACAGGACACGTAGGATTCGTTATATATATATATATATATATATATTAAAAATTAGATATTTGTTACACAAATTCTCATTAATGATACAAATTCATTGATTTCAAACATAGATATTCATCTAGATGTTAGTTTTACTGTTTACAAAGTAAGTTAGTAACGTTATAGCATGCATAGTACATACAAAATTCAAATACATGTCACATAAATCTTGATTCATAAATGAAAGATAACTTACAAGATAGTAAGATAAAGACACTGACAACTGTAGTTTTCTCATTAAGTCATCAAATCAAAATGTGTTACATAGGTAGTGCAATGCTAATGGCAAATAGAAATAGAAAATATAAAACAACTATAGGTATACAAGCCTCAAGGCAATAGGTAGCCCATGACTCATGAGTCATCAATCCTTATAGTCATCATCAGAATCAGCATCAATGTCCTCATCATTATGGTCACCACTGCTCTCCTTTGCATCCTCCTTCTTCGCTGTATCCATAGTCGCCTCTGCATCTGCTGGTGTGGAGGATGACCCCTCTAAAATATCACCGTCATAAAATCTAACAGGCTCTAGCATTGGATCATTGAGATCTATGTTGGCCAATGCCAACTCAACACTGCTGTCCAGATCCATATCATCAGGAAAGACATCCCACATCTTTGTCTTTCCCCTCAGCCGCTCTTCCCTCTGTCTGTAAATAAGACGAAGGTTGGTGTGCACATACATCATTGTCTCTGCCCTGGACTGCTCAAGCCTGCTCTTCTTCACACTATACAAATTCCCATATGTGCTCCAATTCCTCTCACAACAAGAGGATGAAGTGACCTGAGAGAGGAGCCTCATGGCTAAGTGCTGAAGAGGAGGGCTTGTTGCCCCATGATTTGCCCACCAAGAATAGGGCTTCTTAGCCCCCCTGTCTCTAATCACATCATATCAACCAGTGCCAACGGAAAACTCTGCAAAGGCATCCTCCACCTCATCAAGCAATGCTCTATCCTAGAAAACCCACCTCAATGCATCTTTCCTCCCCTGTGAGATTTGACCATCCATGTGAGGAGGGAATTTGCGGGAAGGTCCACCATTCAGCCACTCATGGCTGTAGTATTTTGGGTTCAATGAGTGAGCCAAACAATGTAAAGGTGTGCAATTCCTGTCCCATCTGCTGACAATAATACCCTGTATAGTACCACAGAAGGCCTCTGGTGATGTCTCATACTCGGGGCACTCACTCTGTAGAATAATGCTCCTCACAGACTCAATCATGGAATCCCATCCTTCATAAACCTCTCTTAGGATGGGTTTGTCTGTATTTGCAAATCAAAGCAAAGAAATGATAGAGTCCATGATCTGAATAATTAGATCTACCCTCTCCCACCAAGCATCATCTATCACTGTGTCCTTCACTCTTTTAGAGGCTACTTGATTTGTCTTTTTCCAAAAAGACCAAAACTCAGAAATAACCATGGCCCCAAGAGCGGTGTTGACCTCCCTCAACCTCTTCAACATGATGAATGAAGAGGCAAACCGTGTATCAACAATCTTCAACAATGATAGATTGTTGTACTCCTTGTAGATAGTGAGGGCATTTGTATGATTTTGCACAAAGTTACGGATATGCCGTGCATCCTCAATAATGTTACCAATCCAGAGCACATCAGAATCAATGGATTTCAGTGCTAAGTTCAATGAGTGGACAATGCAAGGTGTCCAAAATACTTGTGGATATTTAGCTTCCACAAGCATGCCAGCAACCTTGCAAACAGGTGCATTATCTGTAATGATTTGCACACAAGAATCACCACCTACATCTTCAATAACTTTAATAAATAACTCACCCATAAATTGTGCATCTTTGTATTCTCCAAGTGTATCCACTGCTTTCAAGAAAACTGGACCATTCAAGGAAGACACCATGAAGTTGATGAGTGGGTGTCATGCTGGATCTGTCCATCCATCAGAAACAATGCTAACCCCAGATATTGACCATGATGCTTTAATAGGCTCAAGCATTTTTTGCACCTCTTTTTTTGCCTTCGTCAACAATGTGGTTCTAAGCTTCTCTGAACTAGGCGGCACATACCATGATGGAGACCCATGAGTTAGAGCTCGACACATCTCAATAAATATAGGTGAGCATGCAACATTAAATGACATGAAGTTTTGAGAGAAAAAGAAGGCAATGGTGAGATCAAGCTCTTCTCGTTTCTCTTTTTGAAAAATCTTGTCCATTGGACCAAGTGAAATTGCTTTTTTTTTTTTTGCTGCTTGTCCCCCAATAGAGCTCTCAAATGGAAATTTGGTGGTGCCTTTCCTAAAAAATGGAAGGGGGTCTTCGTTCTTGGTTTTTCTTGATTTTGCAGCAACATTTGCCATACCAACAGTTAACTCTTTTTCCATTTCTTTCCTCTTTTATAAAGGAACAACTTTACAAGCTCCAACTCCACAACCTGGTAAAGCCAATAAATGGCCTTTCACACGGTAATATGTGCTTTTGAAAGAACTGTGGCAAAAGTTGCATCTCCAATGCACATTGCCTCCTCCCCCTTGGTGCTTGTCCCATCCTCTCTTGTGACATATTTCCACAAGGGATATTTCTCAATGTTGTCTTTAGGAGGAAGTCTTCCCTCAACATTACTTGCAGCAGACTTTGATGATATTGGGGGAGGAGGGGCATCTCCAATGGAGACATTCTTCCCCTTCCTTTGCCCTCTACTTGCTGTCCTTGATTGAGTCATGAATACTATAAAAAAATAAACAAAACATGCACACATTTGTAAAAAAAATTCATATACAAACTGTTGTAATAGAAATGCAAAAAATAGAGATGAAATGCACTTACCTGGTGCTTGAATCTCCTTGTGGAATGATCCAAACCCTTAGCTCCTTGCTCCAAACCCTTAGCTCCTTGCCCACAGCTCACTATTTGCAAAAACGAATGAGAGAATAATGAAAAGAACAACGCTGTTTTTATGTTGCGGGTTTCACTTGTTTGGGATTTGAATCCCAAAATCGGGACACGATGTGTCCTAACGGGACACAACCGGGATTCGATCGTGTCCCATTAGGACACGTGTCCCATTTTTGGATTCGAATTCCCATCGAATCGTGTTGGATTCGTGGGATTCAGACACATGGCCTGTTTTGGACGAATCAGGTTTTAGAGTATATTAGAGATTGAAGATCAGAGCTTGGGACTTATCAGAGATCGGAGTTTTGAGTGGCGACACAATTAAAAAAAACGCCGATATGATATTTCTCCGGTTTGGTTTTATTATATGCATTGTGATATATTCCGATAATGGATTATTAAAGATTGCAAAGTCTATTACTCCAATAACACTGCTTTTTCTTTTTGGCTCTTTCTCTTGGGCATATGCGGTCTTCTCTTGGAACTGCTCCCCCTTGGCTTGTCTTGGCTTCCGATGGATTTTCTTTGGCTCCCGATGGCTTCTCTTTGAATTGCTTCTCGCTCTTCTCCTTGGTACTTGCTCCTCTTGGCTTCCGATGGCTTCTCTTTGAACCGCTCCTCGCTCTTCTCTTTGGTACTACTCCTCTTGCTCCTTGGGATTGCCCCTTGGGTCCAACACTTCTTGGGATTCTGTCTGTATACATATATATATATATATATATATATATTTAGTGCTTATGCTATATTCAATCCATATGGCCATCAATGACAACACTGATATCTCAACATGAAGAAATAAACACTGGAAGAAATACTAGCACACACACATAAAATAACATAGTTATTTTTGGACTAATGTCCCTGGAAAAACCCAACTTGGGAAAACGGGTGCAACAATTGAGGGTTTTATTGTAGGAATTTACAAGCTAAGTTCCTTAGATTGAAGACCAAAGGACACCACTCACAAACAGATCATAGATCAATACACTAGTATTCTTGACGTGGTTAAAACCCTCAAAGAGTGAAACAGTCCATGTCCTTATCCAATGTGGCCACTTCAGACAATTTATTAATGTAAAAGAAAGAGAATTTACATAAGCTTCTCTCATGAATAGTCTAGGACAAATGACCCTCCATGCTCTTTAAATAAAGATGATCGATCAATATGGTGTTAAGTCACAGGTCAAGTGTCGGTAATACCGAGGAGATAATGAATTGTCAGATCACTTTTTGTCTAGAATATATCATGATCGTCAGAGTGTAAGTTACAAAAAGTACATACTTAAAGAAACATACTTTAACTAACTATACACTAGATCAAGTTATACTTAATTAATTCTTATGTGTCGGAATATCCTAACATTCCCCCTTAAGAACAACTTGGAATAGGATTGAAGGATGTACAAGGATGACACAATAAGAGAAGGAAGGAGGCATTAGGGCCTATTTTTATTATTATGTAGCAGTGAAATAATATGAGTACAACTGGATGCCGAAACTGGCAATCCTACAGAGAAATACTGGCAAGAAATCTAGTGAGGAGAAATTCCTCGATTCACAGGCAAATTTGGGCTCTGACCTCAGCTCAAATTGAGCTGTCCAAATTGCCTCTGCGCAGAAACTGCATCACCCTAGTGTAGTTGTTGCTGCTCTCAGCTTGGAACAACTTCTCAAGCCGTCTGACCAACTGTTGTTTGGGAAAATGTCTCTCCTGGCCTCTAGAACCTCTGCCTAGCTTTGGGCACTGAAATTTTGCTTCTCCCCAACAATTCGACTTTGCCTCTAGTGGCTACTGCGTCGCTCTGCATCAACCTCTCTATGGCTTCTCTGCCTCTCTGCAAATGCACTCACCGTACCAGGGAATCTTCCTTCGGCTTCACTGTCCCTGCCCCTCTCTCACTACTTCGATTTCTTCGGCTCTCTCTCCAGCAACTGAATGTTGTTACTCAGGAAATCGATCTGCTCATGAAATCGAACTGCACAAGCGTGTTCTCCAAGAGCCATCGACTTCTTCTTATAATCCTCTATTGAGACTTCAACAACCAAGATTAGATCTTAATCAATGGCTAGGATTAACTTGAAGTCGATCCGTGTCAGTTTCTAGAAGATTTACACCATAGCTTAATTAATTCTGATTAATTAGTCATATTCCCTAAGTTTAGGGTTAAGAAATATTTACAAAAATGACTAATAATCTAATTAAGTCATTTATAGGTGGAATTTCTAGAAACGATTTCTGGGTTTTGGAGCTCTCATGCATTCTAGCCTCTCCACAACATTTCAAGGCTAGAACACATCCAATGCTATAAAAACTAACACTTGTAGGATGATGTGGCATTCCTACACCATCATCAAAGCCCTTGCAGACGATCTACAGGCATCTTCTACTCATTTGCATGAAGTTATTATTGTGCCCCCCACACCCATTGGGAGCACCACAGGTTTATTGTTTGGAGAACAAGGGGCCGACCCCTTGTCTATCACTTTTGAGGGTCCTACTCTTCATTATGGAACCCATGGACCTCATCAGACCTCTTAGAGGGCTCTACCACATGTATTATTCATCATTTGACTTCTTAAGAAGCATATTCTTTCATTTGACCTTTTAAGAGGCATATTCTTTCATTTGTGAGCTATTTTGGTGGGCTTGTCACCAAAAGTTAGAATATTAACACATTATTTTATTTTTGGGGCTTATGTAGGCCAAGGAGACTAATTGAAACTCCTCATTTGTGTATAAATACAAGTGAGATGAGTTCATTTTCTCATCACTTTAGATTGGATCTCTTCTCTCACTTGAGAATTTCACACTTTTTCTTAGTGGATGAATTGGAGCTTTATGAATGAATTTTGATGTGTGGATTTGGTCTATCTTATCTTGAAGCTTCTCTCTTGTCCAATTATGGACGGTTGGATATATTCTATTACATGTAAGTACATGCTTTTAATGTTATTTTTGTTTTAGTTTGTCATATACATTGCACTGGGATTTTCACGATTCTTAGGGCTAGTTGCTGCATGCATTTACTGCTTTAAATTGTGGAATTTTGTCTCTATTATAGCATCTCTCAATGTATGGGCCATGTAATGTGAACGAAATCTCGTAGGGTAATTCTATCAACGAATTGATCTTGATAAGCCATCACCTTTTGTACATCAAAGTATAAAAGCTGGAAGATTGCTTCTCTTTGACCTAGAAGGATAGCTAAGTAGTCTTGAGACCTCCTTGACCAAGAACCAAAGGTCCTCACTCATTTTCATACATACTCCATTCTCCCAAGACTAAGGCACTGATCTAGCAAGAGGTGGTCACCTAAAATCATACCCTTTTCGCCTTTTCCTAGGTCTAGCCAAATTGGGTCATTTAGGGCATCATTTTTCCGACAAACTATCCCTCCTATTGTCGCACAGATTGTCATGACAACGCTCAAACCGGGGGCTGTCACCCTGATCCCCAATCTCTCCATTTAAGCCTGTCTCCTGCAGCTAAGGGGGGTAGACCCTATGAGACAATGGATGACCAACTGTGGACCAGTTGGGTTGGGACTCGGGAGACACGAGGGGAAACAAGCACTTAATTGATTTTATTAAGTTAATAGACCAGTGCCTTATGGAGCTAATGATTAAACGATTGTTTATCGAAAGCTGCAGAAATATAAACTTTATAATTCCATGATTAACAATCATTTATCATCAAATAACCCAAATGATGTAAGATTTTCAACAAATGCACAATGCCTTAACGATGATCCAACAATTAAACTTCAAAGTTAAATGCTTTAAATGATCATAAAATTTAAATGCTGACCGGCTACCACTTTCATATAGCCAACTTATAAATAAACATTAAGTGCATTTAGCTATAGAAAAATACCACAAAAAGACAACAAAATGATTTTTCAATTTTTAGCTAAGCCTTTCCAAAATATTTTAATTTTTAAATATTTTTTATGATTCTAAGCTAAAAAAAAATCAAAATTGAACAAAGTTGAAATCCTAAATTAAAATCTGATCTAAAACCATAAAATAAGTTTTATTTTTATTATTTATTTATTTATTTTTTTTTTAAATCTAAAATTTAAACAAAACTAAAATCTTAACTAAAGTCTAACAAAAAGGGAACTTTTTATCTTTTATGAAATTTTTTATTTTTTATTTGATTTTTGATATATAAAAATAAAACTAAACTAAACTAAACGATAGAAAATAAAATCTGAATTAAAAGCTAAACTTCAACTTTTCTTAGAATCCATGGCGCATATGTTATAGTAGGGTCTAGAAACTCTTAAGTTAAGCTGTTCCATGACCCTTTTAGTCATTACACAAGCTGATGCACCAAAATCCAACATGCAATTATTCAATTTATATCCATTAACTAACAAGGCGATAAAGAAAGGCTGGTGATCTTTGTTATCAACATCTAAGCTTTGCAAATATATGGGAGCATCATGATAGTCAACTTCCCGAGTCTTCTGTTGAGAAGTATTTACTTGAGGACCTTGAATAGCTTTTAGTAACTTGTCTCTTTGGGAAGGGATTTTAGCAATCTCGGAGACAGGAACCCAGATTTTTGCATTGTTAAACCAATTTCCCAAATCGACATCTAATCCAGAGTTTACACCAGGGTTAAAAGTTCGAGGGGGAATTTGATTCCCGCTTTGATGTGTCCTGCTACAAAAGAATAAAGATGGTCACGAGCAACCTATTGCTTTCATGAGTAGAGCACTTCAAAATTCCGAATTGAAGTACAATACCATGGAAAAGCAGGCTTATGCCCTGGTCAAGTCTCTTAAGCACTTCAAAACTTATGTGGGTTATTCTAAAATCATTGCTTTCGTCCCACATTCTGCTGTTAAGGATATATTAACTCGAACCGATTGCTTAGGGACTCGCGCTAGGTGGGTTACTAAAATACAAGAATATGATTTAGAAATCAGACCCACCAAGTTAGTCAAAGGCCAAGGTTTAGCTCAGATGTTGACTGAAGGTAACGAAAAGACGCTTGGTTTGTTTGTCTTAGCGATCTATCTTCACCGGAGTTGCAAAGATTAGGAGAGCATGAGTGGTACAAGGACATAGTTTATTACTTGATGAATCTTGCATGTCCTAACCATTTAGTTACTCATAAGAGAAGGGCTCTTAGATGATCCAGGTGCATATTGGTGGCCACCTGCCAAGTCCACCTGGACCCCCACCTTTGTCTTTCTCAGCATTTTCAGTTTCCTTAATTGTAGCACAACTTACTATTTTTAGCAGTTTTTCGGGTCCTGAACTTCCGGAGCCGTTTTGAGGCCCTAAACGACGTTTTTTGGGGAATCCGGGGGCAACACAAGATAGTGCTCGGATAGATCTTTCTAATGAGCTATTGTACGCGTCAAACGGAGATCATATGCCAAAGTTACGACCCCGGGAAGTTGATGTACCAACTTACCCCCAAACAGGGCCCACAGTTTGGCGTTTCATCTCCTAGGGTTAGGTTTTGGAATGTTAAGGGTTTTTCCATTGTTTCTCAACAATAAATAGGCCTTCGAGCCTCATTGTAACACAGTTCAGAGGCATGTAGCCATCACATCTCTTCTCAGAGATAAGCTACCATCGCCCTAGCTAGTTTATTGCCATTTTTGTTTGTAAGCATATTTCAGTATTTTCCATTAATGAAATGAAGTATTATTTCCGCTGCATCTTTGTGTATATGGTTATCTCTGTAATTTGTTGCGTTCCTGTTTAAATCCGGATCAGTGGTATCAGAGCGGTCTGCTTTTTCTCTGTTTTTCTTTGCATGTCCCCAACAAGGTCGGGATATAAGGAGTTAGGGCTTGAACTGGTTGAACCTTTGCAAGACCAGCCTCGCAAATTCCGACGGCCTCCCATGGCGGACGAGAAGAAAGACGAGGGGGCAGGAGATCCCATCAAAATCTTGCTCGAAGAAGCGCTCGAGCGACAACGGAACGCGATGATGGACAGCTTTGCGCAGATCCTTCAGCGGCTTCCCAGAAGCGGCGCATCTACCCAGAAGCGGCGCATCGGCTTCCGGCAACTCCTCTGGAAACGCCACACCCTTTAAGGTACAAGTTAATTTTGAAATCCCCATATTCGAGGGTCAGATAGACGCCGATGCCGTAGATAAATGGTTAAATCTGCTAGAGGGTTATTTTTCTGTTCATGAATTTTCGAGTCGGGAAAAGATTGTTTTTGCTCTTCTCAAAGCAGCCCCCCACGTCAAGGACTGGTGGGAAACCTACTGCGAGCAGAAGGATGAAAGTACTGGCTCACTATTTTCAGCCGCACCCACCTGGGATTCGTTCCGGGATGCCATCAAGGAGCAGTACTACCCTGTCGGAAGCTATGAGGATGAATACATAAAGTGGACCACGCTGCGGCAGGGAAGGGACCAAGACGTGCCGGAGTTCACCAATCTTTTCCATACCCTTCGCACAAAGTTGGGTATCAAGGATTCAGAGCAACATTTGATACTCAAATACTGTGGCTGCTTGCACAAGTACATCCAGGAAGAAATACAGTTCCTAAACATCCCCTCGCTCGGCGCAGCATACCGGTATGCCGTCAAGGTCGAGCAGAAGTTTAAACAAAAGAAGCGAGACTTTGGATCTGCGAATCCAAAGCAGGGGAAAGGTGCCCCTAAACCACAGAACAAAGGACAAAGCCAAGGCGGGATAGCCCAAGACAACCAGCCAAAGCTGCAAGCGGGGCAACAAATTACAGAGATAACCATATACACAAAGATGCAGCGGAAATAATACTTCATTTCATTAATGGAAAATACTGAAATATGCTTACAAACAGAAATGGCAATAAACTAGCTAGGGCGATGGTAGCTTATCTCTGAGAAGAGATGTGATGGCTACATGCCTCTGAACTGTGTTACAATGAGGCTCGAAGGCCTATTTATTGTTGAGAAACAATGGAAAAACCCTTAACATTCCAAAATCTAACCCTAGGAGATGAAACGCCAAACTGTGGGCCCCGTTTGGGGGTAAGTTGGTACATCAACTTCCCGGGGTCGTAACTTTGGCATATGATCTCCGTTTGACGCGTACAATAGCTCATTAGAAAGATCTATCCGAGCACTATCATTGTTGGAATGGGCAACATTAGTCCATTCCATGGACTCGTGTTGCCCCTGGATTCCCCAAAAAACGTCGTTTAGGGCCTCAAAACGGCTCCGGAAGTTCAGGACCCGAAAAACTGCTAAAAATAGTAAGTTGTGCTACAATTAAGGAAACTGAAAATGCTGAGAAAGACAATGGTGGGGGTCCAGGTGGACTTGGCAGGTGGCCACCAATATCCACCTGGATCATTAGACTAAAAGCCACTAAGTATTGCCTTATGAAGGATGGCCTTGGATGGAGAAATCCCGAGGGCATAGTGCTTAGGTGTGTTGATGATGTTGAGTCCAAGAAATTGATCTCTGAGTTTCATTCAGGATTTTGTGGTGGTCGTTATGCTGCTAGAACTACCGCCTACAAAATCCTGAGAGCTGGCTATTATTGGCCTTCAATTTTTTCTGATGTGCACAAGTTTGTTAGAGCTTCTCAAGCCTGTCAACTATTCACTGGGAAACAGAAGCTTGCTGCCTTGCCCCTATAACCTGTCATTGTAGAGGCACCTTTTCAGCATTGGGGTCTGGACTTCATAGGGAAGTTCCATGAAAATTCTAGCAATGGATACTCATGGATTTTGACTGCTACAAATTATTTCACTAAATGGGTTGAAGCCATTCCTGCTAAGAATGCCACTGAAAAGGTTATTATGGATTTCATTGAAAATAATATCATTACTAGATTTGGTTTCCCTGCTAAGATCACTACTGACAATGCCAAAGCTTTTAGTTCTTTAGAGTTTTCATCTTTTTGTTTCAAGTATGGCATTGTCTTATCTCATTCGTCAAATTACTATCCTCAGGGTAATGGTCTGGCGGAATCAAGTAACAAGAATCTCATAACCATTATCAAGAAGATAGTAGGAGATAATAAGAGATCATGGGATAGCAAAATCAAGTATGCTTTATGGGCAGATAGAATCACTAAGAAGAAAGTTACTGGTAAATCTCCCTTTGAATTAGTTTATCGCTTGGATGTAACTTTGCCTGTGCACCTGAAATTGCCAGCTTATCAGCTCCTTTAGAATTTTTCTACTAATAAAGATGTTGTTCAGAATAGAATATATCAGATTGTGGAGTTAGATGAAGCTCGTAGGACAGCTTTTGATGCTATATGTAAAAATTAGTCTAACATTAAGAAAAGCTTTGATAAATTTTCTCGATCTAGATCTTTGCAGGTGGGAGATATGGTACTTCTTTGGGATCGCAAGAATGAGAAACCAGGAAAACATAAGAAGTTCGACAGTTTGTGGCTGGGACCGTATATCATTCGAGACATAGCTGGACCAAACTCACTCCATTTGAGCAGATTGGATGGCGAACCACTTGATCTACTTGCAAATGGCCAAATGCTCAAGTTGTTCTTCAAAGATGATATCTGATGCCATAGGGCATCCTTTGTATTGTATTTCTATCCCTACTCCTTGTTATTTCAGCATTTTATTTCTGATTTAGGATTAGATTTACTTTCCTTGTTAATAAATGAAGAGCTTCTATTTTTCATGTGCTTAGATGTTATATGATGATGTTTGAATGGACGCTACTTATTTTTGTTGTGTGTTGCGTGGATGCAGATTCTGGATTCTCACATTCCTACAGTGCAGCAACGTGTCCCCAAGTAGAGCCAGATGTTGACCACTACGTGTCAACTACCCATAGCAGTACACCCCCTTTTTCTTCGCAAAAAGGGATAGCGCTTGATCGACATGTCTGTGCCATTCGACAATCATCATCAACTTGATCATATTATGTTGTAAACCCAGTCTGCATGTATAAATTGTAAATAATCTTAGCAGATATGGGTCATGTATGTAAATTGCTTAGGTGGACCTAATTTTCTAGTGATAATCTACGTTCCGGAAGGTTTTTCGTCTCACCGATCCATGATCGACAGAGTTTTACTTTAGCCTAACCCCAAAGCCGGAATGAATTTTGTCATTAGAATCTTAGAGGAATCTTAGTGTGTTAATCTGCTAGATTATAGTTGTGTCGCAGAACTGGGTGGTTTATGAGGGTCTATGACAAATGGGTTTTCCCCCTTGGGATGTAAAGTTGTAAAAGTCATGATGTAAAGTGTCTTGAGGGTTAGGAAATGTTTTAATCCCCTCATAAGTCCTAAGTCCTAGGTCCTAGGTGATTTTTCCAAAGGCTAAGTTCGAGGATCCATAAATAAATAAATAACTGAAAAATAAAAATTTTAAAAAAATAAAAAATAATAAAATTTATAAAATAAATTTAAAAAATAAATAAAAGTTTAAATAAAAATAATAAAATAATAAAATAAAGTAAAAACCTAAAAATAATAAAATAATAATACTTTGAGTAAATAAATGCAGAATTTGAATTTTTTAATGCATTAAAATTTCGACGGATGAGATTAAGAGATATCTTGATCCTCATCGATGGTCGAGATCATTTTGACGTGGATCACTCGAACTAGCTGTTGGGAATTTTTCCTTTAAATAGGGTGCTAGGGGTCATTTGAGATCATTCGATCTTGGAGTCTTGTGCTGAAGAAGCTCTCTTGTAAACTTTTTCTGGTGCTAATAAAGAAAGACTTTGGGGTTGAAATCTTGCTGGTGTTACTCTCTGGAAGTGCTGTGAGCATTTTATTTTCTGCATATTTTAATTCTTAGCCATTAGTAACAGCTTATTAAAGAGTATTGTTGAGCACAGGTATCTTGTTCACTTGCTAGGGTTTGAATGGTATTAGAATTTCTGAAGTAATGGCAGGTATCTCCATTGCTTTTTGAGATCTAGTACTGTTTTTCTCTCTTTATTGATGGTTGAAGTGAGCTGTGCAGGAAACCCTTATTGAAGAAGATCAGTGGGCGTTTGGGGAAGTTCTCGGCTGAACTAGCCAACTCCCGCAAGCACTCTCTTGCAGAGCCCAGCCAGTTTCAATCCTGGGTTTATTATTTAAGTTTGCTTTCTGGGAGATTTCTAAAGCATTTCATAGCAAATCTGAAGTTCTGTAAATATTATTGATGATAACTGACAAATTTGGCTGTTGTAGAGCTATAATTTTGTAATTTTGGACCAGTTTGCAGGGTTTTAGTTTTAATATTTGCATATATTCTCTGGGTGCTTGTTTTCCCATTGCAGGTTGCAGGTCTGATAAAAATTTCTTTTATGTAAAGCCAGATCTGGCCCCAGAAAATAGCTTTTGCAGAGGTGTTTGTCTCAGATCTGAAGAAATTTTTTAAAGTCTCTGAAAAATTTCAAGTGTCCTTGCAGTGTTTACTATACCCCTCACCCTCCTCACTGTACGCCATCATCAGTTGTTGTTCTACAAACGTGCCAAATCTGCCAGCAAACCTCTATCTTCACCTACACGCAGTCATTCCTACAGCATACATCAAATTCCTGGTTTATTTGCAGCGTTGGTTTTTTCAAACGCCCCTCACGCTATCTATCTCACGCTACCAGAATCTCTGCTTACAGTCCTCCATCCTCCCGCTGCCACACTCATCTGCGTCCCTCAAACCAAAACCATTGCCCACGCTGCTTGCATCAGACACCAAACTGCAGAGAGAACGCATTTTTTTTGGGGTATACACGGGCCAGACCTGTGTGCTGAGAGAAATAAGTCTTCAGGCGTTCCGTCCACCATCGAAAGCACTCATCCGTTGGACAACCTGTGTGTTGCGTTGAAGAGCATTCCGCCATTAAGCATTGCTGGAAGCTACAAACCCGTCTGCAACCTTTCCTTCCGCCATCGAAAAAGCTCCCGCCGTCAAGCTCCCGTCGACCTGCGCAGCACCAAACAAGCTCATCGACTTTCATTTGGTTGTATATTGCAAGTTTCGTTCTGATATGCATAGTTCGAATTTTTTTAGATTAAAGTTTTAGTTGTAGTTTAGGCATTGTATTTCTTATTTAGGCTAACATATAATTTTTATGTATCGCATTTTTTTTATTTAGTTTTCTGGGTTAATTTTTTAGTTTAGTGTAAAAATTTCTTTTAGGATTTTAGATCTGACTTAATTTTTAGTTCTAATTTAAAATTTTAAATTATAAAAATTAAATATATATATATATATATATAATATAAAAAGTCCTTTTTTGACTTTAGTTAGGGTTTAGGTTTTATATTTTGTTTAAATTCCTTTTTTTAGATTTAAAGCTGTAGATTTTAATTTAGATTTGATTGTTTTATAGTTTTAGATTTGCTTTTGGTATTAGAATTATATGTTTCTTAGTTTAGTTTTGTTTTATGTCATAAAAAAAAATCAATAAAAATAAATTAAAATTAAAATAAATAAATAAATAAATAAGAATGTTTCTTTTAGTTTAGTTTTATTTAGATTTTTTTTATTTAAAAGTTCCATCTAGTTTTAAAATTTTGCTGTATCTGAAAAACATAAAAATATTTTGGAAATATTTTGCCAGATTCAGTCTTGGCTCGGGGATTTATCACGTTTTATCTTTTCTGCTAAGGCTAAAATTTTGATGTGAAACTAATGTTTATCATTTTTATGTGATTTAACATGCTTGAATGATCATGAATGTGATATATGGTTAGCGTTTAAAATTTCGTGGTTTTATATCGAACTTCATCTTTCGAAGCTTTAATCGCTGGAGTATCATTTAAGCATTTTCTCTCATTTGGTAAAAGTTAGTCTCTGTTCGAGCTATTTGATGATAAATGATTGCTCTACATGGTTTACTTTTTTGTAGCATTTAGTAAGTAATCATTTAAACATTAACTTTATAAGGCACTGGTCTATTTATTTAACAAATCAATTTAGTGCTTGTTCCTTCGTGTCTCCCAACCCAACTGGTTTACAGTTGGTCATCCATTTCCCTACAGGGTCTACCCCCCTTAGCCGCGGGAGACAGGCTTAAACGGAGAGATCGGGGATCAGAGTGACAGCCCCCGGTCTGAGCGTTGTCGTGACAATCTGTGCGACAACACCTCCAAAATGTTCAATCTCCTAGCCTCTCATGCGTTGGTGTCTCCTTAAGACCTCCTCCAAATTTGAGGCCATTCCGACAGTGGAGTTGTGAGAAAAGCCAAGCCCTAGCTTCGAGATCAAATTTTGCCCTAACATCTGTTGAAGTTTCTAAATTTATTTAGTTTAGAAACCCTTCATGCGCTTTTTCTAATTTATTCCTACCTACTTGTTATTTTTCTTTAACAAATTATTTACAAAGTAAATACTGAAAATAAACATCAGTGCATACTCAACATATTACAGATCAACAACTAAAAGAAACAAGAACAAACACACCACATGACACAATTATTTTTGGACCAATGTCCCCGGAAAAACCTAATGCGGGAAAATCGGTGCAACTATCTGAGGGTTTTCTTATTAAGCAATATCAGAGTACAATCTGGGTGCCAAAACTGGCCTACCCAATAGAGAATTTTCTTAGCAACTATACCTCACAGTTTGAGAGAAATCTCCTGGTTGAAACCTCGGAAAATCCTTACGGCAGTTCCTCAACACAAAACTGCTCTGCAACCCCAACGTCTATCCAATCTGGCCCTACGTCAGCCTCTCCTAGCCCAGTGCTGGCCCTGCGTCAGCCCTAGGAGGCCCTATGTCAGCTTTGGGAGCCTCTGCGTCAGCTACGCTGACCCCTCTGGTGCTCTGCGCAGCACTTGGCTGCCTCTGCGTGAGCCCTTGCTGGCTCTGGGTCACTCTCCTTGGCTGCTGCGCTGTTCTCCCGGCACACTCTCTGCCTTCTCTGTTTCTCTATACTAAATGCCCCTCAGCTGCTTTCTCGATCACTGATTCTACCTCTCTTAGCAAACCCCGCTCTAGAGAATAGAATGACTGATCATCTGGTGTGTTCTCCAAGTGACCCTCAGGCCTCCTCTTATACTTTTCCTGTTGACATATCAACAACCGAGATTAAGTCCTTAATCAACGGCTAAGATTAGATCTGGTTTGATCCATGTCTTTTGGACCATTCTAATGCATTTTGAGGAAATAAATGCAAAATTTTAATTTTTAATATATTAAAAATGCATTTAAAATTTCGATGGATGAGATTAAAAGAGATTTTGATCGTCATCGACGGTTGAGATCACTTTGACATGGATCACTTGAACTAATTGTTGGGAATTTTTCCTTTAAATAGGGTGTCAGGGGTCATTTGAGATGATTCGATCTGTGAGTCTTGTGCTAAAAAAAGCTCTCTTGTAGTCATTTTTCATATGCAATAAAGAAAGACTTTGGGGTTGAAATCTTGCTGGTGTTACTCTTCTGGAATCGCTGTAAGATGTTTCATTTCTGTGCATGATTTTAATTTCAGCCATTGATAATAGCTTTATCAAGAGTGATTTTAAACACAGGTATCTTGTTTAGTCACTAGGGTTTGAATGGTAGTTAAATTTCTGAACATGATGGCAGGTATCTCCATTAGATTTGGATTTTAGTATCGTTTTCTCCCTCTTTGTTAATGGTTGAAGTAAGTTGTGCAGGAAAATCTAGATTTCGAAGATCAACGAGCGTTTGGAGAAGTTCTCGGTTGAACCAGCCAACTCCCGAGAAGCACTTTCTGAAGAGCCTAGCTAGTTTTGATCCTGGGCTTATCATTTGAATTTTTCTTGTGAATGCATGAAGAGTTTTCTGAAGCATCTCATAGTAAATTTAAAATTCTGAAAATATTTCTGTGGCATACTGACAAATCTGGCTATTTAGAGCCTTTAAACTGTGAATATTGTAATTATTTAGCTGGTTTTAGGGTCTTTTAGTTTTGTTCTTGCATATTTTATCTTTGGGTGTTTATTTTTGCCATTGCAGGTTGCAAGTCTGAGGAAAAATTTTCGTTTGAAGCCAGATCTAGGCCCTGGAGGGTAATATCTAGCCTCAGAAATTAGCTCTTGTAGGGTTATTTATCTCAGGCCCAAATTTTTTTGCAGGAGTATCATTTTTGTAGTCCAAGGTTTTAGATTTTTGTTTATCTAGAGGCGATCTTACATGGGTTTCTGAAACAGAGCATATAAATTTCTTTCAGAAGGGGTTTACTGCTAAATTTCAAGCATAAATATAAGTTGGAAATTTATTTCAGGTTTTTCATCAGAGGCAAAGGGAGTTAAATTTTAAGATTCCAAGCCATACCACTCCTCTGCGTGAAGTTCCCTCTTCATCATCGCTCCTCTGCCATCGATCTTTCTTCAAAACCTGCGTACCTGCGTCCAGCAAACTCCCTGCACTCTCCCGCATTCACATAGCCTCCCTCACCCCTCACGCTATTCCATCGAACTCCTCATTGCTGACCTGCAGCCTCTATCTCTGCGTACTCCTTCAAAACTGTTACATCTCCTAATCTTCCACGTAGCGATAGCCTTCACTCCCCTCGCTGCGGTCTCCTCTATTGTCCATCCAGCTGCGATCCACGTTGCCATACGACCTTCGACCTGGATGCATTCCTCTCATTCCCTCGTACCCACGTCTACAAGTTCGTTGCCACTTTCACTCAAACCTCGTTCGCAGCAAACTCCTTTACGTAGTTGCTCTTCTCTGCTTGTCGTCGAGCCTCCCCTCCTCATGCCTTCCTTCCGCCGTCACAAACCTGCAGTAAAACAACAATACACTTCGCTTGTTTTATGTATATTTTGATTAGGGTAGGATACTGTATTTCTATTCCTTTTTTTATGAAGTGTTTTTTAAATATACACAAAATAAAAAAAATTATTCAATTTTTTATTTTTTAGTTTTATTTTTGAATTTTATAAAGTTAGCATTAGATTTAGATTAGATTTAAGTTTTATTTTTGGTTTAGCTTTTAGTTTAGTTTAATCTTTATTTTTAATTTAGTTTGGGTTTTGTTTCAAAATCATAAAAATAATAAAAAATATATAAAAAAAATCCTAAAAAAAAGAAAAGGGGTATAAAGTTTTTTTTTTTTATATGATTAGATTTAGATTTTAGATTTGAAATCTTATTTAGAATTTAGATTTTATTTAAATTTAGTCTTATTTTGTTTAAACCTTGTATTCAAAAAATAATATCAAAAAACATAAAAAAGTTTTTTTTTTTTTTTGGTTTTCTTTAGCCTCGTCTTTAGCTTTTGATTTATTTTTGTTTAGACTTAAAAAAAAATAATAATAATAAAATATTTGTGTCGAAGCATTTTTGTCACATTTAGTCTTGGCATATTCACTTAAGGATTTATCACATTTATAATTTTGGTGTATTTCGCTAAGGTTAATAGATTTTAAATGTGGGATTAATGTTTGTCATTTTTATATAGTTAAATACGCTTAAATTTTATCTAAAGATTAGTTATATGAAAGTGGTGAATCATTTTATGGAATCAGTAAGCATTTAAATTTCGTGATTGCTTCAAATATTTGATCTTTTGAAATTTATTTGCTAAAATATTGTGCATCTTGCAGTGCTTGGATTATCTGATGATAAATGATTGTTAGTCATGGAATTACAAATTTCATATTTCTGCATGTAGTTGATAAACAATTATTTGATCATTAACTAAGGCACTGGTCTCAAAGCATTTAAAGATTTAATCTAATTTCAATCAAGTGCTTGTTTCCCCCCACTGTGTCTCCCAAGCCATCTAGTTCTCAGTTGGTTTTCCTTTATCCCATAGGGTCTATCCCCCTTAGCCAAGGGAGACTGCTTAAACGGAGAGATCGGGGATCAGGGTGATAGCCCCCGGTTTGAGTGTTGTCGCCCTATCCAGACAATTTGTGTGACAACATTTTTTGGTGCCATTGCCGGGGATAGAGTTTTTTCTATCCTTGGTTCCTTCGACATTCGTCTCGTTTTTTTCCTCTCAGCTTCTCCGTGTTATACTTTCTGTCCGGGTGGCGACTCCTGTTATGTACCTAGGGGGGATAATATGGGGTACCAAGGGAGGTACCCAAGGTAATAATGTAATAATGGGATGGGCCATAGTAATAAATAAAGTGGTTAACCCATGTCATGTAAGGGACCACAAGTAGTTAATAATAATGTAATGAGCCCATGGTATTAGTTAATGGTATGAGGGAACCATGGTAATGATGCATGGTATTGTATGTATGAGGCCTATATAAAGGCTAGAGACTCCACATGGAGGAACATGAAGTGAAGGATTATTATATGAACAGGCATATGGCTTGTGGAGTGTTCTCCTTCCTTAAGGAGTGAATGTATGGTGTTGCCCTACCTTAAGGGTCTTGATATCAATAAAGATTCCACTTCATATATCCTTTGCAAGAGTGTATACTAGAAGACATCCAAGCAGTTTGGTTAATCCTGCTCCTGATCCTGAAAGGGCTCTCAGAGTACGATTACACAAACTCTCTTCTCGTACACTTCTTGTTAATCTCGGACAAGAAGCCCTATCTGATATCCATTTCCTTTTTACTAGCCCGGTCGATCACGACATCATGGATATATATGCCCCTTGCGATTTTTCTAACATTCAAGGTTATCCCCATGATATTCCAACACATGGGATGGATAAATTGCCTATCTTTCTGGGAAATAATGCAATTAGTGCTAATTCACATCTGAAAGCTTTTAGTTTATGGATGGCTAAGTACGCAAGGTCTGCTGATTTTAATCATGAAGATGTTAGAATGACTCTTTTTGTTCTGACCTTGGAGGGCGATGCTAATGACTGGTGTTGACCTCTTCTGGTCAACTACCCATGCAGTGCACCCCGTTTTTCTTGACAGAAAGAAGCAGCACCTGATCAGCATGTCCGTGCCATCCTGCCATCATCAGCAGCTTGATCTTTTTGATTATAAACCCAGTCTGCATGTATTAATTGTAAATAATCTTAGCAGACATGAGTCATGTATGTAATTTGCCTAGGTGGACCTAACTTTCTGATGATAATCTACGTCCCGGAAGGTTTTTTGTCTCACCGATCCACGGATCGGCAGAGTTTTCCTTCAAACCTGACCCCAAAGCCGGGATTGATTTTGTCATTAGAACTTTAGGAGAATCCTAGTGTGTTAATCTGCTAGATTATAGTTGTGTCGCAGAACTGGGTGATTTATGAGGGTCTGTATTAAGTGGGTTTGTCCCCTTGAGATGTAAATTGTAAAAAGTCATCATGAAATGTGTCTTGAGGGTTGAAAATGTTTTAAATCCCCTCGTGAGTCCTAGGTCCTAGGTGATGTTTCCAAAGGCTTAGTTCGATGATCCATTTAAAAAATGAAATAAAATAATAAAATAAATAAAAATTAAGAAATTTAAAAAAAGATTTAAAAAATAAAAAATTTAAAAAATTTTAAAAAAATAAAATAAATAATAAAAAAAATTTAAAAATTTAATAAAAAATAATAAAAAATTAAAAATTTTAAAATTTTAAAAAATGGAAAAAATAATAAATAATAAAAAATTTAAAAGTTTAATAAAAAATAATAAAAAATTTAAAAATTTAAAAATTTAAGAATTTAAAAAATAATAATAAAATAATAAATAATAAGAAATTTTAAATTTAAAAAATAATAATAAAAAATTAATTGAATAAATCGACGGATGAGATCAAGAGATGTCTTGATCCTCATCAACGGTCGAGATCATTTCTACATGGATCACTCGAACTAGCCGTTGGAGTCATTTCCTTTAAATAGGGTGCTAGGAGTCATTTCGATTCATTCGATCTGTGAGTCAGATACTGAAGAAGCTCTCTTGTAAATCTGTTTCTGGTTAATAAAGGAAGACTTTGGGGTCCATATCTTGCTGGTGTTACTCTCTTGGAATGCTGTGAGATCATTTCATTTTCTGCATATGTTATTTTCAGCCATTAATAATAGCTTTTCGTAGAGTATTGTGAGCACAGGTATCTTGTTCACTTGCTGGGGTTTGGGTGCTGTTAGGGTTTCTGAAGTAATGGCAGGTATCTCCATTATTGTTTGAGATCTAGCAGCATTTTTGCCCTCTTTGTTGACAGTTGTTTTGAGCTGTGCAGAAAACATTTTCTGAAGGAAATTTGTGGGCGTTCGGGGAAGTTCTCGGCTGAACCAGCCAACTCCCGCAAGCATTTTTTTTGCTGAGCCCAGTTGGACTTGATCCTGGGTCTATCATTCGGTTTATTTTTCTAAGTTTGCATGAGAGATTTTCTGAAGTTCTTCACAGTGACGATCTGAAATTTCTGTTCTTTAAAATGTTTTACGTGCTTATTGCTGAATCTGGCTGTTAAGGGACCAAATCTATAAATTAATTAGCTGATCTAGGGTTTTAATTTTTGCTTTATGCAGTTTTTTATTAGGGTTTAGGTTTTTTTTTTTTTTTTTGGGTTTCATTTTAGCACATTCATCTTTTCGAAGTTTTTTTTTTTAATCGCTGGATATCGTTTTGGTCATGTGATTTAGCTGATGATAGATGGTTGCTGTCCATGGTCCATGTTCCTATATCATTTAACAAGTAATCGTTTCTACATCAATCTCTTAAGGCACTGGTCTGCTCAATTAATCAAATCCATCGCGTCCTTTTTATAGCGTATCTCGTGTCTCCCAACCAACTGGTCGACAGTTGGTCTCATCATGTCACAGGGACTACCCCCCTTAGCCGCGGGAGACAGGCTTAAACGGAGGGATCGGGGATCAGAGTGACAGCCCCCGGTCTGAGCGTTGTCGTGTCAATCCGCGCGACAACATTTTTTGGCGCCGTTGCCGGGGATAGAGTTTTTCTGTCCTTGGTGTTTCAACATCTTTTCATCATTCATCGTTCATCTTTCTATCATTCATTTGAGCCGGCAACGCCAACATTTTTGGCGCCGTTGCCGGGGATATTGTTTTCTCGGCATTTCAACGACAATCATCCTTCTCTTTTCATCTGGCCCGGCAACGCCAACATTTTTTGGCGCCGTTGCCGGGGATAGAGTTTTTCTGTCCTTGGTGTTTCAACGACTTTTCATCATTCATCATTCATTTGAGCCGGCAACGCCAACATTTTTTGGTGCCGTTGCCGGAGACAGAGTTTTTCTGTTCTTGGAGTTTCATCGACATTCACCTTATCATCTTTCTCATCTCTCATTTTGAGCTGGCAAATTCAACCTTTTGGGTTATCATTTGGATCTTTTATTGCTTTATTTTCGCCATATCAGTAGCATCTCTTCGGTTTGTTTTTTGTTTGGGTGGCGACTCCACTTTCTCATTTTTCCCAGACAAGAAGCTTTCCTCATATCTGCTTGTGGTTACTTTTTGGATCCTAGAATCAGATTCATTGTTCAAGTGGCGACTCCACTTCTCTCATCTCTTAATTTTCTTGAGCAGAAATCTCTTTCTATCATCCATTTGATCCTTATTGTTCATCATGGATTATTCATTTAAACCATGTCATTTTACTCACCGTCTCCATGATTTTCCGGAGGAGGCCCTTCCTGAATTGCCTATTTTTTCAGATGGTGATCCAATCGCTGCTAAAAGGCATATTGACTTGTTTATTCACTTCATGATCATATATTGCAGACCCCCTCAGTTTCATCATGGTGATATCAAAATGCGTCTATTTGTCCTTTCTTTAGAAGATGATGCTTTGAATTGGTTTAACAATTTTCCTAAGGATTCTTTCTCTTCTTTGGCTGATATTATCAATGCTTTTGAAGATAGATATGGTTATCCAAACAGCTTGCCTTCTTCCTCCAAAATTGTGCAACAGAATGTAAGTAATTTGATAGGAGGTCCAACTGATGGTGAAAGATCCCAAGATGATTCATCATGTCAGAATGTGTCATCCACCGGAAATATTGCAGATCAAGTTCATGATAGTGAAAAATCAGGGACAAATGACAATGAAAAAGAAGAGCAAAAGCAAATTATTCGAGACCTAATGATGCTGGTGAGAAATATGGAAATCAATCAAACTAGTTATGTCAATGATGTGAAAACTTTATGCACCCATCTGGAAAAACGTAATAGGGAGATTGAGGTCACGCAAAGTCACCATGCTAAAGAAATTGAGGCCATAAAAACTAATTATGAAACAGAAATTAGAATCATGCAAAGCAGGTTGTCAATCTTAGAGGAAAGTATGGTGACCATGAAAGCTGATCATGATAAGGAAATTGACTCTATGCGAAACAAGTTATTAACTATGGATGAGGAAATGACTGTCATGACGTTCGATCATAATAATCAAGTGGCTGACATGCAAGTGAATCATAAAGAAGAAATAAATTTTATGCAGCATTGCTTGATGGACATAAAGGAAAAGAATGTTAAAGTAATAAAAGTCATGCAAGAACACCATGCCAGACAAATCAATGCTACAAAGGTTGAACACTCTAGTCAGATGGATGCCATTAAAATACAAGTTCAAAGGTTTCAGCAACTGGCAGAGGATAAGAGAAACCAACAAACATCAACAGATCAGGAGTCTTCTCATTTGCTACAACAAGATTCATCTTATTATTGGGAGGTTATTGGTTCGATTGAAAGATGGTTGATTGAAGGTGATCCAGACAGACTTAAGAATGATAAAGATCAGATGCGGGCTAAAGAAAGACATATCACGCATACTTCATCTGATAGTTTTGAAACAGAAAGTTCCACATCATCAGTAATTCCACCTGCCAGAAAGAAAAAACACAAGAGAAAGAAAATAAGAAGAAGATTTGACGCATCAGACGGCCGCGAGCAGCTTGATTTTCGGATAGGAAAGAGTCCTACCATATGCAGAATTGGACATGGCACATCCGACAAGCAGCCGACAGATTTGCCTGAAAGCAGGCAAATGCTCAGTATGCACTATATTGAACACATCTGATGCCGTAGGGCATCTTTTGTATCGTATTTCTAACCCTACTCCTTGTCATTTCAACATTTTCTTTTCGGTTTTAGGATTAGATTTGTTTCTGCTTTAGATAGTTAATAAATGAAGAGCTTTTATCTTTATTGTGCTTAACGTATATGCTGATTTTTGGATGGACGCTACTTATTTTTTGTGTTGTATGGATGCAGATTCTGGATTCTCACATTCCTGCAAGCAGCAACGTGTCCCCAAGTAGAGCCAGATGTTGACCTCTTCTGGTCAACTACCCATGCAGTGCACCCCGTTTTTCTTGACAGAAAGAAGCAGCACCTGATCAGCATGTCCGTGCCATCCTGCCATCATCAGCAGCTTGATCTTTTTGATTATAAACCCAGTCTGCATGTATTAATTGTAAATAATCTTAGCAGACATGAGTCATGTATGTAATTTGCCTAGGTGGACCTAACTTTCTGATGATAATCTACGTCCCGGAAGGTTTTTTGTCTCACCGATCCACGGATCGGCAGAGTTTTCCTTCAAACCTGACCCCAAAGCCGGGATTGATTTTGTCATTAGAACTTTAGGAGAATCCTAGTGTGTTAATCTGCTAGATTATAGTTGTGTCGCAGAACTGGGTGATTTATGAGGGTCTGTATTAAGTGGGTTTGTCCCCTTGAGATGTAAATTGTAAAAAGTCATCATGAAATGTGTCTTGAGGGTTGAAAATGTTTTAAATCCCCTCGTGAGTCCTAGGTCCTAGGTGATGTTTCCAAAGGCTTAGTTCGATGATCCATTTAAAAAATGAAATAAAATAATAAAATAAATAAAAATTAAGAAATTTAAAAAAAGATTTAAAAAATAAAAAATTTAAAAAATTTTAAAAAAATAAAATAAATAATAAAAAAAATTTAAAAATTTAATAAAAAATAATAAAAAATTAAAAATTTTAAAATTTTAAAAAATGGAAAAAATAATAAATAATAAAAAATTTAAAAGTTTAATAAAAAATAATAAAAAATTTAAAAATTTAAAAATTTAAGAATTTAAAAAATAATAATAAAATAATAAATAATAAGAAATTTTAAATTTAAAAAATAATAATAAAAAATTAATTGAATAAATCGACGGATGAGATCAAGAGATGTCTTGATCCTCATCAACGGTCGAGATCATTTCTACATGGATCACTCGAACTAGCCGTTGGAGTCATTTCCTTTAAATAGGGTGCTAGGAGTCATTTCGATTCATTCGATCTGTGAGTCAGATACTGAAGAAGCTCTCTTGTAAATCTGTTTCTGGTTAATAAAGGAAGACTTTGGGGTCCATATCTTGCTGGTGTTACTCTCTTGGAATGCTGTGAGATCATTTCATTTTCTGCATATGTTATTTTCAGCCATTAATAATAGCTTTTCGTAGAGTATTGTGAGCACAGGTATCTTGTTCACTTGCTGGGGTTTGGGTGCTGTTAGGGTTTCTGAAGTAATGGCAGGTATCTCCATTATTGTTTGAGATCTAGCAGCATTTTTGCCCTCTTTGTTGACAGTTGTTTTGAGCTGTGCAGAAAACATTTTCTGAAGGAAATTTGTGGGCGTTCGGGGAAGTTCTCGGCTGAACCAGCCAACTCCCGCAAGCATTTTTTTTGCTGAGCCCAGTTGGACTTGATCCTGGGTCTATCATTCGGTTTATTTTTCTAAGTTTGCATGAGAGATTTTCTGAAGTTCTTCACAGTGACGATCTGAAATTTCTGTTCTTTAAAATGTTTTACGTGCTTATTGCTGAATCTGGCTGTTAAGGGACCAAATCTATAAATTAATTAGCTGATCTAGGGTTTTAATTTTTGCTTTATGCAGTTTTTTATTAGGGTTTAGGTTTTTTTTTTTTTTTTTGGGTTTCATTTTAGCACATTCATCTTTTCGAAGTTTTTTTTTTTAATCGCTGGATATCGTTTTGGTCATGTGATTTAGCTGATGATAGATGGTTGCTGTCCATGGTCCATGTTCCTATATCATTTAACAAGTAATCGTTTCTACATCAATCTCTTAAGGCACTGGTCTGCTCAATTAATCAAATCCATCGCGTCCTTTTTATAGCGTATCTCGTGTCTCCCAACCAACTGGTCGACAGTTGGTCTCATCATCTCACAGGGACTACCCCCCTTAGCCGCGGGAGACAGGCTTAAACGGAGGGATCGGGGATCAGAGTGACAGCCCCCGGTCTGAGCGTTGTCGTGTCAATCCGCGCGACAACATTTTTTGGCGCCGTTGCCGGGGATAGAGTTTTTCTGTCCTTGGTGTTTCAACATCTTTTCATCATTCATCGTTCATCTTTCTATCATTCATTTGAGCCGGCAACGCCAACATTTTTGGCGCCGTTGCCGGGGATATTGTTTTCTCGGCATTTCAACGACAATCATCCTTCTCTTTTCATCTGGCCCGGCAACGCCAACATTTTTTGGCGCCGTTGCCGGGGATAGAGTTTTTCTGTCCTTGGTGTTTCAACGACTTTTCATCATTCATCATTCATTTGAGCCGGCAACGCCAACATTTTTTGGTGCCGTTGCCGGAGACAGAGTTTTTCTGTTCTTGGAGTTTCATCGACATTCACCTTATCATCTTTCTCATCTCTCATTTTGAGCTGGCAAATTCAACCTTTTGGGTTATCATTTGGATCTTTTATTGCTTTATTTTCGCCATATCAGTAGCATCTCTTCGGTTTGTTTTTTGTTTGGGTGGCGACTCCACTTTCTCATTTTTCCCAGACAAGAAGCTTTCCTCATATCTGCTTGTGGTTACTTTTTGGATCCTAGAATCAGATTCATTGTTCAAGTGGCGACTCCACTTCTCTCATCTCTTAATTTTCTTGAGCAGAAATCTCTTTCTATCATCCATTTGATCCTTATTGTTCATCATGGATTATTCATTTAAACCATGTCATTTTACTCACCGTCTCCATGATTTTCCGGAGGAGGCCCTTCCTGAATTGCCTATTTTTTCAGATGGTGATCCAATCGCTGCTAAAAGGCATATTGACTTGTTTATTCACTTCATGATCATATATTGCAGACCCCCTCAGTTTCATCATGGTGATATCAAAATGCGTCTATTTGTCCTTTCTTTAGAAGATGATGCTTTGAATTGGTTTAACAATTTTCCTAAGGATTCTTTCTCTTCTTTGGCTGATATTATCAATGCTTTTGAAGATAGATATGGTTATCCAAACAGCTTGCCTTCTTCCTCCAAAATTGTGCAACAGAATGTAAGTAATTTGATAGGAGGTCCAACTGATGGTGAAAGATCCCAAGATGATTCATCATGTCAGAATGTGTCATCCACCGGAAATATTGCAGATCAAGTTCATGATAGTGAAAAATCAGGGACAAATGACAATGAAAAAGAAGAGCAAAAGCAAATTATTCGAGACCTAATGATGCTGGTGAGAAATATGGAAATCAATCAAACTAGTTATGTCAATGATGTGAAAACTTTATGCACCCATCTGGAAAAACGTAATAGGGAGATTGAGGTCACGCAAAGTCACCATGCTAAAGAAATTGAGGCCATAAAAACTAATTATGAAACAGAAATTAGAATCATGCAAAGCAGGTTGTCAATCTTAGAGGAAAGTATGGTGACCATGAAAGCTGATCATGATAAGGAAATTGACTCTATGCGAAACAAGTTATTAACTATGGATGAGGAAATGACTGTCATGACGTTCGATCATAATAATCAAGTGGCTGACATGCAAGTGAATCATAAAGAAGAAATAAATTTTATGCAGCATTGCTTGATGGACATAAAGGAAAAGAATGTTAAAGTAATAAAAGTCATGCAAGAACACCATGCCAGACAAATCAATGCTACAAAGGTTGAACACTCTAGTCAGATGGATGCCATTAAAATACAAGTTCAAAGGTTTCAGCAACTGGCAGAGGATAAGAGAAACCAACAAACATCAACAGATCAGGAGTCTTCTCATTTGCTACAACAAGATTCATCTTATTATTGGGAGGTTATTGGTTCGATTGAAAGATGGTTGATTGAAGGTGATCCAGACAGACTTAAGAATGATAAAGATCAGATGCGGGCTAAAGAAAGACATATCACGCATACTTCATCTGATAGTTTTGAAACAGAAAGTTCCACATCATCAGTAATTCCACCTGCCAGAAAGAAAAAACACAAGAGAAAGAAAATAAGAAGAAGATTTGACGCATCAGACGGCCGCGAGCAGCTTGATTTTCGGATAGGAAAGAGTCCTACCATATGCAGAATTGGACATGGCACATCCGACAAGCAGCCGACAGATTTGCCTGAAAGCAGGCAAATGCTCAGTATGCACTATATTGAACACATCTGATGCCGTAGGGCATCTTTTGTATCGTATTTCTAACCCTACTCCTTGTCATTTCAACATTTTCTTTTCGGTTTTAGGATTAGATTTGTTTCTGCTTTAGATAGTTAATAAATGAAGAGCTTTTATCTTTATTGTGCTTAACGTATATGCTGATTTTTGGATGGACGCTACTTATTTTTTGTGTTGTATGGATGCAGATTCTGGATTCTCACATTCCTGCAAGCAGCAACGTGTCCCCAAGTAGAGCCAGATGTTGACCTCTTCTGGTCAACTACCCATGCAGTGCACCCCGTTTTTCTTGACAGAAAGAAGCAGCACCTGATCAGCATGTCCGTGCCATCCTGCCATCATCAGCAGCTTGATCTTTTTGATTATAAACCCAGTCTGCATGTATTAATTGTAAATAATCTTAGCAGACATGAGTCATGTATGTAATTTGCCTAGGTGGACCTAACTTTCTGATGATAATCTACGTCCCGGAAGGTTTTTTGTCTCACCGATCCACGGATCGGCAGAGTTTTCCTTCAAACCTGACCCCAAAGCCGGGATTGATTTTGTCATTAGAACTTTAGGAGAATCCTAGTGTGTTAATCTGCTAGATTATAGTTGTGTCGCAGAACTGGGTGATTTATGAGGGTCTGTATTAAGTGGGTTTGTCCCCTTGAGATGTAAATTGTAAAAAGTCATCATGAAATGTGTCTTGAGGGTTGAAAATGTTTTAAATCCCCTCGTGAGTCCTAGGTCCTAGGTGATGTTTCCAAAGGCTTAGTTCGATGATCCATTTAAAAAATGAAATAAAATAATAAAATAAATAAAAATTAAGAAATTTAAAAAAAGATTTAAAAAATAAAAAATTTAAAAAATTTTAAAAAAATAAAATAAATAATAAAAAAAATTTAAAAATTTAATAAAAAATAATAAAAAATTAAAAATTTTAAAATTTTAAAAAATGGAAAAAATAATAAATAATAAAAAATTTAAAAGTTTAATAAAAAATAATAAAAAATTTAAAAATTTAAAAATTTAAGAATTTAAAAAATAATAATAAAATAATAAATAATAAGAAATTTTAAATTTAAAAAATAATAATAAAAAATTAATTGAATAAATCGACGGATGAGATCAAGAGATGTCTTGATCCTCATCAACGGTCGAGATCATTTCTACATGGATCACTCGAACTAGCCGTTGGAGTCATTTCCTTTAAATAGGGTGCTAGGAGTCATTTCGATTCATTCGATCTGTGAGTCAGATACTGAAGAAGCTCTCTTGTAAATCTGTTTCTGGTTAATAAAGGAAGACTTTGGGGTCCATATCTTGCTGGTGTTACTCTCTTGGAATGCTGTGAGATCATTTCATTTTCTGCATATGTTATTTTCAGCCATTAATAATAGCTTTTCGTAGAGTATTGTGAGCACAGGTATCTTGTTCACTTGCTGGGGTTTGGGTGCTGTTAGGGTTTCTGAAGTAATGGCAGGTATCTCCATTATTGTTTGAGATCTAGCAGCATTTTTGCCCTCTTTGTTGACAGTTGTTTTGAGCTGTGCAGAAAACATTTTCTGAAGGAAATTTGTGGGCGTTCGGGGAAGTTCTCGGCTGAACCAGCCAACTCCCGCAAGCATTTTTTTTGCTGAGCCCAGTTGGACTTGATCCTGGGTCTATCATTCGGTTTATTTTTCTAAGTTTGCATGAGAGATTTTCTGAAGTTCTTCACAGTGACGATCTGAAATTTCTGTTCTTTAAAATGTTTTACGTGCTTATTGCTGAATCTGGCTGTTAAGGGACCAAATCTATAAATTAATTAGCTGATCTAGGGTTTTAATTTTTGCTTTATGCAGTTTTTTATTAGGGTTTAGGTTTTTTTTTTTTTTTTTTGGGTTTCATTTTAGCACATTCATCTTTTCGAAGTTTTTTTTTTTTAATCGCTGGATATCGTTTTGGTCATGTGATTTAGCTGATGATAGATGGTTGCTGTCCATGGTCCATGTTCCTATATCATTTAACAAGTAATCGTTTCTACATCAATCTCTTAAGGCACTGGTCTGCTCAATTAATCAAATCCATCGCGTCCTTTTTATAGCGTATCTCGTGTCTCCCAACCAACTGGTCGACAGTTGGTCTCATCATGTCACAGGGACTACCCCCCTTAGCCGCGGGAGACAGGCTTAAACGGAGGGATCGGGGATCAGAGTGACAGCCCCCGGTCTGAGCGTTGTCGTGTCAATCCGCGCGACAACAACTGGTTTTCAGAAAAGCCTCCGAATTCATTTGATTCCTTGCAATCGATCGTTAATGCCTTTAAGGAAAAGTATGGAGATAATAGAGAAGGAAGACACCTCGTGAAAGCTATTAGCATAATCAAAAAGAGAGAGAATGAAACCGCTGAAGAATTTAACAAAAGGTTTAATGATATTATTAAGGAATTACCTCAAGATTATAAACCTACCGACAAATCTCTTCGAGATTTTTATATTGATGCCTTTAGCCCTGAGCCCTCTTATGAGTTGAGACGTGCTAAACTTCCTGATTATAGGGATTGCCAAGCCTTAGCCGTAGAGCTTGAAAAGGATAAGGCGGCATCTGGGAAGTCTGAGATCCCAGGTTTCGATAGGGCTGCTACGAAACTAAAAGAACCTAAAGGAAAAGCAGTTCAAGAACCTGATAGTGAGCTTGTTCAGAAATTGCTCCAAAAGATCGAAAGCATGGAAATTAATCATACTAAGGAGATAGCTACTTTGCAGAATAGGTTGGTCCAAATGGAAAGAGCGCAAACGCAAAATTTCCAACCCAGAAATAATAATAATAGAAATAACAATTGGCAAAAGAAGGGTCAATCTAGTGAGCAGAGACCTCCTAATCCACTTACTAATTTGGTTGATAATGCTCCGCCTTACTGTCGGGTTTGTGATGCTCTTCATGAGGAGGCTACTTGTCCCATCGTTAGAATAATTTTAGATAATGGAATGTTTGGGGCGGGTGATCAAATAAATGTAATGGGTAACAAGTTTCCTTTGTCTATGGATGATTGGATGGAGGTTAAGGAAAATAGTCGAGATGTTACGCATCCCTCGTCAGCTTTTGGTATAAATAATCTTGAAAATGAAGATGACATTTTGGTTAAGTTATATGGTGAAAAACCCTCTCCAGAGCAAATCATGGAAATTGCTAGAGACAAAGGTTTGACTTATCAAAGAAGAGATAAAGATCAGAGCGGGAATCCCATTCCCCCTCGAACCTTTAATCCAAGTTTAAACTCTGGATTAGATGTTGATTTGGGAAGTTGGTTCAACAATGCGAAAATCTGGGTTCCTGTCTCCGAGATTGCAAAGATCCCTTCCCAAAGAGATAAGTTACTAAAAGCTATTCAAGGTCCTCAAGTAAATATCTTTCAGCAGAAGACCTTGGAAGTTGATTATCACGATGCTCCCATATATTTGCAAAGTTTAGATTCGGATAACAAAGATCACCAGCCTTTCTTTATTACTTTGTTGGTTAATGGATATAAATTAAATAATTGCATGTTGGATTCTGGTGCATCAGCTTGTGTCATGACTAAAAGGGTCATGGAACAACTTAATTTAAGAGTTTCTAGACCCTACTACAATATATGTGCCATGGATTCTAAGAAGATTGAAGTTCACGGTTTGATCAAAGATTTACAAGTTCATTTATCAGTTTACCCGGACATTATGATTGTTATGGACATTGTTGTTGTTGATGTGCTTGATGCTTGGGGTATGCTTTTATCCAGAAAGTGGGCTTTTGATCTAGGAGGGAGTATTCAAATGAATTGGTCATATGCTATGATTCCTTCTCCTAGAGGTGATGGTTTTGTGAGACTTAATAGAGAGCTCGAGAGAAAATTCCATGTTGAAGATCCTAAGAGACCTCACAACGAGATAATTAAAGAACAATTTGACATTGGGAATTACGCTATCATGTCTAATTTCATAGTTCCTCCTGATGATAAGGTTGATAAAAAGATTAGGGATCTCAATGATAAAGTTTGGTACATGTATTTTGATGGTGCATCGTCTAGGCATGGTAAAGGAGTAGGAATAGTATTAAAGTCTCCCCTTGGTCATATTTTCAAGTTTGCCTATCGATTGGAGTTCGAAGCAACCAACAATGTCGCTGAATATGAGGCTTTGTTGTTGGGTCTTGAATTGGCAAAATCTTTAAGAATTAAGTTGCTTAGCATTAAGGGGGATTCTGACTTAATTATCATGCAGCTTAAAAACAAATTTACATGCAGAAATCAAAGATTAAGGAATTATCGAAATGTTGTATGGGATACTATGGAATACTTTGATGCCTTTGACCTTGAAGCTATCCCAAGAGAGCATAATAGATTGGCAGATGAACTTGTCGTCGCTGCTTCTACTTTGCAATTGTCTGATGGGCTAATTGAGGATAAGATTAAAATGGAAATTATATTTAGGCCTTCTGTTCCAGATAACTCAGAGCATTGGCAGGTCTTTAATGATGAAAAGCAAGTAATTCGTTTTCTTGATAATTTGGATGAGTTTGAAAATTTTCGGGTAAATTCTGAGGAGGATGGATCTGGTAATCATGAGCATATCATAAATCCTACTCCTAGGAATGTGGTTGCTTTAGAACAACACTTTGATCGGCATGATGCCACAAAGTTGAAAGAGGAAAATAAAATGGACCCAGGCGAATACCTCGAGATAAACATTGGTACTCCTGCGAACCCAAAGATTGTTAAAATTGGTAAAGGTACTAGTGTTGAAGAAAGAAAAAAGTTAATCAATTTACTTCATGAATATCGAGATGTTTTAGCATTTTCTTATGATGAATTGAAAGGCTATAGGGAAGATGTCATGGAACATACTATCCCCTTAAAAGATGAAAATGCTAAACCCTTTCGCCAGAAGCTTAGGCAGATTAATCCTAAGTTAGCCCCTTTGGTTCAAAAAGAGCTTTCAAAGATGCTTGCAGCAGGAATTATCGCTCAAACGAGGCATTCAACATGGTGTTCCAACCTGGTGATTGTTAGGAAAAAGAACGGTACGATAAGGCTTTGTGTTGATTTTCGAAATCTTAATCTAGCATGTAAGAAAGATAATTACCCTTTGCCAAACATGGAGACTTTGTTGCAAAGAGTAACTGGTTCTGGAATGATGTCATTGCTAGATGGTTTTTCTGGGTATAATCAGGTATGGGTTAAAAAAGAAGATCGTCACAAAACCACATTCACCACACCATGGGGTACTTTCGAATACATTAGAATGCCGTTTGGACTAACCAACACTGGGGCTACATTTCAAAGGGCTATGGATTATGCCTTCAAGGGTTTAATTGGGAAATTTATCGAAATTTACCAAGATGATCTTACTGTTTTTTCTAAGGATGGTATTAGTCATGTAAGTCATCTTCGGCAAGTTTTTGATAGATGTAGAGAGTACGGGATTTCTTTGAATCCGGCTAAGTCTGTTTTTGGAGTAACCGAAGGGAAATTACTTGGCCATATCATTTCTAAAGATGGCATCAAGATTGATCCTGAAAGAGTTGAGGCAATCCAAAAGATTCCTCTTCCCCATAATCTTAAGTCCCTTCAGTCTTTTCTTGGGAAAACAAACTTTATTAGAAGATTTATTCCAAATTACGCAGAAATAGCTAAGCCTATTCAGAGTCTTCTGAAGAAGGATGTAAGATTCATTTGGCAAGAAGATGGCAAAAAGGCTTTCCAGGAAATCAAAGGCGCTATTGCAAGAGCCCCTGTCTTAGTTAGTCCCGACTACTCTAAGGATTTCATGATTTTCTCTTTCGCTTCTGAAGATACCATTGCTGGTGTCCTGTTACAGAAAAATAAAGATGGTCACGAGCAGCCTATTGCTTTCATGAGTAGAGCGCTTCAAAATTCTGAATTAAAGTACAATACCATGGAAAAGCAAGCCTATGCCTTAGTCAAGTCTCTTAAGCATTTTAAGACTTATGTGGGTTATTCTAAAATCATTGCTTTTGTCCCACATTCTGCTGTTAAAGATATATTAACTCAAACTGATTGCTTAGGGACTCGTGCTAGGTGGGTTACTAAAATACAAGAATATGATTTAGAGATCAGACCCACCAAGCTAGTCAAAGGCCAAGGCTTGGCTCAAATGTTGACCGAAGGTAATGAAAAGGCTCTTGGTTTGTTTTGTCTTAATGATCTATCTTCGCCTGAGCTGCAAAGATTAGGAGAGCATGAATGGTACAAGGACATTATTTATTACTTGTTAAATCTTACATGTCCTAACCATTTAGTCGCTCATAAGAGAAGGGCTCTTAGACTAAAAGCCATTAATTATTGCCTTATGAAGGATGGCCATGGATGGAGAAACCTTGAGGACATAGTACTTAGGTGTGTTGATGAAATTGAGTCCAAAAAATTAGTTTTTGAGTTCCATTCAGGATTTTGTGGTGGTCATTATGCTGCTAGAACTACTGCCCACAAAATTCTGAGAGCTGGTTATTATTGGCCTTCAATTTTTCTGATGTGCATAAGTTTGTTAAAAGTTGTCAAGCTTGTCAACTGTTCACTGGGAAACAGAAGCTTGCTGCCCTGCCCATACAACCTGTCATTATGGAGGCACCTTTTCAGCATTGGGGTCTGGACTTCGTCGGGAAGTTCCATGAAAATTCTAGCAATGGCTACTCATGGATTTTGTCTGCTACTGATTATTTCACTAAATGGGTTGAAGCCATTCCTGCTAAGAATGCCACTGAAAAGGTTATTATGGATTTCATTGAAAATAATATCATTACTAGATTTGGTGTCCCTGCTAAGATCATTACTGATAATGCCAAGGCTTTTAGTTCCTCAGAGTTTTCGTTTTTTTGTTTCAAGTATGGCATTGTCTTATCTCATTCATCAAATTACTATCCTCAAGGTAATGGTCTGGCTGAATCAAGTAACAAGAATCTCATAACCATTATCAAGAAGATAGTAGGAGATAATAAGAGATCATGGGATAGAAAAATCAAGTATGCTTTATGGGCAGATAGGATCACTAAGAAGAAAGCTACTGGTAAATCTCCCTTTGAATTGGTTTATGGCTTGGATGTAACCTTACTTGTGCTTATTAGCTCCTTCAATATTTTTCTACTAATAAAGATGTCGTTCAAAATAGAATAGATCAGATTGTGGAGTTAGATGAAGCTCGTAGGACAACTTTTGATACTATATGTAAAAATCAATCTAACATTAAGAAAAACTTTGATAAATCCTCTCGATCTAGATCTTTGCAAGTTGGAGATATGGTACTTTTTTGGGATCGCAAGAATGAAAAACTGGGAAAACATAAGAAGTTCGACAGTTGTGTTTGGGACCATACATCATCTGAGACATCGCTAGACCAAACTCATTCCACTTGAGCAGATTGGATGGCAAACCACTTGATTTACCTGCAAATGGCCAAATGCTCAAGCTGTTCTTCAAAGATGATATCTGATGCCATGGGGCATCCTTTGTATTGTATTTCTAACCTTACTCCTTGTCATTTTAGCATTTTATTTCTGTTTTAGGATTAGATTTACTTTTCATGTTACTAGATAGTTAATAAATGAAGATCTTATATCTTTGATGTGCTTAATGTTATATGATGATTTTTGGATGGATGCTACTTATTTCTTGTTGTGTGTTGCATGGATGCAGATTTTGGATTCTCACATTCCTACAATGCAGCAACATGTCCCCAAGTAGAGCCAGATGTTGACCACTACGTGTCAACTACCCATAGTAGTACACTCCCTTTTTTTCGCAAAAGGGTAGCGCTTGATCGTCGTGTCCGTGCCATTCGACTCCCATCATCAGCCTGATCGTGTTATGTTGTAAACCCAGTCTGCATGTGTAAATTGTAAATAATCTTAGCAGATTTGAGTCATGTATGTAAATTGCCTAGGCAAACCTAATTTTCTAGTGATAATCTATGTTCCGGAAGGTTTTTTGTCTCACCGATCCATGATCGGCAGAGTTTTCCTTCAGCCTAACCCCAAAGCCGGAATGGATTTTGTCATTAGAATCTTAGGGGAATCCTAGTGTGCTTCGAGTCTATGTAAAAGTAATTTGGAAATAATCCTAATTATTTGGTTAGGTTATTACAAATTGCTTGATCTGTTAGATTATATTTGTGTCGCAAGACTGGATAGTCTATGAGGGTCTATGTCAAATGGGTTTTCCGCCTTGAGATGTAAAATTATAAAAGTTATGATGTAAAGTGTCCTGAGGGTTAGAAAATAATTAATCCCCTCATAGGTCCTAGGTCCTAGGTAAAATTTCCAAAGGCCAAGTTTGAGGGTCCAATCATAAACTATATATATATATATATATATATATATAAAATAAAATAATAATAATAATAATAATTAAAAAAAAAAATTAAATAAATAAATTTTTTTTTTCAAAAAATAAAATAAAATAATAATAAGTCAAAGTTTCGAGGAAATAAATGCAAAATTTTAATTTTAATATATTAAAAATGCATTTAAAATTTTGACAGATGAGATTAAAAGAGATTTTGATCCTCATCGATGGTCGAGATCACTTTGACATGGATCACTCGAACTAGCTGTTGAGAATTTTTCCTTTAAATAGGGTGTCAGGGGTCATTTGAGATGATTCGATCTGTGAGTCTTGTGCTAAAGAAAGCTCTCTTGTAGTCATTTTTCATATGTAATAAAGAAAGACTTTAGGGTTGAAATCTTGCTGGTATTACTCTTCTGGAATTGCTGTAAGATGTTTCATTTCTGTGCATGATTTTAATTTCAGCCATTGATAATAGCTTTATCAAGAGTGATTTTAAACACAGGTATCTTGTTTAGTCGCTAGGGTTTGAATGGTAGTTAAATTTCTGAACATGATGGCAGGTATCTCCATTAGATTTGGATTTTAGTATCGTTTTCTCCCTCTTTGTTAATGGTTGAAGTAAGCTGTGCAGGAAAATCTAGATTTCGAAGATCCATGGGCGTTTGGGGAAGTTCTCGGTTGAACCAGCCAACTCCCGAGAAGCACTTTCTGAAGAGCCTAGCTAGTTTTGATCTTGGGCTTATGATTTGAATTTTTCTTGTGAATGCATGAAGGGTTTTCTGAAGCATCTCATAGTAAATTTAAAATTCTGAAAATATTTCTGTGACATACTGACAATTCTGGCTATTTAGCGCCTTTAAACTGTGAATATTGTAATTATGTAGTTGGTTTTAGGGTCTTTTAGTTTTGCTCTTGCATATTTTATCTCTGGGTGTTTTGTTTTGCCATTGCAGGTTGCAGGTTTGAGGAAAATTTTTCGTTTGAAGCCAAATCTAGGCCCTGGAGGGTAAGATCTGGCCTTAGAAATCAGCTCTTGTAGGGGTATTTATCTCAGACCCAAATTTTCTTGCAAGAGTATCATTTCTGCAGTCCAAGGTTTTAGATTTTTGTTTATTTGGAGGCGATCTTACATGGGTTTCTGAAGCAGAACATATAAATTTCATTCAGAAGTCTTTGAGGGTTTTACTGCTAAATTTCAAGCATAAATATAATCTGGAAATTTATTTCATGGTTTTCATTAGAAGCAAAGGGAGTTAAAAAATTTTAAGATTTCTGAAGAGGTTCAAGGCTGTCCAAGCCATACCACTCCTCTGCGTGAAGTTCCCTCTTCATCATCGCTCCTTTGCCATTGATATTTCTTCAAAACTTGTGTAGTTGCGTCCAACAAACTACCTGCACTCTCCCACATTCACGCAGCCTCCCTCACCCCTCACGCTGTTCCATCGAACTCCTCACTGCTAACCTGCAGCCTCTATCTCTGCGTACTCCTTCAGAATTGTTACCTCTCCTAATCTTCCATGCAGCGATAGCCTTCACTCCCCTCGCTGCGGTCTCCTCTACTGTCCATCGAGTTGCAATCCACACTGCCATATGACCTTCGACCTGGACGCATTCCTCTCATTCCCTCATACCCACGTCTACAAGTTTGCTGCCACTTTCACTCAACACTCATTCGCAACAAACTCCTCCACGCAGTTGCTCTTCTCTGCTTGTCGTCGAGCCTCCCCTCCTCACGCCTTCCTTCCGCTGTCACAAACCTGCAGTAAAACAACAATACACTTCGCTTGTTTTACGTCTATTTCGATTTGGGTAGGATAGCGTATTTCTATTCCTTTTTTTATGAAGTGTTTTTTTTAATATACACAAAATAAAAAAATAAAAAAAAATTCGATTTTTTATTTTTTAGTTTTAGTTTTGAATTTTATAAAGTTAGCGTTAGATTTAGATCAGATTTAAGTTTTATTTTTGGTTTAGCTTTTAGTTTAGTTTAGTTTAATCTTTATTTTTAATTTAGTTTTGGTTTTGTTTCAAAATCATAAAAATAATAAAAAATATATAAAAAAAATCCTAGAAAAAAAAAAGGGGGTATAAAGTTTTTTTTTTAGATTTTAGATTTTATTTAAATTTAGTCTTATTTTGTTTAAACCTTGAATTCAAAAAATAATATCAAAAAACATAAAAAAGATTTTTTTTTTGGTTTTGTTTAGCCTTGTGTTTAGCTTTTGATTTATTTTTGTTTAGACTTAAAAAAAATAATAATAATATTAATAATAATAAAAAATTTGTGTCTAAGCATTTTTGTCACATTTAGTCTTGGCATATTCACTTAAGGATTTATCACATTTACAATTTTGGTGTATTTCGCTAAGGTTAATAGATTTTAAATGTGGGATTAATGTTTGTCATTTTTATATAGTTAAATACGCTTAAATTTTATCTGAAGATTAGCTATATGAAAGTGTTGAATCATTTTATAGAATCAGTAAGCATTTAAATTTCGTGATTGCTTCAAATATTTAATCTTTTGAAATTTATTTGCTAAAATATTGTGCATCTTGCAGTGCTTGGATTATCTGATGATAAATGATTGTTGGTCGTGGAATTACAAATTTCATATTTCTGCAAGCAGTTGATAAACAATTATTTGATCATTAACTAAGGCACTGGTCTCAAAGCATTTAAAGATTTAATCTAATTTCAATCAAGTGCTTGTTTCCCCCCGCTGTGTCTCCCAAGCCAACTAGTTCTCAGTTGGTTTTCCTTTATCCCATAGGGTCTACCCCCCTTAGCCAAGGGAGACAACTTAAATGGAGAGATCGGGGATCAGGGTGACAGCCCTCGGTCTTAGCGTTGTCGCGCTATCCAGACAATTTGTTTGACAACACGATCCAAACCATTACCCGAAGGTTGTCGATGATAGACCTCTCATACCAGCGCCTTATGAGGACGACCTATTTTGACAGGTGCAGACCCTCTCATTTGCAGAAGTAAGAGGGAGTTGGATTCCGAATGTGGAATGATAAACTGCAACCCTGTGACTACCTCGAGAATATTAACTTTCAGAAGTTATATGGTAGTGATGTTGGACTAGTCAGACCAGATTTGGGAAATGTCTTTGAGTTTCATAAACTCATTCGCGTTGATTTTCTTGGTGAACTTCCGTCCGGACATATGTTTTGCAGTTAGCATGGTGAGCTCATATTTGGTTGAGCCTCACTGGATTGGTGCCAAGAATCTTCTGAGATATCTTTGGGGCACAATCTCTCATGGATTGAGATACACTGCCAGAAATATGAAATTGCATGAAGTAAAAACTTCTACGATACACAGAAATATATATATATATATATATATATATAATATTTATTAATAATTGATTGAACTAAATGATTTACAATGAGAACGAGAGGCTTGCTTATATACCACGCAAGTGTCTGTTCATGAAGAGTCATGTCTCATTTAGACATGCCTCTTCAACCTAATTACTAATTAACTAATAATTATTTATGCTTATTAATATTTACATTATTTATATATATTTTATTCGTTACATTGCCTTCTTCCTCAAAAAGCTTTGTCCTCAAAGCTTGTCGATGAAAAAGGCTTGATCTCTTTTTCGGCTTCGAATGTCCTTCTGTATTGGAATAGTCATCTTCGTCGATACAAGCTGATATGATCTTCTAAGTGACAAAAAAAATTGTCGCACTGAGAAGGGATCAGACCATCCCAAATTAATCTTCTGTGGAATATTCCGATCACTGGAATTTTGTAACGACTTGTTAGCATAAGACTGGATTGAGATTACATCACTATTATCTGGAACATTAGTTTGTTGATTCGGTTTTTAATGGTTCAGATATGTAATATGGTTGATTCGTCTATTCTCATGATTTGGATGCCGATATGGGACTTTACTTTCCCTTATTGGGCATGTGGCAATTTTTAGGTTTTCTTCTGGCAAAGACGTTGTTGAGTTGGTTATGGCAATGTTGTGAAAAGCGCGAGCAGGATTAAATCGACGCCGGGAATGAAGCGGAAAAAATCGGAAAAATCGGGAAAAAACGTTTGGTACAAAAATATTCATTTTTTTTCAATATTTTTTTAATATCTAAACCATCTACAACATAAAATAAATACATTGACACATAAATATGATAAAAAAACTAATATATAAGATGTTTAATATCATTTCTAGCGCTAAAATCACACATAACATTGAATCATGTCCTGAATAGTAAGTCCTGACTCCTGAGTCTCAGCTCAGCCTCAAAATATCAACAAAAAATATGATAATGTATCTCATCATGTCATAATGTCATAGACTCATATACAATAAAATGAAAGTCTAATCCTATTGATTTCCTCTGCCCCTCTTGCGAGAAAATGTCACAACTTTCCCTTTCCCTCTAGATGTAGATGTTGGTGCCTGTGCTGGTGGAAATGGCAGTGGAGTCTGATGTGCTCTAGAAGCTGAAGAACTAGAAGTATGAGCTACAGGAGGTAGACCACGTCCTCTACTGGTGGCAGTGGTAGCCCGGGTAGGCGGTGTCACCTCCTCCTCCTGCTCCTCCTCCTCCTCCTCCTCCTCCCCCTCCACTACATCCTGCACTAACCAATCATCAGTAGAATCCATGAGAGGCCTCTCGGCCTCAACCCTCCATGCAGCAGTGGTGTCAATCCCATCCAATGAGATGGCATCCACATCAGGTGTCCTCTCAAGTTGCCTCACCCACAATCGAAGCTTGTAGTAGACGTAGACCATGTCATTAAGTCGCTGGGACTCCAACCTGTACAAAGATCATGAAATAATAATTAATAATTAATATTATAAAAAAAATATTGTTTAATGAATTCAAAAATTTATTTGGAAAATTGCAATATTTTAAATGTTTAAGTGTTAACCTGTAGCGCTTCTTGTTGTGTATTTTTTCAAATACACTCCAGTTGCGCTCACATCCTGAGGAGCTGCATGTTTGGCTGAGGATGCGTACGACAAGCTTTTGCAAAAGGGGTACTCTGCCACCATGCATCTTCCACAATGCATCTACAACAAAATTACAAATAAAATTTTAAATAAACATAAGAAAAAAATGGAATTTGAAGAGATAATGAAATTTGAAACAAAGTTACAAACTAAAAAATACCTGGCATTTTAATCGTCCTATCAGTGACAGCCATCTCAAAGCCAAATGTGCCACCTACCATCTTATATGTCTCAATTTGTTTAGAGATCTCTATACGTTGTTCTGGAGATCGCACCATCTTCTGGACACAGGATAAGAATCCATCTATGATCTCAGCATCAAAATCAAACCCACATGCATAAGAAAATGCAGGGTTCAGGAAAAGCCCAGCAGCATGAATGGGACGATGGAGTGTGTTGTTCCATCGCTCATCAATCACTCCCCATAGAAGGAGTTGTTTTTGAAACCCATCATCTCCCTTATCATCATAGCAGGCCCGAATGGCTTCTTTGGCCCTGTCCATGGCTTCATACAAATAGCCCATTGCGGGCTTCTCACCATCAACCAACCGAAGAACCTTTACCAAAGGTTCAGTAATGGCGCACACCTCCTGCACTCCCGCCCAGAAGTCTTCCTGGTATGAAACTAGTCTGCATACAGCCTCTCCTTCTGGTTTGCGGCTCATTGACATAGCACGCCACTCCTCTGAAAGAAACATTCTCTTCACATCCCACATAGAATTCACGAGGGATTGAAGAGATATGAAACTCGTGGCAAACCGTGTAATGGCGGGGCGCACCAACTCTTTATTGTTGGTGAATCTTCTCATCAAGCTAAGCACAGATGTATGATTATATATAAATTTTGTGATGCTTTTTGATGAGTCAACAATATCTTTGATAAAGGAAGTTTTCCCTATGTCCTCTAACATCAAATCAATACAATGGGCAGCACAAGGTGTCCAAAATAAAGTAGGATGCCTGTCCATAAGCATTCTACCAGCAGCAACATAATTTGCAGCATTGTCCGTTATGACTTGGACAACATGTTGTTCACCCACCTCCAAAATAAACACATCCAGCAAATCACATAAAGTTCTTGCATCTTTGATTTGATGAGATGCATCAACAAATTTTATAAACATAGTCCCCTTGGGACAACTAACCAAGAAGTTTATAAGGGTTCTCCCCTTTTGGTCAGTCCAACCATCTGACGTAACAGTGCATCCTGTTTGTGCCCATGATGCCCTAAAATCCTCCAATCTTTGGGTGCAGTCACGCTTTTCATCTTGAAGAATCCGGCCTCTGAAATCATGATAAGAAGGGATTTTGTACCCCGGGCCAACACTGGTAATAGCATCAACAGTTGGTTGGAAAATTGGATTATTACTTACAATGCTGAAAGGAATATCACTCCAGAGGAGAAATTTTGCCATCAACTTGTCAACTTGTTCTTTTTCAGTTCTTTTTAGCATTGAACCGATAGATGGTTGTGAACCAGGTGTGGTTCGAGGAACAAAAAATGATGCAGCAGCTACCGGATTGACTGATGCTGCAGTAGAACCAGTGCCACTTGGCCCACTTCCTTCAGCTGACCTTTTTAGTTGCCTTTTGAGTTCTTCTTTGGCCTCTCTAGTGTGCTCTAATTCTCCCAATGCTCTCATTGCTCTTTGGATAAGTTCAGGATTTGTATTTATACAGGGCCCCACATCATGTCCAGGGATTTGTGCAAGGTGAAACTTCAACCTGTACACCCCCCCGCGTATCTCCTTTCCACACAACTTGCAATTCAAGTTTTGTCTATCATTTGGAGCTTTAGGTTCACCATATTCCCAGAAAGGATCCAATTTCCTTGGCATGTTTGTTTTTGAATTTTGAATTTGCAAACCTATGGGAAAATAAGGATTAGGAAATAGGAATTTAGGATTACAATTTAGCATTTACAAATTACAAGTTACAAATTTCCAGAATCCAAAGTTCCAAACCCAAGTTACCCAACCAAATGGCAAATGCCAAAAACAATGAAAAAACATAAACAATGTTTAAAAAAAATGAAAATAAAAAATAAAAAATTGGTTCCCATAGTCATACCAATTTACCCATCCCAAATCAATGAAAAAATACAAAAAATTCTTTAAAAACAATGAAAACAAAAGGAAAATGGTGCCCATATGAAGTTTCCCAACCAAAAACAATGAAAAACAATGTTTTTAAACAAGGAAAACAAAAAAAATTAATCCACATACCGTTTTTATGGAGAAATTGGTGGTCTCCTCTTGAATTTGTCCAAGACGTTCTCCTCCTCCTACGAGTCCAAATGAACAAAAAAAAATAAAAAATCGGATTATAAAACCCGCTGCCCCGACACCCTGTGCGTTTTTCCGAAAAAAGTGCGATTTTTTCGAAAAAAGCGCGCTTTTTTTGGAAAAAATCGCCAAAAAAAATTTAGCCTCTTTTTTCCCATAAAACGCGCGATTAAATCGCCTTAGGGAAAAAACTTTTAACAACACTGGGTTATGGAACATTCACTTGGGATGTTCATTGTCTGAACTGCAACATCTACGTGTGTCGTTTCTTTGACTAACTTGTCTTCTTGAGTTGTCATATTGATTGGATCGGTATTCGTTTTTTTGTCATCAACTTGAATTCCTACACTTGATGCTTCTTTCTCGATAAGTTGTTGTACCTTGTTTTCTAATGACTTCTTATCCTTCTTAAGTTTCTTAATTTGCGTCAATAATTTTTCGTTATGGTTTTTAAATCGAGAAATTTCTTCATTTTTTTACAATAGTGATTTTGTCAATTTCACTTTGCATATTTTGTAATACTTTTTTTCCTTCTTGAGACATTACTTTTGAAATATCTGATATATCTTCTGGCGTTACTGAATTAGGTTTTAGTGTAACATCTTGGAGTGTTATTTTCTTCTTCTTGTAAGAAAATGTTAAAAACTCTTTCTTAGTATTTAGAATAAAGGAACCTAGAGTTTCCATCTAGGGTGATCCCAAAACAATGTCACTATCGTTAAAACATAAGGTTTTCACGGTGAATTGTGAGGTAAAAGTATAATCTCCAATATTTAGGTGTAGATTGCTTGTCATATTGTTTGTTACATGTGCCAAAAATATTCGTTTCAACTATATTTGATTCAGGAATCACCAATTCGTTAGCACATTTAGGACTAACATAACTACTTTTTTCAGCAGGATTGATAGAGATTATGATATCTCTTCCTGCGAGTGATCCTTTGATTTTAAATAGTGTGTTAACACATTTACTAAAGGTTTTAGGAAATCTTCCCTCACTAGTTTCCATTTTGCGTTGATGTTTTTACATAAACAATATGTTAACTGGAGCTATTTTTATTATAAAATATCCCTTATTTCTTCTATATATATTTTTCAAATATTCTCCTTTAATGTAGATTGCTAAAAACTTGAATACCCTTTTATTAAAAAAAATACTCCTTTATATTGTTGCCCTCTATATATGTATGTATTTCTTTATATTAAGACCCCTTTTCAAAATAACTTTATTATCTTATAATAATAATAATTTCACTTCTTTTTTTAATAATAAATTGGTCCCTTTTTTTATATACTTAATTACTCCCTTGATAACTTTTTAATGTCACCCCACTTAATATAAAAGTCCGACTTATTATAAATTTTTATGATGTCACCACACTTAATATAAAGTCACACTTAATATAAACTTTTATGATGTCACCACACTTAATAAATATAAAGGTCACGTCTTTTCATATGACAGGGTCACGATGTTCAACATACTTTTTAAGTAAAAAGTAAAACTTACCTTTCACGTAAAGAGATTTTGTATCCCTTTTGTTTTTTTCTTTTACTTTTAAAATACCATGGGTTGTTTCTAACACCACGGGCTTCTCCACGTAAAAAGTTTTAAATATACTTGGAAAGATTCCCTCTTATCTTTTAAATCATTTTTTTTTAATCTTTATATGTACTTATTTTATTTTATTTTTTTGAATTTGATTTTTTCTATATATATATATATATAGATATATATTTTTTTTGAATGGCCAAATGGTTGATAGTGAAGTGGAGAAACTCCAAATTCTTGCAGCGAAACGCTTCAACGACAACAATGTTGATGAATTTGACGGTCAAAGACCTGGATCGAAGAACACGACTCTGTGCAGCGGTGGAGCGGCCAAAGGATCGACTGCTCTGATGCCAAATGAAGTAAAAACTTCTACGATACACAGAAATATATATATAAAATATTTATTAATAATTGATTGAATTGAATGATTTACAATGAGAACGAGAGGCTTGCTTATATACCATGCAAGTGTCTCTTCATGAAGAGTCATGTCTCATTTAGACATGCCTCATCAACCTAATTACTAATTAACTAATAATTATTTATGCTTATTAATATTTACATTATTTTACATTATTTATATATATTTTATTCGTTACAGATAAACTGCAAGCCTGTGACTATCTCGAGAATATTAACTTTCAGAATTTATATGGTAGTGATGTCGGACCAGTCGGACCAGATTTGCGAAATGCCTCTGAGTTTCATAAACTCATTCGCGTTGATGTTCTTGGTGAACTTCCGTCCGGACATATGTTTTGCAGTTAGCATGGTGAGCTCATATTTGGTTGAGCCTCATTGGATTGGTGCCAAGCATCTTCTGAGATATCTTCGGGGCACAATCTCTCATGTATTGAGATACACTGCCGGAAATATGAAACTGCATGATTATTCGAATGCTGAGTGGGCAGGTAGTGTGGAGGATCATTAGAGCACTTCTTAGTGCTGGTTCTCTTTGGATTCTTCTTCGATATCATGGATGAGCAGGAAGAAAAAATCGGTTGCTATAAGCACCGCCGAGACTGAATACATAGCTACGAGTATGATCTCGTATGTAGCTGCATGGTTACAGAAGCTCTTAAGTGAGCTGTTTGTACACATGATGAATACCACTGTGATTCTCTGTGACAACCAGAGGTGGGATTCGATTATTGAGGGATCCCATATTCGATGATTGCTCCAGTAGATAGACATCAGATATGGTAAGTCAATGAGCGAGGAGGCTCCATCACATTGATATTGATGTACAGGTCGCAGACATTTTGTCAAAGCCCCGGGGAAAGGTCAAATCTGTGACTTTCTCGAACGACTTGGAGTCGTTAAGAGACCTTCTTATAAGGGTCCTGCATGTTGCATGCATTGAGCTTTAGGAGCTCTGGGGGGCTTGGGGTACTTACTGGAGCAACATACGATCACAGGGCGACTCACCCTCCCCTGGTGGTGCACTATGGACAGGATGATTAGTTCTCATGTGGGCTAGGATGATTCGTTCTTTGTGGTGACTGTGGAACAGGATGATTCTTTCTCCTGTGGGCCAGGATGATTTGTTCTCTGTGGCGACTGTGGACAGGATGATTCGTTCTTCTGTGGGCCAGGATGATTCTTTCTCTGTGGCGACTGTGGAACAGGATGATTCATTCTCCTGTGGGCCAGGATGATTCGTTCTCCATGGCGACTGTGGATAGGATGATTAGTTCTCCTGTGGGCTAGGATGATTCGTTCTCCGTGGTGATTTTGGAACAGGATGATTCGTTCTCCTGTGGGCCAGGATGATTCGTTCTTCGTGGCATCCACTGACAGGATGATTTGTTCTCCTATGGACAGGATGATTTGTTCTCCTGTCGAGGCATCCTACCCATGCAGTCTGGGACTCATGGGAAGTACCTCTCATATGATCAATGAGCAGGGAAATGAGGATAGGGACCATAGTAGTACCGATGGACGCATCGTTGTATCTATCGTACTCCCTATGCTAGGATGACCTTCATTGATCTGGGATCAATGATACTGGTCTGGGACCAGTGAGAGTGGTACACCCTCTGAAACTGACTTCGGGTCAGTAGAGGACTGGTCTAGGACCAGTGAAAGTGGTACACACTCCAGACTGACTTCAGGTCAGTGGAGGATGGTATGAGACATTCTCGATTTATTCTTCTTCTTCATGGTTCAGCAGAGCAGAGCTTAACAGAGCAGAGCAGAGCTAAGCAGAGCAGAGCTGAGCAGAACTGATCAGAGCAGAGCAGAGCAGTGCAGGGCACTGATGGCAGAGATAGTACAGTTGGACATATGGATCAGCAAATGGAGTTCTCCCTAGTTGAGAGGGAGTGTTAAAATTGGCAACTAGGGCCAAACTCCATGTGGGTCATCATATTTATGGCAGCTGATATTTTTCTTGGATCCCTCTCATCGAGAGGTGTAGGATTGATCTAAAGATCATCTGATTCCGACAAGTATTCATGAAGTTATGAATTTATTTGTGTTATAAGACAAATTGTGAAGTTGGCCAACAACTTGTGCAGGCTAAGAAGCCCAATAGTCATGTCTATTCATTATCTATGTTTTAGTATAAATAGGAGAGGACTTGAAGTCATTTGTGAGACACACTCTTCATGTGATCTGCTCCTCTCCACGTCTTTGGGTTTTTGGTGAAGGAGAGAGACACTAAGAGTATGCTGAGCTAAGTAGATGATGCCCTAGCTGTAGTAGCTGATGCCCTAGCCGCAGTAGATGATGACCTAGCTGCAATGATGCCCTAGCCGTAGATGATGCCCTAGCCGCAGTGATTCCCTAGCCGCAGATGATGCCCTAGCCGCAGTACGCTGCAGGCTTATGAGGAGATCTTCACACAGAAAAGAGGAGACTTATGTACAACATAAATAAGCCCCTATACGCTGTCTCAAGAGGCTCAATCCATAGATGAAAGGAGGGCTAATATAGGCCCTAAATGAAGGCTTGAATACGCTGTCCATTGACCCTATATGCAGCAAGAGAGGGACTCGTCATCCATAGTCAGAAAGAGGATCTATACACAGTTCTAGAGGAGACCTATTTACGCAGCAAGGAGACCTTCCATCCGCTGTCTAAGGAAGCTCTAAAAGAGCCCTTGCCACAGGTCTAAAAGTCACCTAATCTATACGTTGTCTGGTCCCAATCCAAGAGGTTTGTATGCAGCAAGAAAAGGCAGTCAACTTCGGCAAAGAAGGGAAGGACGTTAGGGTCATTCTCATGACTGTTTTGAAGTGCAAATGAACTAGCATCAAGGCCACATTATAGGAGTCTACTTCTGGGCTGTTTGTAAGGGCATTTGTTGCAAGGTTTATCTCTGTCTTGGAAAGTGGATTGCACAGAAGACATTACAGATGGATTGAGCCCTTTTAGTGCACTGTTGGGTGAGTATGGGGCTAGTTCTAGCCTTATATTCCAGCGTTTGACAACAGCTAGGAAGGGAGACAGTACCGCAGTCTATTATACCTGATCAAGAGGCTGTGTTGAATCGGATTGGTGTGAATAAGGTGTTGTAGCTAGATGAAGTTTGTACCCCAACCAGTGTAGTGATGAGGCTGTTCATGAGGACAGTTTAAGGTGACCTATCTAATAAGCAGTGACAGCTAGAGCAGCAGCATGATGATGATTAAGAGCAGCAAGTTGTGTACAGCGTACAACTCAGCAGTAAAGTACCATGGTGCAGCTCAGGAACATGGTATGATGTTGCAATATGATGAGGTGCAACATATGGACGAGATGCAACACAATGACAGGTGAAGGAGTCACCTTGGAGAATCAGTTGAAGCAGCATGTCTTCAACTGATCTCATGTAGAGATGATCTATTCTCTTATCTAGAAAGTCAAAGAGTTGACTTCTGTTGTAAATGTACTATCTCTCTCTTTCTCTGTTGAACTATTGCAGAACATAAAAGAAGAATTGGTCAGGGGTTTCCCCACATTGGGGTTTGTCCCTGGCTAGTGCCACATCTTGTGTCCTCTTGTCTTGGCTTGTCTTCTGTGATTTATATTTATGTTCTATCTGCAGTTTACTTTAATGCTGATGTGATTGCTAATCTGGAAAAGATATGGAGCTAACTGTGAAAATTGAAATAAATTGCTCTAAGCATAGAACATACCTAAAATTAACAAAAAGACAATTATTCAAGAACCGTCCAGGATACCAATTTCAATAAGGATTTTAGGGATTGAGAAGCTTTATCACGAATCATATCCCTTAAAACTAACCCTTAAATCCTCTCATTCCTCTCCTAGAAGTAACAAGCAAGGTCTATCTTTCAACCTCTTATGGAAAGGAATCATTTGGGTCACAATACATCCATTCATTGATTTATCTTTCATTGGTGACTCCATAATATACCAGGTCTCCTCCCATCAGTGAAAATCTGTAAATAGTAGGGAGCCTTAACTAAGGTGACAGTGGGTTAAGTCTCCATTTGTTGCCCTTGGTCTAGCATTTTCCCTTTAGGGATCCCCATTTAGGCCCCCTGCTAGTTTGAGCGGTAACAGTGCCCATCATGGAGGAGTCACCTACATGGTTAGAGGAGGAACCATTAGTACATGGGCAACAAGAGGAGGACTTAGGGAAGGAGCAACAAGAGGAGGAGGAGCAGGTGGAGGAGGAGGACACTGGGCAAAACTTCATGTGAGTCATCTTATTCATGGCTAATAATATTTTTATTAGATTCCTCTCGTCGAGAGGTGTAGGATCGATATAAAGATCATCCAATTCCGATAAGTATTCATGGAGATATGAATTTATTTTGATTATGAAATTATTATCAAGCCAACCTACAACTCATGTAGGCTCAGAAGCCCAACAGTCGCATCTATTCACCCACAAACATTGTGTATAAATATAAGAGGACTTTTCCTCATTTGGACTCACTCATCTCATCACATCTCTCTCTCTACTATGCAGATATGAGTCTCTTCTCTACTGCGTGGAAATGGGTCTCTCTCTCTCACACATGTGAAGCCGGAAGCTGTTGAATTTGAAGCTGCAACTGCAGAAGTAAAGATTGACTTGCGTGGCCTAGAAGATCTCTTCATCTGAACTGCGCTGTAGGTTCATCTGAACCTCCTTTGAAAGCTGCAACTTTTGGTGGTGGAATGAAGTCAATCTGACGAACGGTTTGCAAGATATCGACTGCCCTAGTTTGAAGCCAGAAATTGCTGAAACTGAAGCTGCAACTGCAGAAGTAAAGAATGACTTGCGTGGCCTAGAAGATCTCCTCATCTGAACTGCGTTGTAGGTTCATCTGAACCTCCTCTGGAAGCCGAAACTTTTGGTGGTGGAATGAAGTCAATCTGATTGTCGGTTTGTGAGATATGGTCTGCCCTAGTTTGATAATGAAGCCGCTAATGCTGATGCTACTGATCTAGGGTTTGCTACTGCTGATATGAATCAGATTTATTGTACTATTTCTCTCTGCTGAATTATTGAAGATAAAAGAAGATTTGATCAAAGGGTTTCCCCACACATTGTGGGGTTTGTCCCTGACTAGCCGCCACATCTTGTGTCTCTTGTCTTGGCTTGTTTTCTATCGATCGTTTAATGTTCTATCTGCACTTTACTTTATGTACATGTGATTGCTAATCGGTGGAATATAATAAGAAAAAGAAGTAAACTGTTATAAGCATAGAACATACCATAATTTAACATGGTATCAGAGCTGAGGTGAAGACAAAGCCCGAGCAAGAGCAAGAGCAATCATTGAAGAGAAGATTGGCAAGGCTATCCTAAAAGAACTATGGGGTCCTCAACACTCTTTCCTGCCGAAGACAAGCTCCGTGAGAAAGCTGACTATCACGGATGGAAGATGTCTATCGATCTAATCCTTGAAGATCTAGGAGTGCTGGACCATGTAAGAGGCAATATTGTTGAGCCTTCATCAAATGCATATGCTGCTGCCTGGAACAAATGGAAAAATGGAGAAGTCAAAACAAAGAAGATCATCCGGGACTCTATCAACAAGCGCTTGGTGGCCTACATCTCTGATCTAGAAACCTCCAAGGAAATCTACGACACACTAGTGAGTTTATTTAAAGTTAATGATGCAAATCAAGTTTTGTTTCTTAGAAATAAGTTGAGGGAAATCAAGAAGGGTAAAGATGAAAGTATGCAAGCATACTTCTTAAGAATCACCGAGATCAAGAACGATCTCCTATCTATTGGGGAAACCATTACTGACAGAGAAATGGCACTCACAACTCTCGGAGGATTAACATCTGAATGGTATGTGTTCAGGACTACTCTTCTGAACAATAATGTAATTCCTAGTTTCGAGGAATTAATGGCTAGATGAATTCAAGAACAAACAAGGGTAGAAGAGCAGGAAATGCCCTTGCCTAAAGGTCCTCCTGCTGCTTTTTCTTCTCATGCTAAGAAAAGCAATAATTCTGGGTCTAAATCGAAAAGAAAGGCTGGATTTAAGAGTGGAAGAAAAGGACGATGTTTCATTTGCAATAAAGCAGGTCACTATGCAAGGGAATGCCCTGATAGAAAGGACTCTCACCGTGACGATGATCAAAATCCCTCTCATGGTAATCGAGGGAATGGAAAATTCAACAAAAAAGGAAAAAGGAATGCGGGAAATCAAGAAAGAGGGCAACCATTCAAGAAGGCTAGAAATTCCAGGTATGAATCTAACACTGTTGACGATAAGCATGCTGAATATTATCTACCAGCTGCTCTATCTACCTCCGCTCCTTCGGACTCAATGGGAATTTGGCTCATTGATAGTGGTGCCTCAAGACACTTCACTGGTTACAAAGAAGTACTCTATAATCTGGTAGAGAAAGAAACTAACCTGGAAATTGTCCTTGGAGATGACATGAAATACCCAGTGAAAGGTGTAGGCAATGTTTCTCTTAAACTGAATCAAGGTAATACGATTCACTTACAAGATGTATTATATGTACTTGATCTCAAAAAGAACTTGGTATCCATCTCGGCAATGGAAGACAAAGGCTATAAGGTAACCTTCAGCGATGGTAAGGTATGCATATGGAAAAATAATGTTGAAGATGCTTTCACTCTTGGGTTTCGAGTTGATTCTTTATATCAAGTTGGTGGAAGTCCACTAGGTGTCATGTCTTGTGACACAACGCTTCAGTCCGAACTTTGGCATCGGAGGTTTGCCCACCTTCATTACAAAGCTCTACCCGATGTAAGACAGATGGTAACAGGGATGCCTGAATTCCAAGTAGAGAAAGAAGGTTTATGTCCGGGATGTACCGAAGGAAAGCTCAAAAGGGGACCATTCCCTTCAAGTCAAAGCAAGACCTCCGATATATTACAACTAGTTCACTCAGACATATCAGAGGCTGGCATCAAGAGGGAGACTACTACACCATATACTCCTGAACAAAATGGTGTGGCAGAAAGGAAGAACCACACAATTATGGAAGCTGTCCGGGCCATGCTACATGATCAAAGTCTTCCTAAGTTTCTATGGGATGAAGCTGCAAACACTGCCGTATATGTACAAAATCAATGCCCTCATCAAGCATTGGGTTCCAAGACTCCTGAAGAAAAATTCACCGGTAAGAAACCTGATGTTTCTCATTTTAAAATTTTTGGAAGCCCTATATACTTTCATGCGCCGAAAGAGAAAAGAAATAAATTGGGAGCATCTGGAAAGAAGGGAATTTTCGTGGGCTATGGTGAAAATACTAAAGGCTATAGAATCTATGTAGCCGGTCAAAGGGAAGTCATAATCAGTCATGATGTCACCTTTGACGAAGATATGGCTCTCAGCAAGGTGATCAATCTTCTGACTTTGAGGAGCTCTCAAGAAGCCGACACCAGGGAACTGAAAGAAAAGGATGATGAATCAATGCCTGATGTAGAAGAACCCATGGATCCGATTGATCCCTCCATATGAGCCTTCCTCTTCTAGGAAGAGGCCTTCATGGCTTAAGGGGTTACTTGATGATGCTGAAGGACATGCTGCACCCCGAGGAACCTTTCGTGAAAGTAAGAAACCTAATAGGTATCAAGGATACCTGACCATCATGAGCACAATCATACAAAATGAGCCTTCGTTATTCTCAGATGCCGTCAAGCATCAAGTATGGAAGGATGCTATGACCGAAGAATATGAGTCTATCATAAAGAATGATGTTTGGGAAGTAGTTCCTAGACCACAGGACAAGACTGTTGTTACTTCCAAATGGCTTTACAAGATAAATCATGCAGCAGATGGAAGCACGGAAAAGTATAAGGCTCGTTTTGTTGCTCGAGGTTTATCCCAAAAGGAAGGTATAGACTATGATGAGATATTTGCACCTGTTGCCAGATATACGACCATCCGCTCGATCATAGCCCTTGCCGCTTCACAAGGATGGAACCTACATCAGATGGATGTCAAGACTGCGTTCTTGCATGGCTCGATCAAAGAAGAGGTCTACGTGGAGCAACCCGAAGGATTTGAGATTTATGATCGAAAATCTCATGTATGCAGGTTGAAGAAAGCTCTCTATGGGCTGAAGCAACCACCCCGAGCATGGTATGAGACGATCGATAGCTACTTGATGAAGCTGGGATTCACTAGGAGTGAAGCCGATCCTAACCTTTACTTTAAGGTTGAAGATGACAAGCCTCTCATACTGGTGTTGTATGTGGATGACCTCTTTCTAACAGGTGCAGACCCTCTCATTCACAAATGTAAGAGGGAGCTGGCCTCTGAATTTGAAATGAAAGACCTAGGAATGATGCACTACTTCCTAGGACTTGAAGTGTGGCAAAAGCCAGGAGAAATTTTCCTATCTTAAGGAAAATATGTGGTGAAGATATTGGAAAGATTCGGAATGGTGGACTGCAAGCCTATAACTACTCCGATGGAGCTTGACTTCAAGAAGTTAAGCGGTATTACTGCTGGACCTGTTTTACGAAATGCTACTGAGTATCGGCAACTCGTCGGAGCATTAATGTTCTTAGTGAACTCCCGTCCAGATATATGCTTTGCAGTCAACACGTTGAGCCAGCATATGGTTGAACCCCACCACATACACTAGATTGGTGCCAAGAATCTACTGAGATATCTTCGTGGCACTATCACTTATGGGTTAAGATACATTGCCAGAGATGTGAGACTATTTGGATACACAGATGCTGACTGGGCAGGCAATGTGGAGGACTGTAAGAGCACTTCCGGGTGTTGCTTCTCCTTGGGATTTGCTTCGATATCCTGGATGAGCAGGAAACAAAAGTCGGTGGCTTTGAGCACCGCCGAAGCAGAGTATATTGCTGCTAGCATGGCTTCTTGTGAGGCAGTTTGGTTGCAAAAGCTCTTTAGTGAGTTATTTGGATTCACATTGGATACCACTGTGATCCTTTGTGACAACCAAAGTGGGATTCGTTTGTCAGAGAATCCTGTATTCCATGATCGCTCCAAGCATATTGATATCAGATACCATTATATTCGAGATATGGTGCAACGGGGAGCTATAAGGCTCCATCATATCGGTACAGATGAACAGGTCGCCGACATTTTGACAAAACCCCTTGGGAAAGTAAAATTTCTGACTTTCCGTGAATAACTTGGAGTTGTTCAAAGACCCTCCAATGAGGGTCATGTATGATGCATTGAGCTCTGAGAGCTCCAGGGGGGTGCGGGGTGCTTCTTGGAGCAACATATGACCACAGGATTATTCACTATCCCCTGGTGGTATACATGTACACCCCGTGGTGACATTGTAGCAGGATTGATGTGTTCTCCATGGAAATTGTAGCAGGATTGATGTGTTCTCCTGTGAGGCCTGGATTGATGTGTTCTCCATGGCAATTGTAGCAGGATTGATGTGTTCTCCTGTGAGGCCTGGATTGATGTGTTCTCCATGGCAGCCTGGATTAATGTGTTCTCCATGGCAATTGTAGCAGGATTGATGTGTTCTCCTGTGAGGCCTGGATTGATGTGTTCTCCATGGCAATTGTAGCAGGATTGATGTGTTCTCCTGTGAGGACAGGATTGATTAGTTCTCCTGTCGAGGCATCCTACCCATGCAGTCTGGGACTCATGGGAAGTACCTCTCATCTGATCAGTGAGCAGGGAAATGAAGTTAGGGACCATAGTAGTACCGATGGACGCATTGTTGTAACTACCGTACTCCCTACGCTAGGATGACCTCCATTGATCTGGGATCAATGATACTGGTCTGGGACCAGTGGTAGGAGTTGTACCATACTATGACACTGACTTCGGGTCGGTTGAGACTGGTCTGGGATCAGTGGTACATACTCTGAGACTGACTTTGAGTCAGTGGAGGATGATATTGGTCTGGGACCATTGGAGTTGTACTCACTATGACGCTGACTTTGGGTTGGTTGAGACTGGTCTGGGACCAGTGGTACATACTCTGAGACTGACTTTGAGTCAGTATGATACATCGTCGATCATTTCTTCTTCTTCATAATTCAGACAAAAGCAGAGTAGAACAGAACAATGCAAGAGCAGAGCAGAACAGAACAAAACAGTACAGATCAGTGTAGGGCAGAACAAGACAAAGCAGAACAGGCAAAATAGAGCAGAGCAGGGCAAGGGTCAGGCTGTACAAGGCAGTGCATTTGATGGATGAATAGTAACGACCGATAGACAAATTGCAGATGAAGTTCTCCATGGCTGAGAGGGAGTGTTAAAATTGGCAAACAGGGCAAAACTTCATGTGGGTCATCTTATTCATCGCTAATAATATTTTTATTAGATTCCTCTCGTCGAGAGGTGTAGGATTGATATAAAGATCATCCAATTCCGATAAGTATTCATGGAGATATGAATTTATTTTGATTATGGAATTATTATCAAGCCGACCTACAACTCATGTAGGCTCAAAAGCCCAACAGTCGCATCTATTCACCCACCAATGTTGTGTATAAATATAAGAGGACTTTTTCTCATTTGGACTCACTCATCTCATCACATCTCTCTCTCTCTACTGCGCAGATATGAGTCTCTTCTCTACTGCGTGGAAATGGGTCTCTCTCTCTCACACATGTGAAGCCAGAAGCTGTTGAATTTGAAGCTGCAACTGCAGAAGTAAAGATTGACTTGCGTGGCCTAGAAGATCTCCTCATCTGAACTGCGCTGTAGGTTCATCTGAACCTCCTTTGAAAGCCGCAACTTTTGGTGGTGGAATGAAGTCAATCTGACGAACGGTTTGCAAGATATCGACTGCCCTAGTTTGAAGCCGGAAACTGCTGAAACTGAAGCTGCAACTGCAGAAGTAAAGATTGACTTGCGTGGCCTAGAAGATCTCCTCATTTGAACTGCGCTGTAGGTTCATCTGAACCTCCTCTGGAAGCCGAAACTTTTGGTGGTGGAATGAAGTCAATCCGATTGTCGGTTTGTGATATATGGTCTGCCCTAGTTTGATAATGAAACCGCTAATGCTGATGCTACTGATCTAGGGTTTGCTACTGCTGATATGAATCAGATTTATTGTACTATTTCTCTCTGCTGAATTATTGAAGATAAAAGAAGATTTGATCAAAGGGTTTCCCCACACATTGTGGGGTTTGTCCCTGGCTAGCCGCCACATCTTGTGTCTCTTGTCTTGGCTTGTTTTCTGTCGATCGTTTAATGTTCTATCTGCACTATACTTTATGTACATGTGATTGCTAATCGGTGGAATATAATAAGAAAAAGAAGTAAACTGTTATAAGCATAGAACATGTTAGCGCTTGAAATTTCACCTCAGGCTGAGAAAGGTAAACCTCAAGGCAACATCAAACCACTTCGCCTCGTAGCTAGCCCTACGGGGCGGGAGAGGGCTCTCTCCGGTCTATCTTGGTGAGATCTTCAATGGATGAGATGATCAATAGGGTAACACTAATTTTAGGCTAGTAAACTGATCAAAAGGGTTGATTTGGGGTTTTTAGGGTTTTTGGTGGCAAATTGAGGGATGGCAATTTTGGGTGCGGGGATTGGACACAGTTTCTGCAGGGGTTCTTTGGGGCGAGGTAGGAGACAGTATTGATGCCTTTGATTGAGGTGGATGGTCAGGAATGACAGGTGAGGAGCTAAGGAGAGCAAACATTAACTTTGAATTCTCCTTAAACAGTAGAAAACATTGAAATTAAACAAACTTAAAAGCAGAGCATGACAGCCATGAATTCTTACTTTAACACTTCGTTTGCTTAATGTGCAGAAGGAAAAGAAAGGAAATGATTCACATAACACACTTACAAGTACATAAAGAAACACACCATCAATACATGTAACCACAAGAATCCCAAAAAGGACTGCAAAACCCTGGTCTTCCTTAGCCAAAAATTGCAGATATACAGTGAATAATACAATGATAGTTTCTCCCTCAAGAGTCCAACCATGAAAATGAGCAAAAAAGTACATAATATAGATCATCTAACCTCTTTCCCTGCCTCCATGGGTCGAGCTCACTATCCTAGGAGCTGTTTCAACCACTTCTAAACTAAGCACTACAAACTAGGCAGTCAAAACAACTTGCCTCTATAAGTTAGGAAACCAATTCATTCATTTAATTTTCACCTTTTTCATGAATGAATCTTCTAGAAGAGGTACATAAGAGTAAAAGTGTCAATAAAGTACATTAATTACATCAAATAGGATAATAATCCACCCCAAAAAGTCAAACAGGGTCAAACTGCGTTTTTCTGAGCTGTACACTGAAATCTGGAGAAGTTTGCCTGACGGGTCGCGCGCCTCTGCCTGACGGGTCGCGCGCCTTTGGGACCACATTTGGGGCACTTCCAGGTGGCCAAATTGAGCAAGAGTAGGCTTGTTGGAAAGGTCTGTGAGTCTACTTTCCAACCCAACTGGAATTTCTGAATTTGGTGGTCATTTGCCCCTCCAAAATTGCAATCTCCCAAGACTACTTTCTGCAACTCAAAAATGTGGCAGAAAGTCAAATTTTTCTTGTTTTTTGACTTTCTGGAGGCCCAAAACTTCATAAAATCTCAAGTCCATTGATGAGCATATGTAGTTTCTTATGACAAATCTGGAAATGCTGAGTTTTTGCAAAATGGAGTTGCCATGATGAAGGGTTGCGTGGGGGGTGAGACCCGTTAATGGGGAAAACCTGTAAATTGCCTGAAAAAACCAAAATTTACCCAAAATGCTCAAAATTTCTTGGGATTTGTGCTGTGGCTAGGCTATTTAGTGCCTTGGTCCTTCAGTGAAGCCTCGGCGAAGATATGAAGGGGATCAGGCCTCTTTCTCCTTTTTTGTGCCTTGGCCAACCACCTTTGGAACATCCTCATCTTTGCCTTGCACACGTGCATTCTCGCCCAATAATGGTTCTTCATGTTCCTCAGCAATTTCTTCTCTTGGTTGGCCCTAGCCAACAGCCTCTCCAAGTGTGCATTTACCCGGATGAGCATGGACTCTTGCTCAGCGGGCAATAGATCACCGGGTCTTCTCCGGTTCAAAATGCGGTCACTACGAATCCTCCACAGCTCATCAAGAGCTTGTTCATCCTCCAACTGTTTGTTGCGCTGCTCGAGGTATGTGATGGTCCATTGTGCCCCCTCTAATCTCCTCTGCAAGGCATCATTTTCAGCTCTAAGGTGCTGAATGATCTCCTTTGACTCTCGGCTAGGAGAACTGACATCAAGATCAATAAGCTCTATATCCGGAACACCTGATGGTCCCTCGTCAATCTTGGGCTGTTTGCCCCTCCCTGGTACCTGTGCTGCTGAAGAAAGCGAGGCCCCTTCCACCTGATGTGGAGATAACACTCGCTGAGCCGATGAAGAAGGCGAGACCCCTTCCACATGCTGTGGAGAAAGTACTCGCCGAGCTGCTGCAAATAAAGGCTCTCTGGCCTCTCTGATAAGTAACCAAAGGTGAGGAGCTGACATGTCTAGTGACGGGGATGTCATGCTGCTGTGATGGTCCTCCCTCATGAATAACCTCAGGATGTGGCGGTGATGGTGCTGTGAAAAACTCACGAGAGATGAACTCCTCCCATGAGATGCCCTGCTGAGCCAACTGATGTAATACCACTAGCTGAATCAAACCATAATGGTAAAGGCTCCTGTACTGCTGTGTCGGGCTCTTCCTCTGCATCATGGACACCATCTTCTCAATGTTCTGATAGAAGAAAACAGGGATGTTCATCATCCTCACTCGGGTGAAGTGCATCAAGAGGCGAATATGGTATGAATATACCTGTGAAAATCTGCCCTCACAGGTAAAATAGAGCATGATGAGCCTCATCATGGGAGCATACTCACTCCTGAGAAATCTGAAGGGAAACACTCCTGTCAAGTGTCTCATGAGTGCTGGTCTAACGAAAGGCTCAAAATGAACACTGTCCAGCACCTTGCGCTTATTCCATACCTCTCCTACATTAGGTATCCCTGTGGCCTGTGCAATCACCTCAGGTGTCAATGTAAAGTCCACCCCGGCAAGGTTGACATGTCCATCATGCAAGTGTAAAACAAACAGGCGAGCCAACTCTCTGTGGTGCTGAATCCGAGAGATCCTCTCACAAAACTCATAGCAAGACATGTACTGGAAACATGAGACTGCCATAGGACAAGCTTGTAAATCTGTCAAAGAGGTGGGCTCCTCTCGCCTATGATGACCACCCTTTCCACCCTTATGAGGCCTCCTCTGTATCTCAATCTCTGAAGCTGATGCCTGGTCATCACTCTGCTCATAGGTTTCGGTTTCTGACATTGTTTAAGGAGCAGAGTGGCCAAAATGTACTGCTGTTTCTGCCTTGTAAAATGCTGATTTGTATGCTGTTTCAAGGGGGACAAGGAGCATGAAGGGAATGTTAGGGGAGGGACACTTTTAAAGGGAAAATGGGAATAAATATATAAAACAGGGATTTAAGGGAAAAACATTGCAAAAATCATTGCACATGCATCATCATATACATTGTTTACATGAGTAATGAGAGGTAGGGTTAGGGCTTAATTTTTCATTTTTTAGGGAAGAGGGGTAGGGTTTGGATTTTTCTTTACAAATTTAAAAGGGAAATTTATATAGAAAGACAAGGAAAATGACATGGGAAATGGGGAAAATGATTACAAGGGGAATACCTTTCAAACAGCATAAAACCCTAGGCATATTTTACAAATTTAAAATGCAGCAACATGGAGCTTTTCTCTTGCACATGGAGATCCTTTAAAAAATGCAATTAAGATTCCCATTGACCATAACAAGCAACCATTCTTAAGTTGGAGAGCCTACCTTAGGCAATTTGGCGATTTCGGAGGGTCCTTGGATAAATTTGCAGTCGGTTTGGTAAGGAGGGCGCTGACGGGTCGCGCGCCTCACCCAACGGGTCGCGCGCCACTGACGGGTCGCGCCCGTTGAAAAATTACACTGTCAGAACGCTGCTGACGGGTCGCGCGCCTCTGACGGGTCGCGCACCTGGTCTGACGGGTCGCGCGCCTGTCCAGCTCCCAAATTCACTCAAACTTTCACTCAATCACTCTTGCAAGTAACTTGGATGCACAATGAGGGTCGATGGAGGGAGATTGGGCCTTTATAGCTTTGATTTGAAATAATTTCATGCCCAAACCCACTTTATAATGTTTTCCTTAGACACTTTATAAAATTGACCATTTTGGTTTCCTTTATCCTGAAATTGACTCATTTAATGCTTTTGCTTGATATTTTTTGCAGGGACATCATCTGAGGGATCTTGGCAAGGGAGCCAGGGTTTCATACTGTCCTTGGAAGCTTTTTGAAATTTCATCACTTTTTACAAAAATTTGAAAAATGACCTTGGCTTTAAAAACAGAGTTTTTAAATCCAAGGTGAAAATTTACTGTACAAGATAAAAGTTTGCGAAGAAACACCTTTAAAATCATCCCTCTGGCTTGCTGAGCACTTATTGACCTTCAGAGACATGACCTTGTAAACCATCTTGACCAAAACCCTAGACCTAGGAATTTGACCTCAAGACAAAACAAGACAAGTTTGAAAGTGACTAAGGACTGAAATGACTTGATCCAGCAATGCCAAGAGGGGGACAAAGACACCAGCTCCTCCATAAGGGTTATGGCATGCCTAATGGGATGCAAAAATTAACACTGATGAGACACCTACTTATGCAAATGCAAAGAGCTTTGATCGCTGATGGAGGGCGACAAGACCGACTCTAACATTGGCTCCAATGGGGATGGTAGCTCCTTGGAGGTACCAAGAACCTTAGACCTCTGGGAGAGCAGACCAGTGCTTTCTCATCATTGGGCAATGGAGTCAATATTTACACATGTGACTCAAAGTTGGACAACTTTATTGATTTTGACAATTGACTGAAATTTGAACTAACTTTGACACAAACCGACTCACTTTATGCAGAAAAAAGACTGATTAAAACAACTTGAAAAACTCACACCAACTAATCACCATCTTCAGAAATATAGCCTTCACCACGGGCCCCAGACTAAGATGGAAGATCAGTTCACACTTGCTGCAGAATGAAAGTAAAATGGTAATTACAATGAGAGTGATTAGAGCAGAAAATGCTCAAGCATGATACCTTTTGAGCAGCCGGCCATTCACCAACCCACCGAGACATTCATCACCGTTCATTTCTTTGAGAAGAAAATCATTTGGACCACGGTATGCTGCAATTTTATAGGGACCTTTCCACAAGTTGTCGAATTTTCCATGTTTCCCTTTGTCTTCGTTTCGGGCATCCCATCTCAAAACAACATCATCTATCTGAAAATCATCTGGTTTGGCCCTTTTGTCATAGATTTTCTTTATGCGCTCCTGCAACTTAAGGGAATTTTGATGAACCTCCTCTCGTGTCTGCTGTAAATGAATCATTTGACTAATCCGCCGTTGCATAGGATCCTCCTCGCCACCAGCTTCTTGAAGCAACTTTGCCACTGTAACACTAAGTGAAGTAGGAAACACTGCATCTATTCCGTAAACCAGTTCAAAGGGTGACATACCAATTGACTTCTTTTGACTTACCCGATCAGCCCATAATGCATTTACTAACTTTTTGTGCCAGCTCTTCTTATTTATTTCCAGCAATTTCTTTATGATGTTCACTAGAGATTTGTTCGAAGATTCGGCCAGCCCATTTCCTTGCGGATGGTAGGCAGTCGAATGCCCCAAGCTGATATTATATTTGAAGCAAAAATCAACCTTTTTCTTTGACTTAAAGGCTGCTGCATTATCTGTGATCAACTTATGTGGACAACCGAAACGTGACAATATGTTATTCTCAAGAAAAGAAATAATTACTGAGTCCGTGGCCTGCCGAGTGGGAATGGCTTCAATCCACTTCGTGAAGTAATCTGTGGCAGTCAAGATCCATCGATGCTGCCCGGAAGATGCTGGGTGGATTTCGCCAATAAAATCTAAGCCCCATTGCTGAAATGGTGCGCTGATTTCAATGGGCTTGAGAGGCAACGGCTGTAATTTCTGCTTTCCTTGAAAAATTTGACATTTGTGACAACTCTTAACTGCTTTATATACATCAGAAAATAAAGAAGGCCAATAGAAACCAGCTCTTAAAATCTTATTAGCCGTGGTCTTCCAAAACAAGTGACCCCCACAGTCACCTTTATGAAAATCCTCTACTGCTGTCTTAGCTTCATCTTCGACTAAACATGTCAGTAATATGCCACCGGGGTCTTTCCAATAAAGTGCAGATTTAATGATACAAAATTTGGCAGCCTTTAATTTCAATGTTCTAGCTTTGTTTCTAGGCATCCCGGGGGGTGAAGACACATTTTGAAGCACATATACAATATCAGCATACCAAGGAGAAGAAACAAAGATATCTGATACCTGTAGAGCTGAATTTTCTTCGTCTTCATCGGATAAGGCAGCAATCAAATTGATGTCTAAGACATGAAGATTTGTTTCAGCCATCAACTTAGCAAGTCCCTGACCTTTAATCAACTTGGTAGGCTTAATTTCCACATCATATTCTAATAGTGCAGCAATCCACTTACCCCTTCTTCCTTCCGGTTCCGTTTGTACTAAAACATCCTTAACAGCTGCATTGGGAACATATGCCAAAATATGAGAATTCAGTATGTATACCCGGAAATCTTTCAAAGCTTTTATCAGCGCCAATGCTTGCTTCTCAATGATATTATAATTCAGCGCTCCGTCCCTTATGATGCGGCTGAAAAAAGCTATGGGCCTCTCGACTCCATCTCTCTTTTGCATCAACACGGCTGCCAACGTATGCTCAGAAGCAAATGAAAACAAAATAAAATCTTGTGTATAATCTGGACTGATCAAAGTTGGGGCTGAAGATAAAATTAACTTTACCAAGTTGAAAGACTTTACCGCCTCTTCGGTCCATTTGAGCTCGCTGTCCTTTTTGAGCATGTTGGTTATTTCTCTAAGATGTTCAGCAAGATTGGGAATAAAGCGACACAGAAAATTCAATTTGCCATTGAAGGAATGAATCTCCTTCTTGCTTCGGGGCTGCTCTAATTGTTGAATTGTTTCCACTCGTGCAGGATCGATACGAATGCCATCTTTAGAAATAATATGGCCCAGCAGCTTGCCTTCGCTCATAGCAAAAAGGCTCTTCTTCGGATTCAACGAGATACCATACTTTCTGCACTTTTGAAACACCTTAGTTAAACGAAACAAATGCTCTTCATCAGATTTAGAAAACACGGTCAGATCATCAAGATAAACAACCAAAAAGACATCTTTCTCATTAGCAAAGGCCATGTCCATTGCCCGCTGAAACGTGGCGCCAGCGTTCTTCAATCCAAACGACATCTTGGCATAATGAAATGTCCCCCATGGAGTAGTAAATGCTGTCTTGTCACGGTCATCTTCATGTACCAAAATCTGATTATACCCGGAGTAACCATCAAGCAATGACATCCTTGATGCCCCCACTACCCGCTGCAATATATGATCCATTTTGGGCAGCGGATAATTGTCCTTTAATGACACCTTGTTCAGATTTCTGAAGTCTATACACAAGCGAATCTCACCGGTCTTCTTTCTCACGGGCACCAAGTTGGAAATCCAATCAGAAAATCGGATTGGCACTATGATTCCAGACTTATATAACCTGTTGACTTCCTTCTTGAGCAATGGCAACAATTTAGTATTAATTCTTCTCAACTTTTGTCGGAAAGGCTTTTGATTTGGCTTTATGGGAATGGTATGCTGAATGATACTTGTGTCATACGTTTTCAAATCTGAATAGTCCCATGCAAAAACATTAGAAAACGAAGACAACAATCTGATATATTCCTTCTATACCTTGGGCGACAATGCTTTTGATAGCTTCACCATCTTTGGATTCTCAGCTGTCCCGAGATTCACTTCTTCGACACCTTCTTCTGTTAGCCTCAAAGTTGGCTTGCGGGCTACATCATTTTGATCGAACAATTCTTCCAAAGGAACTAATCCTTGAATGTAATTGTCCTTGAGCTGCAACACATCCTTCTGATTTACTCCTTCAGCTTCCGTGTCTATTGAGATGTCTTCAAATTTACCCTCAATTTGCAAAAAATCTTTGATTTCTTCGTCATCTTGGAAAACTTGCCAACACCTTTGATTATCTGGAACTGTAGGATGATGCTTCACATATATCTCAAACTTATTGCTGGAATTAATGGGTATTTTCAGATTACTTGCTGCCTTTGCCAATGCATCCGCAACACCATTTTGAATCTGGGGCACACAAGTCAAAGTATGTTCTGAAAACAGTTTTAACATATCTAGGACAACATTCCGATATGCTCGCAAACGAGGGTGTTTGGCCTGAAATTCACCTTTCACCTGCTTGATAACCAACTCGGAGTCGCCATATACCACTATCTTTTTTGCCTTCAACTTCCGAAGGATTTTCAGACCAGCAATAAGAGCCTCGTATTCTGCCTCATTATTTGAACAATCAAATGCCAATTTGTATGAACATACCCTTACCTTACTTGGAACTTGGTTTTGGACTGAAAATGGGCTTCGAATCCACACACCTATACCAGCACCATCGCTGCCCATCGAACCATCAAAATCCATGGTCCAAAGACCATCCTCATCGTCTTCTAAGTGCTGAAAATGTGATGTTGATGCATTCTCTGTTTGCTGCCCATTTATTTCAGCTGTTGGCTTTATGACAGCAGACCTTTCTTCACTTTCCTTTCTCAAAACTTCTCTAAAATTCTCTGTAATAGCTGGTATATCTTCTACTTGAACTAACTGACTATCTATCTCATTGAAATTATCCGCAAACAAAACAAAAGATTCTAAATCTGTTTGTACATAATTTATAGGATGATTGACGGGCTTTTCCTTACTAGTGATCATGTATCTCATCTTTTGTTCCCGATATAACTTCCTCATCTGACAAAAAACTGGAATTGTAGCATAGGAAAAATCGAGCTGAAGTGTACCTTTGAGCTTGGCTCCTCATGACCTCGAAAGCAACATGCCAAATCGCGGAGGAATATCCGCCACCACCACGTCCATCAAAACATTCTTTGCTGGGATTTGATCTAGACTCACCACCAAGTCCTTGATCAAACCAATACATTTCACCCGGCTGGAATCAAACGAATACAAATCATGATACTTCCTTGTGATGTCAAGTCCCAGCTTCTCCATAATCGCTTTGGGCATCAAATTATGTGAAGCTCCCGAATCAAACATGGCATTGTGTAGCACATACTCATGTAATCGCAAACTGATATAGAACGGAGGAACATCACTCTCGGGAGACTCACCATTTAAAGCGGGCCCAAAGATCAGCTCAGGCTGATCATCTTCTACATTCACCGTGTCTAGCATTGGATCGAAATTCAGCAACTTGGAAATTTGGCCTCGGTAAGTGCTGTTCTTCATGATTTCCGTCAAGGGAATAGATACCTTCAACTTTGCAATCTCATTCTCCAAACTGAAAGCTGAAACCTTCTCACCTTCTTTGGCCGGATTATCTCTTTTTTCACCTCTATCTCTTGGTGCATTTGATGGCTGGTCTATTTTGCTTGCTGATAATGATTGGCCTGCTGGAGGATCGCTTATTTCTTTCCCTTTTTTCTGCGGGACAGCAGAACCATTCTTTGCCGAAGCTTATGTTCTCTTCTGGATGGGATTTATGGGAATCACTTGGTTTCTCAATTGCCTTTGCTGACCTTGCTGCGCTGATAAAGCATGCAAATACCCTCTTTGATACTCTTCGAATTCTTCTTGAAGTGCTGCATTGTTTGACAAAATATAATGCTCATCTTGGGGAATGATGGAATTACTCACCAACTCTTCCTCTTCTGTAATATAAGTGGGCAGATTATCAGGAGTGAAGAAGTGATTTTCCTCTCCAACATTATCACCTTCATCCTCTGATTCTTGGCTAACGAAATTCTGCTGAAAAGGAGGTTTCATTTGCTGCTGAACTGCTGCCTCTTGTGCCTTTGTTTCACGCTGCTTGATTCTATATTGTTGCTGCTGTGCACCTCGGAAATTAGGATTACGGATCTGCGGTTCCGGCTTGTCAAGACGAACATTTTCAAGTGCCCTCTTTATCTGTTCAACATCACGAAGAAGCTGATTTGAGGTGGATGCTTCTTCTTTGATTGTGACTCGCTTTTCGGCCTTCATCCTTACTCTTTTATCATTCAAATTCGCTTCAACACTAACAGCAATTTTCTGCATATCCTCCAAGGTAGGTGGATCTCTGTCTCTCAATGAGTATGCCATCTCCGGATCAAAACCATCCGGGAACTTAAGAAGTGCTGATTTTCTAGATGGCCTCAAATCATCGGGAATAGCATTATAAACTGAATTGTATCTGATTATGTAATCTTGAACAGACTCACCCGGATTACGCTTGAGGTTATTGTATTCGGCATTAATCTGAAGCGGATCCTTTCTGATTTCCCATCGATCTAAAAACTGATTCTGAAGTGCCTCCAAGGTGGCAATGCTTCCGGCTGTCAACCCTCTAAACCACTTTCTAACTTCTCCTCCAAATGTTTGCACGAACAACCACATGGTAACATCTTCTTCATCTATCTCATATAGATCGAAGAAAGTTGTCATTTTGTCAATATGTTGCTGAGCAGTAATACTTTGTGGAGTGCCATCAAACATGGGGATTTTGCTTTGATAATCGGCTGGCATATCATGAAGATTTTGGGGAAGAGCAAGTGGGGCAAACCTGGCAGCCATTGCTTTAGGAGGGGGAGTAGGATGAGTATGAGGAGGAGGAGCTGTGATAGCAGGGATTATAATAAGAGGAGCTGAAGTTTGTGGAGTTGGGGGAGTCGGAGGGGTAAGAGAAGTAGGAGGGGTATGAGATGTAGAAGGAGAACCGACTGTGGATTCGGGATTGGTGATTATAGGCAAAACTGAAACATAAGGAGGATAAGATTCTTCGTGAGCCGTGATAGTAGATCCAATATGATCAGAGATATTCTCAACAAAATCAGCAAGGGTAGTAGCTTGAACACGTGTCTGGAGATGTCTCAAGATGAAATTTTCAACCAATTTGTTATGTCTCTCAAATTCAATAGCAGCTGCAAAATCAGGGTCAAGGACTAGAGAATCGAGCGCACTTTCAGACTTAGCTTTAAACAAGGACAACTCAAAGCTTTCGTCAAAATCAATATCTTCGAGATAATCAAAAATAGCTGGGCATGAATGAGATTTGAAAATGAGTCTAGGATCAGTAGCCAGTTTGTTTTTATCAAAAGACTAGGAAAGAAGAACCATTCAGCCTGTGAAAACTCTCAACCTATCATCCACGGCTCAGAGTTAACAATTATACTAGGATAAAGTGCCAATGAAGCGCTATGTTCACAAGCTCACGGAGATTGACTGAAGCAGCGTTTATCTACTAATGCTGATGTAAAACAAGAGCGTTTTCGAAGGCTACCTGGCGTATCTTCAGGCTCCATCTAAGACTTATGAAATAACACGTCAATGAGCAAATGATTAGTTTGTTCTCCCCAGTATGGTCGCCAGTATGTTAGCGCTTGAAATTTCACCTCAGGCTGAGAAATGTAAACCTCAAGGCAACATCAAACCACTTCGCCTCGTAGCTAGCCCTACGGGGCGGGAGAGGGCTCTCTCCGGTCTATCTCGGTGAGATCTTCAATGGATGAGATGACCAATAGGGTAACACTAATTTTAGGCTAGTAAACTGATCAAAAGGGTTGATTTGGGGTTTTTAGGGTTTTTGGTGGCAAATTGAGGGGATGGCAATTTTGGGTGCGGGGATTGGACACAGTATCTGCAGGGGGTTCTTTGGGGCGAGGTAGGAGACAATATTGATGCCTTTGATTGAGGTGGATGGTCAGGAATGACAGGTGAGGAGCTAAGGAGAGCAAACATTAACTTTGAATTCTCCTTAAACAGTAGAAAACATTGAAATTAAACAAACTTAAAAGCAGAGCATGACAGCCATGAATTCTTACTTTAACACTTCGTTTGCTTAATGTGCAGAAGGAAAAGAAAGGAAATGATTCACATAACACACTTACAAGTACATAAAGAAACACACCATCAATACATGTAACCACAAGAATCCCAAAAAGGACTGCAAAACCCTGGTCTTCCTTAGCCAAAAATTGCAGAGATACAGTGAATAATACAATGATAGTTTCTCCCTCAAGAGTCCAACCATGAAAATGAGCAAAAAAGTACATAATATAGATCATCTAACCTCTTTCCCTGCCTCCATGGGTCGAGCTCACTATCCTAGGAGCTGTTTCAACCACTTCTAAACTAAGCACTACAAACTAGGCAGTCAAAACAACTTGCCTCTATAAGCTAGGAAACCAATTCATTCATTTAATTTTCACCTTTTTCATGAATGAATCTTCTAGAAGAGGTACATAAGAGTAAAAGTGTCAATAAAGTACATTAATTACATCAAATAGGATAATAATCCACCCCAAAAAGTCAAACAGGGTCAAACTGCGTTTTTCTGAGCTGTACACTGAAATCTGGAGAAGTTTGCCTGACGGGTCGCGCGCCTCTGCCTGACGGGTCGCGCGCCTTTGGGACCACATTTGGGGCACTTCCAGGTGGCCAAATTGAGCAAGAGTAGGCTTGTTGGAAAGGTCTGTGAGTCTACTTTCCACCCAACTGGAATTTCTGAATTTGGTGGTCATTTGCCCCTCCAAAATTGCAATCTCCCAAGACTACTTTCTGCAACTCAAAAATGTGGCAGAAAGTCAAATTTTTCTTGTTTTTTGACTTTCTGGAGGCCCAAAACTTCATAAAATCTCAAGTCCATTGATGAGCATATGTAGTTTCTTATGACAAATCTGGAAATGCTGAGTTTTTGCAAAATGGAGTTGCCATGATGAAGGGTTGCGCGGGGGGTGAGACCCGTTAATGGGGAAAACCTGTAAATTGCCTGAAAAAACCAAAATTTACCCAAAATGCTCGAAATTTCTTGGGATTTGTGCTGTGGCTAGGCTATTTAGTGCCTTGGTCCTTCAGTGAAGCCTCGGCGAAGATATGAAGGGGATCAGGCCTCTTTCTCCTTTTTTGTGCCTTGGCCAACCGCCTTTGGAACATCCTCATCTTTGCCTTGCACACGTGCATTCTCGCCCAATAATGGTTCTTCATGTTCCTCAGTAATTTCTTCTCTTGGTTGGCCCTAGCCAACAACCTCTCCAAGTGTGCATTTACCTGGATGAGCATGGACTCTCGCTCAGCGGGCAATAGATCACCGGGTCTTCTCCGGTTCAAAATGCGGTCACTACGAATCCTCCACAGCTCATCAAGAGCTTGTTCATCCTCCAACTGTTTGTTGCGCTGCTCGAGATATGTGATGGTCCATTGTGCCCCCTCTAATCTCCTCTGCAAGGCATCATTTTCAGCTCTAAGGTGCTGAATGATCTCCTTTGACTCTCGGCTAGGAGAACTGACATCAAGATCAATAAGCTCTATATCCGGAACACCTGATGGTCCCTCGTCAATCTTGGGCTGTTTGCCCCTCCCTGGTACCTGTGCTGCTGAAGAAAGCGAGGCCCCTTCCACCTGATGTGGAGATAACACTCGCTGAGCCGATGAAGAAGGCGAGACCCCTTCCACATGCTGTGGAGAAAGTACTCGCCGAGCTGCTGCAAATAAGGCCCTCTGGCCTCTCTGATAAGTAACCAAAGGTGAGGAGCTGACATGTCTAGTGACGGGGATGTCATGCTGCTGTGATGGTCCTCCCTCCTCATGAATAACCTCAGGATGTGGCGGTGATGGTGCTGTGAAAAACTCACGAGAGATGAACTCCTCCCATGAGATGCCCTGCTGAGCCAACTGATGTAATACCACTAGCTGAATCAAACCATAATGGTAAAGGCTCTTGTACTGCTGTGCCGGGCTCTTCCTCTGCATCATGGACACCATCTTCTCAATGTTCTGATAGAAGAAAACAGGGATGTTCATCATCCTCACTCGGGTGAAGTGTATCAAGGGGCGAATATGGTATGAATATACTTGTGAAAATCTGCCCTCACAGGTAAAATAGAGCATGATGAGCCTCATCATGGGAGCATACTCACTCCTGAGAAATCTGAAGGGAAACACTCCTGTCAAGTGTCTCATGAGTGCTGGTCTAACGAAAGGCTCAAAATGAACACTGTCCAGCACCTTGCGCTTATTCCATACCTCTCCGACATTAGGTATCCCTGTGGCCTGTGCAATCACCTCAGGTGTCAATGTAAAGTCCACCCCGGCAAGGTTGACATGTCCATCATGCAAGTGTAAAACAAACAGGCGAGCCAACTCTCTGTGGTGCTGAATCCGAGAGATCCTCTCACAAAACTCATAGCAAGACATGTACTGGAAATATGAGACTGCCATAGGACAAGGTTGTAAATCTGTCAAAGAGGTGGGCTCCTCTCGCCTATGATGACCACCCTTTCCACCCTTATGAGGCCTCCTCTGTATCTCAATTTCTGAAGCTGATGCCTGGTCATCACTCTGCTCATAGGTTTCGGTTTCTGACATTGTTTAAGGAGCAGAGTGGCCAAAATGTACTGCTGTTTCTGCCTTGTAAAAATGCTGATTTGTATGCTGTTTCAAGGGGGACAAGGAGCATGAAGGGAATGTTAGGGGAGGGACACTTTTAAAGGGAAAATGGGAATAAATATATAAAACAGGGATTTAAGGGAAAAACATTGCAAAAATCATTGCACATGCATCATCATATACATTGTTTACATGAGTAATGAGAGGTAGGGTTAGGGCTTAATTTTTCATTTTTTAGGGAAGAGGGGTAGGGTTTGGATTTTTCTTTACAAATTTAAAAGGGAAATTTATATAGAAAGACAAGGAAAATGACATGGGAAATGGGGAAAATGATTACAAGGGGAATACCTTTCAAACAGCATAAAACCCTAGGCATATTTTACAAATTTAAAATGCAGCAACATGGAGCTTTTCTCTTGCACATGGAGATCCTCTAAAAAATGCATTTAAGATTCCCATTTACCATAACAAGCAACCATTCTTAAGTTGGAGAGCCTACCTTAGGCAATTTGGCAATTTCGGAGGGTCCTTGGATAAATCTGCAGTCGGTTTGGTAAGGAGGGCGCTGACGGGTCGCGCGCCTCACCCAACGGGTCGCGCGCCACTGACGGGTCGCGCCCGTTGAAAAATTACACTGCCGGAACGCTGCTGACGGGTCGCGCACCTGGTCTGACGGGTCGCGCGCCTGTCCAGCTCCCAAATTCACTCAAACTTTCACTCAATCACTCTTGCAAGTAACTTGGATGCACAATGAGGGTCGATGGAGGGAGATTGGGCCTTTATAGCTTTGATTTGAAATAATTTCATGCCCAAACCCACTTTATAATGTTTTCCTTGGACACTTTATAAGATTGACCATTTTGGTTTCCTTTATCCTGAAATTGACTCATTTAATGCTTTTGCTTGATATTTTTTGCAGGGACATCATCTGAGGGATCTTGGCAAGGGAGCCAGGGTTTCATACTGTCCTTGGAAGCTTTTTGAAATTTCATCACTTTTTACAAAAATTTGAAAAATGACCTTGGCTTTAAAAACAGAGTTTTTAAATCCAAGGTGAAAATTTACTGTACAAGATAAAAGTTTGCGAAGAAACACCTTTAAAATCATCCCTCTGGCTTGCTGAGCACTTATTGACCTTCAGAGACATGACCTTGTAAACCATCTTGACCAAAACCCTAGACCTAGGAATTTGACCTCAAGACAAAACAAGACAAGTTTGAAAGTGACTAAGGATTGAAATGACTTGATCTAGCAATGCCAAGAGGGGGACAAAGACACCAGCTCCTCCATCAGGGTTATGGCATGCCTAATGGGATGCAAAAATTGACACTGATGAGACACCTACTTATGCAAATGCAAAGAGCTTTGATCGCTGATGGAGGGCGACAAGACCGACTCTAAGAGAACATACCATAATTTAACAGTGGGAGCATCAACGACAACACCATCTACTACAAATATAGGAGAGCACAACTCCATACCCAACAATTATCATTTGACATTAGGTGCAGGGCCAAGGCCTTCTACTGCTAGGGGAAGGCTTGGCAAACAACCCATCATATTTTCTTGTAAAAGGGGGAGAGGACACTGATCTCAGATAGCTAGCTGCTAGTTTTGTTTGTTTTGCTATGTATAACTCATGATGATGAGATACTTTTATATATGTGATATTGTTTTGTATTGGTTCTCCACACATTTGAGTCCGTGATTGGACAATTATTAGGGATTAGCAGGTTTTGGTATCGCCTTTGATGTATCATTTTTATTTGACATCCACATCATATATATCAATGCTTTCTTTATATTTATGTGCCAATGTGTTTATTTCATGTTGTTGTTGCTTTATATGTTTAAAAATCTGAAAAAAATGAATATATTATGCATTGTTTATGTTTGCCGATATTTTCGCCGATATTGCTGAAAAGATGTTTTCAGGACCCTCGCCAATATTTTGCCGATACCAGTATTATCAACACTGGTACAAACATGTTTCTTTCTAATTCTTATGTTTCTTCAAATGACTATAGGTTCGATTGTTCTTCTCCAAATTTTGCTTGTTTTGGCATAATAGTATTGTAATGTCTATTATATTGGATAGGATCATAGGAGAGCTTAGATGCAATTGCATTTTTTTTTTAGTCAAGAATTAATGCTGATTCACCTAGTTCTTTTGCAGCCTTATGCAGATGATGAACACAATCATGGGCTTCATTTGGCAGATCCAGATTTCCTCTTGGACACTGTCATTGAATCTGATAAATCAGGAATCCAAGTGTGTTTATTTTATTACCATTTATTGTGATTATACTTACATGGGTGTTTCTTTTGTTTCTATATGTTTACATGGGTGCTATGTCTATGAATTTGGAAATTTGCAGGTAGCTATCCATGCAATTGGTGATAAGGCAAATGATATGGTGCTTTCAATTAATGAAGCTTTGATATCTAGAAATGGCATGAAAGATCGAAGATTTAGAGTATAATTTCTCTTCTCTACAAAAATACATATTGTTTTTCCTCTAATATTATATCAGTATTCAATATAGCTATAAATTGATTAGGGAGATGCTCTGTTGGGATAGAATATGATTTAGATCACTATCATTTATGTAGTTGAACCATATCATAGAAATCCATTCTGGAAACGTCAAAGCATTAAGAAACGTTCTGACAATCTAGCATTTACCAATTACCACAGATTGAGCATGCTCAACATTTGGCACCAGGAGCAGTTGATCGTTTTGGAAAAAATGGTGTAATTGCTTCCGTACAGGTCTGTAAATTTATGACCAGATAAGTTTCTCCATCTTAACACCAACCTCTTCTATGTAAAATTCTCATTCACAAAATGCATATGTTAGGATAGGTGGAATTTTGGAAAGGTGAAACATTCCACTCTATTAATTGAAGTTTGAACTACACAGTAACAAACGATATATTATCTCCCAGTAGAATTCTATTTTGGTTATGATTCACCATTCTGATTGCTAGCCTTTTTAGTGCATCTCAAATTCTGAAGTGGATTATTGGTGTTGAGGAATGCTTTCCTGTACAGAGTTTTCTGTATAAGTAAATTTTCTTAATTACAAGATAGACATTGAGAAGTTACATGGTGTTTAGGTTGGAGTTTTGAGATCAAGCAATACAAAGTTTTTGCTATGACAAGAAGGCTGATTCATGCAACCTTACGTCAACAAAGAGTTACTCTTTTTTCAATCACTATCAGAGTATATGTGTAATGGTCATATGTAATACTCTAGATAATTAAATTAGAATTTACATGTTTGAAGAAAGTTGATTTATCTATTGAGTTTAGATTAGGAAATGACTATTCGTTCCCTATAGGAAATGACTATCCCTTTCTATTTGAAGGGAATGAATAGTCATTTCCTAATCTAAACTCAATCGATAAATTAACTTTCTTCAAACATGTAAATTCTAATTTAGTTATCTAAAGTACTACACATGACTGAGGAGTGGTAAAAATAGGACAAGGAAATGTTGAAGTTTGTAGCTCGGATATGTACTTCTATATAGGCCTTGTGTCTAGGCATGCAAAATTTGCTCACATCTCCTTAGAACAATTGCCCTAGATTGAGCAAGCTGCTGATGTAACTTTAGCTTAAGTCTAACTTAGAAAAAACACATATTAATATGTTGGCTTATTGAGCTAATAGAAACTTAGGAAAAGTAAAGTAATTTACTTTAGTAAGCAGGTGCTGTGGTGTCTTGAAGATCTCACGAGGCATTGGTGAAAGTTTTTTTGTTGTCTTGGGTTTTGGCACTTGGGATTCGTTGATGATCTTTGCAGGTCTTGGCCTTCACTAGGGCATCGGTTTTTGAGCATAGGAGTCTGTGAAAAAGTGTAGTTGCTTGGTAGAAGGTTCCTAGGCCATTCGGCCTTCCTCCTGAAAAAATCAAGGACTGCTTGTGGAACATATTCTTCTATAGATCCTGAAGCAGACTGCTGTGTAATTCAGTCCTCTCTAGGGCAATAATTCTGTGCAAAAAGGATTTGATCATTTGTATTAGAACCAGCAAAAGAGCTCCCTTATCTTTGCAGCTCATTAAGAAGGAAGAGAAAACGTTGTTCTTGCAATTCTGTGGCAGGTAAAGGGTTGATCTCTGTGGCTCCTAAAAAAGCGAAGAAGCCAGGACATTCTGAAGCAAGCATTGATCTAAAACTTGCGTTCTTATTGTCTATCCTGGGAACCTAAAGTCTATCTATCTCTGAGATTCAGACAAGTCTTGAAGCCTCTAAAACATATGCCATCTTGGACTAGTCTGTGCATAAGTTGTTGAACATTTACCTCTGAAGTTTGGAGCTCCTTAAAGTACCTGCGGCTTGAAATACTCAATCATGGAGACATTCTGAAATGTCAAAGAAAAACCTTAAGTATTTGACGCAGTTCTGAGCCAACTTGCAGTGAAGGTTTGATTCAAACTTATGTTGATTACACCTGTTGAATTCGCTGATTGACTATACATCAAGGTTGGATTTGTGCATATGCCTGTGGCCTACTTTGCTTGCACCTGATGGTCGTCAAGGATTTTGATTTCTAGTAGCATTGTTGAACGTCTGAAACCTCATATAATCTCTGTCCTGAGGCACTGTAACAAGGTTTTATGGCATCAAGGTAGGGCAGTTCTGAGAAGGCACATTTTGGCCTTACACCTTGGAGATCAAACGCAGAATTTGCTTCAACAGTTGTATGATCTCTGTCCAGTACTGTGGGATGTTCTTAATGATTGGTTATGCATCATAAAGAAGGAAAGGTGTATATACATTTATATGTGCCAGCGAAACTAATTAAGCCGACCTTTTGAACCACAGGTATGTTGACTATATTATGAGTTTTATTTGAAGCAACAATTTGTCGTTCTTGTTGAAGATACACATATTGATGAGTTGAAACAAGCATCAAATTCAAGAAGTGTATACTACAAAAGGTCTCGTCATTACTATAGCTGTAAGGAATCTTATTGTCATTTGTAGCTTCATCATTCTGAACAGGAAGGGTATTCACACAGAGTTTATAGTCAACAGTTTATTGCTTGCAACAAGGACAGAGTCTCATCATTCTTGGCATTCACTGTATCAAAAAGTACATCTGCTCAAACACTTCTTTATCATCATTACTTTACTGGCAGAAAGAGGCACTTGGTCATCAGTCTGAATCTTGCAGTAAGGGTTTTGTCATTTGTGTAAGTGTTTCATTTGCAGTAAGGGTTTCGTCATTTACAGTAAGTGTTTCATTGAATATCTTGTAAGTGGGTCATTGTCCCTAGTACGGGAGACCACAAATAGTGTGTCAAATTTCGTTATCATTTTCAAGGTGGTTGGGTGGTGCTAGGCAGGTGGTTGAAGTCGCCTTCAAGCTGTAGCTGTTAGTTTTTGTAGCATAGGATGTGTTCTAGCCGCGAAACTTGGTGGAGAGGCTAGAATACATGAGATCTCTACAACCCAAAAATCATTTATGGAAATTTCGCCTAGAAGTGTCTCAATTAGATTATTAACCGTTTTTTAAATATTTCTTAAGTCTAAACTTAGGGAATATGGTTAATTAATCAGTATTAATTGAAATAAGGTGAGAATAGTCTAAAAACTCACACGGTTCGATCCAGAGATGTTAAAATTGGCAACTAGGGCCAAATTCCACTTTGGACAACTCCTTTGGGAAAGATAATTGCAGCACTGAATTCCTCTTTTCCAGAGGACCAAAATTGATCTAAGAATCATCAAATTTGGATAATTAGAAGTCGGATTTTGATTTTGTTCTCCCACACGAAAATTATCAAGGTCGGCTCAATAAATCCAAAAGACGCGTCTCTTGACCCCCATCGATTCCTATATATTGAGGTGTCTCCATCTTCATTTAGGACATCCCAAGCACAACTCTTCAAAGTGAAGACCAGTTCTAGGAGCTGCAGGCCTAGAGGAGCTGTGCTAGGGAAGAGAAAGAGGACGGGTGTCTCTGTTTTTATGTTCTGGATCAGGCCGAGTTATTCTACTTGGTTCTGTGCATTTGGTAAGGGTATATCTTTGTGATCAAAGCCGAGGTAATTTCTGAGCATTGAAGGAGGTCTGAGCCCCTTAAGTCTGGTGTACAGGAAGGCTGTAAGGCCTGTGATTGATGCTAAAATAAGAGCCGCACTTCAACCAGCTTATACGCAGAGGTTAAGGGTCCATCAAGGGAGGTCTATGCAGAGTTTGAGGACTGGTTTGACTGCAGTGAGGGCATCTCCTGAGGCAGCCGTATGAGCCCTAAAGAGGGCTGAAAATATCTCTGTAATCTGAGTGTCTAGGCCGTGTTTCTTCATGGTTGTGCAGTGACATGAAGAAGGTATGTGGTTGGTTCTTTGTGTTGATGATTGCTAGACTAATGAAGTTTGGTTTTGGGACAGTGATTGTAGTAGCCCTAAGTTCAGTGAGTGCAAGTGCATAACTTTGATGTGAGGGCTGGTAAATGAAGCCTTGTGGACATTGATCCTTTGAGCTACATAATGTATATTCGATTGGGGTGCTTAATTGGCTTTTGAACAATGATCTTGGTTATCACATTGACAAGTCAATATTGACATTGAATGTACTCTCTCATTCTCTGGTGAAGATATGATAATAATAATAAGAAGAATTGAACAAGGGTTTTCCCCATCTTGGGGTTTTCCCTAGCTTGTGCCATATCTTCGTGTTCACTTGCCTTTGTTGATTTGGGGTAGCATCAGATGTGCTCTAGCCATGAAATTTGGTGGAGAGGTTGGGGCACATGAGATCTCCAATACCCAGAAAGGTTTGGGCAGATTCTAAATAGATAAGGAGATATTAAAATAATTAATATTTTCAATGGAGTCTCTAAGTCTAAACTTAGGGAAAATAAAATATTAATGTGTATTAATATGAATCTGTGTTAGAATGGTCCAAAAGACATGGATCAAGCGAGATCTAATCTTAGCCGTTGATTAGGGACTTAATCTCGACTGTTGAGATGTCAACAGAAAAAGTATAAGAGGAGGCTTGAGGGGCACTTGGAAAACACACTAAGGGAGACCAGTGAGTTCAATTTCTGGAGCGGGGTTTGTTGAGAAATTGAACCAATGGCCTGGAGAGCAGTGAGGAGGCAACAAGTACGAAACAGAGAGACAAGAGATCAGCGCAGAAGAGGCAGACGTAGAGCTAGAGGAATCCACGCAGAGGCAACAGAGACTGCGCAGAGCCAGAAGGGCCTGCGTTATCCACGCAGAGGCTGCAGGAGTGACGTAGAAGCCCAGAGAGGCTGTGCAGAGCCTAAGTAGGCTGACACAGAGGGTTTCAGGCTGACGCTAAGGGTTTCAGGCTGTAGCAGAGGTTAGTAGGGCCTACGGTAGGTTTAGGAAAGTGTTGGAAGTTTTTCTATTTGTGGGTAACCTAGTTTGGCACCCTGTTGTGCAAGAAAATTGCTGAATAATAAAATCCTCCCTTGCTGCACCAGTTTTCCCACATTGGGTTTTTCCGGGGACATTAGTCCAAAATAACTGTGTCAACGTGTGCATATTTTTGTTTCTATCTTACGATGTGATATCTGTAGCAATATTTATTTTAATGTTTGTTGAGGAATTTCATGAATAACTTATGATGTAATAAGTAGGAAAAGTAAATCAGTTGTTGCAGTGATAGAATTTTCACATGGTATCATAGCAAGTAATCAGAGACAGAAAGGGAAAATCAGTTATGGGTCGAGACCACGATGTAGAGGCATCCACCTCAGGGAACTCACGCAGATTTTCAGAAGATTGAACAAGAGAGAGAGAGATTTCGATTTCTCTATGTTGGCTTCCAAGTTGGAAGAAGAAGTGGTGTGCGTGACTAGTCCTGCATCATCAGAAGTATGGTATATAGACAGTGGAGCCTCGTGGCATATGACGGGAATCAGGGAGTGTTTATCAGAATATCTAAAAGAGAAGATGAACTTTCAGATCACCATGGGGAACAAGGCAAAGTGTACTCTAGTAGGAAAGGGTACCATAGCTTTTTAGACAGAATCGAGAGAGCGGTTCTGTGCCACAAATGTGCTGCATGTGCCAGGATTGGGAATGAACTTACTTTCCGTGTCACAACTACAAGGCAAGGGCTATGATGTCTACTTCATCAAGGAAAAGGTATACGTCAAACACCCGAGCTGGAAAAAGAAAGTGCAAATTGGGATCAAAAGTAATTGGTTGTTCAGATTACAACTAGAATCTCCAATGGCACTAATAGGCAGTCATGGGGACAAAGACTTGAACGAACTATGGCGCAAAAGGATGGGTCACTTGCACCATGGAGCTCTGAGCATTCTCAGGAGCACTGTAACAGGAGTTCCGGATTTGAGTACAGAACGAGATGATGTATGCAGGGGATGCACTCTAGGAAAGTATGCCAAGGCGGCATTTCCTAGGAGCAACCACAGGGCCAAGAGTGTACTAGGATTGATACACTTAGATATCTGCGGACCTATGTCCGTCAAAGCTCTCAGCGGTGTCGAGTATTTCCTTACTTTCATTGATGACCACTCGAGGAAAAATTGGATCTATTTTTTGAAAACTGAGGGTGAGGTTTTCTGTCAATTCAAGGAGTTCAAGGCTCTAGTGGAGAATTTGACAAGTAAGAAAATAAAAGTCTTGCGCTCAAATAATGGTGGAGAATATGTCGATAAGGACTTCACTGATTTTTGCACTAAGGAGGGCATCAAAAGAGAGAGGACAACTCCCTACAATTCGGAGCAGAATGGGGTCGCATAAAGGAAAAACAAGACTATTGTAGAAGCAGCTAGGGCCACGCTGTATGATCAGGATATGCCAAAATTCCAGTGGGCAGAAGCATGCAATACGACTGTCTACTTTCAGAACAAGACTCCTCATGGGGCATTGGGCAAGATTACTCCAGAGAAAGTCTTCACTGGGAAGACACCTGAAGTCAGTGATTTCAAGATATTTGGGAGTTTGGCATATTGTCGCATACTCGAAGAAAAGAGGAAGAAGTTGGATCAGACTGCAGAAAAGGGGTATTTGGCAGGATATAGCGAGAATGCTAAGGCATACAGGATCTATCTTCCAGGGAGCAGGAAGGTAGTAGTACGACAAGATGTAAAGTTCATGGAGGATAGAGCTTTCAGAAGATCTCGCGAAATGCCTTCCAAGGAGCAGTCGAAAGAGGATCCGTTGGTCATGCCTCTTCAACCAATGGAAGTGAAGAATCCTTCCTCAGATCAGGAAGATTCTCAGGATGAGGAAGAGGAGCAAACAGAAGAACCTGTTGGCAGAGGAAGAACTAGCAGGGAACTTCGTCAGATTCTGCGTGATACAGAGAACTTCATTGGAGAGCCAAGGAACAGTAAAAGGGAGCAAAAACAGCAAGACAAGTATTAGGCGTTAGTAGCTCAGGATGGAGAGCCTGCCAACTTCAAGGAGGCAGCTCAGCATCAGGTCTGGCTAGATGCGATGGTGGAGTATAACGCCACAATGGTAAACGATGTCTGGGAGGTGGTATCAAGGCCTCAAGACAGATTTGTGGTAGGTTCAAGATGGATCTACAAGATCAAATATGTTGCGGACGACAGTATTGAAAAATACAAGGCCAGGTTTGTGGCTAAGGGGTATGCTCAAAAGGAAGGGATTGACTATGAGGAAACCTTTGCCCTGGTAGCCAGGTATACATCTATTAGGACTGTAATAGAAGAAGAAGTATATATTGAACAACCAAAGGGCTTTGAAACTCATGAGAAGAAGTCTCATGTATGCAAACTAAAGAAAGCCCTGTATGGGCTGAAGCCAGTCATGACTCGGTCAACCCGGCCGGTTGTGCAATAACTCGGCCGAGTCAATGAATGTGGCCTGTAACCCCAAAAAAATGCGATTTTTCATATTTTTTTTAAATTTAACTGTTAGCTGAATGTTGGGGACTCCAAGGTGTTTTCTAAATTATTTAAATGCTATTTGGGGTCCATTCCCCTCTCCTAGTATTGATATGCTATTCAAATTTCATGGTAATGTTAAATTCTTAAAGTAAAAGGATGAAAATGAAGATTAAGTAAAAGTGACATTCTCCTTAATCTTCATTTTCATCCTTTTACTTAAATTTTTAACATTACCATGAAATGACTCAGGATGTTTGAGAGTGGTTCCGGCCTCATTGGATTTCATATGGAGAAAGTACAATTTTAAATTTCATTCAAAATCCAGCAGACTTATCAGTTTTTTAGGATTTCAGGATTGGAGGATTGCAATGTTTCCATTGAATTTTGTCATGTATTAGGGTATGGAACTCGTATTTAATCAAGAGCACCAATCCCTCTATGTACCTTGATGTTAGTGACATTGGTTGTCGAACTCCTCTGGGATTCGTCCCAAACCTGGCGCTTCTGAAAATGTTGCTCCCGCTCCCAAGTAACACTGAGCCAAATGATGTTGGAAACTCTAGCAGTAGCCAGTAGTACTGGTCACAGGCTTTTGTTGTAGAGGCCATTTATAGCCTCCTTGGTTATGTGTTTTTGTTTTGATCTCTATATCATCATCATGTATGTATTGGACAGTGCACTGGGTGCCATTTTGATATAATGGATATATTCATGAGCCTACTTTGATCATATGTTGTCTTCTATCTATATTCTAATGCTGTGTGTTTAAACATGAATGAATGAATTGGTGATAGATGCCCACGACAGTTTCACCAGTTTCAGGCCGACCTTCTAGCATTACAAAGGAAGACCGCGTTAGTGTGCGAGGCTATTCTGCAGTAGAACGAGGAGCTGGGGGGCATGAGAGCGTTTTGTGCCGAATCCACGGCCAAATTGACTCACGTTGTTGATTGGTTGGATTCCCTACTGGTGCAGCTAGAGTGCACGTTGGGGCATGAACTCAACCCTCTTCGAGCATACACAGATGAGGTTGGCAACACTGTTAGGTTACCTTGGCCCATTGGACAGAGAGAGACAGAGCTACCTAGTCATATTTTTTGTATTGACTAGGATAGTGAGACGAGACGACCTGAGTTGCACAGGGTGCAACACCCGCATGTTGGGGTTGTTCTATCTGCGGGAGTTCGTGCATTCGATCCATCTCTTGGCGTTGGGTGGCGAGAGATTTTGAGTTGGTACGTGGTCGAGTGGGATATGGAGATGGTAGTGGACCCAGGTGGAGCGTGTTTCCAGGCACTGGAGATGCTATAAGCCCCGACTGGCATTAGGATCCGGGAGGGACCAGTTATCATTTCCCAGGTATACTGTTTGACTACGACCTAGAGGGTATAGTTGACCTAGCAGTCGAGCGTGCACCTCCACTAGGAGAGTTTCGGTCAGCACTAGTGGCCAACCAGTTTATGGACAGGCTTCTTGGGTTGACTTGGTACGACGTTTGTACACAGGATCATGGGGTGATCAACACACTCTGGCAGGAGTTTGTCGGAGGAGGTGGCATTGGTAGGCCACCAGATGGTGCCTTGTATGGAGTTGGGGATTCTTCACTTTTGTGTGGGGCACAGAGGATGCAGAGGAGTAGTGCAGGGGTAGCATCATTGCTGACACATAGGGAGATTCACTTCTCAGATCCCTCAGGGAGGATTTGGAGTGAAGATCCATTCATCGGAGGGTATGATGATGTGACAATGGAGGTGATGATATAGGTCGGGTGTGGGCTGATGCATAGCGACACAACTTTAGGCCATCCCATTTGGGGATGGGTAGGATCATCTAGCGTGGAGCATTGGTCTGCAGATGGGCATGGAGACGAATGGGGGAGTGCCTCACATCGCCTTGATGAGTACATGCGGGGAGTGAGCGGTGCAGTGACACAGGCGGGACACGGGACAGTACAGGATGACATAGCTGTAGCCGGGGTATCCAATGGTGTACAAGGACAGGGTGCAGCATACAGTGGGCATGTCGAGAAATGTGGTGTTGCTTGGTGGTGTGGAGTGACGCATGGTGCAGCACAGGGCGCTCTTGGAGCGTTGCCTCCAAGGAGGCATATGGACAGGGGCATTAGGTGTACTATTGGATGTAGCTCCCCTAGGATCAATGAGGACATTGTTGAGCATTTGGGGACACCATGCTTAGCAGAGATAGGGCTTCAAGGGAGTTATCAGCAGATCCGAGGTGGAGAGAGTGTTGTCTGTAGGATCACTCTTGGGCATTCCGGCAGAATTTTGATCACACCGTTTGGGACATACTCACCCATCATCCTCCAGTGTTGCTTAAAATCACAGAGTGTTTGGTTGTTTCCCCTTGACACTCTCCATTCAGTGAGCAAGTTATGGGAGGCTCACCCCAGATAGTTGGATGAGACACTGCGTGCCATGAGCTAGGAGGAGACTCTTTAGTTGAGACCCTTGGTAGGTGCATGAGTTGTTGGATACAGGCTTAGGGATGACGTGGTTGATAGCTGAGGTAACATATATTCCACCCCTGAGCTCACACTTGAGGGATGGTGGATGGTAGACTTCGTCTACAGGAGGGTACCTGGACTCTGAGCAGTGTCAAGGTGTATAATCAGGAGTTGGGATAGCGGATTTAACTGTGTGGTCTGGTAGGAGTAGGGTAGGTTCACATGCATGAGACCTATGTTGAATTTGGGTAGCATCGGATGTGCTCTAGCCTTAAAATTTGGTACAGAGGCTAAGGCACATGAGATCTCCAAGACTTAGAAATCGTTTGGAGAAATTCCACTCGGATGAGGAGTTATTAAAATAATTAATATTTTTAATGGGTTCTGAAGTCTAAACTTAGGAAAATAAAAATATTGATGGGTATTAATAAAGATAAGGGTGAGAAGCTTCTAAGAGACGAGGATCAAGTTTGTTTTAATCTTAGCCATTGATTAGAGACTTAATCTCGGCCATTGATTCATCAATAGGAAAAGTATAAGAGAAGACTTGAGGATCATTTGGAGACACATCGCCAGATACTCGGTATCCTAAGGAAAATCGATTCTCAAAGAGAAGGAGATCGATTTCAAAAGGAGAGTTGCAGGGTGGAGGAAGAGGTGGGCATCAACAGCAGTCAGTGACTGAGGAGGAGGTGACGCAGGGGTATTGAGAGATAGCGCAAAGGGAGACGCAGTCCAGGGGAGACGCAACCCTCATGCACGCTGATGCAGAGGGATGCAAATCCACGCAGAGTAATGCAAAAGTGACGAAAAAGTGGGAGAAGGGTCTCCTGGGTGTCAGAAAGTCTCCAGGGGAAAGTCTTAGGTGTTTTCTCTCTGTTTCTCTGTAAAATCATTCCTTGTAAAGCGATTGTTGCTGAAGATTAATAAAACCCTCATTTGCTGCACCGATTTTCCCACATTGGGTTTTTCCAGGGACAATTGTCCAAAAACAACTGTTTTGATGTGATTGGTTCTTGTGCATGTATATCGTTGTTATTTTCTCCGTGTAATTATTCAATAACTGCAGTAGAATTTATTTTAATGTTTGTTGAAGGGATTTCGTAAATAACTTATTGTGAAGAATAAGTAGGTGAAATAAATCAGTTGCTGCAGTAGAATTTCGGGTTAGAAATTTTCACATGGTATCAGAGCAGAGATCTGGCAACAAGAGAGAAGAATCGGCTATGGGTTAGGAGCATTATGCAGAGGCATCAACTCAAAGTGACCCATGTAGATTTCCAGAAGAAAGCACGAGGGTCATGGATCATGATTATTCTATGTTAGCTTCCAGATTGGAAGAAGAAGTCTCTTGCCTAGCAAGCTTTGCCTCCTCTGAGGTTTGGTATATAGATAGTGGAGCTTCTTGGCATATGACACGAATTCGAGAATGTTTTTCAAATTATTAGGAAGAAAAGATGAATTTTCAGATCACCATGGGAAATAAGACAAAGTGTACCCTCGTAGGAAGAGGTACTGTAGTCTTTCAAACTGACACAGGAGAGCGGCTTCGAGCAACCAATGTGCTGCATGTGCCAAGATTGGGGATGAACTTATTCTTCGTATCTCAACTTCAAAACAAGCGCTATGATGTTTTGTTCATTAAGGAGAAAGTATATGTCAAACGCCCGAGTTGGAAAATGAAGGCCCAGATTGGAATTAGAAGTAATAGTTTGTATAGATTACAACTAGAATCTCCAATGGCATTGATAGGCAGCAATGGAGATAAAGATTTGAATGAAGCTATGGCACAGGGGGATGGGACACTTACACCATGGGGCTCTGAGAATTCTCAGGAAAACAGTATCAAGAGTTCCAGACTTAAGTACCGAACGAGATGATGTATGTAGACGGTGTGCTCTAGGAAAGTATGCCAAAGCAGTGTTTTCCAGAAGTAACAATAGAGCTCAGAGTGTTCTAGGATTGATACACTCAGACATCTGTGGACCCATGTCAACAAATGCTCTTAGTGGTGCCGAATACTTTGCCACCTTCATCGATGACCATTCTAGGAAGACTTGGATCTACTTTCTGAAAACCAAGGATAAGGTTTTTGGTCGATTCAAAGAGTTCAAGGCTCTAGTAGAGAATCTGACATGAAAGAAAATAAAAGTGTTGCACTCAAACAATGGTGGAGAGTACATTGAGAAGGACTTCACCGATTTTTGCGCTAGGGAAGGCATTAGAAGAGAGTGGACAACTCCCTACAATCCAGAGCAGAATGGAGTAGGGGAAAGGAAAAATAGGACTATTGTGGAAGCAGCTAGGGCAATGCTATATGATCAGGATATGCCCAAATTCCTGTGGGTAGAAGCATGCAACATGACAGTTTATGTCCAAAACAGGACTCCACATAGGGCATTGGGCAAAATCACTCCGGAAAGGGTCTTCATCAGGAAGACACTTGAAGTCAGTCATTTCAGAATATTTGGGAGTTTGGCGTATTGCCGTATACCCGAAGAAAAGAGAAATAAATTAGATCAAACTGCTAAGAAAAGATATCTTTTGGGATATAGTGAGAATGCTAAGGCATATAGAGTCTATCTTCTAGGGAGTAGGAAGGTAGTAGTTCGGCGGGATGTAAGGTTCATGGAGGATAGAGCTTTCAAGAAATCCCGAGAAATGCCTTCCGAGGAGTAGTCAAAAGATGATCTGTTGGTCCAACTACTTCGACCAGCAAAAACTAGTACTGGCAATCTCCTAAAGGCAAAGCTTTAGAACAGGAGGGATCTTAGGAAGAGGAAGAGCTGATAGATGTACCCACTATCAGTGGAAGAACAAGTCAGGAACTTTGACAAATTCTACGGGATGCAGAGGACTTCATTGGTGCACCCAGGAATGATAAAAGGGAGTGAAGACAGCTAGATAGATACCTGGCCCTAGTAGCTTAGGTTGGGAAACCCTCTAGTTTTCAGGAGGTCGCTCAACATCAAGTATGGGTAGATGCTATGGTGGAGGAATACAGTTCTATAATGGTCAATGATGTTGGGGAAGTGGTACCTAGGTCTCAAGACACGTTAGTGGTAGGTTCAAGATGGATATACAAAGTCAAACATGTTGCAGACGACATTGTGGAGAAATAAAAAGCTAGGTTTGTGGCTAAGGGGTATGCAAGAAGGAAGGGATAGACTATGAAGAAACCTTTGCCCTAGTAGCCAGGTATACTTCTATTAGAACCATGATATCCCTTGCAGCACAGATGGGGTGGGAGATTCACCAGATGGATGTCAAGACGACATTCTTGAACGGGGTGATAGAAGAAGAAGTATACATTGAACAACTAGATAGTTTTGAGACACATGAGAAGAAATATCATGTATGCAGATTAAAGAAATCCTTGTATGGGCTTAAACAAGCACCTAGAGCATGGTACGATCGAATTGATGGCTACTGGCAGAAGATGGGGTTCATCAAGAGTGACGTAGATCTTAATCTCTACTATCTTGTCGTAGAGAATGAGCCTCTAATCCTGGTATTATATGTGGATGATCTTTTCCTGATAGGATCATCTAGGCTCATCAAAGACTGCAAGAAGAACCTAGCCACATAATTCAACATGAAGGATTTGGGATAGATGCTTTATTTCCTGGGTTGGAAGTTTGGCAGCAAAAGGGTGAGATCTTCCTTTGACAAGGGAGATATGCTACAGAGATCTTGAAGAGATTCAGGATACAGGACTGTAGACCTATGGCTACTCCAATGATCACCAACTAGAAGAAGATTGATGCATCAGAAGATAAAGAGGTTGATCCCACCTTGTATAGGCAACTTATAAGGTCCGTGATGTATTTGGTCAATACCAGGCTAGACTTTTGTTACGTTGTCAACACCCTCAGTCAGTTCATGGTAGAACCCAAGAGGGCGCATTGGGCAGCAGCCAAACATGTTCTTAGGTATATACAAGGAACAATCGAGTAAGGACTATTGTACACCCAAGGCAATGACATTAGGCTGAGTGGGTTCATTGACGCTGATTGGGCTGGAAGTTCAGTAGATCGGAAAGGTACAACTGGGTACTGTCATTGGATCAAGAATGACCTCCTAGTGTAGTAAAAAACAAAAATCCGTGGCTCTGAGCTCAACTGAAGCAGAATACATGGCAACAAGCACAACTTCGTGCGGAGCCATATGGCTTAGGAAATTGCTTGTGAATCTATTCAGGAGAAGGATGGAAGCGACCAGGATTTTGTGTGATAATGAGAGTTGCATCAAGCTCTCTGAGAATCCAGTATTTCATTATCGGTCGAAGCACATTGATATCAGGTGTCACTTTGTTAGAGATTGTGTCCAACGAAGGGCAGTACAGTTGAGGTACACTCCTACAGGAGAACAGGTGGCAGACATCCTCACCAAGGCTCTAAGAAGAACAAAGTTTGTTTATTTCAGGGAGAAGACGAGGATGGTGAAGAATCCATTTCAATAGCAGAAATGGATAAGTATCGGGAGTTGCAGGGCAATAGTTAGTAGTGGCAGTGCTATGGGCAGTGTGTTTTGAGGGAGCTGCAGTACAAATGTAGCAGTGGCAGTGTCATGGGCAGCAGTATAGGAAATAATAGTGCAATGGATGTGGGGTAGCAGGCCAAGCATCAGCACAGAGGACCGATGCGGAGGATCAGTGTGATGCTTCTATGGTGAAGCATTGCTAGAGCACATTCCTCGCTAAGAGGGAGTGTTGATTTTGGGTAGCATCAAATGTGCTCTAGCCTTGAAATTTGGTGGAGAGGCTAAGGCACATGAGATCTCCAAGACCCAGAAATCGTTTGGAGAAATTCCACTTGGATGAGGAGTTATTAAAATAATTAATATTTTTAATGGGTTCTTAAGTCTAAACTTAGGAAAATAAAAATATTAATGGGTATTAATAGAGATAAGGGTGAGAAGCTTCTAAAAGACGAGGATCAAGTCTGTTTTAATCTTAGCCATTGATTAGAGACTTAATCTAGGTCTTTGATTCATAAACAGGAAAAGTATAAGACAAGACTTGAGGATCATTTGGAGACACACTAGCAGATACTCAGTATCTCGAGGAAAATCGATTCTCAAACACAAGGAGATCGATTTCAGAGGGAGAGTTGCAGGGTGGAGGAAGAGGAGGGCTTCAACAACAGTCAGTGACTGAGGAGGAGGTGACGTAGGGTTATTGAGAGACAACGCAGAGGAAGACACAGTCCAGGGGAGATGCAACCCTCACACAGGCTGACGCAGAGGCATGAAAAACCACGCAGAGTGACACAGAGTGGGAGAAGGGTCCCCAGGGTGTCAGAAAGTTTCCAGGGGAAAGTCTCAGGTGTTTCTCTCAATTTCTCTGTAAAATCATTCCGTGTAAAGCGATTGTTGCTAAAGATTAATAAAACCCTCATCTGTTGCATTGGTTTTCCCACATCGGGTTTTTCTTGGGACAATTGTCCAAAAACAACTGTGTTGATGTGATTGGTTCTTCTGCATGTATATCGTTGTTATTTTCTCTGTCTAATTATGTGATAACTGTAGTATAATTTATTTTAATGTTTGTTGAAGGGATTTCGTAAATAACTTATTGTGAAGAATAAGTAGGTGAAATAAATCAGTTGCTATAGTAGAATTTCAGGTTAGAAATTTTCACAACCTATTTCTTATATTTGGGGTCCACCCAAGAAATACATGTACGGACTAGAGATGAGGGCCAGAGGGATTCCATCGGTGGAGAGGGCTATGCCACAGCAGGTTTGGCTATGGGATGCAGGGATTCCGATAGATCACTTGTGATGAGCAGAGTCGTGGCAGAGAGTGATATAGTTTGCTCTTGGGATGACACATGGGGGTCCACAGAGGGTTTCATCATATGGGGAGGCAAACATTCTCAGTTGCTGCACAGGTTTGGAGTTAGATCTGGATGGTTAGGTCTTGGCGCCATGGAGATGCACATGCAAGATGTGTCTTGCCTCTTCAGTATTCCACCATCGAGTTCCAGGACAAGAGGATACTGACTGCGCACGATGGGGAGTATGACATAGTCAGAGTAGCGTAGCGTTTGCATGGTGGCACCACTCTGGGACTAGCAGGGAACTGGGGTATCACAGCTCTTCATAGCTCAATAACCTTTAGGGATTCTTCGGCTATTGCAGGGGGAGATCATACAGATCTTCCATTGGGCTTTAGCGAGTCACTGACGGAGCAGGGGACTTCTGGTACTTGCACCAGGCAGGATAGTGAGTGGAGCGAGGGGAGCTTCATGTTGGAAAAGATGGTCTGGGATCATGGTATTGAAGGATTCTTTCATATCAAGACAGTTTTGAGGTCAGGGATGATTCAGTGGCACATCTGGGACCCTGGCACATGTTGCGGGTGACAGTGGGGAGTAGCAGTTAGAGAGGATGCTTGTTTAGGCATTGCTTGAGGACAAGCGATTTTTGGTACATTGGAGGAGCTTGCCGGTTGAGAATGCCACTTGGGAGGGTGAGTACATACTTGAGCATCCAGCATTGAAGTTGCTTGGGAACAAACAACATTTAGGAGGGGAGGACTATCATGACCCTTCCTAAATTAGTTTGGAAAAGTATTAATTTCTACATTCTGGGGCCAATTTTGGAGGTGATGGGGGCCCATTCAATTTGATTAGGAGGCTAGACTTAATAGAAGTTAATTCGATGTGGTTAAGTATACGTGGGGCCACCCATACTAGGGGAATACACATTCCCTAGTTCGATTTGCATGGAGGGGAAATTGATGGTTATGTGAGGGACCCACGATGGAGGGAAAATGGAGGGAAAAGTTCTCCATGAATATATAAGGAAGACAACTCTCCTCATTTGGACATCTTATCTTTAGACATATTGAACTCAATCTTAGTTGCTCGAGCTGCTTAGCCGGGTTACTGTGTTGTTTAGCACACGAGTGTCTCCGAGCGGAGATCTCAACCCTTGCTTCGGTGGACTTTGAGTGCCAACCGTAGGAGGGAGTACTTCTTCATCTCAGTTCTTAGCAGTAGCAGGGAGATGAGTTACAATAGCTGTAAGTCGAGTACCAGCAGCAGGGGGAGTTACAACAACGCGGGGATTGCGCAGTCACAATGTGAGGCACTCTGTGAAGTTAGGGAGACAGGAGCATCCCTTCATCATTTTCAGGAGTATAGAGGGCAGCTACAGACAAGAGGGCCATCCTATACGCAACTCTCATTTCATCACAAGAAGGACTGCGTCATCTCCTCCATGACTGCGCAGTCATTAGAGTGAGACTCTTGGGGCAGCACCATCCAGGGGAGTTTGGAGTTGGGGTGCTGCGAGATCATTTGGAGGGCCATTTGAGGAGGATTGTTGGAGTTGGGAGAGCAAAGATTGACAAGATTAGTCACAACATAATTCGAAATGGGAGGAGGGTCAAGCTGTGAAGGGTCAATTTTTGAAGGTTGGAACCAAGGGAAACCCTTTCTGGGTTTTGGGCAAGGATCACGCTCCTAATTTTATAGAATTTTCTGGGCAGATCTGAGGGGTCAAATAGGGGTCCCAACTCAGCTAGCAGCTAGAGGAGTTAAGGGGAATTTGGGCCAAAATTCTGAGGTCAACATTTGGCCAATTCCTTCGTGGGTTATTTTGGGTTTCTTGCGTAGAGGTTGAGATTAATTTCCCAGAATTTTTTGAGCAACAGGGAAGGCTCTAACAGCACATCATTTCAGGCAGCAACACCTTTCTAGGTAGTAACAACGCAGCTCTTGGGCCAGATTACCAGCAGATTTGAGGAGGTTGTTCCATTGTTCATTTTGGGCTTTTTCTAGCTTACCTAGAGCAAGCCCAAGTGCACACATTCCAACACCTTGTTGTACACCTCTTCCCATTTAATAAAATGAGTAGACAACGTAGTTTGGTTGCCAATTTTGTGGTCTGATGGTCTGATTTAATTTTATGGTGTTATTTTTATTGTCCACTTTGCATAGCACTATTTTCCCTAGTTTGGAACATTACATCTAGCCATGAGACTTGGTGGCGAGGCTAGAATACATTATTGATTTGGGGTAGCATCGAATGTGCTCTAGCCATGAAAATTGGTGGAGAGGTTAAAGCACATGAGATCTCCAATAACCAGAAATGGTTTGGGCAGATTCTAAACAGTTTGGGAGATATAAAATAATTAATATTATTAATGGAGTCCATAAGTCTAAACTTGTTAATTTTTGGTATGTTCTATGCTAGAGCAATTTATTTAAATTTTCACAGTTAGCAATCAAATCAGCATTACGATAAACTGCAGATAGAACATAAATATAATATGCAGAAGACAAGCCAAGACAAGAGGACACAAGATATGGCGCAAGCCAGGGACAAACCCCACAATGTGTGGGGAAACCCTTTGATCAAATCTTCTTTTATCTTCAAAGTTCAGCAGAGAAAGAGAGAGAGAGTACAATTACAACAGAAGTCAACACTTTGACTTGTCTAGATCTAAGCATAGATCATCTTCTATAACAATGAGATTAGTTGAAGACATTCTGCTTCAAATGATTCTCTAAGGTGACTCCTTCACCTATCATCGTGCTGCATCTGGTTCTCTTGTTGTACCACTCATACTGCACCATACTTCACTAATCATGTTGCTCATGTCCATGATCTTATCCATCATCATGGTGCCCTTCATTTCCATGATCTCATGCTGTCCATGATCTTATCCATCATAACGCTGCTCAAACTAATGTGCATCATCATCATGCTGCTGCCCCTGCTAATGTATCATTGTGCTACCCATGCACATGATCTCATAGTGCTGCCCATCATGCTACTGCCCATGCTCCATGTATTCGATGTACAATACACGTTGTGCCTCTTCAAGACCAAGATATCAATCCTCCTTTCTGTTGTTGCTGAGGTACCGTGGTAACGTTCCTTCTTTTGCTGGGATTGTCTCTAGGATCATGATACCCATCAAGTTACAGTTCTCACTGAGGTTTCATATTACTGTACTTCTACTTAACCACAAGTGCTGAGCCATTGTACTTATCACCGAGACTGCTATAATGATACCATCTATGACTGGTATGCTGAGACTATAGTATGCTGGGAGAGAATGTTGAGACAGAGATAGTGACATGTCCAGACTATAACCATTCTTTGTTGCAATTCTTTATGCGAGAGTGTTAAGACTCCAACTCACTGCGGTGACACCATCCACTGCTCCATGAGGTTGTGACTGCACCTTAAACCCAAATGGTGCATTCAAGCCCTACTGCGGCTCCTTTCTTCATGACTGTGGCTCCTGCAGATTTCCTCTTTATGACAGTGGTTCAGTGTGGCGCGTATATAGTCATGACGGCATATAAACTGTGAATATCTTCAATGTTGTGCGTATGACAACGTATATACTGTGGCTCCTGCTGATTTCCTATTTATGACAGTGGCTCAGTGCGGTGCATATATATAGTCATGACGGCGTATAAACTATGAATATCTTCAATGTTGTGCGTATGACAGCGTATATACTGTGTATATCTTCATTGCTGTGCGTATACTGTGTATATCTTCATTGCTGTGCGTATATATATTCTCCATTGCTGTGCGTATACTGTGTATATCTTCATTGCTGTGCGTATATATATTCTCCCTTGCTGTGCGTATACTGTGTATATCTTTATTGCTGTGCGTATACATATTCTCCATTGAACAACGTATCAGGGTATCACATGAACAGAACTGCGTTTCTATGCCTGCGGTTCTTTCTTGACTCACTACGTTACCACCGCGGTTATCATGTATGCCTGCGGCTCTATCTCATACTAGCTCTCTCTACAGCAGCTATCCTTTATGACTGCGGCCTGCGTAGATAGGCCCTGCGTATACGAGCTTATTTAGTCAACGTACAAGGCTCCAAGGACAGCAATATTAGGGCATTCCTTGACTGCGGCTTGATTCTATCTGAATTGCGGCTAGGGCATTATACACTTAGCCCACCGTATTCTAAAGTGTCCTCCTTCTCCAAAAACCCAGGACGTGGAGAGGAGATCACATGAGGAGTGAGTTTAAAAGACTTCACATCCTCTCTTATTTATACTAAAAGCGTAAGGTTGAATAGACACGTCGGCTGGGCTTCTAGAGCCTACATAAGAGCTGGTCGGCTTGATAATAATTACATAAACAAAATAAATTCATATCTCCATAAATACTTATCGGAATCGGATGATCTTTGGATCAATCCTACACCTCTCGACGAGAGGGATCCAATAAAAATATCAGCTGCCAGAAATAAGCTAACCCACATGGAGTTTGGCCCTAGTTGCCAATTTAACAAAACTTAGGGAAAATAAAATATTAATGTGAATTAATATAAAACTGTGTTAGAATGGTCCAAAAGTCATGGATCAAGCCAAAGTTAATCTTAGTCGTTGATTAGGGACTTAATCTTGGCCGTTGAATTGTCAACGAGAAAAGTATAAAAGGAGGCTTGAGGGTCACTTGGAGAACACACCGGGTTGATCAAGATTTGGATTTTCCACGGCAGGGTTTGCTGAGGAAGTCGAAAGAGTGATCAGAGTTGCAGCTGAGGGGCAGTGAATACAGAAGCAAAGAGGCAGAGATAGTACTAGGAGGATCAATGCAAAAACCGGGAGAGAGGGACGTAGAGCCAGCCAGACAGAGATTCACGCAGAGGCAGCCAGGAGCTGCGCAGTGCCTCAGAGAGCTAGCGTGGGTGACACAGAGGCTCTAAGGGTTGACGCAGTGCCTCCAGAGGCTGACAAAAGGCAAGCTAGGGTGACACTGGGCGGACGCAGGGCCAGAAAGGGTTGACGTAGTCCCTAGAGGCTGACGCTAGGGTTTTCGTGGGGTAGATTGGAGTTGGGCGCTGTCAGAGTGTTTATCCGGGGTTTCAGCGGAATATCTGTCTCTGACTGAGAGGTACTATTGCCAAGATTATTCTCTGTTGGGTGAGCCGGTTTTGGTAGCCAGATTGTATTCTGAATTTGCTTAATAATTAAAACTCTCAGATAGCTGCACGGTTTTCCCGCATTGGGTTTTTCCGGGGACATTGGTCCAAAAATAATGGTGTCACTTGTGTGCTTGTTTTGTTTCCATCAGTTCATGATTTGTAATGTGTTGAGCATGTACTTGTATTTATTTTCAGTATTTACATGGTAAATAACTTGTTAATTAATCAGAACAAGTAGGCAAAAATAAATAAGAAAAGTACATGAAGGGTTTCTAACAGCTAGACTTAGAAATTCCAACATGGTATCAGAGCGAGGTTGCAGATCACAAGAGAACTGAGGACATCAGCCGAGCAGAGCAACAGCAACAGAAAACAGCTGTCCCGAGTGACAGAAGTTGTTCCTAGCAGAGAAGCAACAAGGAAGGGGTGGCACAGTGCCTGCGTTATCAAGTTTGAGCCGGGAAGAGGATTAGAGCAGTGGCAGAGGGGAGCAGACTTGACCTACGTAGTGCCCGGTCATCTTTCTCAGTCAGGATGGATTGACGCCCGTGGCCAGGATGTGCGGATTTTGTTGGTGCTGGGATTGCGTAGAGCCTAGAAGCTCTAACCTTCAGTTTTCTGGGGCTTATGAGGCTGTGGGTAAGTTGTAGAGTGAAGCTGGTGGGGTACTGTAGTCAGAACAATACCTAACAGGGCAAAACCAAGGAGGAGGGAGTTGCTGCCGAGGATTTCTAGCCAAGAAATCCAGATTAGTGGTGCAGCTGCACTAAGGATCGGAGTGGGGGCATCTCGACATTGGCATAGGGGTTTCCAGGAGGGAAATCAAGGCTCAGAGGGAGTCACACCGAGAATTTCCAGGAGGGAAGTAGAGGAGTAGCGAGATGGTAGTGAACGGGGTAAGAGACCAGGACAAACTGGATGGAGCCTCAAACTTCGTAGTTTGGAAGGCCAGAATCTTGTCTGTTCTAGACAGGAATCGTGTCAAGCACTTCACCTTGAAGACGATAGCGATCCCAGTTGACCCAACTGAGAACAACAAGTATGAGGAGGCAATGGCGAGGGCCAAGAGCATCATCCTTGACGGGGTCAAGGACCACCGTCAAGGACCATGTAGTACCATATATTGTCGAAAAGGACACGGCAAATGAGATGTGGGAGGCCCTAAAGAAATTGTATCAACATACTTCCATGCAAAGGAAGATGCTACTAGAAAATCAGCTGCGGTCATACCAGATGCAGAAGGGGGAATAGATCGACACCTTCCTCGATCGATTGAAGGAGATCCGAGATCAACTGACTTCCACAGGGGCCACGCCAGATCAAGAATTCATGGTGAGAACAACCCTGAACGCAGTCTTTGAAGACTAGGATGTGTTTGTCCAGAGCATACTGGGCAGGGCAACCCTTCCATATTGGGAGGAAATGTGGGCAACTCTTCGCCAAGAAGAGATCAGAAGGCTGAGCAAGGTAGGAAGAAGCGGCAAGGGGATCAGAATCAAGGAGGAAGAGGAGGATGTTGCCGTAGAATCTGAGGGAAAGCAAGAGAAACGGAAGAAGAAGGACCTCTCCAAGGTCAAATGCTTCAATTGTGGGGAACTAGGTCACTATGTGAGCCAGTGTCCGAGGAAGAAGAGTAAGGGAGAGGCTTCCGAGACCAAGGTTGCGCCAGCAAGGGCGGAGAAGGAAGTGGAGACAGATGATGACTGTGCCATGAGTGCTCACACGCCACTTGAGCGAAAGTGGGGAGACATCGAGCTGTAGTCAGACGAACTACAGGTGACGAGGGGCAGGATTCTTGAGGTACCCAACCTCTTGAATTATACCTGGCTATGGAAGCCTCGAAGAGGAGTAGCAGTACTGGCAGATGTCAGTAGAGACAGATGCAGATGGAGCAATGTTGCACAAAGCAAAAGCGTTTTTTGGAAGCGGGGACACCGAAGTGTCATTTTCCAAAAATCTAGGAAGCGAAGCGTCTGCTATATATATATATATATTTTATATTTTTTTGCATTTATACTCAAAACAAACATCTCAAATACCAAATTAATTGTAGAAGACATGAAAACATGCATATTTTTGCATAAATCAAGATAGATATAACATCCATTGTACATTAATGATTAATTATTCGAGCATCAACCATTTAGATGCATCAACCATCTAGAATCTAGATTCTTCTCCTCTTGTCTAGCCTTTGCCTCTACCTCGATTGTCTAGGGATATTAGTCAACATTGCCCAATTTTGATCAAACTACCTAATTCAAAACTTAAAATATGGTAGAAAAAGCTTAACATGCTTGATCGATGATTTTGACTTGATTGAAAGGTAATTTTTTGCTAAGGGCGTGCCGCGTGACAAAGGAGTTCAACAATTAACACCACCAACACTAGGGTACATATAGGGCTTGGTGCTCTTGATTAAATGCTAATCGCATACCTTCATACTTGATATAATCTAATGAAATGCCACAATCCCATTGATCCTGAATTCCTGAAAACTGTTAAGTCTACTGAATTTTGAATAGGAAATGAAATTCTATTTTCTCCATATGAAGTCCAATGAGGCTGGAACCACTCTCAAACATCCTGAGTCATTTCATGGTAATGTTAAAAATTTAAGTAGAAGGATAAAAATGAAAAATAAGGGAGAATGTCACTTTTACTTTAAGAATTTAACATTACCATGAGGGAGCATCTGCTATATTTATATTTTTTTTTGCCTTCATTCGTCACCCTAACCCAAGGTGGACCCACCCTCAACAAGCAAACTCACCTAATTTTTTTTTTTTTTTTGAAAAAAACGATTTTCTAAACGCTTTTCTGGAAGCGTACGGAAGTGTACGGGAAGCGTACGCTTCCTCCTTCGAAGCGCCATACGAAGTGCGCTTCGGCGCTTCCGTACCACGCTTTCGAATTTCCAAGAAGCAGTAAAAAATTAGGAAGCGCGCTTCCGGCCAAGCTTCCTAGGCGCTTCCGTACGGGACGCGCTTCGGGGCTTGGAAGCGTGGGGGGGGCGCTTCGTGCAAGATTGAGATGGAGTGTCAGAGGGAGCTATGGTGCAGGATTCCCAGGACAGCATGAGGCAGTAGTGCGAGATGAATAGAGTTGTTGCAGTAGCGTAGAGGTCAGAGAGAGAGCACTTGTCAGTGATAGAGGGAGTTTCAGCATCGAGGGTGTCTCTAGCCTGATAGAGATGTCAGAGTTAGGAGATGAGTTACTTACTCCTCAGTAACTGAGTTGCAGTGCAGCAGTTAGCAGTGGCAGTGCTATGGGTAGCACGATGCAACATGATGAGAGGGGTTGCAGTGCAGATGCAACAGTGGCAGTGGCAGGGACATGGGTAGCAACACAGATATAGAGGGAGTTGTTGTACAGATGAAACAGTGGCAGTGGCAGGGCCATGGGTAGCAGTACATGATGCAACAGTGCAAAGGATGTTGGGTAGTGGGCCTAGCATCAGCAAAGGGATCAATGCCGGATGATTAGGGTGATGCTCAGTGAGGAGTATTACTAGAGCATAGTCCTTGCTAAGAGGTAGTGTTGATTTGGGGTAGCATCATATGTGCTCTAGCCACGAAAATTGGTGGAGAGGCTAAAGCACATGAGATCTCCAATACCTAGAAATGGTTTGGGCAAATTCTAAATAGATTGGGAGATATTAAAATAATTAATATTTTTAATGGAGTCCCTAAGTCTAAACTTAGGGAAAATAAAATATTAATGTGAATTAATATAAAACTGTATTGGAAGGGTCCCAAAGTCATGGATCAAGCCAGAGTTAATCTTAGCCGTTGATTAGAGACTTAATCTCAGTCGTTGAATTGTCAACGAGAAAAGTATAAAAGGAGGCTTGAGGGTCACTTGGAGAACACACCGAGTTGATCAAGATTTGGATTTTCCGGGGCAGGGTTTGCTGAGGAAGTCTAAAGAGTGATCAGAGCTGCAACTAAGGGGCAGTGAATACAGAAGCAGAGAGGCAGAGATAGTACCAAGAGGATTAGCGCAGAATCCGGGAGAGGGATGCAGAGGCAACCAGAGGTTCACGCAGAGCCAGCCAAGGCTCACGCAGAGGCAGCCAGGAGCTGCGCAGTGCCTTAGAGAGCCAGCGTGGGTGACGCAGAGGCTCTAAGGGTTGACGCATTCCCTCCAGAGGCTGACGCAGGGTGAGCTAGGGTGACATTGGCCATACGCTAGGTCAGAAAGGGTTGACGCAGTGCCTAGAGGCTGACGCTGGGGTTTTAGTGGGGCAGCTGGGAGCTGTCAGAGTGTTTATCCGGGGTTTCAGCTAGAACATCTGTCTCCAACTAAGAGGTACTACTGTCAAGATTATTCTTTGTTGGGTGAACCGGTTTTGGCAGCCAGATTGTATTCTGAAACTGCTTAATAATTAAAACCCTCATATAGCTACACTGGTTTTCCCGTATTGGGTTTTTCCTGGACATTGGTCCAAAAACAATGGTGTCACTTGTGTGCTGGTTTCGTTTCCTTCAGTTGATGATCTGTAATGTGTTGAGCATGTACTTGTATTTTTTTTTAGTATTTACATGGTAAATAACTTGTTAATTAATTAGAACAAGTAGGCAAAAATAAATCAGAAAAGTACATGAAGGGTTTCTAACAGTTAGACTTAGAAATTCCAACATACATGAGATGTCTAGAACCTAGAAATTGCTTCTGGAAATTCCACCTAAAAGTGTGTCAATTAGATTATTAACCATTTTTAAAATATTTCCTAAGGCTAAACTTAAGAAATGTGATTAATTAATTAGTATTAATTGAGATAAGGCGAGAATAGTGTAGAAACTCACACGGATTGATCCAGAGATGATCCTAGCCATTAATTAAGTTTTAATCTTGGCCATTGGTGCTCCAACAATGAATTATAAGAGGATATTGATGTGGTGATGAGAACACACTTGAGCAGTTTGATTTCTTGGCAGAATAGTTTCCAGAGTAGCAACTGTCAGTTTCTAAAGAGAGTTAGAAGTCGAAGCAGTGAGAGAGGGGAAGGGACAGTGAGGCTAGAGGAATATTTCCAGATCCAACGAGTACATTTGCATGGAGGCAGAAGAGCCATAGTGAGGTTGACTCAGGGACTGTGTAGTAGCCTCTAGAGGTAATTGGGTTATGCTGGGGAAAAACCAAGTTTCAGTTCAGTGGTTGGACAGAGGTTCCAAAGGTCAGGAGAAACATTTTCCCAGACAACAATAGACTAGATGGCTTGAGGAGAAGTTGATTCAGGCTAAGCGCAGAAGGGACTGCGCTAGGGTAACGCAGGCACTACAAAAGAAATTTGGATGGCTCACTTGGAGTTGCATTCAAAGCCTGAATTTTGTTGTGGAAGTAAGGAAATTCCTCACTAGATTTTGTTGACACCTAATCTTCATGATTGAGAATTTTATGTAAATAAATAAATTGGGAAGGTGAACAGTCATCGGTGTTGAAATTTGGTACCGGAGGACAGGTGGTTCCCTAAGGCTTTGATCTTTGGCCTAGGGAAAAGTGTCCAAAAGAATTTAATTTTTCTCCTAAAGTAACTTTATAATTTTTATAAAGTTAAATCTAATTTGAAAGTGACTTTAAGTGATAAAGTTACTAAGTCTAATTTTAAAGTGACTTTATAAAGTCAATGAAAAATTAGAAAGGAAAAGTGACTTTGGAAATAAATGACTAAGTGGGTCTTTATTAAAGTGGGGTGAATTAAAAAATAGAAAGTGAGATTTAAATGAGCATTTAATCTCAGCCATTGATTTAAATCTATTTCAGCCATTGGATTTAGGGATCACCCAAAAGTCATTTAGGGTTGGGTTAAGGGAGGAAAAGGAGGAAAAAGATCATTCATTCTTTCATGAGCAGATTGGGAGAAGGAGAGCAAGAGAGCAAAGGAGATTTCTGGACAAGGAGGAGAGAGGCAGCAGTTTGGCATACATACCAAGGCAGCACTTCAGCAAATCCGTACACCTCAAAGAACAAGCAGAAAAAGGCAGATTTAGTGAGCAAAACAGTGAAAAAAATTGATTTTCAGCACGAATATCGAGGAGGCGATTTTCTGCACGAATTTCGAGGTTTGTCTGTACAAGTCCGTACGGCCGTCCGTACAGTCCGTACGTCCGTACAGTCCGTACATCCGTACGGTCCGTACAGCTCGTACAGCCATTTTCAGATTGTCTGTTAGCTGAAAAACAGATAAGTTTGCTTGCTGGAAAAATTTCTGTTTTGCTGATTTTTTTGCTGAAAAATTTTCTCTGTAAAAGGCATTTTCCAGAAATAAAGAAGAGCTCTCAAACTGGTTTTCCCCAAGAGTTGTAGGGGGTTTTTCCAGGGTCAAGTTGACCAAAAATCACAGAGTTTAAATGTGTTTTAATGGCTGTTTTTAATTGCTGATTTTTATTTCTGCAATTTCCAGCACTCTGAAAAATTTCCAGAATTTGTGTTTTCAGCAATATTTATTTTTTCAGTCTGTTAAATGTATGGCTATGGGAATGGGCATTTAACTACATGGGAGAAATAAGGTGAAACTGAAAACCGGGGTGGGAAAACAGAAAATTTTACATGGTATCGGAGCTTGAGTGCTGAAGGGCAGTTTGGGACAGCAAAAGGAAAAAATACAGCTGCTGATTTTTTCACTCAGAAAATTCTAGCAAACTGATTTTTCATAAACAGCAGTTTTATCTTTACCACAGCAGTGCTATTTTTCAGTTTTAGGACAGCAAGATGTCATTGGGATTGAGGGTGGAGAATAGGTTGGATGGGCATACAAATTACAGCGTTTGGAAGGAGAGAATGCAGAGTATCTTTGAGGAGGCAGAAGTCTGGGATATCATGGTGCATACAGCACAACACCCTGTTGTTGTGCCTACTGATGCAACTCAGTTGACAGCTTATAATAAAAAGAACAACAAGGGTAAGATGTTGATTCTAGACGGAATCAAAGACCATTGCATTCCTCATGTGAGAGGAAAGAGCAATGCCCATGAAATGTGGACAGCATTGTCCAATCTCTACCAGAGTACCAATGAGAACCGGAAGATGGTCCTGAAGGAGAAGCTGAAGAACATTAAGATGGGGAATGATAGTGCAGCTGGATATCTCACAAAGATTACCAATGTGAGAGATGAGTTGGCAGCGATTGGAGAGGCCATTCCATCCACTGAGTTGGTGCGTATTGCAGTGAATGGCCTCCCCCGTTCATGGTTGAACTTTGCTGATGGGGTTTGTGCACGTGAGACCCTTCCCACATGGGAGAGGTTTTGGAATGATTGCATTCAGACAGAGATCAGGAAAGGACAGCTTGGGGCAGCCAAGCCAGTTGAGCAGGATGAGGACGTAGCACTGGTGGCAGGAGGCAAGAAAGGCAAAGGGAAGAAGCAGGCTTCCACAAGCGGTGGTGGAGGCAAAGGCAAAGGTAAAGGTAAACAGGGTAACTCACAGAAGGACTATTCCAAAGTGAAGTGTTGGAATTGTCAGAAGATGGGACACTATGCAGTTGTGTGTCCGGAGAAGAAGAAGAAGAAGGGGAAGAACCAGGATGTGGCAGCTTCAGCTGAGATTGAGGACTTTGCAGGTCATTTTGACCGGGAGTTTGCGTTCATTACATGTGAGTCCTCTAGTGCAGGATCACCTGCCACACAGGTTCAGAGGGAGCATGCTTTTCCCTCGATTAGCGGAGCATCTACAGGTATCTGGTATGTGGACAGTGGGGCTTCACGCCACATGACAGGAGTCCGGGAGTACTTCTCAGAGCTTTCAGAGAGTGGCACTGATATTGAGGTAGTACTCGGTGATGACAGAGTTGTTAGAGCAGTCGGGGTGGGTACACTGACATTTCAGAGGGAGTCCAGACCTCCCTTGAAAGTGTCAGATGTTCTTTATGTGCCAGGGATGAGGAAGAACCTCATATCCGTCTCAGCTTTGGAGGACAGAGGATATGAGGTACTGTTCAGGGGAGGACAGGTGTTGATGTATCCCAGGGGCACTCCAGCTGATTCAGCTAGAGTGATAGGTGTACGCCATGCAAAGGTGTACAAGTTTGCATTCCAGCCCCTTTTGGCATTGAGCAGTAGTACCGACAGCAAAGCTAGCAGTTCTGAGCTGTGTGAGATTTGGCACCGCAGGATGGGGCACATGTCTCATGGAGCCTTGAGGACATTGCGGGAGATCACTACAGGTGTGCCAGATTTCAGTACTGATCACCATGATACTTGCAGAGGTTGTGCTATGGGCAAGTTTGCCAAATCCCCTTTTCCCAGCAGTGACAGCAGAGCGACGGGGATACTTGATTTGATTCATTCTGATGTGAGCGGTCGGATGTCTCATGTTTCCTTGAGTGGATATGAGTACTATGTTTTATTCATTGATGATCACTCCAGGAGGACCTGGATTTATTTCTTGAAGACCAAGAGTGAGGTCTTCAAGCGGTTTCAGGAGTTCAGAGCTCTTGTGGAGACACAGACAGGTCGGAAGATCAAGTCCCTGAGGTCGGACAATGGAGGAGAGTACACCCTTGGAGAGTTTGTTGACTATTGTGCGGAGGCAGGCATTAGGAGGGAGTTCACTGTTCCTTACAACCCCCAGCAGAACGGGGTTGCAGAGAGGAAGAACAGATCCATCATAGGGGCTGCTAAAGCCATGTTACATGATCAGGGGTTGCCATTGTTCTTGTGGGCAGAGGCCTGCAACACAGCTGTTTACTTGCAGAACAGGAGTCCGCATCGTGCCTTGGGGCACATGACTCCGGAGGAGGCCTTCTCTGGGAAGAAGCCTGATCTTGGTCATCTTCATATCTTTGGATGCATTACATACTCCTATATACCCAAGGAGAAGAGGACCAAACTAGAGCCCACCGCAGAGAAGGGTATCTTTGTGGGCTACAGTGAGACCTCAAAGGCCTTTCGGATTTACATTCCTGCACAGAGGAGAGTTGTTGTCAGACGGGATGTGAAGTTCGAGGAGGACAGGGCCTTTAGGAGGTCACGGGAGTTAGAGTATCTGGATCAGCCAGACCCTCAGCAGCAGTTGAGTCAGTCGCAGGGATCCAGTGGGCAGGGATCAGGAGGATCCGGAGGTACATCTATGAGGATGACAGGTCCATCAGTGAGCAGTGGCTCGCCGAGCCAGAGGGGTGGTGCTCCGGGCAGCATGCAGAGCAGTTCACAGAGCAGTTCACTAGGGAGTCCACTGATGGACAGTTCACACGGTACCTCAGCTTCTACAGGTTCAGGTGCAGGCAGGAGGACAGCAGACAGACAGTCAGGAGTTCAGGCTACTGATGGTGATGAGGAGGAGGAGTTTCATTCTCCTATGGGAGAAGCATGCTCAGGGAAGAGGAAGCCCAAGTGGCTTCAGGACACCTTGAGAGATGCCACATTTGTTGCTGAGCCGAAGAGGCCGGTCAGAGAGAGTAGACCACCTGAGAGGTTTTGTAGTTATATGGCGATGGTTACCAGCATCCTTGACTCTGAGCCTTCTAGCTATGAGGAGGCAGCTAGCCAGCAGGTCTGGAGAGAGGCCATGCAGGAGGAGTATTCTTCTATCATGAAGAATGATGTTTGGGAGGTGGTGCCGAGGCCTGAGGGCAAATCCGTGGTTACTTCCAGATGGCTTTACAAGGTAAAGCATGATGTAGATGGCAGCATTGAGAAATTCAAAGCGAGGTTTGTGGCTAGAGGGTTCTCACAGGTAGAGGGAGTTGATTATGAGGAGACCTTCGCTCCCGTGGCTCGATATACTTCGATCCGCTCCATTATATCGATAGCAGCAGAGATGGGTTGGAAGATCCACCAGATGGATGTGAAGACCGCATTTCTCAATGGCTTCATACAGGAGGAGGTGTACATTGAACAACCACAGGGCTTTGAGGTGCATGGGAAGGAGTCCCATGTGTGCAGATTGAAGAAGGCTCTTTATGGCCTGAAGCAAGCTCCCAGAGCTTGGTACTCCAGGATAGATGCATACTTGCAGGGGATGGGTTTCACAAAGAGTGAGGCAGATCCGAACCTTTACTTTATTGTGATTGGTGAGGAGCCTCTCATTCTGGTGCTGTATGTGGATGACTTGATCATTACAGGTGCAGAGAGACTCATAGAGCACTGCAAGAGAGATCTTGCGGCGGAGTTTGAGATGAAGGACATCGGCTTGATGCATTACTTTTTGGGTTTGGAGGTGTGGCAGGAGGAGGGGCATTTCTTCCTGGGGCAGGGGAAGTATATTGTGGACATCCTTAGCAGATTCCACATGGAAGATTGTAGACCCATGTCAACACCGATGATCACCAACTGGAAGAAGCTTCATGCTTCGGATTCCGAGTTGGTGGATCCCACATTGTACAGGCAGCTGATTGGTTCCTTGATGTATTTGGTCAACACTAGACCAGATATCTGTTTTGCAGTCAACACGATGAGTCAGTTTATGTGTGAGCCTAGGAAGGTTCACTGGGTGGCTGCAAAACACATTTTGCGGTACTTGTAGGGGACAGTGGATTATGGTCTGGACTACAGGCAGGGAGATGGAGTGAGATTGGCAGGATACACTGATTCTGATTGGGCAGGTTGTGCTTCTGATAGGAAGAGCACTTCAGGGTGTTGTTTTGGGTTGGGTTCAGCAGTAGTGTCATGGTTCAGCCGGAAGCAGCAGTCAGTAGCACTGAGTTCAGCGGAAGCAGAGTATATGGCAGCCAGTCTAGCTAGTTGTGAGGCCATCTGGCTTCGCAAGATGTTGTTTGGCTTATTTGGTCAGCCGTTGAGACCTTCTGTGATTTACTGTGATAATCAGAGTTGCATTAAACTCACGGGGAATCCAGTATTTCATGACAGGTCAAAGCATATCGAGATCAGATATCATTTCATCAGAGACTATGTTCAGAAGGGAGCTGTGAAGCTTGAGTATATTTCCACTGATGAGCAGGTTGCATATATTCTTACCAAAGCCTTACCACGGGGCAAGCATGTCTACTTCAGAGACAAGATGGGTGTGGTGAGGAACACCTTCCTCGGTAAGAGGGAGTGTTGAAATTTGGTACCGGAGGACAGGTGGTTCCCTAAGGCTTTGATCTTTGGCCTAGGGAAAAGTGTCCAAAAGAATTTAATTTTTCTCCTAAAGTAACTTTATAATTTTTATAAAGTTAAATCTAATTTGAAAGTGACTTTAAGTGATAAAGTTACTAAGTCTAATTTTAAAGTGACTTTATAAAGTCAATGAAAAATTAGAAAGGAAAAGTGACTTTGGAAATAAATGACTAAGTGGGTCTTTATTAAAGTGGGGTGAATTAAAAAATAGAAAGTGAGATTTAAATGAGCATTTAATCTCAGCCATTGATCTAAATCTATTTCAGCCATTGGATTTAGGGATCACCCAAAAGTCATTTAGGGTTGGGTTAAGGGAGGAAAAGGAGGAAAAAGATCATTCATTCTTTCATGAGCAGATTGGGAGAAGGAGAACAAGAGAGCAAAGGAGATTTCTGGACAAGGAGGAGAAAGAGGCAGCAGTTTGGCACACATACCAAGGCAGCACTTCAGCAAATCCGTACAGCTCAAAGAACAAGCAGAAAAAGGCAGATTTAGTGAGCAAAACAGTGAAAAAAATTGATTTTCAGCACGAATATCGAGGAGGCGATTTTCTGCACGAATTTCGAGGTCTGTCCGTACAAGTCCGTACAGCCCGTACGGTCCGTACATCCGTACGTCCGTACAGTCCGTACAGTCCGTACGGTCCGTACAGCTCGTATAGCCATTTTCAGATTGTCTGTTAGCTGAAAAACAGATAAGTTTGCTTGCTGGAAAAATTTCTGTTTTGCTGATTTTTTTGCTGAAAAATTTTCTCTGTAAAAGGCATTTTCCAGAAATAAAGAAGAGCTCTCAAACTGGTTTTCCCCAAGAGTTGTAGGGGGTTTTTCCAGGGTCAAGTTGACCAAAAATCACTGAGTTTAAATGTGTTTTAATGGCTGTTTTTAATTGCTGATTTTTATTTCTGCAATTTCCAGCACTCTGAAAAATTTCCAGAATTTGTGTTTTCAGCAATATTTATTTTTTCAGTCTGTTAAATGTATGGCTATGGGAATGAACATTTAACTACATGGGAGAAATAAGGTGAAACTGAAAACTGGGGTGGGAAAACAGAAAATTTTACAATCGGGAGATGAACTGAACAATCACTCCCTATTGTATATAACAATGGGTTACCTATGGAATATACACGAATCAGTTTTTCTGAGTTTTCTGCCAAACTGGAGTTACTCCTGGCCTGACATGGTATCAGAGCCAGTCCTAAAAATAGTCGTAACTCCCTTCATCTCTGCCACTGCCTCTGTCCTGAAATAGTCTGCCACTGCCTCAGTGCTGAGCGCTGCTCTGCCTCTGTCGATGGCCTGACATGCCCAGAGATGCGTTGGTGCCTCATTTCGCTCTCACCCAACGCTCATGGTTGTTAACGTAACTCCCTTCACCCAACGCTCTCACCGTTCTCTCACCTAACGCTCTCACCATTCTGAGGGATTCCATGCGCAGCGAAAACGCCATCGACAAGATCGTTGAACGCTGCCTGACATTGACACACAGAAATCGTATATTCAGCATCAACAAACGCATGGTGGTATAATTCATCGAGTTTTTTTTCCGGTCAGTAGAGATGGAAACAATTTGTTTTAGTCTGCTCCGTTGAGAATGGTATCCGACCCTCTCAATCTGTGGAAAACAATTTATTTTGACGGGGTTTATCGATCAAATCGGTGAGCAATCTAGCCTGTTTGTTACCCTTTTTCTTCCTGCCGTGAGTGCGGAATGTTGCAAGCTTGTGTAGTGTAATCAATACTTGTCTATGACGAGAAACTTCCCTGCATTCTTTCTAAATACAGATACGTTTCGTTTTTCTGCACTTCTTTCTTCGATACTTCACCGCTTATTTTCAACACTCGTTTGCCCTCTTCAACTTCAACTTTAACGTCCTCAAACCAGGAATATCGGCCTTAATGATATGTGTCGTTGCGGTCTCTTTCCAGTCCACCGGAAGGTGTAAATGCTCGAGGACATTGGACGGCCTGTTAGAAGCCAACAAGTCCATGAATTCAGAGAGATCCAACACATCCGTGCTGTGGTACGGAGAATTCGCCCTCCGACTTCCAAGCAAAGGTCCCAACGACATGTTTTTCAATTGTTGATGAAGCCAAAGTAATGTAATCAACCAATTTGTTGGTAACAAAACACGCAGAGCCAAAACCGAAATGCTAATCATAGAGAAAGGTGTGCTACCAGGATAGATACATAGAATAATGTACCAATGTACCACTGCAATGTGCCGAGAACAAGTCAAAATGTATAGAATTACTCTGTAGCATGTGTTGTTTCCCTGGAGACAGTTTTTGGCTATAAAGGAACGAGTGTCTTAAACATCTAAAGATTGATAATTTTTTTTGGAATCTGTGGCAGAAGGAATAGGCTAGGAAAGCTTGCAACAAAACTTCTAGTTTTTGTCAGCAGAAGTTCTTTTTATCAGCAAAAGTTTTTTTTTTATCAGCAGAAGTATTTTTTTTTACAGAATGCATTCAATCATCTCTATGGTAGGAATAGTTCTCACTGGCAAGGAGAACTATCCTGAATGGTCCCGGATGATAAAACACACCCTCATCTTCAATGAGTTGTGGAAAGGAGTGTGTGTCGGAGAAGGAGAAAATGACCCAGTGCAGCCTACATTAGACAAAGAGCTCGTCATTTGGGAAAACAAGAACAACAAAGCCTATGCATTAATCGCAACATCTGTAAATGAAGAAGTAAGTCGCCATATTTCATCATATTCAACTGCCTTTGAAGCTTTACAAAAGCTGAAAGAACTCTATGACTCACATTCTGCACTTGAAGTTGTTCAGCTCATGATTAAACTCTTCACTCTTGAACTGAAAAATAATGATCCTCTTGCTCTTGCATCTGAAGTAAAGTCTATAATGCATGATATTAAATCCACTAAGGTTGAGCTGGATATCCCTCTTATTGCTTTTCTCAAGGCACTCTATCCTACCTACTCCAATTATCTTGAGTCTTTACAAGCAAATGGAAATCTTAAAGATATAACCTTTGACTCTCTTGTGAAAAAGTTTGCTGAAAGAGAGAAAGCCTTTGGAAAGAAGACAGTCCCTGAATCTTGTGAAGAGATTGTTTGCCTTGCTCATAAAGAAAAGCATCCTGCTCAAGATTCTACAAGAGGAAGAGGTGGACGAAGAGGAAGAGGAAGATACTTCAGAGGCAAGGGCAGCAAACATTCTCAAGGAGAAAAAGCAGATCTACATTGTATTCGCTGCAAACGAAATGGATCACATGATGCTTCTACATGCAAGCTACCATGGGACAAAATTGAGCAGAAAAGAAACCAGCAGAAAGGTAAAACTGATGATACAGACAAAGGTAAAGCACCTGAATCCGCTCACTATATTGAGGCACAATGTAACATTGGAGTAAATGAAGATTTGTTTAATGCTTCACTTGCTTCTTCGAAAAATTATTGGTTGCTTGATTCAGGAGAAACCTGTCATATGACTCATAGAAAAGATTTTTTTGAAGATTTCACTGACGATGTTGATGGAGCAGTATACTTTGCAGATCAGTCAAAAATCAAGCCATCAGGGCTTGGCACAATCAGGCTTAAACTGCCCGGTCTTCCAGACTTTCTTTTGGATCATGTTCTATATCTCCCACAGCTCAAGAGAAACTTGTTGTCCTTGGTCCACATCTGCCAGCAAGGTCACTCCATTCATATGTTTGATGGCAAGCTTGAGGTAAGAAAAGCATCTGACCACTCACTTGTCATGAGGAGAATAGAAGAAGAAAGACTTCTCAAACTGCAAGGAACCTCTGCTCATGCACAACATTTCTCATATATTTCTCATCATGAAGAAGGTACACTTCCATCAAGTTTATTATGGCATGCTAGATTTGGACATTTAAACTATGACAGTCTCCGCTTATTGAAGAAAAATGGTGTTGCTGGTTTGCCTACAATTCCTAGGAAACATAAGCAATGTGATGCTTGCATTCTAGGAAAGCATAGCAAACAATCTTTTCATGATTCACATTCAAGAGCACATAGGAAGCTTGAACTCATTCATTCAGATTTATGTGGTCCAATGACTGTTCCTTCTGCAAATGGAAATAAATATATCATGACTTTTGTTGATGATTACACCAGAATGTGTTGGGTTTATTTATTGAAGAACAAATCTGATGCTTTTCAAACATTCAAGAATTTTCATAAATGGATTGAAAATGATGCACAAACTCATATTGGGTCTATTCACACTGATAATGGAAAAGAATATACATCAAATGAATTTGAAAACTATCTTCGCTAACATGGGATCAAACATCAAACAACTGTGCCTTATAATCCCCAACAGAATGGTGTAGCAGAAAGAACGAATAGAACAATCTTGAATATGGTACGATCCATGCTTTTCTTCAAAAATGTAAAGATAATGTTTTGGGCTGATGCTGTTCTATGTGCTGCATATATAAAGAATAGATGTCCATCAAATGCTATAAGAAACAAGACTCCTTATGAATTGTGGTATGGACATGTTCCTTCGGTAAAACATCTCAGGATCTTTGGTTCCACCTGTTATGCTTTCATACCAAAGGTACATAGAAACAAACTTGGTGCTAGAAGTCGTAAGTGTATCTTCCTGGGGTATTCAAACACCTCTAAAGCATATCGCCTCTATGATGAAGTAAATAAAAAGTTTGTTGTATCTAGAGATGTCATTTTTCTTGAATCATCCAAATCTGACAATGTTGTTGAGCGGCAACTTGATCGCTTGGATAGATTCGCAAAAACAAAATCATTTCAAGAATTTGATAATCAGATTCCACATCTTGAAGGGGGGATTCCTATACTAGATCAACATGTGGAATCTTCTTCTGAAGAACAATCTCCCCTGCATGAAACTCCAACAACGGATGATGCTTTAAGTGATGTAATTGATAGAATTGGGAGACTCAATCTTGATTCAGTCCCAACTCAATCAACAGAGCAGCCTGGACCATCTCAGAAAGGTCCCCCAAAGTGGCTGACAAAGACACTTGAAAGTGTTCATCCTGATGAAATTGGAAAAACAGGAACCAGATATTCAAACCGACAAAATGGAGGTGATGTAGATAACTCTAATTCACCTGTTGATATGGATGTTACTTATGATTGTGAATTGAACTTGTCTACAGATTTTGAACCAACTTCCTTCAAAGAAGCTGCTTCTCATGATGAATGGAAAGAAGCAATGCAAAAGGAGTATGATGCTCTCATAAAGAATGGCACTTGGAAGCTGGTTGATCCTCCATTTGGAACCAAACCAATTGGCTGCAAGTGGGTCTACAAGAACAAGTACAAAGCTGATGGCTCACTTGACAAGCACAAAGCTAGGCTTATGGCAAAAGGTTTTGCACAGAAGGAAGGGGTCGATTATGAGGAAACTTTTGCCCCCACAGCAAAATGGGCCACCATCTGGACACTCTTTACACTAGCAGCTCAGAACGGTTGGAAAGTCCATCAAATGGATGTAAAAACTGCATTCTTGAATGGAGATCTAAAAGAGAATGTTTTTATGTCCCAGCCTGAAGCATTTGCTGTGAAAGGATATGAACATAAAGTATGCAAACTTGTGAAGTCCTTGTATGGCCTCAAACAAGCACTGCGAGCCTGGTATGAAAAACTAACTGAGCATCTTCTGAAACTCAACTTCAATCATTTTGATCTTGATGATGCAACTTTGTTTGTCAAGAAAGTTGGCAAAACAGTTGTGTATCTTGTGGTATATGTAGATGATCTTTTAATGACAGGGAACAATGAAAGCTACATTGCATCCATAAAGAAGGAATTGGGGAAAAGTTTTGAAATGACTGATTTGGGCTATGTTCATTACTATCTTGGCATTGAAGTAACCCAACATCCAAAAGCCATATTTCTTTCTCAAAAGAAATACATTGGAGATTTGTTAAACAGATTTGGCATGACAGAATGCAATCCTCTTTCTACTCCAATGGAACAAAACTTAAAGCTCACATCTATTGAAGGAAAGGAATTTGAGGATGCAACAAAGTATAGACAGCTTGTAGGAAGTCTCATCTACCTCACTACTACCTGACCAGACATTTCATTTACTGTTGGAATCCTCTCCAGGTTCATGCAAAAGCCTTGTGAGGGACATTGGTCTGCTGCAAAAAGAGTTCTAAGGTACTTGAAGGGAACTCAAGACCTTGGAATCAAGTATACACAGGTGGACAACTTCAGCTTGATTGGATACTCTGATTCAGACTTCGATGGAGACAAAGAAACTGGGGTATCTACTTCAGGATATGCTATGAGTCTTGGATCAGGAGCTGTCTCCTGGAGATCACGCAAATAATCAGTTCTAGCAGATTCCACAACAGAAGCAGAATACGTGGCAGCAGCTGAAGCAACGAAAGAAATTGTGTGGCTCAGGAAAATTCTTGAAGATTTGCAGGTAAAACAAGTACAATCAACTCCACTCATGATTGATAATACCTCTGCAATAAAGTTGGCCAAGAACCCAAAGTTCCATGATCGAACAAAGCATATCAATACTAAATATGATCTGATTCGACGTCATGTTGAGGCCAAAACAATCCATCTCCGTCATTGTTCCACAAATGAGCAAATTGCAGACATCTTCACCAAAGCACTTGGAAGGGAAAAGCTTGAACGATTCAGAATGATGCTTGGACTCACCAACATCCCTTCAGATTAAGGGGGGAATGTTGACACCTAATCTTCATGATTGGGAATTTGATGTAAATAAATAAATTGGGAAGGTGAACAGTCATCGGGAGATGAACTGAACAATCACTCCCTATTGTATATAACAATGGGTTACCTATGGAATATACACGAATCAGTTTTTCTGAGTTTTCTGCCAAACTGGAGTTACTCCTGGCCTGACAGATTTTTGCCAGTATCTTTCTTTGTAGGATTGCTAGATTTCGGCATCCAAGGTGTACTTAGTATTTCTCACTGCTACTGCACCATTTTTCCCGCATTGGGTTTTTTCGAGGACTTTTGTCCAAAAATAATTGTGTTATATTTTATGTGTGTGGGCTAGCATTTCTCAGCTTCCAACATTTTATTTTTCCGCAAAATTTTATTTGTGAAGGTTGTAGTGTGTTTATTTCGATATTTGTCGTAGCAGATAAATTGTTAAATTAAGTAACAATTAGGAGAAATAATACCAATTGCTGCAATAGGATTTGAGTTAAGGAATTTTCGCAGTAGCCTGAAAATACTTCAGGGTGGTAGGGTGGTGCTAAGGCAAGTTGGAGCTTGGAGGGGTGTTGGAGCTTCCTTTCAAAAGAAGTTGATAAAGCTAGGGTGTTGGAGTGTCCTTCCAGTTGGAGTTGGAAAATTTGAACGCATTTCTAGAGTATTAGGGAGTTGGGGCTTCCTTTTTTAGTTGAAGTTGAAACATTTAATGTACTCATGAATTATTAGAGAAATGTTCGGTGGTTTTTCTCCCAAAAGGGTTTTCAATGGCATCTACTATCTGTTGATTCTGTGTATTGCTGGCTTATGATTGATGTTGAAGATTAATTAATGCTTTGAAAAGTTTAATAAGCTACTAATTGATAAAAAAATATTGATTCACCCCCTCAGTATTTCCAACAAACCCAAGCACACAACCAATGAAAAATCATAACGAGAAACCCACAAGAGGGTTGAAATGTTGACATCATCAGTGCGTGGGCCTCTTGGAGGCATGCATTGAGCTCTCCCTATGCCAATGTGAGTCCAGTGGGCTTTGTTGACCACTACGTGTCAACGACCCATAGCAGTACACCCCCTTTTTTCGCAAAAGGGATAGCGCTTGATCAATGTGTCCATGTCGTTCGACTATCATCATTAGCCTGATCATGTTATATTGTAAACCTAGTCTGCATGTGCAAATTCTAAATAATCTTAACAGATCTGTGTCATGTATGTAATTGCCTAGGTAAACCTAATTTTCTGGTGATGATCTACATTCCGGAAGGTTTTTTGTCTCACCGATCCATGATCGGCAGAGTTTTCTTTCAGCCTTACCCCAAAGCCGGAATGGATTTTGTCATTAGAATCTTAGGGGAATTCTAGTGTGTTAGATCGAGTTTATGTAAAAGCGATTTGGGAATAATCCTAACTATTTGGTTAGGTTATTTTATTACAAATTGCTTGATCTGCTAGATTATGTTTGTGTCGTAGAACTGGGTAGTCTATGAGGGTCTATATCAAATGGGTTTTCCGCCTTGAGATGTAAAAAAGTAAAAAATCATGATGTAAAATGTCTCGAGGGTTAGAAAAATAATTTATCCCCTCATAAGTCCTAGGTCCTAGGTAATTTTAAATTTTCCAAAGGCTAAATTCGAGGGTCCTTTGAAAAATTAAATTTTAAAAGGTCTAGGGACTAAGGTTAATTGATTATTTTGCTAAAATTTTATGCCCTTGGTCCCTAGGGTTAAGTCAAAGTCAAAATTTTGAGGAAATAAATTCAAAATTTTAATTTTTGAATTGATTAAAATGCATTTAATTGATAATTTCGAATTTCCTCAATATTTAAAATTTCGACGAATGAGATTAAAAGAAATTTTGATCCTCATCAACGGTCGAGATCGCTTTGACAAGGATCACTCGAACTAGCCGTTGGAAGATTTGTCTTTAAATAGGAGGTCAGTTTTCAGTTGAGATCATTCAATCTTGGAGTCGTGTGCTAAGTGAAAGCTCTCTTGTAATCATTTTTCATGTGCAAATAAAGAAAGACTTTGGGGTTAATCTCTGCTGGTGTTACTCTTCGGAAAAACGCTGTAAGATGTTTTATTTTCTTGCATAGATTTACTTTCAGCCATTGATGTTAGCTTATTGAAGAGTGATTTAAACACAGGTATCTTGTTTGATCATTAGGGTTTGAATGATAGTTTAATTTCTTAATATAATGGTAGGTATTTCTATTAAATTTGAATTTCATTGTCGTTTTCTCTCTCTATGTTAATGGTTGAATTAAGTTGTGCAGGAAATCCTTGATTTTGAGATCACCGGGCGTTCGGGGAAGTCTTCAGTTGGACCAGCCAACTCCCGGATAGCATTTTCTGAAGATCCCAGCTAGTTTTGATCCCGGGCTTATCATTAGAACTTCTGTTGTGGATGCATGAAGGGTTTTCTTAAGCACCTCATCTTAAATTTAAAATTTTAAAAATATATGTGTGGCATAATGACAAATCTGGCTGCTTAGAGCCTTTAACTTTTGGATATTGTAATTATTTAGCTAGTTTTTGGGTTTTTTTTAGTTTCATCCTTGCATATATTGCTTCTGGGCATTTTGTTTTGCTGTTGCAAGTTGCAGGTTGCAGATCTGAGGAAAAATTCTTGTTTGAAGCCAGATCTAGGCCCTGGAGGGTAAGATCTGGCCTCAGGATCAACTCTTGCAAGAGTATCTATTTTAGATATGGAAATTTCTTGTGGTTTTCATCAGGCATATTTGAAGCAAAGAGTTTAATTTAATTTTGAAGGGTTTGTTGGGCTACAATTTTCCTGTTTGTTACTGCCTGAGATTTTCATTTGCGGGAGAATTTCATTTTTTTTTTTTTTGTGAACTGTGTAAAATCCTTGTTGCTTCGCCATCTACAGATCTGTTACCATCTGCATCAATCCATTCGCTGCCCAGCTGCTCGCTCTCCCTACGTGCTGCCACAATGTTAAAATTGGCAACCAGGGCAAAAATTCATGTGGGTCATCTTATTCATGGCTAATAATATTTTTATTAGATTCCTCTCGTCGAGAGGTGTAGGATTGATATAAAGATCATCCAATTCCGATAAGTATTCATGGAGATATGAATTTATTTTGATTATGGAATTATTATCAAGCCGACCTACAACTCATGTAGGCCCAGAAGCCCAACAGTCGCATCTATTCACCCACCAATGTTGTGTACAAATATAAGAGGACTTTTCCTCATTTGGACTCACTCATCTCATCACATCTCTCTCTCTCTACTGCGCAGATATGAGTCTCTTCTCTACTGCGCTGAAATGGGTCTCTCTCTCTCACACATGTGAAGCCGGAAGCTGTTGAATTTGAAGCTGCAACTGCAGAAGTAAAGATTGACTTGCATGGCCTAGAAGATCTCCTCTTTGGAACTGCGCTGTAGGTTCATCTGAACCTCCTTTGAAAGCGGCAACTTTTGGTGGTGGAATGAAGTCAATCCGACAAACGGTTTGCAAGATATCGACTGCCCTAGTTTGAAGCTGGAAACTGCTGAAACTGAAGCTGCAACTGCAGAAGTAAAGATTGACTTGCGTGGCCTAGAAGATCTCCTCATCTGCACTGCGTTGTAGGTTCATCTGAACCTCCTCTGGAAGCTGAAACTTTTGGTGGTGGAATGAAGTCAATCCGACTGTCGGTTTGTGAGATATGGTCTGCCCTAGTTTGACAATGAAGCCGCTAATGCTGATGCTACTGATCTAGGGTTTGCTACTGCTGATATGAATCAGATTTATTGTACTATTTCTCTCTGCTGAATTATTGAAGATAAAAGAAGATTTGATCAAAGGTTTTCCCCACACATTGTGGGGTTTGTCCCTGGCTAGCCGCCACATCTTGCGTCTCTTGTCTTGGCTTGTTTTCTGTCGATCGTTCTATGTTCTATCTGCACTTTACTTTATGCACATGTGATTGCTAATCGGTGGAATATAATAAGGAAAAGAAGTAAACTGTTATAAGCATAGAACATACCATAACTTAACATGGTATCAGAGCTGAGGTGAAGACAAAGCCCGAGCAAGAGTAAGAGCAATCATTGAAGAGAAGATTGGCAAGGCTATCCTAAAAGAACTATGGGGTCCTCAACACTCTTTCCTGCTGAAGACAAGCTCCGTGAGAAAGCTGACTATCACGGATGGAAGATGTCTATCGATCTAACCCTTGAAGATCAAGGAGTGTTGGACCATGTAAGAGGCAATATTGTTGAGCCTTCATCAAATGCATCTGCTGCTGCCTGGAACAAATGGAAAAATGGAGAAGTCAAAACAAAGAAGATCATCCGGGACTCTATCGACAAGCGCTTGGTGGCCTACATCTCTGATCTAGACACCTCCAAGGAAATCTACGAGAGACTGGTGAGTTTATTTAAAGTTAATGATGCAAATCAAATTTTGTTTCTTAGAAATAAGTTGAGGGAAATCAAGAAGGGTAAAGACAGTGATGCAGGAATCGCCCCCCCCTGCCGGATCCAAACCCGGAACCGCGGATCGGAGCGAAGCGTCCCGGAATCCAAGTTGGAAGTGCGGATCGGAGGAGGAGGTGGCGCGGATCCGTTTAAAAAATGCGATTCCTGGCATTTTGGGTTGCGGCCGCCCGGAACCGCGGATCGGAGGGCGGTTCGGGCACGGGGTGGCGCCACGCTTCCGGCCCGGAACCGCACGCCACCCGCACGCCACCCAGGCGCTTCCGGATGCAACCCCGCGGCAGCGGATTTTTAATTTATTTTTTTTAAATTTGTTTTAACATGTAACTTAACTAGCATGAGGGGGTGGGTTAGGTGAGTTTAGGGTGAGTCTAGGGTGACTTTAGAAAAGAATAAAGCCCCCATTCTCTTCTCATTTTCTCACTTTGAGTTTATGAGAGTTGGAGAAGAGAAGAGAGGAGAGGAGAAGAGAAGAGAGGAAAGGAGAGGAGAAGAGAGGAGAGCTTGGAGGAGTGAAGAAGGAGGAGCTAGGAGAAGGAGGAGGAGCTAGGAGAAGGAGGAGGAGCTTGGAGCAAGAGCTTGGAGGACTTCATCTACAAGAGCTAAAGAGGTAAGTTCAAACCCCAAACTCCCTTGTTTTTTTGAAAAAAAAATTGTATTTTTCTTCTCCCTCTCCTACTCTTTCCCATTGTTTCTACTTGCTCCTTTATTTACAGGTTGTCCACCACCTATATCCATATTCCAAGATGGTGTTCTTTTGGCTTCTATGTATCATTCCACTCTTGGTTTTAATGATGGCAAGGGTGAGGAATAGAGGGGAAGAGGAAGGGGATGAACTTGGTCCTAATAGTAGTGACCCAATGTATGATGAGGAGGAAGGGTTTGAAGAGGAAGGGGATGAACTTGAAGAGGACACTGAAGCACAAGATGGGAAAGGTACATCAAATCCCTTGTGGACCTTTGTGACCAAACTTGAAGGGGGAAAGGGTGGTGGATCTTACAAATGGATGTGCCCTCATGGTTGTCATGGAGGAAAACCATATACGGGTTCATATACCCGTCTGAGGAGGCATCTTTGTGGGGTGCTAGACAGTGATGAAAAAAAGGGTTCCGTGGGGGTAACCATTTGCCCAAACATTTCAAGTGAACAAAGACAAAAATACATCAAATTAGAGATGGCTGCACAAGGAAAAAACAAGAAACAAAAAACTCATTCTGAATCAAGTGCAACCTCTAAATTTGGTAGTTGCCCATCTCCTCATGGTACTTTTGCAACCTCTGGAGGTAGAAAAACAATAGGGGATTTCCTTAATGTTACTGGGAGGGATGATGTGGATGGAAAGATAGTCCGTTTTCTTTGTGCTTGCGGTGTACCATTCAATGTGCTTCGCTCTCCCTATTGGCATGAAATGGTAAAGGCCATCAATGAAGCCCCAAAAGGATACAAGGCCCCCAACTATGAGAAAGCTAGAACAGTGTTATTAGAAAGAGAAAAAGCTAAGGTTCAAAGAGCTTTGACACGTTTTACACATGAGTGGGTGGATTCTGGGGTATCCATTGTATCAGATGGGTGGACAAATATTAGAAACCAACATTTGATAAATGTTCTTGGTGTTTCTTCTAGTGGTGCAGTATTTATTGCATCTCATGACTCCTCCTCCATCAGTGCAACTGCACCAAACATTGCAGATCTCCTATTGAAATCAATCAAAGATGTTGGTCCGAATAATGTGGTTCAAGTGATCACAGATAATGCAGCAAATTGTAAGTTAGCAGGAAAAATTATTGAGCGTACTCATCCACACATCTTTTGGTCTGGGTGCCTGGTTCACACATTGAACCTTTTGATGCATGATATTGTGAAACACAAAGAATGTGGGTGGATTGCTGAGGTTTACAGGAAAGGGAAGCAGCTCATTAAATTCATCACAGGGCATACAAGGGTAAACTACTTCTATGGCACTTACTCCAAGTTGCAATTGCTTAAAATTGCAAAGACAAGATTTGCTAGTTATTACCTCACCTTTAGGCGGCTAGTGAAGGTGAGACAAGCTTTAACTAATCTGGTGTGTGCTGAAACATGGGATGAAATTAACAATGACACAGATGGTGCTAATGAAGTCAAGGACACTGTTCTTGACAGTTACTTTTGGTCACAGGTTAAATATGTTTTGCAATTCACCAAACCAATTTATTACATGATCAAGTTTGCAGATTCAGATCGACCAGTAATTGGGGAGGTGTATGAGCAAATGGATAGCATGTTGGGGCAGATTAAAGACATTGTTGAGCCTAGAGATACCACCTTGTACAATTATATTCGTGAAGAGGTGGTAAAACGATGGGATATGCTAAATGTTCCATTGCATGCATTAGCATATGTTTTGACACCTAAATACTATCATCCATCATGGCTTTCAAAACCAGCACCTGGGGGGGGAGTCAGGAGAAAACCACACCAAGATAAAGAGGTTCACGAAAAATATATGGCTGCATTGAGTAGATTAATCCCTGATGAGGAGGAGGCTGCATTGGTACGGAGACACGTGAGCAACTATACGAGCAGCACTGGTCCATTTTCGAGCATGCATGCAATTCAAGATCAAGAGAATTTTTCTGCTCTTGAGTGGTGGAACATGCATGGAGGGCCTACTCCACTTCTACAGAGTTTGGCATTGCGGGTGCTATCACAGGTGGTAAACACTTCTTCTGCAGAGAGGTGTTGGAGCTCTTATTCTTTCATCCATAGTGTTAAAAGGAACAGGTTGAATTTAGACCGGGCAGAGAGCTTGGTTTATGTTCATTACAACTTGCGATTGTTGTCCCATTACTGTGAAGATGCAAAGTCTAATAAAGACTTGTTGACTTGGGACAAGAATCCAGAGGAGCCCAATTTGGAGGATGGAGTGTTGCGACTAGAGCAATTAGAGGATTCTCTTATCCAGGTATGTCCATTGTGGTATGAATTTTCCAATTTTCCCTTATAAAGAATTCATGTTTTTAATTTTTTTGTTAACTAGTGTTTTTTTTTTGCATGAATTTTTTGAGCGATTCTAGGATGATGACACGGGTGTTGATATGCCACCACCCCCACCCCCATCTGGTCCCTTGGTTTCTACTAGAGGAGGTTCTTCTTCATCAGTTCCAGTGCCACGACTTACACAGGGACCATCTTCTTCATTGCCACCACGTGGAGGCCCGCCATCACGTTCTATTCGTGGTGGAAGGAGGAGAGATTAGTAGATATATTCACAATCTACTTCTTTTTGTCATAGATTACTCATTAGACTTGTAGACTTGTGAATTTGAATTTTGAACCTTTTTGGCTTGGCGGTGACCAAGTGACATATTTTGTAAACATTATTATTTGAATTTTGGACATGACAAATGTTGACAGTTGCTCACTTGCTAGATAAATCATAATATGCTCTATGTTTTATGTTTTATAATATGCTTAAATGTTTTATGTTTTATAATATGCTTAAAAATTTGATGTATGTTTGTAATAGCTAGAATATAGATGATTGTTGTACATACTAGTAACTACAATGGAATCATGGATGCCATATCTATCTTGATTTATGCAAAAATATGCATGTTTTCATGTCTTCTACAATTAATTTGGTATTTGGGATGTTTGTTTTGAGTATAAATGCAAAAAAATATAAAAAAATATATATATATAGCAGACGCTTCCGCGGACGCTTCGCTCCCTAGATTTTTGGAAAATGACGCTTCCGCGCTCCGCGCTTCCGCTTCGCGCTTCCGCTTCGCTCCCGCTTCGTGCAACATTGGGTAAAGATGAAAGTATGCAAGCATACTTCTTAAGAATCACCGAGATCAAGAACGATCTCCTATCTATTGGGGAAACCATTACTGACAGAGAAATGGCACTCACAACTCTCGGAGGATTACCATTTGAATGGTATGTGTTCAGGACTACTCTTCTGAACAATAATGTAATTCCTAGTTTCGAGGAATTAATGGCTAGATGCATTCAAGAACAAACAAGGGTAGAAGAGCAGGAAATGCCTTTGCCTAAAGGTCCTCCTGCTGCTTTTTCTTCTCATGCTAAGAAAAGAAATAATTCTGGGTCTAAATCGAAAAGAAAGGCTGGATTTAAGGGTGGAAGAAAAGGACGATGTTTCATTTGCAATAAAGCAGGTCACTATGCAAGGGAATGCTCTGATAGAAAGGACTCTCACCGTGACGATGATCAAAATCCCTCTCATGGTAATCGAAGGAATGGAAAATTCAACAACAAAGGAAAAAGGAATGCGGGAAATCAAGGAAGAGGGCAACCATTCAAGAAGGCTAGAAATTCCAGGTATGAATCTAACACTGTTAACGATAAGCAGGCTGAATATTATCTACCAGCTACTCTATCTACCTCCGCTCCTTCAAACTCAATGGGAATTTGGCTCATTTATAGTGGTGCCTCAAGACACTTCACTGGTTACAAAGAAGTACTCTATAATCTGGTAGAGAAAGAAACTAACCTGGAAATTGTCCTTGGAGATGACATGAAATACCCAGTGAAAGGTGTAGGCAATGTTTCTCTTAAACTGAATCAAGATAATACGATTCACTTACAAGATGTATTATATGTACCTGATCTCAAAAAGAACCTGGTATCCATCTCGGCAATAGAAGACAAAGGCTATAAGGTAACCTTCAGCGATGGTAAGGTACGCATATGGAAAAATAATGTTAAAGATGCTTTCACTCTTGGGTTTCGAGTTGATTCTTTATATCAAGTCGGTGGAAGTCCGCTAGGTGTCATGTCTTGTGACACAACGCTTCAGTCCGAACTTTGGGATCGGAGGTTTGCCCACCTTCATTACAAATCTCTACCCGATGTAAGACAGATGGTAACAGGGATACCTGAATTCCAAGTAGAGAAAGAAGGTGTATGTCTGGGATGTGCCGAAGGAAAGCTCAAAAGGGGACCATTCCCTTCAAGTCAAAGCAAGACCTCCAATATATTACAACTAGTTCACTAGACATATCAGGTATGATGCCTGTGAACTCCTTGGGAGGATACTCATATTATCTCACTTTTACAGATGACCATTCTCGAAAGACCTGGATATACTTCTTGAAAAAGAAGGATGAAGTGTTCCCTTGGTTCCGACACTTCAAAGCCCTAATCGAGAATCAAACCGAAAAGAAGATCAAGATCTTAAGAACTGACAATGGGACTGAATATGAATCTAATGAGTTCCATGATTTTTGTAAAGAGGCTGGCATCAAGAGGGAGACTACTACACCATATACTCCTGAACAAAATGGTGTGGCAGAAAGGAAGAACCGCACAATTATGGAAGCTGTCCGGGCCATGCTACATGATCAAAGTCTTCCTAAGTTTCTATGGGCTGAAGCTGCAAACACTGCCGTATATGTACAAAATCGATGCCCTCATCAAGCATTGGGTTCCAAGACTCCTGAAGAAAAATTCACCAGTAAGAAACCTGATGTTTCTCATTTTAAAATTTTTGGAAGCCCTGTATACTTTCATGTGCCGAAAGAGAAAAGAAATAAATTGGGAGCATCTGGAAAGAAGGGAATTTTCGTGGGCTATGGTGAAAATACTAAAGGCTATAGAATCTATGTAGCCGGTCAAAGGGAAGTCATAATTAGTCATGATGTCACCTTTGACGAAGATATGGCTCTCAGCAAGGTGATCAATCTTCCGACTTTGAGGAGCTCTCAAGAAGCCGACACCAGGGAACCGAAAGAAAAGGATGATGAATCAATGCCTGATGTAGAAGAACCCATGGATCCGATTGATCCTCCTCCATATGAGCCTTCCTCTTCTAGGAAAAGGCCTTCATGGCTTAAGGGGTTACTTGATGATGCTGAAGGACATGCTGCACCCCGAGGAACCTTTCGTGAAAGTAAGAAACCTAATAGGTATCAAGGATGCCTGACCATCATGAGCACGATCATACAAAATGAGCCTTCGTCATTCTCAGATGCCGTCAAGCATCAAGTATGGAAGGATGCTATGACCGAAGAATATGAGTCTGTCATAAAGAATGATGTTTGGGAAGTAGTTCCCAGACCCCAGGACAAGACTGTTGTTACTTCCAAATGGCTTTACAAGATAAAGCATGCAGCAGATGGAAGCACGGAAAAGTATAAGGCTCGTTTTGTTGCTCGAGGTTTATCCCAAAAGGAAGGTATAGACTATGATGAGATATTTGCACCTGTTGCCAGATATATGACCATTCGCTCGATCATAGCCCTTGCCGCTTCACAAGGATGGAACCTACATTAGATGGATGTCAAGACTGCGTTCTTGCATGGCTCGATCAAAGAAGAGGTCTACGTGGAGTAACCCGAAGGATTTGAGATTTATGATCGAAAATCTCATGTATGCAGGTTGAAGAAAGCTCTCTATGGGCCGAAGCAACCACTCCGAGCATGGTATGAGAGGATTGATAGCTACTTGATGAAGCTGGGATTCACTAGGAGTGAAGCCGATCCTAACTTTTACTTTAAGGTTGAAGATGACAAGCCTCTCATACTAGTGTTGTATGTGGATGACCTCTTTCTAACAGGTGCAGACCCTCTCATTCACAAATGTAAGAGGGAGCTGGCCTCTGAATTTGAAATGAAAGACCTAGGACTGATGCACTACTTCCTAGGACTTGAAGTGTGGCAAAAGCCAGGAGAAATTTTCCTATCTCAAGGAAAATATGTGGTGAAGATATTGGAAAGATTCGGAATGGTGGACTTCAAGCCTGTAACTACTCCGATGGAGCTTGACTTTAAGAAGTTAAGCGGTAGTGCTGCTGGACCTGTTTTACGAAATGCTACCGAGTATCGGCAACTCGTCGGAGCATTAATGTTCTTAGTGAACTCCCGTCCAGATATATGCTTTGCAGTCAACACGTTGAGCCAGCATATGGTTGAACCCCACCACATACACTGGATTGATGCCAAGAATCTGCTAAGATATCTTCGTGGCACTATCACTTATGGGTTAAGATACATTTCCAGAGATGTGAGACTATTTGGATACACAGATGCTGACTGGGCAGGCAATGTGGAGGACTGTAAGAGCACTTCCGGGTGTTGTTTCTCCTTGGGATCTGCTTCGATATCCTGGATGAGCAGGTAACAAAAGTCGGTAGCTTTGAGCACCGCCGAAGCAGAGTATATTTCTGCTAGCATGGCTTCTTGTGAGGCAGTTTGGTTGCGACAACTCTTCAGTGAGTTGTTTGGATTCACATTGGATACCACTGTGATCCTTTGTGACAACCAAAGTGGGATTCGTTTGTCAGAGAATCCCGTATTCCATGATCGCTCCAAGCATATTGATATCAAATATCATTATATTCGAGATATGGTGCAACGGGGAGCTATAGGGCTCCATCATATCGGTACAGATGAACAGGTCGCCGACATTCTGACAAAACCCCTTGGGAAAGTAAAATTTCTGACTTTCTGTGAACAACTTGGAGTTGTTCAAAGACCCTCCAATGAGGGTCATGTATGATGCATTGAGCTCTGAGAGCTCTAGGGGGTTGCGGGGTGCTTCTTGGAGCAGCATATGACCACAGGATTATTCACTATCCCCTGGTGGTATACATGTACACCCCGTGGCGACATTGTAGCAGGATTGATGTGTACTACTGTGAGGCCTAGATTGATGTGTTCTCCATGGCAGCCTGGATTGATGTGTTCTCCATGGCAATTGTAGCAGGATTGATGTGTTCTCCTGTGAGGCCTGGATTGATGTGTTCTCCATGGAAATTGTAGCAGGATTGATGTGTTCTCCTGTGAGGACAGGATTGCTTAGTTCTCCTGTCGAGGCATCCTACCCATGCAGTCTGGGACTCATGGGAAGTACCTCTCATCTGATCACTGAGCAGGGAAATGAAGTTAGGGACCATAGTAGTACCGATGGACGCATCGTTGTAACTACCGTACTCCCTACGCTAGGATGACCTCCATTGATCTGGGATCAATGATACTGGTCTGGGACCAGTGGTAGGAGTTGTACCATACTATGACGCTGACTTCGGGTCGGTTGAGACTGGTCTGGGATCAGTGGTACATACTCTGAGACTGACTTTGAGTCAGTGGAGGATGATATTGGTCTGGGACCATTGGAGTTGTACTCACTATGACGCTGACTTTGGGTTGTTTGAGACTGGTCTGGGACCAGTGGTACATACTCTGAGACTAACTTTGAGTCAGTATGATACATCCTCGATCATTTCTTCTTCTTCATAATTCGGACAAAAGCAGAGTAGAACAGAACAATGCAAGAGCAGAGCAGAACAGAACAAAACAGTTCAAATCAGTGCAGGGCAGAACAAGACAAAACAGATCAGGCAAAATAGAGCAGAGCAGGGCAAGGGCCAGGCTGTACAAGGCAGTGCATTTGATGGATGAATAGTAATGACTGATAGACAGATTGCAGATGAAGTTCTCCATGGTTGAGAGGGAGTGTTAAAATTGGTAACCAGGGAAAAACTTCATATGGGTCATCTTATTCATGGCTAATAATATTTTTATTAGATTCCTCTCGTCGAGAGGTGTAGGATTGAAATAAAGATCATCCAATTCCGATAAGTATTCATGGAGATATGAATTTATTTTGATTATGGAATTATTATCAAGCCAACCTACAACTCATGTAGGCTCAGAAGCCCAACAGTCGCATCTATTCACCCACCAACGTTGTGTATAAATATAAGAGGACTTTTCCTCATTTGGAATCACTCATCTCATCACATCTCTCTCTCTCTCTACTGCGCAGATATGAGTCTCTTCTCTACTGCGCTGAAATGGGTCTCTCTCTCTCACACATGTGAAGCCGGAAGCTGTTGAATTTGAAGCTGCAACTGCAGAAGTAAAGATTGACTTGCGTGTCCTAGAAGATCTCCTCTTTGGAACTGCGCTGTAGGTTCATCTGAACCTCCTTTGAAAGCCGCAACTTTTGGTGGTGGAATGAAGTCAATCCGACGAACGGTTTGCAAGATATCAACTGCCCTAGTTTGAAGCCGGAAGCTGCTGAAACTGAAGCTGCAACTGCAGAAGTAAAGATTGACTTGCGTGGCCTAGAAGATCTCCTCATCTGAACTGCGCTGTAGGTTCATCTGAACCTCCTCTGGAAGCCGAAACTTTTGGTGGTGGAATGAAGTCAATCCGACTGTCGGTTTGTGAGATATGGTCTGCCCTAGTTTGATAATGAAGCTGCTAATGCTGATGCTACTGATCTAGGGTTTGCTACTGCTGATATGAATCAGATTTATTGTACTATTTCTCTCTGCTGAATTATTGAAGATAAAAGAAGATTTGATGAAAGGGTTTCCCCACACATTGTGGGGTTTGTCCTTGGCTAGCCGCCACATCTTGTGTCTCTTGTCTTGGCTTGTTTTCTGTCGATCGTTTAATGTTCTATCTGCACTTTACTTTATGCACATGTGATTGCTAATCGGTGGAATATAATAAGAAAAAGAAGTAAACTGTTATAAGCATAGAACATACCATAACTTAACACACAAGCTCCCTTGCAGCTAGCTTTTCCGTCCACTCTGCAGTTTTCATTCCTTTGCCAACCCCAACATATTTCCCCTCCCTTGGCTTTCCCTTACACTCTATTTGCTTCCTGTCGAACAGATCTTCTGCTGTTCATCCAAACACTGGCCATCAAATCTTTCATCCTCGTGCTGCTCTAGTTTCTTCTATCATCACACAGTATTGCCACGCACACCCTACGCAACCCCATCACCCTTCTCGCTGTCACCTCCACACCTGCAAGCACAATAAAAACTCAACGCTTTCGATTTTCGTTTTTTCATTGTTATATATTTGGTTTGGTACGATTAGGTCTGGCTTTAGATATATTTAGTTTTAGGTTAGGGTATTTCTTATGTTTCATTTGTATGTATATAATTGTGAGCCTCCTTTTAACTTTTATTTTTAATTTCGATTATATATATTTTTAGTTTTGATTCAAATTTTACAATTAAAAAAATAATAATATAATTTGATTTTTGTTTTCCATTTAGATTTTAATTTTTGTTTTATTTAGACTTCTAAATCATAAAAAAAAATAAAAATATATATATATATATATATATATATATATTTACAAAATTTTTTGAGCAAATTGAAATTGGAAAATTTTCTGCATTAAGTCTTGCTTAGCAAATTGGGAAAAAGATTTTCTGAGTTTTTGGATTTAAATTTTTTGTGGTGTTCGTCATAGTTAACTATGCCTAGATTCTTATATCTAAAGATTAACTATTCGAAAGTGGTGAATCATTTTTTGAAATTGGTTAGCATTTGAATTTCATGGTTGAGTAATGAATTCATATCTTTAGAAATTTAATTGTTGGAGCATTGCTAAGTCATTAAAATTGATCGTTATTGCTTGAATATTTTAATGCTCATTATATGTAGACATTTTGGTAAGTATTTTCAAGCAATTGTTAAAAAAATTGTTCACATTTCTATTTCCTAAGCAGCAGCGGCAAACCAATTACTCGGTTTTCATTTCATTTAGCGAGATCATTAATTCCATAAGGCACCAGTATTAATCATTTTAATTTTTTTTATAAATATTGCTGAGCCTTAATCAAGTATTTGATTGCCTCGCTGTGTCTCCTGAACCGGCTGATTCACAGCTGGTTCTCTTTTATCCCATAGGGTCTACCCCCCTTAGCCTGCTATAGGGAGACGGCTTAAACGGAGAGATCAACGATCAGAGTGACAGCCCCTGGTTTGAGCATTGTCGCGGTGCCTAGACACTTTGTGCGACAACATTTTTTGGCACTGCTGCCGGGGACATTTTATTCTCGGCATTTCAACAACATTTCCTCGTCATTCTTCTCACTTCTCATCTTTCATTTCAGCCGGCAATGGCAACATTTTTTGGTGCCATTGCCAGGGACCAATTTATTGAGCCTGGGCTTTACGACATTCATCATGCAGCTTTCATCTATCATTCATTTGAGCCGGCAACGACAACATTTTTTGGCACCGTTACCGAGGATAGAGTTTTTTTGTCCTTGGTCCTCACGACATTCATCTTTTCAATCATCTCATCTTTTCCGCCATTCATTAGCCTGTCAAACGACCAATATTTCCTGGCGTCATTTGATATTTTCATCACCCTATCTTTCGTCATCTCGTTAATCATTTCATCTATATCTTTAGCGCCTGGAGATCTCGTTTCATTTCTTGTTTGGGTGGCGACTCCATTTCTTTTCATTTATTTTTTTCTCAGACAAGAGGCCCCCCTTATATCGGGTTGTTTGTTGCCTTTTAGATCCTAGAGTTAGATTCATGTTGAAGTGGCGATTCCACTTCTTTCATCTCTTGATTTTCTTGAGCAGAGGTCCCTCTATCATCCATTTGGTCTCTCATTATTCATCATGGATTATTCGTTTACCCCGTGTCATTTTACTGATGTTCTCCATGATATTCCAGAAGTGGCCATTCATAAATTGTCTTTGTTCTCGAGTGGTGATTCAGTCGCTATTAGAAAGCATCTATGCAGGTTTTCTCGTATAATGCTCATATATTGTAGTTCTCCCCAATATGATCATGAAGATGTCAAAATGTGTTTATTTGCCTTTTCTTTAGAGGGTGATGCTTTGAATTGGTTTAATAATTGTCTTGAAGATTCTTTCACTTCTTTACAAGACATCGTTCATGCTTTCAAAGATAGATATTGTTATCAGGATAGCTCGCCTTGTGCCCCTAAAATTATGCAAAAGAATGAAAGTGATCTTGTGAAGGATTGAGCTGTCGATGAAAGATTTCTAGACAATTCTCCATATCAGAATGTGCCATCCACCTGTACCGTTGCAGATCAAATCCATGATAGTGGAAAAGCAGGGACAAATTAGCAAATCAATGTCGACAATGAAAGGGAAAATCAAAAGCAAATTATAGAGGAACTAATGCGGCTGGTAAAAAATATGGAGATTAATCAAGAAAAATTTGTAATTGATTACGTCAATGATATGAAAACTGTATACACCCAATTGGAAAAGCGAGATAAGGAGATGGAAACCATGAAAGCTAATCATGATAGAGAAATTAATTCTATGCAAAACAAATTATTATCTATGGATGAAGAAATGACTATCATGACATTCGATTATAATAATCAGTTGGCTACCATGCAAGCAAATCATAAGAAAGAGATAAACTCTATGCAACATTGCTTGATGACCATAAAGGAAAAGAACGATAAAGTAATAAAAGATATGGAAGCTAGTCAGATATGTCTTCAAAATAATTTATTGAGCATGGAGGAAGACCATGCCAAGGAAATCAATGCTATGAAGGTTGAACACTCTAACCAGATGGATGCCATAACAATACAGGTACAGAAATTTCAACAGCGGTCAGAGGATGAAAGAAACAAGGAGATGTCAATAGATCAGAAGCCTCCTTATCTGCTGCAACAAGCTCCATCTTATTATGAGGAGGTCATTTGTTCCATTGAAAAGTGGTTAATTGAAGGTGACCCGGATAAAACAGAAAACGATAAAGATCAGATGCAAAATGAAGAAAGACATGTCACGCATATCTTACATACTTCATCTGAGAGTTTTGAAGCAGAATGTTCCACAAAGAAAAAACGCAAGAGAAAGAGAACGAGAAAGCGATTTGATGCATTAGATAGCCGTAAGCAGCTTGATTTTCGGATAGGAAAAAGTCCTACCTTATGCAGAATTGGACATGGCACATTCGAGAAACAACCGACAGATTTGCCTGAAAGTAGGTAAATGCTCAGTATACGTTATATTGAACGCATATGATGCCATGGGGCATCCTCTGTATTTCTAACCCTACTCCTTGTCTTTTCAGCATTTCATTTCTGTCTTAGGATTAGATTTACTTTTCATGTTACTAGATAGTTAATAAATGAAGAGCTTATATCTTTCCTGTGCTTAATGTTATATGATGATTTTTGGATGGACGCTACTTATGTTTTGTTGTGTTGCGTGGATGCAGATTCTGGATTCTCACATTCCTACAGTGCAGCAACGTGTCCCCAAGTAGAGCCAGATGTTGACCACTACGTGTCAACGACCCATAGTAGTACACCCCCTTTTTTTCGCAAAAGGGATAGCGCTTGATCAATGTGTCCATGCTGTTCGACTATCATCATCAGCCTAATCATGTTATATTGTAAACCCAGTCTGCATGTGTAAATTGTAAATAATCTCAGCAGATCTGTGTCATGTATGTAATTGCCTAGGTAAACCTAATTTTCTGGTGATGATCTACATTTCGAAAGGTTTTTGTCCCATCGATCCATGATCGGTAGAGTTTTCCTTGAGCGTTACCCGAAAGCCATAATGGATTTTGTCATTAGAATCTTAGGGGAATCCTAGTGTGATAGATCGAGTCTATGTAAAAGCGGTTTGCGAATAATCCTAACTATTTGGTTAGGTTATTTTATTACAAATTGCTTGATTATGTTTGTGATGAGAACTGGGTAGTCTATGAGGGTCTATATCAAATGGGTTTTCCCCCTTAAGATGTAAAAATGTAAAAAATCATGATGTAAAATTTCTTGAGGGTTAGAAAAATAATTTATCCCCTCATAAGTCCTAGGTCTTAGGCAATTTTAAATTTTCAAAGGCTAAATTCGAGGGTCCTTTGAAAAATTAAATTTTAAAAGGTATAGGGACTAAGATTAATTGATTATTTTGCTAAAATTTTATGCCCTTGGTCCCTAAGGTTAAATCAAAGTCAAATTTTGAGGAAATTAATTCAAAAATTTATTTTTTGAATTAATTAAAATGCATTTAATTGATAATTTCGAATTTCCTCAATATTTAAAATTTCGACGGATGAGATTAAAAGAAATTTTTGATCCTCATCAACGGTCGAGATCACTTTGACAAGGATCACTCGAACTATCCGTTGGAAGATTTGTCTTTAAATAGGAGGTCAGTTGTCAATTGAAATCATTCGATCTTGGAGTCATGCACTAAGTAAGCTCTCTTGTAATCGTTTTTCATGTGCAAATAAAGAAAGACTTTAGGGTTAATCTCTGCTGGTGTTACTCTTTGGAAAAATGTTGTAAGATGTTTTATTTTCTTGCATAGATTTACTTTCAGCCATTGATGTTAGCTTATTGAAGAGTGATTTAAACACAGGTATCTTGTTTGATCATTAGGGTTTGAATGATAGTTTAATTTCTGAATATAATGGCAGGTATCTCCATTAAATCTAAATTTCATTGTCGTTTTCTCTCTCTATGTTAATGGTTGAATTAAGTTGTGCAAGAAATCTTTGATTTTGAGATCGTCGGGTGTTCGAGAAGTCTTTAGTTGGACCAGCCAACTCCCGGATAGCATTTTCTGAAGAGCCAAGCTGGTTTTGATCCCGGGCTTATCATTAGAACTTCTATTGTGGATGCATGAAGGGTTTTCTGAAGCACCTCATCTTAAATTTAAAATTTTAAAAATATATGTGTGGCATAATGACAAATCTCGCTGCTTAGAGCCTTTAACTTGTGGATATTGTAATTATTTAGCTAGTTTTTGGGTTTTTTTTAGTTTCATCCTCTTGCATATATTGTTTCTGGGCGTTTTGTTTTGCTGTTGTAGATTGCAGATCTAAGGAAAAATTCTTGTTTGAAGCCAAATCTAGGCCTTGGAGGGTAAGATCTAGCCTCAGGATCAGCTCTTGCAGGAGTATCTATTTCAGATCTGGAAATTTCTTGTGGTTTTCATCAGGCAAATCTGAAGCAAAGAGTTTAAATTATTATTATTATTATTATTATTTAATTAAGATTTCTGGAGAAATTTGAAGGGTTTGTTGGGCTGCAATTTTCCTGTTTGTTGCTGCCTAAGATTTTCATTTGCGGGAGAATTTCGAATTTTTTTTTTGTGAACTGTGTAAAACCCTTGCTACTTTGCCATCTCCAGATCTGTTACCATCTGCATCAATCCATTCCCTTCCCAGCTACTTGCTCTCCTTGCGTGCTACCACAAGCTCCCGTGCAGCTAACTTTTCCGTCCACTCTGCGGTTTTCTTTTCTCTGCCAACCTCAGCGTATTTCCCCTCCCTTGGCTTTCCCTTACACTCTATTTGCTGCTTGTCGAGTATATCTTCCGCTGTTCATCCAAATGCTGGCCATCAAATCTTTCATCCTTGCGCTGCTCCAGTTTCTTCTATCATCACACAGTATTGCCACGCACACCCTACAAAGCCCCTTCACCCTTCTCGCTGTCACCTTCGCACCTTCAAGCACGATAAAAACTCAACGCATTCGATTTTCGTTTTTTTATTGTTATATATTTGGTTTGGTACGATTAGGTTTGGCTTTAGATATATTTAGTTTTAGGTTAGGGTATTTCTTATGTTTCATTTGTATGTATATAATTGTGAGCCCCCTTTTAACTTTTATTTTTAATTTCGATTATATATTTTTAGTTTTGATTCAAATTTTGCAATAAAAAAAAATAATAATAATATAATTCAATTTTTGTTTTCCATTTAGATTTAGATTTTTGTTTTATTTAGACTTCTAAATCATAAAAAAGTAAAAATAAAAATAAAAATATTTACATAAATTTTTGAGCAAATTGAAATTGGATAATTTTTTTGCATTAAGTCTTGCTTAACAAATTGGGAAAAAGATTTTCTAAGTTTGTGGATTTAAAGTTTTTGTGGTGTTCGTGATAGTTAACTGTGCCTAGATTCTTATATCTAAAGATTAACTATTCTAAAGTGGTGAATCATTCTTTGAAATTGGTTAGCATTTGAATTTCATGGTTGAGTAATGAAGTCATATCTTTAGAAATTTAATTGTTGGAGCATTGCAAAGTCATTAAAATTGATCGTTATTGCTTGAATATTTTAATCCTCATTATATGCTAGACATTTTGGTAAGTATTTTCAAGCAATTGTTAAAAAATTTGTTCACATTTCTATTTCCTAAGCAGTAGCGGCAAACCAATTACTCGGTTTTCATTTCATCTAGCAAGATCATTAACTCCATAAGGCACTGGTATTAATCATTTTAAATTTTTTTATAAATCTTGCTGAGCCTTAATCAAGTATTTGATTACTTTGCTGTGTCTCCCGAACCGGCTGATTCACAGATGGTTCTCTTTTATCCCATAGGGTCTACCCTCCTTAGCCTGCTATAGGAAGACGGCTTAAACTGAGAGATCGGGGATCAGAGTGACAACCCCTGGTCTGGGCGTTGTCGCAGTGCCTAGACACTCTGTGCGACAACAGGTTCCATAAATCATCTACTAGGGTTGGCCCCTAGACATCCCATGCAAATCATCAAGTGGACCCCAATTTTATATCTGGGGCATAAAATGGGTCTCATCAATCTCTTGGTGGTAGAATAGCCTATATGTGCTCCACTGTTGAGGACTTGGAGAATGGTGCTAGCCCTCCCATGTCTCAAAGGGTGAGACAAACCTCATTTGGGCCTCAGATTAGTTACCAAACCACATGTACACTGCTAGGTCGGCTGGGGTATGCTAGTCCAAGTGCATAATCTCCTGACATATGCTCCTCTGCTGGACTTAGGCCCCAATTAAGTTGCCCAACCCATGATAAAACCACTTTCCAATCACATATAATGTCCAATGTTGCATCCTCACCATCAGGTACAATAATTCATTATTACATCTAAGTGAACCAAAATTATTGATGAAGGGCGCAGTAAGGCTTTGTATGGGGCTTCTTTTCTGAATTTGTGGCTTTAATCTCGTAAAGTGTTACCTCCCTAGGTAGGAGCGGTTAATAGACAACCCTATTAGGTGTTCCCAACCCGTAAGGGTAAAGACAAGGCCCCATACATCCTTCAATTATTAGGTGTCATGTGGATGATGATGAAATGGATGGGAAACAAGGGTCTGAAGCCTAGATGCCATGGGTACAAGGATAGCAATGACGATGGATGCCCAGATATTGGGTATATAGATGTAGGAGGGAGCAATCATGGATACATGAGTTACCTCAACCTTTATTTTTCTACCATTCTTTATTTGCCTTTTTCCTTTTCTTGATTTTTCTTTGTATCACTGTTGGGACTCTAGGAAATGAGAGGATCGTCAATGATGCAAAATAGTTGTTACCCCCTTAAGGCGTGGCAGTTCATCGCCCATTGGGGGTTGGGATGTGTATGGGTTCCTTAGTGATATGGGGGCACTTATTAGTTTTTGGATTGTTTTGGTAGCATCAGACGTGTTCTAGTCTTTATTTGTATCTAAGACGCTAAGGAACATGAGATCTCCAAAACCCAGAAAAGGTTTCGAGAGAAAACACCTAGAGACCACTCAATTAAATTAATTGATCAATAATTAAAAATTCGTAAGTCTAACTTAGGAAAATTGATTAATTAATGGGAATTAATTGAGGAGATTGACTTATGCTCTAGAGACTTCCAAAAAGTGACTTGGATCAAGTCTAAGATGATCTTAGCCATTGATCATGATTAGATCTTGGCCATTGATGCTTTAACAAGAGATTATAAGAGCAAGTCGATGGGATGGAGATAGACACAAGTTGTGAGCAAGACAGATCGAGCCACCCAATGCAATGAGGGAAGAGTTTGAGCCAGAGGTAGAACATTGAAGAGAGGGAGCAATAGAAAATTCTTGAGGAGAATTATCCAGCATTTCTCTAGTGCTAGAGTGGCAAGAGAGAGGAGGCTGAATTAGCTGCAGATAGGCCGCAACTACTAGTGCAAGCAAACAGAAATCCTAGTGCTAGTGTCGAAAGAGAGGTCATTTCAGTTGCTAGAAGCCAAAAGATCATCTGGGAGGCAAAGCTAGAGCGGTAGAGGGAGGTCAGGCGACTTAGTTAGAGTCGAATTGCAAGCAGTTGGAATTCCACGCAGAGTGCACCGTGCGAGTTATCGAAGGGGTTCGAGCGGGCTAGAGGGGCAAGGTTGATCTTGTTGATATTTCTGAATCTAACACATCAGAAATTCCTACTGCATTATCTGGTTTATTTCACCTACTTGTTTATTCCTTAACAAGTTATTTAACCATATAAACACTGAAAATAAACACAAATGCAGTCTCAACTCATATACAGATCATCAACTAAAATAATAGACAAACACACAAGGGACACCGTTATTTTTGGACAATCGTCCCCGAAAAAACCCAATGCAGGAAAACCAATGCAACACTTCTGAGGGTTTTATTATTAAGCAACTTTCTTGAGTATAACTAGGGTGCCAAACTGGCTCACCCAATAGAGATTTCTACCCGACAATAATACCTCTTTTCGGAGACAGATATTTAGCAAGTATGCCCCACGAAAATCCTTCCTGCTGCATTAGCCCTGCTAGCCTCTACGTAGCTCTTTGGCCTTCTGCGTCACCCACGCATGCCCCTCAGCCTCTGCGTAGTCTCTAGCTACCTCTGCGTGGCTCCTGCTGCCTCTGCGTAACCTCCTCAATCACTGTGTTGGCCCTCTGGCACTATCTCTGTCATTCTGATATGTACTCACTGTCCCTCACTATAACTCAGATCACTTGTTCGAATTTTTTCAACAAACCCCGCTTCAGAAAATCGAACTGACTGATCAATCTTGGTGTATCCCCAACTGACCCTCAAGCTTCCTCTTATACTTTTCCTGTTGAGTCTTCAACGGCCGAGTCCCTAATCAATGGCTAAGATTAGATTTGGCTTGATCGATGTCATTTAGAACATTCTCACCCAGTTTTATATTAATACCCATTAATATTTTAATTTTCTTAAGTTTACACTTAGGAACTCTATTAAAAATATTAATTATTTTAATATCTTTCTAACAGGTGGAATTTCCCCAAACCATTTCTGGGTCTTGGAGATCTCATGTGCTTTAGCCTCTCCACCAATTTTCATGGCTAGAGCACATCCGATGCCACCCCAAATCAACACTCCCTTGTAGCAAGGAATGTGCTCTAGTAATGCTCTACCACTGAACATCACCCTAATCCTCCCGCACTGGTACCTGTGCTGATGCTTGGCCTACTACCCAACATCCACTACACCGCTACCTCCTGTACTATTGTCCATGGCTCTACCACTGCCACTGCCACATCTGTACTGATGTGGATAATGAGATTGAAGACTTCTTTTTACTTAACCATGAAACAAGACAACCACCTAGATAGAATGTTGCTCCACTGGTACTCTTACAATCATCAACACTTCCTACCCAATTTGCATCCGTATAAGCTTGGATGACCAAATCATTTCCTTTGGGATACCATAGACCATATTCTGTTGTGCCCTTAAGATACCGAAGAATTCTTTTGATGACAATAATATGAGATTCTTTTGGTGCTTCTTGGAATCTTGCTACTTGTCCAACTGCCTACATCACATCAGGCCGGGAGGCTGTCACATATAAGAGACTACCAATCATGGATCTATACAACCTTTGGTTCACATCCTTTGACGAATTTTCTAAGCTTAACTTGCAACATGTTACCATGGGGGTAAGGATTGGCTTGCAATCTTCCATCTGGAATTTCTTGAGCATTTATTTGATGTACTTGGTTTGATACATGAATATTCCTTTATCCTGCTGAGAAATTAAAGCCCTAAAAAGTATGTCAATTCACTAATCATAGACATTTCAAACTCACTTTGCATTTTTGTGGCAAATTATTTACTTAATCTGTCATCACTACTTCCAAAGATTATATCATCCACATATACTTCAATAATTGTTAGGTTATCTGATGCTAGGCCTCCCCGCCCGACATCCTCTGCATTGCTGCATCTTGTACTGCTGCCCATGGCCCTGCCACTGCCAATGCTACATTGTACGACAACTCCCTCTGCATCCGTGCTACTGCTGGTCCATCCTCCCAACGCTGCATCTGCACTGTTACCCCCTCTCACATGCTGCATCGTGCTACTGCCAATTGCAACTCAATTACTGAGAAGTAAGTAACTAATCCACCCAACTACTGACATCCGTGTCAGGCTAGAGACACCCCCGATGCTGAAGCTCTCTCTACCGCTAACAAGTGCTCCCTCTACTGACCTTTGCTGCTACAACAACTCCCTGCATCTTGCACCATTGCAAACCTCTTTGTGCTATCTTGCACCATTGCAACACTCTCCATGCCTCTTGCACTGTTGTAGCCTGCTGGCCTTGCGCTGCTCGGGGACTCCTGCACTGTAGCACTCTCCGCCGCTTCATCCGCATCCGTCTCTACCGACATCCGCCAGTCCTGCTACTCTCTCTTCGGGGCTCCCGTAGCAAGGTATATTCCAAGAGGTTGGGTACCTCAAGGATCTTGACCCTCATTGCATGTAGTCTTCCTGACTATAACTCGATGTCTCCCCACCTCTTCTCTAGAGGTACATGAGCTCTCATGGCACAATCTTTATCCTCCTCTACCTCCTTTTCCGTCTTCGCAAGCGCTTCCTTGCAGTCAGACGCCTCTCTTCGGACATTGGTTTGCATAATGACCCAGTTCCCCACAGTTGAAGAACTTGACCTTAGAGAGGTCCTTTTTCTTCCTCTTCTCCTGCTTTCCCGCAGATGCTAGAGCTGCATCCTCTTCTTCTTCCTTCTTGATCTGGACTCCTTTGCTACTACTTCCTGTCTTGCTCAATCGCTTGATCTCCCTTGGAGAAGAGTCGCCCACAATTCTTCCCAATCTGGAAGAGCCACCCTACCCAGTATGCTCTGGACATGTCTCCCACTCCTCGAAGACTGTGTTAAGTGCAGTCCTAACCAACATCTCCTCATCCAGCGTGGCCCCTATGGAATTCAGTTGGTCCCAAATCTCCTTCAACCGACTGAGGAAGTGATCTATCTGCTCCCCCTTTTACATCTGGTATGACTGCAGCTGATTCTCAAGTAACATCTTCCTCTGCATGGAAGTATGCTGGTACAATTTCTTCAAGGCGTCCCACATTTCTTTTTTCATCTCCTTCTTGACAATATGTTGGACCACATGATCCTTGACCCCATCAAGGATGACGCATTTCGCCTTGGCCATTGCCTCCTCGTACTTCTCATTATTAGCCGGGTCAACTGGGATCGCCATTGTTCTCAAGGCGAAGGCCTTGATGCAATGTCTATCTAGAATGGACAAGATCTTGGCCTTCTAGACCACAAAGTTGGACAGCCCGACTAGCTTGTCCTGATCCCTCAGCCCATTCATGGCCATCTCTCTTCTCTTCTGTCTACTCCTCCGAGTCTCTCAACTTCCCTCCAGAAGTTCTCTCTTTGACTCCAGCTGAGTCTCTCTATTTCATGCCTGGAAGTTCTCTGCTGGACTCCCTCTAAGTCTCGATTTCCCTTCTAGAAATCCTCCTGCGAATTGTCAAGTTGCACCTCTTCGATCTTCTGTGCACTTGCAACACTGATCTGGATTCCTTAGCTAGAAATCCGCCTCGATTGCAACTCCCTTTACATTTGTTTTGCCCTGTTAGGTATTGTTCTGCCCGTAATACCCCACCAGCTTCGCTCCCGCAAACTGCCCACAACTTCCTATGCCCCAGCAACTAAAGGGCTGAGCCTCTAGGCTCTGCGCAATCCCAGCACTAGCAAAACAACTCCCACAGCAAACTGCGTCAACCCTCCTGGTCTCTGTGAGCCTCTTTCTGCCCTCCTCAACCTCTGTGTTGGCCTCTCTCTAGCTCGGACTGATGATGTAGTCCCTCTACGTCAACCCTTCTTCTGTCGCTTTCTGCAAGGATCAACTTTTGTCACTCAGGATAGCTGATTCTGCTGCAAATGCTCTGCTTAGCTGATGCCTTCAACTCTCCTGTGATCTACAACCATGCTCTGATACCATGTTGAAATTTCTAAATCTATCCGTTAGAAATTTAATATGTATTCTTTTGGTTTATTTCTTCTACTTATTAAATTCGAACAAGTTATTTAAAACATATAAATAACGAAATAAACACAATATAGTCTCAACATCTACAGATCAATAGCTGAAAGAAAACAAACACACAAGTGACACCGTTATTTTTGGACAAACGTCCCCGGAAAAACCCAATGCGGGAAAACGATGCAGCTATTCTGAGGGTTTATTATTATGTAGTATTTCCTTGAGTACAACTGGGTGCCAAACTGGCTCACCCGACAGAGAAAAACAATCGGCAGTAATACCTCTCTATTCGGAAATAGGTATTCAGAAAACCTGTCCCACGAAACCCTCTCCAGCAACTCTGAAGCACTGTGTCAGCCTCCTGCTGCTCTGTGTCAGCCTCAGAACCCTCTGTGTCAGCCCTCTGAGGCATTGCGCAGCCTCTGGGACCCTCTGCGTCACTCCTGCAACCCTCTGCGTGGATGATGCAAGCCCTCTGGCCTATGCGCTGTCTCTGCTGGGCTCTGCGTGGTCTGCTTTGCCTGCTGCATCTCGCTCTCTGCCTCTGCGCTAGTCTCTCGGCACTATCTCTGCCTCTCTGTCCCGTACTCACTGCCCCTCGTTGTTGATCACTGATTCGACTTTACTTAGCAACCTCGCTTTAGCAAATCGAATCACTGATCACTCTAGTGTATTTTCCAAATGACCCTCAAGCCTCCTCTTATACTTTTCCTGTTGGTCCTTCAACGGTTGAGATTAAATCTCTAATCAATAGCTAAGATTAGATTTGGCTTGATCCATGACTTTTGGAACCTTCTAACCCAATTTTATATTAATACCCACTAATCTTTTATTTTTCCTAAGTTTAGACTTAGGAACTCCATTAAAAATATTAATTATTTTAATACCTCCCAAACTGGATACAATCTGTTCAAACCATGTCTGGGTCTTGGAGATCTCATGTGCTTTAGCCTCTCCACCAATTTCCATGGCTAGAGCTCATCCGATGCTACCCCAAATCAACATGATGTCTGACATTGCTGACCACCAACTACTGCGCAAATGTTGCATTTGTACTGCTGCTGACATTGCAACTGCCAACAGTGCATTTGTACTGCAACCCTCATAAGTTTTGCATCTGTGTTGCTACTGGCACTACCACTGCCAACATTGCATTTGCACTACAACCTTCTCCAACTACTGCTGCTACTGCATCAACAACAGAAAATCATCCAAAATTACTACACTGGTGTTCAATATGATGCATCTGTTGCTGGAGTTATGACTGCTGCTAGCCTCTGCACTGACCCTCTGAAGCCTCTGTGTTGTTGCTGACTCTGCTCTGTGCCAACTACGTTACTGTCAACTCTAACTCTGCGCTTCTCAGTCTCTGGCGCTCCTAGCCACTGCAACTGTCACTCTGACACTCCTCTGCGTCAACTGACCTAGTCCATCCTACTACTTCTGATCTAGGCTCCCATAGCAAGTTATTGATCCAAGAGGTGGACTACTCAAGGATCTTGCCAATCTGCAGTTCTTTCAAACTAAAGTTTTAGATCACTCCACCTCTCCTGGGAGGTATTTGAGCAACCATGGCAAACTCTTCTTCCTCGATCTTTGCGGATGCAGCCTTCAGATCATGCTTCTCGCCCTTGTCCTTCTTCTTGAGAGGACATTGTGTAGCGTAGTGACCAAGTTCACCACACCAGAAGCACTTGATCTTCGAAACATCTTTCTTCTTCTTCTGCTTCTCCTACTGCCTCTTAGATGCAAGGGCTGCATTTTCTTCCTCCTCCTTTGGCTTTGTCCCACTGCTGCTGCTGCTGCTATCAAGTTTGCACTTGACTAAGTCTCTCCTCATTTCTTCTTGATGAAGAGCAGCCCACATTCCTTCCCAATCCGACAATCTTTCTTTGCCCAGGGTACTCTGGAAAATTACTTGCCATTCTTCTGAAACAAAATTCAGGGTCAGCCTCACCATCTCGGTAGGCTGAGGTGTTGACCCCACAGCTGCGAACGAGTCTCGGATCTCCTGAAGCTTCATTAGGAATGGATCAATGTGTTCCCCCTTCTGCATCTGCATGGATCTCATCTTTTGCTCCAAGTACATCTTCCGCTGCTTGGAAGATCCTTCGTATAGCGTGGCCAAAGCTTCCCACATTTGCCAAGCAGTATCCTTGCCGGCAATGTGACACACTACATGATCCCTCACTCCGTCGAGGATCATCCTCTTGGCCTTCGCCATCTTGGCCTTGTACTTCTTGAGCGGATCTGGATCTGTGGGTACAACTACCACACTGTCGACGTAAGTTTTGAGATCGTGCTCATCCAGAAGGCATGCGATCCTTGCTTTCCAGATCATATAGTTGGATGCTTCCTCCAACCAATCCTGATCTTGCAACCCATTTGCTGCCATCTCTGCCAACGAAATGTCGAACTGCCTCCTCTCTCCTTTGCACAACACTGGGTTGGCCTACGCATCCCCTGCTGGAGTTTGTAGATCTGCGCCTCTCTGCTGCTACTCAACAATAGAGAAATCGAATTCCCTGGCTAGGAATTCTCTGAGGAAGAAATTCCCTCAACAGTGTCTCCCTTCTTCCCTCTAACAATTTTTTGCTCGAACAACTGCTGCAGAAAACTGCGTCACACCAGAAAACTACCTCTTTGCTAAAGTTGATGCGCTGCTCCCTTTGACACTAGCAAACTTCGATCTAGAAGTCTTACCTCTTTGTCAACTCACTCAGAGAGAGACCTTCCTTGAAAATTTTGCTCTCTGGCTTGGACTACGCAATCCCTTTTGGGATTCGATTTACTGCCTACGCAGCACTTCGACCCTCCTCTTCAGCGCTGGGCTCTTCTGGCTCTGTGCTTTTGCTTCACCTACAACTCTGATACCATGTGAAAATTCGATTACCAGAATCACCACTGCAACAATTGATTAAGTTCCTTCTATTTGTAAACACCAAAACTAATACACTGCAGTCTTCACCAATTAAATTATAAGCAGAAACAAGAAACTGAGCAAGAAATAAATACACAACACATTACACCAGTGTTTTTGGACAAAAGTCCCCCAAAAAGTCTAGTGCAGGAAAACTGGTGCAGCAGCAGAGGGTTTTTAGTAATTTTGAATACCATTTGTTAGATGCCCAACTGGCTATTCGATACAAACTAGGCGAAACAAATAGTGAGATGATCTCACCCTGTCACTAGGAGAACCAGCTCAGATCTTGCTGGAAATGAGCCTCTATGTCCCTTTTGCATCAGCCTCTGCGCAGAACTGTGTCAACTCCATGCAGTCTCTGCATCACTTCTGTTGGGACTGCGCTGCCCCTCCTTTTGATCCTCTGGTGGCTGGAAACTTTAGCTCTCAGCCTCTCGGTCTCACACCCCGTCTCCTGGATTCTGAAACTCGATTTCGTCAACTAGAATTCGATCTCCCTCTCAGGCTCTGTGATGCCACAACGTAGCTCTGCATGGCCCAACGTCAGCCTCTTTGGATGTCATTCTGCCCTCTCTGCCTTGTACTCTCTGGCCTAGGAAAAACTCCCCTCCGGATACTATCCCTGCCCCTGACTGCAAAAGATCACTTCGAATTCCTCTTCCGACAACTACTGTGCTTCAAAAATTTGATTTTCTGAACTCCATTCGATGTGTCTTTCAAATGCCCATCAAGCCTCCTCTTATAATCCTTTTGTTGAGAACCAATGACCCAGATTAGATCCTAATCAATGACTCAAATCATTTTGGCTTGATCCTTGTCTTCTAGAAGTTTCACCCACCGTTAGATTAATACCCTTTAATTATTTTAATTTCCTAAGTTTAGACTTAGGCACCCATTAAAAATAATTAATTATTTTAATTAACTGTCTCCGGGTGGAATTTCCCAAAACGATTTATGGGTATTGTGGAATACATGTGTCCAAGCCTCCCTGCAATTTTTGAGGCTTAGAGCACATCTGATGCTACCAGAAATCAACACTCCTTCTTAGTGAGGAATGTGCTCTAGCAATATACGTTGTTGCACACTGCTCTGACTTTGAAGCATCGTCATTTGCGTTGTTGATGTCTGACATGCTGTCCATCAACTGCTGCGATGTTGCTGCAACTGTACTGTTGCTAACATTGCCACTGCCAACACTGCATCCGTACTATAGCTCCCTCTCAAGTTCTGCATTTGTGTTGTTGCTAGCACTTCCACTGCCAACTGCTACTGCACTACAAACTGTTGTTGCTACTCCATCAGCAACGGAAAAACATCCAAAATTACTGAACTAACTGTGTTCAGTATGATACCACGTGAATGTTGAAGCTTGACTGCTGCTAGTCTCTGCACTGACCCTCTAAATATACTACGTTGCTACTGACCTCTGCTCTGTGCCATTTGCATTGTTGTTAACTTTGCTTTGTGTTGCTCAGACTTTGGCGCTCCTAGCCACTGCAACTGTCTCTTTGACACTCCTCGGCACCATTTGACACTAGTCCATCCTGCTACTCCTGATCTGGGCTCCCATAGCAAGGTATTGATCTGAGAGGTGGACTTCCTCAAGGATCCTGCCTATCTGTAGCTCTTTCGAACTACAGCTCCAAATCAGCCCACCTCCCTCCTGGAGATGTGGCTGCGATCTCTGCCACAAAAAATGTTGAAAATATCCTATCTCCTCTGCGCTGTTGCTGGGCTAGCCTATGCACTCCCTACTGGAGCTAGTAAAATTGTTGCCCCTTGCTGTTGCTTAGCTCTAGAGAATTCAAATTCCTTGGCTAGGAATTCTTTGAAGAAGAAATTCCCTCAGTCGTGCTTCTCCTCCTTCTTCTGACAATTTTATGCCCAACAAACTTCCTGCAAAAAAATCAGGGTCCCACCAGCTTCTCTCATGTTGAGGCTTCAACGTTGCTCCCTCTACCCCTGCAAAAATTCGAACTGGAAGTCTTTCTCTCCGCCGGCTCATTCAGAAAGAGACTGCCTCGAAAATCTACACTCTGGGCTTGGAATTGCGTCAGCCCTTTAGGGGTTTCAAACTGCTGCCTCCTGTAGCTTTTCCAACTCCCTTCTCCTGCTCAGGATTAGATCTACCGACTCTGCTTTTCTTGCTTCACCTACAACTCTGATACCAAGTGAAAATTCCTGAATGGGAATCTCGATTCTCTACTGCAACAACTGATGATATTACTTCTATTTATTAAATTCCTTTAAACAAATTACTTGCAGTTTCCTACAACAAATATCGTAATACATACACTACTGCCTTCACTTATTTAAATTATAAGTGGAAACAAGAGACTGAGCAAGAAAGAAAATACAACACAAATGACACCATTATTTTTGGAAAAATGTCCCCAGAAAAACCCAATGCAGGGAAACCGGTGCAACAGATCAGAGGGTTTTATTATTATGCAGGAGAAAATCTAAGTACAATTCTTGGATGCTCAACTAGCAATTTGATACAGAGAGAAACTGGACAAAATGAATGGTGAAATGATTTCACCCTATCACTGGGAAACTCTGAGACTAATCACGCTGAATTGGACCCCTTGAGTAGCCTCTGCGCAAAACTGTGTCACTCCTACGTAGTTCCTGTGTCACCCCTGCTGAGTATCATGCTACTCCTTCTCTAGACCCTCTGCTCGCTGGAAAATTCGAATCTCTGCCTCCCAATCTCACACCCCGGTTGCCGACTACTGAAACTCGATTTCCTCAGCAGGAATTCGGTTTCCCTCTAAGGCCTGCGCTGCCATTGCGTCAGCTCTGTGTGGGCCAACGTTTGCCTCTCTCTGGACGTCATTTTTCCCTCTCTCTGCCTTGTACTCTTCGGCCCAGGAAAACTTCCTTCTTTTGGATACTCACTGCCCCTCTCTGCAAGAAATCCCCTTGATCAAAATTCCTCCTGAGAACTTCTCACTTCAAAAATTCGATCTTTTGATCTCTTGGTGTTTTTTCCAAATGACCCTCAAGCCCCTTCTTATATCTTCTTGTTGGACAACCAACAATCTAGATTAACCCCTAATCAAAGGCTCAGATCATTTTGGCTTGATTTTCGTCTTCTTCTAGAAGTTACACCCGCAATTAGATTAATACCCATTAATATTTTTAATTTTCTAAGTTTAGACTTAGGGTCACATAAAAAAATATCAATTATTTTAATAAAATTGTTTCTCGGTGGAATTTTCCAAAACACTTTCCAGGTTCTTTGGAATACATGTGTCCAAGCCTCCCTGCAAAATTTGAGGCCTAGAGCACATCTGATGCTACCCCAAATCAACATCCTCTGCATCAACTAACCTGGTCCACCCTGCTACTTCTGATCTGAGATCCTGTAGGAAGGTATTGATCCAAGTGGTGGACTCCTCAAGGACCTTGCCCATCTGCAATTCTTTCGAACTATAGTTCTAGATCACCCCACCTCCCCCAATAGGTATCTGGGCAACCATAGCAAACTCTTTCTCCTCGATCTTTGCAGATGCAGCCTTCGGATCATGCTTCTTGTCCTTGTCCTTATTGAGAGGAGATTGTGTAGCGTATGTTGATTTTGGGTAGCATCGGATGTGCTCTAGCTCTGAAATTTTGTGGAGGAGGTAGAACACATGAGATCTCCAAGACCCAATGATCGTTTGGAGAAATTCCACACAGATGATGAGTTATTAAAATAATTAATATTTTTAATGGCTTCCTAAGTCTAAACTTAGGAAAATAAAAATATTAATGGGTATTAATAAGAATATGGGTGAACAACTTCTAAGTGACGAGAATCAAGTCTATTTTAATCTTAGCCGTTGATTAGGGACTTAATCTTAGTCGTTGATTCATCAACAGGAAAAGTATAAGAGGAGGCTTGAGGGTCAGTTGGAGATACACCAAGTGATTATAGAAGTTCAATTTTTCTAGGGCATGGTTTGCTGAGAAAATCGAACTGGTGATCTGAATTGCAGCAGACGGGCAGGGATAGTTGGGGTTAGAGGATTTTCTCTGGGACCGAATACACAATAGAGAGAGGCAAGATAAGCCAGAGGAGGCAGTGCAGACCAAGGGAGGTTGACATTGGGCCAGAAGGGCCCATGCATTGCCTAATGCAGTCCCAGCGCAGGGGAGGAGCTGCACTCCTGCAGAAGTCCAAATTCAGCTAGGGAGTAGTAGGATCAGCCAAGAAGGCTGATGTCAAAGCTCGAGGAGGCAGAGGAAGTAGATTAGAGATGACGCAGTGTCTCAGTGTGCTTCACGCAGCTAATGCGAAGGGGCAGCACAGTTGTAGCTAGGGATAGTTAGTCCAGTTGCCGGATCAGAGAGATTTTGCCAGGTGAAGTGAGGTAATCACACTTAGGTTTCTGCTAGTATATTTTATCTCTTGTAACTAGATAACCGAGAGGGAATCCGGAGTTGTATTCAGAACTACTGCTTAACTTGTTCAATAAAACCCAGTTGGGAGGAAATGTGGGCAGCTCTTTGACAGGAAGAGATCAGGAGGCTGACCAAGGCAGGAAGTAGCAGCAAAGGAGCCCGGGTCAAGAAGGAGGAGGAGGAGGATGCAACTCTTGCATCATCGAGACAACATGGGCAGCAGAAAAGGAAGAAAAAGGATATATCCAAGGTCAGATGCTTCAGGTGTGGTGAACTAGGACATTTCTCCACTCAGTGCCCTCGGAAGAAGGGCAATGAAGAGGCTTCTGATTCGAAGGCTGCTCCAGCGACACCTGATAAGGAGGAAAATGATGAGGATTGTGCCATGAGAGCTCATGCACCTCTAGAGAAGAGGTGGGGCGACATCGAGTTGTAGTCGGGAGAACTACACAGGGGCAGGATCCTTGAGGTGCCCAAACTTTTGGATCACATACGGCTATGGGAGCCCTTAACGACAGTAGAAAAATGACGAGTGTCGGTTGGTGCGAGGTGTGATGGAGCAACAATGGCAAAGCTAGAGTGTCAAAGTCTAAAGCAACATAGTGGATGTTGTGGCAGTGCGAGAGGCACAAAGCAGATTGCAGCAGTGTAGTAGTAGTAGAGGGTCAACACAGATTAGCAGCAGAAGTAGCTTCAGCATCCGAGGCATACATACTGAGCAGCATGCCAATTTTTGCGTGAAGTTTTAGTTATTTACTTCTCAGTCACTGAGTTGCAGTGCAATAGTTAACAGTGGCAGCGCTATGGGCAGCATGATGCAACATTTTGAGAGGGAGTTGCAATACAGATGTAGCAGTGGCAGTGGCAGTGTCATGGGCAGCAGTACAGGATGCAATAGTGTAGTGGATGAAGGGCAGCAGGCCAAGCATCAATAGCATGGAGGACCAATGCAGTGGATCAGTGCAATACTTCTATTGAGAAGTATTGCTAGAACACATTCTTTGCTAAGAGAGAGTGTTGATTTTGGGTAGCATCGGATGTGCTCTAGCTCCGAAATTTGTGGACGGGCTAGAACACATGAGATCTCCAAGACCCAGAATTATTTTGGAGAAATTCCACTCAGATGAGGAGTTATTAAAATAATTAATATTTTTAATGGGTTCCTAAGTCTAAACTTAGGAAAATAAAAATATTAATGGGTATTAATAAGAATATGGGGGAGAAACTTCTAAGTGACGAGAATCAAGTCTATTTTATCTTATCTGTTGATTAGGGACTTAATCTCGTTCGTTGATTCATCAACAGGAAAAGTATAAGAGAAGGCTTGAGGGTCAGTTGGAGATACACCAAGTGATCATAGAAATTCGATTTTTCTGGGGCGTGGTTTGCTGAGAAAATCGAACTAGTGATCTGAATTGCAACAAAGAGGCAAGGATAGTTGGGGTTGGAGAATCTTCTCCGGGACCTCGAATACACAACAAAGAGAGGCAGAGATAAACCAAAGGAGGTAGTGCAGAGCAATGGAGGCTAACACTGGGCTAGAAGGGCCCACGCATTGCCTGACGCAGTGCCAGTGCAGGGGAGGAGATGCACTCCTACAGAAGTCTGAATTCAGCCGAGGAGCAGTAGGATCAGCCGAGAAGGCTGACGTCAGAGCTCCAAGAGGAATATCAGAGCTGACGCAGTGTCTCAGTGTGCTCCACGTAGGCCCACGCAACTAATGCGAAGGGGCAGCACAGTTATAGTCGGGGATAGTCAGTCCAGTTGCCGAATCAGAGAGATTTTGCCAGGTGAAGTGAGGTAATCTCACTTAGGTTTCTGTCAGTACATTTTATCTTTGTAACTTGATAGTTGAGAGGGCATCCAAAGTTGTATTCAGAGCTACTGCTTAATAATAGAAAACCCTCGGAGTTGTTGCACCAGTTTTCCCGTATTGGGTTTTTCCGGGGACGTTTGTCTAAAAATAATGGTGTCCCTTGTGTGATTGTCTCGTATCTATTTCAGTTTATGATCCATATGTTAGTGTAGTCTGCAGTAGTGTTTTTCATCAGTGTTTAAATAATTAAATAACTTGTTGAATGTAAAAACAAGTAGGAGATGATAAATCAGTGATTGCAGTAGGATTTCTGATGTGTAATTCAGAAAGTTTCACAGCGTAGTGACCAAGTTCACCACACAAAAGCACTTGATCTTTGAAATATCTTTCTTCTTCTTCCGTTTCTCTTGCTGTCCCTTAGATGCAAGGGTTGCATTTTCTTCCTTCTCCTTTGGCTTCGTCCCACTGCTGCTGCTGATACTATCAAGTTTGCACTTGACTAAGTCTCTCCTCATTTCTTCCTGCTGAAGAGCAGCCCACATTCCTTCCCTATCCAACAATCTCTCTCTACCAAGATACTCTGGACAAATACTTGCCATCCTTCTGAAACAGAATTCAGGGCCAACCTCACTATCTCGGTAGGCTAAGGTGTTGATCCCACAGCTACCAATGAGTCTCGGATCTCCTGAAGCTTCATTAGGAATGGATCAATGCATTCCCCCTTCTGCATCTGCATGGATCTCATCTTTTGCTCCAAGTACATCTTCCGTTGCTCGAAAGATCCTTCGTATAGCGTGGCCAAAGCTTCCCACATTTGCCAAGCAGTGTTCTTGTTGGTAATGTGACACACTACATGATCCTTCACTCTGTCGAGGATCATCCTCTTGGCCTTCGCCACCTTGGCCTTGTACTTATTGAGCGGATCTGGATCTGCAGGTACAGCTACCACACTATCGACGTAAGTTTTGAGATCGTGCTGATCGAGAAGGCATGAGATCCTTGCTTTCCAGATCACATAGTTGGATGCTCCTTCCAACCGATCCTGATCTTGCAATCCATTTGCTGCCATCTCTGCCAACGAAATGTCGAATTGCCTCCTCTCTCCTTTGCACAGTACTAGGATGGCCTATGCATTCCCTGATGGAGTTTGCAGATCTGCTCCTCTCTGTCGCTGCTCAACAATAGAGAAATTGAATTCCTTGGCTAGGAATTATCTTTGGAAGAAATTCCCTCAACTATGTCTCCCTTCTTCCTTCTGACGATTTTCTGCCCCAACAACTGCTACAGAAAACTGCTTCACACCAGAAATTTGTCTCTTCGCTAAAGTTGTTGCGCTGCTCCCTCTAACACTAGTAAACTTTGATCTGGAAGTCTTACCTCTTTGTCAACTCACTTAGAGAGAGACCTTCCTCGAAAATTTTGCCCACTGGCGTAGACTGCTCAATTCCTCTCGGGATTTGATTTGCTGCCTACGCAGCACTTCAACCCTCCTTGTCTTCAATGCTAGGCTCTTCCGGCTATGCTCTCTTGCTTCAATTACCCGAATCACCACTGTAGCAATTGATTAAGTTCCTTCTATTTGTTAATTTTTGAACAAATTATTTATTGTTTCCTACAGTAAACATTAAAACTAATACACTACAGTCTTCACCAATTAAATTATAAGCGGAATCAAGAAACTGAGCAAGAAAGAAATACACAACACATTACACTGTTTTTTTGGACAAAACTCCCCAGAAAAACCTAATGCGGGAAAACTGGTGCAGCAGCTGAGGGTTTTATTATTAAGCAATAGCAATTATGAATACAATTCATTGGATGCCTAACTGGCTATCCGATGCAGAGAGAAACTGGGAAAAACAAATAGTGAGATGATCTCACCCTCTCACTAGAAGACCCGACTCTGATCTCGCTGGAAGTGAGCCTCTGCATCCCTTTTGCATCAGCCTCTGCACAAAACTACGTCAACCCCACGCAGTCTCTGTATCACCTCTGCTGGGATTGCGCTGCTGCTCCTTCTAATCCTCTGGTGGTTGGAAACTTCAGCTCTCAGCAAGCGGAATCAAGAAACTGAGCAAGAAAGAAATACACAACACATTACACTGTTTTTTTGGACAAAACTCCCCAGAAAAACCTAATGTGGGAAAACTGGTGCAGCAGCTGAGGGTTTTATTATTAAGCAGTAGCAATTATGAATACAATTCGTTGGATGCCTAACTGGCTATCCGATGCAGAGAGAAACTGGGAAAAACAAATAGTGAGATGATCTCACCCTCTCACTAGAAGACCCGGCTCTGATCTCGCTGGAAGTGAGCCTCTGCATCCCTTTTGCATCAGCCTCTGCGCAAAACTGCGTCAACCCCACGCAGTCTCTGTATCACCTCTGCTGGGACTGCGCTGCTGCTCCTTCTTATCCTCTGGTGGTTGGAAACTTCAGATCTCAGCTTCTCGATCTCACACCCTGGCTCCCGGCTTCTGAAACTCGATTTCCTCTCCAGGAATTTGATCTACCTCTTAGGCTTTGTGCTGCCACAACGTAGCTCTGTGTGGCCCAATGTCAGCTTCTCTGGACGTCGCTCTGCCCTCTCTGCCTTGTACTCTCTGGCCCAGGAAAAACTTCTCTCCGAATACTATCCCTTCCCCTCACTGCAAAAGATCACTTAGAATTCCTCTTCCGGCAACTATTGTGCTTCAAAAATTAGATCTTCTGATCTCCACTCGATGTGTCTTCCAAATGCCCATCAAGCCTCCTCTTATAATCCTTCTGTTGAGAACCAATGGCTCAGATCATTTTGGTTTGATCCTCATCTTCTTCTATAAGTTTCACCCATAGTTAGATTAATACCCTTTAATTATTTTAATTTCCTAAGTTTAGACTTAGGCACCAATTAAAAATAATTAATTATTTTAATAAATTGTCTCCTAGTGGAATTTCCCAAAGCGATTTCTGGGTATTGTGAAATACATTTGTCCAAGCCTCCCTGCAAATTTTGAGGCTTAGAGCACATCCAATGCTACCAAAAATCAACACGACCAAGGTGAAAACATAATTGATGGCTAAGATTAACAAGAACTCGATCCATGTCTTCTTCTAGAAGATTCCCACCATGACTTAATTAATACCTTTTAATTAATCAGTTTTCCTATGTTTCTACTAAGGCACCATTAAGAAAAGATTAATTATTTTAATTAAGTTGTCTGTAGGTGGAATTTCCTTAAACGATTTTTTGGTTTTGGAGAATACATGTATTCTAGCCTCTCTACCAAATTTAATGGCTAGAACACATTCGATGCTACAAAAATCAACACTCCCTCTTAGCGAGGAATGTGTTCTAGTACTGCAACCCACTGAAGCAACATCCTGTCTGTCTACCACCTCCTGTTACACTGCTGATGTCTTGCTGCTGCTGTCCACCAACTACTACACAACTCTGATAAACACTGCATTCGTGTTGCCGCTGGCCCTATTGAACTGCTGTCAACACTGCATCTACACTACAACTCCCTCTCCATCTGTTGCTACAGCAACTGCAACGGAGAAGCATCCAAAATACTAAACCAATTGTGGTCAGTGTGATGCATCTGTCATGTGATTCCTGATTGCTGATAGACTTTGCGCTGCCAATGAAGCCTCTGCGTTGCTACTGACTCTGCTCTGTGCCAACTGTACTATTGCCAACTCTGCATTGTGTTGTCCAACATTTGACCTGCTACTAGCTACTGCATCTGTCACTCTGGCACCTGACTGCACCAACTGCCATTGATCCATCCTGCTACTGCATGTTTTGGGCTCCCATAGCAAGGTATTGATTCATGAGGTGGACCTCCTCAAGAATCCTGCCCATCCAATGGCTATGTGGGGCTACAAAACCAAATCACCCCACCTTACTCCTAGAGGTATAGCTATCATCATCGCGAAATTTGATCTACTCATACTATTGTTACTGCTCTGCTGATGCTTCTACAGTGCTGTTGCAACTATTGCAATAATGAGTTTGATCTCCCCAAATCTTGAAGTACTAGATTCCATAGGGTTGCTCCCTCTGAAACTAGACTCTCTCTAAGTCTCGATCTCCCTATGGGAAATCTCTCTGCTCCTTCCTGGCAACTCGTATAGTCCTCTTGCACTGGTAACTGGACTGTGAGGGTCTGTGCTAGGAATCTCTTGGCTAGAATTGCACCTACATATTGTAACTAGGCAATTCACACTACCTATGTCACTACAACCAGTGTTGCGAACATCTCGATAACATCTCGATTTTATCTCGAAATCACAATCTTTTGGCCTAGCCGATGTTTGCCAATTTTTACAGATATTTTTATGTTATCTTAATTTTGCCGATGGTTGCCAAATTTTATTGATATTTTCCCAATTTTTTGGTTTTCAAGACCCTTGATGATTTTATCTCGATGTCGATGTTTGCAACATTGGTTGCAACTAGTTCTGTAACTATCTTTCGGGAACTGACTACAACTAGCTATGGAACTGTCATTTGAATGACTAGCTGCATCTACTGACACTGTGATCCTCTTCGTACTGATTCTGCTAGGCTCCTGTAGCAAGGATATTGATCCATGTGAGAAATCTGCAGCAACTGGATCTAATCTGCTGCTCTTCCATGGATCCTGCCCATCTGTGGCCATCTCAGCAAAAAGACGAATTCCTCCTCTTCTCCTCTACGTAGTTGTTGACTGGATCTATGAACTCACTGCTAGAGTGGGAAAATCTGCTGACAACTATTGCTGCTCTGCTAGGAAAAATCAAATTTTTGGGCTAGTGTGAAAATTCTATCACTGCAACCACTGATTTATTTTACCTACTATTTCTCAATAAGTTATTTACGAAAACCCTTTAGTAAACATTAAAATAAAATCTGCTGCAAATATCACACCATAATACAAAAACAAAAACATGCACAAGAATCAATACATCAACACAGATATTTTGGACATTTGTCCCCGGAAAAACCCAATGTGGGAAAACGGTGCAACAGAGGAGGATTTTATTATTCAGCAATTCTTCAGTATAACTGGGGGCCAAACTAGCTTACCCAACAGAGAAAAATTCTCTAGCACTTCTCCCAGTCTCAGCGTCAGGTTTGCTGGCCTTTGCATAACTCCCAGACCCTCTGCATCAGCTCCTGCCTTTGCGTCAGCACTGGGCCTCTCTACATCATCCACGCAGGCCCTCCAGTGACTGCGTAGTCTGCTGCCTCTCCAACCTCTGCGCTGGTCTTCTGGTGTTGTTCTTAACTCTCTGTTTCGTACCCGCTGCGTCTTGGTGCTCTCCAGACCACTAGTTTGAATTTCTTAGCTAACCCCGCTCCAGAAATTGAACTCACTGGTCTCCCTCAGTATATTCTCCAACTGACCCTCAAGCCTCTTCTTATACTTTTCCTGTTGGTCCTTCAACGACTGAGATTAAACCTCTGATCAACGGCTAAGATTAGATTTGGCTTGATCCAGGACTCTTGGAACCTTCTAACCTAGTTTTATATTAATACCCATTATTTTTTTTTTCTAAGTTTAGACTTAGGAACTCCATTAAAAATATTAATTATTTTAATATCTCCTAGACTGGCTAGAATCTGCCCAAACCATTTCTGGGTCTTGGAGATCTCATGTGCTTTAGCCTCTCCACCAATTTTCATGGCTAGAGCACATCCGATGCTACCCCAAATCAAAACTCCCTCTTAGCGAGGACTGTGCTCTAGTAATACTCCATTCTGAGCATTACTCTGACTATATGACATCGGTACCTGTGCTGATGCTATGCCTCCCCGCCCAACATCCTCTGCACTGCTGCATCCTGTACTGCTGCAAATGGCTTTGCTTCTGCCATTGCTACTTTCGTACAACAGCTCCCCCTGCATCCATGTTGCTGCTGGTCCTTTCTCCCAACACTGCATCTGCACTGCAACTCCCTTTGCATCCGTGCTGCTGTTGGTCCTTCTTCCCAACATTGCATCTGCACTGCAATCTCTTCTCGTCATGTTGCATTGTGCTACTGCTGACTGCTACTACACTGCAACATCACCCCCATTTTTGCTACTGAAATGGATTCTTTATCATCCCCATCTTTTCCCTGAAATAATCAAACTTTGTTCTTCCAAGGGCCTTGGTGAGGATGTCTGCCACCTGTTCTCCTGTAGGAGTGTAGCTCAACTGTACAACTCCTCGTTGGACACAGTCTCTGACAAAGTGACACCGGATATCAATATGCTTTGACTGATCGTGAAACACTGGATTCTCAGAGAGCTTGATGCAACTCTGATTATCACACATGATCCTGGTCACCTCCATCTTTCTTTTGAATAGGTTCACAAGCAGTTTTCTAAGCCATATGGCCTCGCATGAAGCTGTGCTTGCAACCATATATTCTGCCTCAACTGAGCTCAGAGATACATACTTCTGTTTCCTACTGCACCAGGAGGTCATTCCTGATCCAGTGTTGAAACAATACCTAGATAAGATAAGATAAGATAATTTTATTAATGTCCAACATATGACCATAATAGGTCAACGGGACCGTCGGTTACAATGATTACATCATGCCAAGTCGGTGGACCAAACAGACCCCCACTTAACATTTCTTTTAAAAAGCAGAAAATACATCTATGATCTAAGTAAATGTAAATGTAGAAGCTAGAAGCTCTCGGCTTCGAAATAAAGCACTACGATGAAGCAGAGAAGGAAAAGAAGAAGAAGAAGGGGGGAAGGAGTCTCCTGTCTAGTCCCTACTCCTAACATCCGAGGTCGAGAGAAGAAAACTGAGAGAAGCTTGTCAAAGTTCGCTGTCCTGTGGGCATACTGGGTTGTCGCTATTATTGCCTGAAAGTTCTAGGGCGCCTCCCAGGGGTGGATCCAATCCTGGATCGCTGGTGCAGTCTGGTGGGTCGGCCCCCCTGGGATCGCACTGATTTGGTCTCAGTGTCTGTGGGTCGGTCAATGGTTCTTTTGGTGCCCCGCGTTGATGGTAGCACCCTAAAGAAGTCTGTGATCTTCTGTGTGGTGTCCGATCTGGTGGGGGGCTGAAGAAAACGGGCCCGAAATCTGAAGACCTCCTGGAGATAAAGTACAAGGCATCTCGGATCAACATATCTGAGGAAGTTGGTCAAAGTTTGAGAGGACCTTAAGAGACAGTGGAAACGATCTCGAATCTCGTAGTATGCAGGGGATCCGAAGATGAAGTGTGTCTCTATCTCTATCTCCTGTAAGTGACAGAGCTGGCAAATCCTATCTGCCCTATCGATGTGGTGATCTATTTCCACCCGGAGTCTGTGAGACCCAACTCTGAGCTACCTGAGGGGGATTCTAAGGGCATGCATCCAATGCTGGAATGTGTACTGGGGTCTGATGATGAGCCCATCCCTGATCTCCAGGCAATGCTCCGCGTAGAAGGCCATTTTTGGACGCAACCCATTGGGAGGATTGGTCCATGTAGTCTGAATGTATCATCTGTAAATATCCTCCTTAATGATTCTATTCAGCTCTTGCTAGAGGTACTTTTCTCATCTACTGAACTTCTAGCCCAATCTGCATCAGTGAATCCACTCAATCTAATATCCTTACACCTGATGTACATGAGTCTATAATCGATTGTTCCCTGTATATATTTGAGAACATGTTTGGCTGTTGCTTAGTGCGACCTCTTCGGCTCCTCCATGCACTGACTAACGCTGTTGACAACATAACAAATGTCCGACCTGGTATTGACCAGATACATCAGGGACCCTATTAGCTGCTTGTATAAGGTGGGATCAACATCCTTGTCTTCTGATGCATCAACTTTCTTCCAGTTGGTGATCATTGGAGTAGCCATGGGTCTACAATCCTCCATCCTGAATCTCTTCAGAATTTCTGTAGCATATCTCCCTTGTCCAAGTAAGATCTCCCCCTTCTGTTGCCATACTTCCAACCCCAGGAAATAATGCATCTGTCCCAAATCCTTCATGTCAAATTATGTGGCTAGATTCTTCTTGCAGTCCTCGATGAACTTGGATGATCCTGTTAGAAGAGATCATCCACATATAATATGAGGATTAGAGGCTCATTTTCTACAACCAGATAGTAGAGATTTGGATTTGTGTCACTCTTTGAAAAATCCCATCTTCTGCAAGTAGCCATCAATTCAACCATACCATGCTCTAGGTGTCTGTTTCAACCCATACAAGGCTTTCTTCAATCTACATACAAGAGACTTCTTCTCATGTGTCTCAAAGCCTTCTGGTTGTTCAATGTATACCTCCTCTTCTATCACCCCGTTCAGAAATGTCATTTTAACATCCATCTGATGAATCTCCCATCCCATCTGTGCTGTAAGAGATATCACGGTTCTAATAGATGTATGCCTGGCTACTGGGGCGAAGGTCTCTTCGTAATCAATTCCTTCCTTCTCAGCATACCCCTTAGCCACGAACTTGGCTTTGTATTTTTCCACACCACTGTTTGCAGCGTATTTAATCTTGTAGATCCATCTCGAACCTACCATTGATCTGTCTTGAGGCCTTGGCACTACCTCCCAAACATCGTTCACCATTATGGAGTTGTACTCCTCTACCATTGCATCCAACCAAACCTGATGTTGAGCAGCCTCTTGAAAACTGGTAGGCTCCCCCATCCTGAGCAAGTAATGCCTAATATCTATCTGGCTTTTTTTGCTCCCTCTTATTGTTCCTTGGTGCACTAATGAAATCCTCTGCGTCTCACAGAATCTGACGAAGTCCCCTGTTCGTTCTTCCTCTGCCAGCAGGTGCTTCTGTTAGCTGCTCCTCCTCCTGTGATTCTTCTTGATCCGAGGAAGAATTCTTTACTTCCGTTGGTTGAAGAGGTTTGACCAACGGCTCCTCTTTTGACTGCTCCTAGGAAGGCATTTCTTGAGATTTTTTAAAAGCCCTGTCCTCCATGAACCTCACATCTTGTCAAACTACTACCTTCCTGCTCCTTGGAAGATAGATTTTGTATGCCTTAGCGTTCTCGCTGTATCCCACTAGATATCCTTTCTCTGCAGTTTGATCCAGCTTCTTCCTCTTTTCCTCGGGTATGCGGCAATATGCTAAGCTCCCAAATATCCTGAAATGACTGACTTCAAGCGTCTTCCCTGTGAAGACTTTCTCTGGAGTAATCTTGCCCAATGCTCGATGAGGAGTTCTATTTTGAACATAGACTGTCGTGTTGCATGCTTCTATCCTAATCATACATCATGGCCCTAGCTGCTTCTACGATAGTCCTGTTCTTCCTTTCTGCTACTCCATTCTTCTTCGGATTGTAAGGAGTTGTCCACTCTCTTCTGATGCCCTCCTTAGCACAAAAATCAGTGAAGTCCTTATCGACATACTCTCCACCATTATTTGAACGCAAAACCTTTATTTTCTTCCCAGTCAGATAAAACTTCGTGCTTGGTTTTCAGAAAATAAATCGAGGTTTTCCTTGAGTGGTCATCAATGAAGGTGAGGAAGTACTCGGCACCACTAAGAGCTTTAATGGACATAAGTCCACAGATATCTAAGTATATCAATCCTAGTACACTCTTGGCCCTGTTTTTACTTCTAGGAAATGCTGCTTTAACATACTTTCCCAGAGCACATCCTCTGCATACATCATCTTGTTCCGTACTAAGATCCAGAACCCCTGTTACAGTGTTTCTGAGAATTCTCAGAGCTCCATGGTGCAAATGTCCCATTCTTTTGTGCCATAGTTCATTCAAATCCTTGTCTCCATGACTGCCTATTAGTGCCATTGGTGATTCTAGTTGTAGTCTGTACAACCTGTTACTTTTGATCCCAATCTGCACTTTAGTTTCTTCTATTTGTTAACTAACTAAAAAAATTATTTAAATTGTAATAGCAACAACACTAACAAAACAATTTAATAGTTATCAATTGTGCAAATTATATATATCCATAAAATAGGAGAATATTAAATTAAGATAAGTATCATTAACAACATTAAGTTCTAATTATTATATGAAAAATAATAAAAAGAAAGTTCAATTAATAATACATACAAGTTTCAGTTAGAAAACAAAAATTTGTAAGCTTGCAACATTAAATATTAATGTCAATATTAAAAATTAAACATTAACAATCTTGTAATCAACAAAAACTAATTAGTTATGAAGATAACAATTAGTTAGTTGACCATCATTAATAACATGAGGTCATAACATTTAATTTTAACTTTAATCATTTAATCAACAACTAAAAATACAATTATCAAAAAAGTCTAAAAATCATCAATAAAAATAAAAAATTAATAATAAAATCAAATAATTAAACTAAATCTATTTCATAGCATTATCAAACTTGTCGGCCCCATGCTTTCCCATCCCAACCTTGTCCTCTATTTATTACCCCATTAATCTCTGACTTATTCACTCATCAAATCCTAATGATGAACCACAGAGGTTGGTTCGAAATGTCGATTACAAAAAGCATGAATGCGATGAATCCGGAAGATATCACCACACAAAATACAATATTGTGGAAGAAATAAAAACACTGGAAGAATAGATGCACACATAATAAACACTGCTATTTTTGGACCAATGTCCCCAAAAAAAACCAACTTGGGAAAACCAGTGCAACAATTGAGGGTTTGATTATTATGTAGTAGTAAATCTAAGTACAAATCTATGGAAGCTCGAATCTAGCGTTCCATACAAAGAAAATAACTGGCAAACGTCTAGTGAGAAAAATCTCACTTCCACTGATGATCTGACACTGACCTTAGCTTAAGATGAGCTGCCCCTTGCTGCATCTGCGTCAGCCTAATGGGACCAGCGTCTCTCTCACTGTGCGGATCAACTGCTGCTCCGGAAAATCGATCTTTTGTCTCTCCAAGCTCCCACTCTGGCTCCTTCCTCTGAAACTCGATTTCTCCTCGGCAATTATGGATCTCCCTTTGAAGCTTTGCGTTGTCTCTCTGCAATGTGTTAGCCTCTCTGTGGAGTACGTTGTCTCTCTGCTATGCACTCACCAGACTGGAAAACTTCCTTTCGGCCTTACTATCCCTGCCCCTCTCTCATTGCTTCGAAACTATTGAATCACCTCCAACAACTCACAGCTGCTACTCTGGAGTTCGATTTCCCAACAATATTGACTTCCTGGTGGCTCCAAGTGTGTTCTCCAACCCCCATCAAATTTCTTCTTATAATCTCTTGTTGAGACATCAGCGGCCAAGATTAAAACATAATCATTGGCTAAGATTAACTAGAACTCGATCCATGTCTTCTTCTAGAAGATTCTCACCATCACTTAATTAATACCCTTTAATTAATCAATTTTCCTAAGTTTAGACTTAGGCACCATTAAAAAAAGATTAATTATTTTCATTAAGTCATCCCTAGGTGGAATTTTCAGAAACGATTTCTGGGTTTTGGAGAATACATGTATTCTAGCCTGTCCACCAAATTTCGTGGCTAGAACACATCCGATGCTACAAAAATCAACAAAGACTTGGATCCATTTCGAGTTAATCTTAGCCATTGATTATGTTTTAATCTTGGTCGTTGAAGCCTCAACGAGAGATTATAAGAAGAAATTCGATGGGGGTTGGAGAACACATTTGAGAGACAAGGAATTCGATTTCGTTGGGAAATCAAACTCCAGAGTAGCAATAGTCAGTTGTCGGAGGTGGTTCAATGAAGTCGAAGCAATGAGAGAGGGGCAAGGATAGTAAGGCTGGAAAGAAGTTTCTCCAATCCGGTGAGTGCATAGCAGAGAGTGCCGCAGAGAGGCAGCGTAGAGCTTCAGAGGGAGATCCATATTTTGCTGAGGAGAAGTCAAAATTCAGTGCCAAAAGCTGGAGTGGGAGCCCGAAGGCTAGGAGGATCGATTTTCCAAATAGCCATTGATCAGTTAGTGAGACAGACGTTGGTTCGAGTTGTGGGATGCAGATCTGCGTAGGCTGACGCAGTGACTGCACAAAGGCAACAAGGGGTAGCTCATCTTGAGCCAAGGTCAGTGTCGGATCACCGATGGGAGTGAGATTTTTCTCACTAGATCTCTTGTCAGTTATTTCTCTGTATGGAAAGCTAGATTTGAGCTTCCATAGATTTTTACTCAGATTTACTACTACATAATAAATAAAACCCTCAGTTGCTGCACCGGTTTTCCCAAGTTGGGTTTTTCCAGGGACATTGGTCCAAAAATAACAGTGTTATTTATGTTTGTAATTCTATTCTTCCAGAATTATTTTTCTTCCGTAGTATTGTATTTGTGAAGGTTGCAGCGTATTAGTTTCGATATTTACCGCAGGATGCGGTAAATAATTTGTTCAGTTAATTAACAAATTGAAGAAACTAAATTAGTTGCTGTAGTAGGATTTAGGATTTCTGAATTTTCACACCCAAAACACTAATTGAAAGCACATGATTGTGAAATGGTTAAAGCACTTGCTGATAGATGATCCATCTTCCTTCAAGAAGGAATGCTGAATGGTAGAGAATGGCATAGAGAAATCTGACCAGAGTGAAGTCGAGGATCTTGGCATCATGTCATGTGTTGATTGGCTGGCTAGCTATCTCAGGAGGAGAAAATTTCTATCCTATGGGTTACTCACTTTTTGGTGGGTAACAGGCCTCATTCATCACCTTGAGCCATTCTTATAGAATATCCTTTTGATGAGCTTTCTAGGGAAGCCTCCCTTATGGTGCAAACACCACTGAATATCTGGCAAAAGGCTACTAAGGTGGCAATGGTAGCTGATCCCTTTTTGTGCTAAGGTCTAGATGTGTCTAGTGATGCTTTGCACTAGGCCTGCTAGATTTTGCGGCAACAGGGCCTTGGTATTATTGTTCTCGTAATCAATCTTGCAACACTTGTTTGCTAATTTTCATGTTTCCAATTAATTGAAGAGTAGATGCTGAAATAAATTCTTGGCATGGAAAAATTGCCATTTTTATAAAAAAATAGGCGCTATGAATGTTTGGAACAAATTGTGAGTCTGCAGATCTTTTCTTATTTTTGAAAAATCACCTACCAGGGCGATTTTCTCAGCATAAACTTAGAAATTGAGGCTCTGTTGCCTATATTCATTCTTTTTTGTTTGAAGGAGGGAGAACTTACCTTTTGTGTGTTGCTAGAGAGGAAAGCTGGTGTTACATAGATAAATTCATGGATTTTAATTTATCTGGAAAAAAGCAAGTTGTATACTTTTTTTATTGTTTGCTGATATTTTCCAATTTCAGAGCTTTTCCTTGGTCAATGATTTGGAACATTAGACTGTAACGAATAAAATATATATAAATAATGGAAAATAATGTGAATGATAATAAGCATAAATAATGATTAGTTAATTAGTAATTCGGTTGAAAAGGCATGTTTAAATGAGACATGACTCTTCGTGAAGAGACACTTGCCAAATATAAAAGCAAGCCTCTCATTCTCATTGTAAATCATAATCATTCTTATTCATATATTTAATATAATATTTATATCCTCAATGGATAACTTCATATTCCAAATCTTCTAGAGTAATTAATTTATAGAAGAAACTTTGTTCGATTCATTTGGTATCAGAGGAGTCGATCCTCTGGCCGCTCCACCGTTGCACAAAGTCGTGTTCTTCGATCTAGGTATTTGACCGTCAAATTCATCAACATTGTTGTCGTTGAAGTGTTTCGCCACAAGAATTTGGAGATTCTCCATTCCACCATGAGGCCTTTGGCCATTTAAAAAAAAAAATTACAAGGATTACAAAAAAAAAATACGGAAAACCTAATATATATATATATATATATATATATATATATATATATATAAGAAAAGGAAAAAAAAATAGAATAAAAAAAAAGAGAGAGAGAGGAGAAAAAAAGGTTTTATATAAAAAAAATTATATTTAAAATAGAGAAAAAAAGAGTCAAGATAAAGAGAATATTAATAAATAAAAAAATCAATATATATCGGAAGAATATATATATATATATATATATATATATATATATAATGAAAATAAAAACAGAAACAAAACAACAAAAATCAAAACCTTACCTTGTCGTTATCGCATCCAATAAAAAAAAAAGAGGAAAATATTTGGAAACATATATATCTATATATATATATATATATAGAAAAGGTATTTATCATATATATATATATAGCATTAATTAATTAAAAATAAATAAATAAATAAATTTATACAAAAAAAGGGGAAGATTAAAAAAATATATATATAAAGGTGAATTCCGAGATTCAAATAAGTAACAAAGTTTTGAAGTTTTATAAAAGGAATTACTTAAAAAAAAAAAATCCCAAGTTCATCTTAACAAAGTAAAGAAGTCAACCATTGACGATAAAGAAATTGAGTGTAGTTCAGAAATGAAAGAGGGAAGATTTTCTAAAACTTTTAGTAAATGTGTTGATACACTATTTAAAATCAAAGCATCACTCGCAGGAAGAGATATCATAATCTCTATCAGTCCTACTGAAAAAAGTAATTATGTTAGTCCTAAATGTGCTAACCAATTGATGATTCCTGAATCAAATATAGTTGAAACGAATATTTTTGGTGAATATGACATAAGCAATCTACACCTAAGTATTGGAGATTACACTTTTACCTCGCAATTCAGCGTGAAAACCTTATTTTTTGACGATAGTGACATTGTTTTGGGATCACCTTGGATGGAAACTCTAGGATCTGTTATCTTAAATACGAAAAAAAAGAAGAAGTTTTTAACATTTTCTTACAAGAAGAAGAAAATAACACTCCAAGATATTACGCTGAAACCAAATTCAGTAACACCAGAAGATATATCAGATATTTCAAAAGTAATTTCTCAGGAAAGTAAAAAAGTATTACAATATATGCAAAATGAAATTGACAAAATCATTGTTGACAAAAATGAAGAAGTTTCTCAACTTAAAAACCATAGTGAAAAATTACGGACGCAAATTAAGAAACTTAAGAAGGATAAGACATCATTAGAAAACAAGGTACAACAACTTATCGAGAAGGAAGCATCAAATGTAGGAATTCAAGTTGATGACAAAACAACGAATACCGATCCAGTGAATATCACAACTCAAGAAGAAGACAAGAAAGTTGAGGAAAATACAAACTTAGAAGTTGCAATTCAGACAGTGAACATCCCCAGTGAATGTTCCATAACCAACTTAACAACATCTTCGCCAGAAGAAAATCTAAAAATTGCCACATGCCCAATAAGGGAAAGTAAAGTCCCATATCGGCATCCGAATCACGAGAGTAGAAAAATCAACCAAGCTACGTATCGGGACCATTCAGACCAGAAACAACAAATTGGCGTTTTAGAGAATAATGACATAAATTCAATCTCGCCTTATGCTGACAAGTCATTACAAAATTCCAGTGATTAGAATATTCCACAGAAGATTAATCTGGGATGGTTTGATCCCTTCTCAGTGCGACAATTTTGTTTGTCACTTAGAAGATCATATCAGCTTGTATCAACGAAGATGATTGTCCCAAGAAAGAAAGTCATTTGAAGCCGAAAAAAGAGATCAAGCCTTTTTCATCGACAAGCGTTGAGGACAAAGCTTTTTGAGGAAGAAGGCAATGTAACGAATAAAATATATATAAATAATGGAAAATAATGTAAATGATAATAAGCATAAATAATGATTAGTTAATTAGTAATTAGGTTGAAGAGGCATGTCTAAATGAGACATGACTCTTCGTGAAGAGACACTTGCTAGATATAAAAGCAAGCCTCTCGTTCTAATTGTAAATCATAATCATTCTTAATCTTATTCATATTTTCTAATATATATTCTTGTATCTCAAATGGAGATCTTTATATTCCAAGGCTTCTGAAGTAATTAATTTATAGAAGGAACTTTGTTCGCTTCACAGACAAGCCATACTGCTTGCAATATTTCCCTTGCAATTGTCTATCTTTACCGACCTTTGATATTTTCTTTGATTATGTTGATATATTTAAACAATGCTATTGATATACTTACTCTTGCTTTACGTTAGAGACCACCTTTCATGGATTGCCATGTACTTACAAGTTCTAAGTGTTGTGGTGGTTTCTATATTGCAGTGTAGTGTTTCTTCCATCATCAATGTAAGCTTGAGATGAACAGCTTAAATATGGGTTTTATATTGGTGACTTAGAAGTGATTTGAGTAGATTTTTGATCTTATGGAGCATGCCTAAAGAAAATTTCCTAACATACTGAATGTTTTCTTTCACTATCAGCCAGCACACCTTTTAGATGATGCAGTTTCTGCTACCAAAAAGCTTGGAGAAAAGCGGGCTCTGCAAGAGTCCTATTTATTCCGTTCACTTCTTTCAAGCAATACTCAACTTGCATTTGGGTCAGATTGGCCGGTAAATATTCCAAAACTGTTGTTTAATTCCCTTGTGCATAAGAGCATTCCAATGCTTTCCATACTAATTTCAGTCATTAAAATAAGTATGTCTAAACATGTATATTATTATATTACCAATGTAGTTGGAGCACACCTTTTTCGATGCAGTATCAGTGATCTCAATAGAATTCATAAGATTGTTATGCATACAAGTGCATTACAGATCAAGTTGGTATAATGGATGTATAAAGATACCAGTTTGTATTGAACTCTTTCCTCTCAGGTTGCAGATCTTAATCCTTTAAAAGGAATAGAAGCAGCCACAAAAAGAATGGCTTCTGATTGGCAGAGACCATGGATTGAATCTGAATGCATCACAATGGATGCTGCACTATATGCGTAAGAGCTTTTTTCCCCTTTCATAATACAATTTCAGTTCCCTAAGTTCTATGTTTGAAAGGGTGGAACATTGTCCAATTTATAGTTTTATATTATTCCATAATGTCTTCTCCACAAGCAATGAAGCATGGTGAGGTTGGTAATTCAAATTAATTGTACCATAATGAATATTTATTTACACACACACACTCACATTGTACACACTTATACATGTTTGTGGAAAATAATTTTCAGTGTTGATATATAATGGTCATTATTTATTGTAGTTTGACTGTGACAAGTATGCATATCAGGTGTCAAGCTAGGATGTTGAAAAGTTATTAGGAAGTGTTAGCACAAAAATTTACCCTTTTGGAAAGTGAAAATTTGGTAGATCTGTAATAGAAAATTCCAGTGCGACATCTAGAAAAATTCACCTTATTGTGTCACTCTTAAACTTAAAGAGAACACGAGAGACAAGTGAGAGAATATAGATGAGCAAGAGATGTATTAGTTTTTAATGTATATCAAATTACATAAGATGGTGTCATATATAGTTAGGAAATTCCGTTACTCTCATTAGAAAACTGTCACCTAATTAATAACTATTTACCTAATCAATAATTAGATATGTAGCCTATTTACCTAACTATTTGTGTTTTTTTGGCTAAGTCGGCCCTTAAACTGGGTTTTTTGCTTGGTTCAACCTGGTTGCCTAAAGAACTGGCCGTTTTGACAGACTTCCAGTTCATGCTGACTGGTTTTTAAAACTATGACTCCATCATACTCAGTCTCTTTGACCATGGCCCTCAGCCATGAAGTCTTTTCTCCTTTGTTCCATCATTATTCACATGGCACCTATCAATTGAAAGGTGGACCAAGGACATGTCACTTCCCCTTGGGGGTTGAGAACACCTAATAAGATTGTCTATTAACCACTCCTACCTAGGGAGGTAACACCATTGTGTGACTAAGCCCCAAATCTTGGAAGAGGAGCCTTATATGTGTTGGAAAAAGTAACTGTGTTCAGTCTTCAATAATGTACTTGAGTCATTATGTAATGTACTTGTCAAAAGAATAAAGAAAAGAATTTTTATTATTATTGTTGTGACTTATCAAAGCATGGGTTTCATGCTTGAGTGACCATGTTTTAGGTCAAGTCCCCATTGAGGACTTTTAGGATTTATTCTCAGTCTATAGAGTTATTGTACATTTAAAGAGACCCTCCTTGGGCTTTTGAATCATGTAAAAAGGTTAAGTATTGAGTCAAATATGAATTATGTAACCTCCACACCATGTCAGCCTAAGAGAAGATCAAGTCGGCCTAAGGACCCTATTTGACCCCACAAGAAGCCTATAAAAAGAAGCACATCAAATTAATTTGGAGCATCACTTCTCATCAAGTTCGAATTCTCTCTACTGGGTAGAAGTGCAAAAATCTTGTTGTTGGGTAGAAGTGTGAAGTGGGTAGCTGGGAAAGTCTATTGCCGGGAAGCCAAAGTGAATGTGAGTTTGGGTGAGTCTAAGGAGTCAAGGAAAATCAAAATTTTGGTGGTGGTCTCTCTCTGTTTCATGCTCTGGATTGGGATATCGAAGTCTTCCAAGTTGAACTGCTGCCAGAAGCTATTAGCTGCTGCAAGTTGCTGCATAGTCGAAGTTGTTGGGAAGAGGTCAATCTTCTACAGGCTGACTTGGTGTGGAGGGAAGGTCTGGTCAAGGTCTAGGGTGAAGAGTCTCAAAGAATACTATTGAAAGGAAGAATTACTTTGAATGGGTTTTCCCCTCGAGGGGGGTTTTGCCCTGACATGTGCCTACATCTTGTGTCCATTGTTTTATGTGTTGCTGCTTTTGGTAATTGCTTGATGAACTAAAGAAAGAAGATATAAAGAATTGTAATAATAAGAAACATCACAAGTAATTATCAAGATCAAGAAAATCTTTGCTGCCTTTCTAATTTTCCAACAATATGAAGTGTTAGTTTGCCCATTTCTTTCAAACTTGGTTCACTTAGATGCAATAATGATTAATGTACCTAATGTTGAAATTTGTAGCACTAGATATTGTTTGTAATTGACAATTGGTTCCATCTATAGGTCTGGGCAACTTAATTGGGATTGTTGATTTGGGGTAGCATCGGATGTGCTCTAGCCATGAAAATTGGTGGAGAGGCTAAAGCACATGAGATCTTCAAGACCCAGAAATGGTTTGGACAGATTCTACCCGGTTTGGGAGATATTAATATAATTAATATTTTTAATGGAGTTCCTAAGTCTAAGCTTAGAAAAAATAAAATATTAATGGGTATTACTATAAAACTAGGTTAGAAGGTTCCAAAAGTCATGGATCAAGCCAAATCTTATCTTAACCGTTGATTAGAGATTTAATCTCGGCCGTTGAAGGAACAACAGGAAAAGTATAAGAAGACGCTTGAGGGTCAGTTGGAGAACACACTAAGGGAGACCAATCAGTTTGATTTCTGGAGCGGGGTTAGCTGAGAAATTCGAACTAGTGGTTTGGAGAGTAGTAAGAGGCAGTGGGTATGGAATGGAGAGTCAGGAACAGCACCAGATGACCAACGCAGAGGTTAGAGAGGCAGATGCAGAGGCAACAAAACTGTGCAGTCACTGGAGGGCCTGCATGAGTGACGCAGAGAGGGCCAGTGCTGATGCAGAGAGGTAGGATCTGACGCAGAGGGTCTGGGAGTTGCGCAGAGGCCAGCAAGCCTGCCACTAAGACTGGGATAAGTGCTGGAGAATTTTTTTCTCTATTGGGTAAGCCAGTTTGGCACCTAGTGGTACTGAAGAATTGCTGAATAATAAAAATCCTCCTTTGTTGCATCGGTTTTCCTGCATCGGATTTTTTTTAGGGGACAATTGTCCAAAATATCTATGTTGATGTGTCTGATTCTTGTGCATGTATTTGTTTCTGTATTATGGTGTGATATCTGCAGCAGAATTTATTTTAATGTTTACTGAAGGGTTTCATAAATAACTTATTAGGAAATAAGTAGGTAAAATAAATGAGTTGTTGCAGTGATAGAATTTTCACATGGTATCAGAGCAAGTAATCAGAGACAGGAAGGGAAAATCAATTATGGGTCGAGACCATGATGCAGAGGCATCTACATCAGGAGACTCGCACAGATTTTCAGAAAATTGCACAAGAGATAGTAATTTTGATTTCTCTATGTTAGCTTCCAGGCTAGAAGAAGAAGTGGCTTGTGTGACCAGCTCTGCTTCATCAGAGGTATGGTATATAGACAGTGGAGCCTCTTGGGAATAAGGCAAAGTGTACTGCAGTAAAGAAGGTTACCATAGTTTTTCAAACTGAAATGGGAGAGCAGTTCCGTGCTACCAATGTGCTGCATGTACCAGGATTGGGGATGAACTTACTTTCCGTGTCACAACTTCAAGGCAAAGGCTATGACGTTTTCTTCATCCAGGAGAAAATATACGTCAAACAACAAAGCTGGAAAAAGAAAGTGCAGATTGGGATCAGAAGTAACAGGTTGTATAGACTACAACTAGAATCACCAATGGCACTAATAAGCAGTCATGGAGACAAGGATTTGAATGAACTATGGCATAGAAGAATGGGACATTTGCACCATGGGGCTTTGAGAATTCTCAGAGAGACTGTAACTAGAGTTCCGAATCTGAGTACAAAACGAGATGATGTATGCAGAGGATGTGCTCTGGGAAAGTATGCCAAAGAAACATTTCCTAGAAGTAAAAATAGGGCCAAGAGTGTACTAGGATTGATACACTTAGATATTTGCGGACCTATGTCCACTAAAGCTCTCAGTGGTACCGATTACATCATCACCTTCATTGATGACCGCTCAAGAAAAACATGGATTTATTTTCTGAAAACCAAGGATGAGTTTTCTATCAATTCAAAGAGTTCAAGGCTCTGGTGGAGAATCTCACTGGGAAGAAAATAAAAGTTTTGTGCTCTGATAATGGTGGAGAGTATGTCGATAAGAACTTCACTGATTTTTGCGCTAAGGAGGGCATCAGAAGAGAGTGGATAGCTCCTTACAATCCGGAGCATAATGGAGTAGCAGAAAGGAAGAACAGGACTATCTTAGAAGCAACTAGGGCCATGATGTATGATCAGGATATGCCAAAATTCCTGTGGGCAGAAGCATGCAACACGACAGTCAGAATAAGACTCCTCATTGAGCATTGGGCAAGATTACTCCAGAGAAAGTCTTCACGGGGAAGACGCCTGAAGACAGTCATTTTGAGATATTTGGGAGCTTAGCATAATTGCCACATACCCAAGGAAAAGAGGAAGAAGTTGGATCAAACTGCGGAGAAAGGATATCTAGTGGGATATAGCGAGAACGCTAAGGCGCACAGAATCTATCTTCCAGGGAGCAGGAAGGTAGTAGTTCGATGAGATGTGAAGTTCATGGAGGACAGGGCTTTCAGAAAATTTTGAGAAATGCCTTCCGAGGAGCAGTCAAAAGAGGAGCCGTTGGTCAAACCTCTTCAACCAACGGAAGTAAAGAATTCTTCCTTGGATCAGGAAGAATCACAGGGGGAGGAGGAGCTAATAGAAGCACCTGCTGGCAGAGGAAGAAGGAGCAGGGAGCTTCGTCAGATTCTGCGGGATGCAGAGTATTTCATCAATGAACCAAGGAACAATAAGAGGGAGCCAAAACAACTAGATATATTTCAAAGCATTAGTAGCTCAAGATGGGGAGCCTGCCAGTTTTTAGGAGGCTGTTCAATATCAAGTTTGGTTTGATGCGATGATAGAGGAGTACAACTTCGTAATGGTGAACGATGTTTGGGAGGTAGTGCCAAGGCCTCAAGACAGATCGGTGGTAGGTTCGAGATGGATCTACAAGATTAAATATGCTGCAAACGACAGTGTGGAAAAATACAAAGCCAGGTTTGTGGCTAAGGGGTATGCTCAGAAGGAAGGAATTGACTATGAAGAGACCTTTGCCCCAGTAGCCAGGTATACATCTATTAGAACTGTGATATCTCTTGCAGCACAGATGGGATGGGAGATTCATCAGATGGATGTCAAAATGACATTTCTGAATGGGGTGATAGAAGAAGAGGTATACATTGAACAACCAGAAGGCTTTGAGACACATGAGAAGAAGTCTCATGTATGTAGATTGAAGAAAGCCTTGTATGGGCTGAAACAGGCACCTAGAGCATGGTATGGTCGAATTGATGGCTACTTGCAGAAGATGGGATTTGTCCAGAGTGACGTGGATCCAAATCCCTACTATTTGGTTGTAGAGAATGAGCCTCTAATCCTAGTATTATATGTGGATGATCTCTTCCTGACAGGATCATCCAGGCTCATCGGGGACTGCAAGAAGAATCTAGCCACAGAATTTGACATGAAGGATTTGGGACAGATGCATTATTTCCTGGGGTTGGAAGTTTGGTAGCAAAAGGGGGAGATCTTCCTTGGACAAGGGAGATATGCTACAAAAATTCTGAAGAGATTCAAGATGGAGGATTGTAGACCCATGGCTACTCCAATGATCACCAACTGGAAGAAAATTGATGCATCAGAAGACAAGGATGTTGATCCCACCTTATACAGGCAGCTCATAGGGTCCCTGATGTATCTGGTCAATACCAGGCCAAACATTTGTTACGCTGTCAACACCCTCAGTTAGTTCATGGTGGAGCCGAAGAGGGCGCATTGGGCAGTAGCCAAACATGTTCTCAGATATATACAGAGAACAGTCGATTATGGACTCTTGTACACCAGGAGTAAGGATATCAGATTGAGTGGATTCACTGATGCAGATTGGGCTGGAAGTTCTTTAGATCAGAAGAGTACCTCTGGGTATTGTTTCAACATTGGATCAGGAATGACCTCCTGGTGCAAAGCGTCACTAGACACATCTAGACCTCAGATCAGCTGAGGCAGAATATATGGCTGCAAGCACAACTTTGTGCGAGGCCATATGGCTTAGAAAACTGCTTGTGAACCTATTCAGAAGAAAGATGGAGGTGACCAGGATCATGTGTGATAATCAAAGTTGCATCAAGCTCTCTGAGAATCCAGTGTTTCACGATCAGTCAAAGGATATTGATATCTAGTGTCACTTTGTCAGAGATTGTGTCCAACGAGGAGTTGTACAGTTGGGCTACGCTCCTACAGGAGATCAGGTGGCAGACATCCTTACCAAGGCCCTTGGAAGAACAAAGTTTGATTATTTCAAGGAAAAGATGGCGATGATAAAGAATCCATTTCAGTAGCAGAAATGGGGGTGATGTTGCAATGCAGTAGCAGTCAGCAGTGGCACGATGTAGCATGATGAGAAAATGTTGTAGTGTAGATGCAGTGTTGGGAAGAAGGACCAACAGCAGCATGGATGCAGAGGGAGTTGCAGTGTAGATGCAGTGTTGGGAGAAAGGACCAGTAGCAGCACAGATGCAGAGGGAGCTATTGTACGGATGCAATAGTGGTAGTGGTAGAGCCATGGGCAGTAGTACAGGATGCAGCAGTGTAGAGGATGTTGGGCGGAGAGGCCTAGCATCAGCACAGGTACCGGTGCCGTATAGTCAGAGTGATGCTCAGTATGGAGTATTACTAAAGCACAATCCTTGCTAAGAGGGAGTGTTGATTTGGGGTAGCATCGAATGTGCTCTAGCCATGAAAATTGGTGGAGGCTAAAGCACATGAGATCTCCAAGACCCAGAAGTGGTTTGGACAGATTGTACCCGATTTGGGAAATATTAAAATAATTAATATTTTTAATGGAGTTCCTAAGTCTAAACTTAGGAAAAATAAAATATTAATGCGTATTAATATAAAACAGGGTTAGAAGGTTCCAAAAGTCATGGATCAAGACAAATCTAATCTTAGCCATTGATTAGAGATTTAATCTCGGCCGTTGAAGGACCAGCAGGAAAAGCATAAGAAGAGGCTTGAGGGTTAGTTGGAGAACACACTGAGGGAGACCAGTCAATTCGATTTCTGGTGCAGGGTTAGCTGAGAAATTCGAACTAATGGTCTGGAGAGCAGCAAGAGGTAGCAGGTATGGAACAGAGAGTCAGGAACAACACTAGAGGACCAGCACAGAGCCTATCAGGCAGACGCAGAGGCAACAAAACTGTGCAGTCACTAGAGGGCCTGCATGGGTGACACAGAGAGGCCCAATGCTAATGCAGAGGGTCTGGGAGTTGTGCAGAGGCCAGCAAGCCTGACGTTGAGACTGGGAGAAGTGTTGGAGAATTTTTTTCTCTGTTGGGTAAGCCAAATTGGCACCCAGTTGTACTGAAGAATTGTTGAATAATAAAAATCCCCCTTTGTTGCACCGGTTCTTCCGCATTGGGTTATTCTGGGGACAATTGTCCAAAATATCTACGTTGAAGTGTCTAATTCTTGTGTATGTATTTGTTTCTGTATTATGGTGTGATATATGCAGCAAAATTTATTTTAATGTTTATTGAAGGGTTTCATAAATAACTTATTGGGAAATAAATAGGTAAAATAAATTAGTTGCTGCAGTGATAGAATTTTCACAGGGATCTTGTCCTCTAGTGGAACGTATTGATGCCTATAGGTGAGGCGTTGGAAGCCATGGGCTTCTGGACAATTGTAGAGCAGCATTTGTAGATTTATCTAATGATGTATCACCCAATCAAGAATATTTAAGATTCAAGAAATCTAGACAAAAAGATGTTACTAATAGTTTATCAAGAATGAATATGGAGAGAGCAAAATTTCTAATTCGAAACATACCTCTTGTTTCTTAACAAACCTTGTAATTCCAATGCTTTTTCTTGTGAAACCTTCTTCCATGTTCCTTGATTATTTGGCAAGTCTTTTGTAAACAAAAATATGACTAGAAGTGTGATTAGTATTTAATATAAACAAACTTCGATAAGTAAGGGAAACCAAATATAAAAGACAATACAAGGAGTAAGATACTTATATTTGGAAGTTGGTAAGGACTCCTTCCAAGCTTGAGGGATGCAAGGGATAAAGTCACTAATAGTTCCTAGCAAATAGGTCTTTGATTTTGGGTCCTTCCGTCATGTTCTTCTTTGATGAAACTTCTTTGGCAAAGTTTGCTTGATCTTTGTCCCTTCTTTCATTGCCCTTTAGACTTCTTTATTTCTTTGTAGACATCTTCACTTTTCCTTTTACTAGATCCAAGACTTTATTCTTTTTGAGGATGAGATTTATCCTCTTCTTCCAAGCATTGTAATTGAATGATTCTTTTAATTTGTTCTCTTCCTTTATTGTGTTAGGCATTGCCCTTGAAGATAGTAAGATTATTTCCTTATAAGATCTCCTTATATGATCCTTTAATCAACTTCTTGAGATTCCTTAGATTACTTTCAATAGATCCTTAAACTGTCTTTTTCCTCCTTCATCTTAGCTCCATTCTTCAACTTTAATGATGTTGATCCCAAGCCTCTAATAGCTTTTGTTATCTCCCAATTCCACTGTATGAGAAGATGATTTCTTTGATAGAGTGTGAGGTTGTTTACTCTTTCTTGTCATATGCCTAGATGCTACACTGTCAATAATCCATGCATTATCATTCTTAAGTGAACCTGCAATTGCAGTCAAGAACCGTTGACTTTTGACTTTGTTGAATAAGTAGTAGAAGATCCTTTTGATACAACTTTTTATAGTATTGAATCCCATTCTTATCATAGAGGGAGTAATCATTTCCTTCAAGCCAACGAAGTGATCTTCAATCTTCTTTGACCTTAGCTCTGATACCATGTTGAGAAATCAATGCTAGTAGGATTAGGGTTAGATTTCTCTTTCTTGATAATTACTTGTGAATTATGTTGGTTTCTTTTAATTATTTGTTATATTATATTTCATCAAGAAATTACCAAATTATGTGTGCATGAAGATCATAAAAACACAAGACACAAGATGTAAGCACTCTGCTAGGGCAAAACCCCTATCTAGGGGAAAACCCAGTCAAAAATCTCTTCCTTCAATAATTTTCCTTGAGACTCTTCAACCTAGACAAAAACCTCCTCCACACCAAGCCAGCCTCTTCTTCTTTGATCCAACCTTTGACCTGGCAGCAACAGTACTTCGACCCCAACAACTTCGACTTGGCAGCTTCCGACATCAACAACAACTTCGACCTTGACTAGGAGACTTTGATCTCCTAAACCAGCCCACACGAGAGATACACACACACACACACACCAAAACTTCGATTTTCTTCTTCCCTTCCTCCTTGACCAAACTCGCACTCCTTTTAGCCCCTTCCTTCAACTTCGCACTTTTTCCCAACTTCGAGCTTCCATCTTCAGATATCAGACTATGCTTGAGAGAGATGAGATGCTCCAAATGAAATCGAACTACCTTGTATATATAGCCTTCCAATGTGGTCGAATTGCCTTCCTTGAGGCCGACTTGGTGTGGAGGTTACATAATTTGTTTTTGACTCAAAAATAATACTTTTGACATCGTTTGAAAGCCCAGGAAGGGTCTCATGAAATATACAATGACTCTAATGACTCTTCATTAATCCTAGGAGTCCACAATGGGCACTTTGACTAATAAAATAATGACCCAAGCATGAAACCTATGCTTTAATAAGTCATTGTAACAATAATAAAAACTCTTTTGACAAAATCATTTTATGAAGACTAAACCTAGTTACATTTTTCAACAATGGGCACCTTCATCACCCACAGAGCTCCTGCATTTTTCCCTGTATCATTCAAGGGACGATGCACCTAGACCAGCATGCCCCCAGACGACTTAACAGTACTACACGGTTAGGCAGTTGATCTAGGGCCCAAATGAGGTTTGTCTCATGCCTTGAGACATGGGGGGGCTAGCGTTATTTTCAATTCCCTCAATGTTGGAGTGAAGCCAGGAATATTCACCATTGGAGACCCATGAGACCCATTTTTGTGCCCTAAGCCCAAAACTGGGGCCCATAGAGGGTTTTGTTAGAGATCTAGGGGCCAAACCCTAGAACATGATTTTAGGGGGCCTCTACACTCATCATGGCACTTGAAGCCCTCAAATTCAGTGCTAAGAAGCCTATGAGACCATGACATCAACATTTTGGTTTGCACATGTGGATATTTAATTCTATTGTTAGAAGCTATAAGGTTGTCTTTGTTAGAAATGGAAATTGGCATCTTATTAAATCTTATTTTCCTTTTCCTTAATACTTGCTTGTGAACTTAGTTATTCTTCTTGTGTTCTTTAGTCGATATTTTCATCAAACAAATATCAAGAATGAAACAACAACAATAGAGGATACATAAATTAGACTCCAAGCCAGCACAAAACCCCTCCAAGGGGAAAAACCCAGAAAACTCTTCTCTTCTTATAGAATCTGCCTCAAAATGAGACATAAAGACCCAAACCCTAGACCAGTCCTTCTCCAAGTACAAAGTTAGCACTTCAACAAGTCTTTCCCTGATTTTGGCACAACTAGCTTCAATATTGCAACTTCGACTTGCAAGCTTCAATACTGCAACTCGTCCTGCAACTTCGACCCTACAATTGCATCCTTGCAGCTTCTCTGGAAACCCTAATCCAACCTCCTCCTCAGACCTACCTAGAGCAAGACAACTCTCCCAAGGTCAATGAGCTCAATTTAGGGCTTTCTGTTGATTTGGGGTAGCATTGGATGTGCTCTAGGCCTCAAATTTTACAGCGAGGCTTGGGCACATGTATTCCAAAGAACCTAGAAAGTGTTTTGGGAAATTCCACCTAGAAACATTTATATTAAAATAATTAATATTTTTTTAATGGGACCCTAAGTCTAAACTTAGGAAATTAAAAATATTAATGGGTATTAATCTAATTGTGGGTGTAACTTCTAGAAGAAGACGAGGGTCAAAGCTAAAATGATCTTAGCATTGATTAGGTTTTAATCTGGGTCGCTGAATGTCAACGAGAAGATTACTTAAGGAAGCTTGAAGGTCATTTGGAGGACACACCGAGAGATCAAGAGATCGAATTTTTGAACTGAGAAGTTCTCAGGAGGAAATTCTAATCGAGTAGATTTCTTGCAGTTGAGGGGTAGGGATAGTTGCATTGGAGTATCTTCTCTAGAGCGTAGGATACACAACAGAGAGAGGCAGAGAGACACCAAATGGGTTGACGCTGAGCCAAAAGGTCCCACGCAAAGCTTGGCGCTAAGCCAGAATGGCTCATGCAGAGGTAGCTCAGTCACCCATGCAGAACTTTGAGTTTTGCAGAGGAGCTAACATTTACAAGCCGAGAGGGCTGGAAACTGCTCCAGAAGGCAAGACCAATGTTGCACGAAGCGGGGACAAAACAGGGACGTTTTTTGGAAGCAAGGACGCGGAAGTGTCATTTTCCAAAAATCTAGGAAGCGAAGCGTCTGCAGAAGCGTCTACTATATATATATATATATCTATATCTATATATATCTATATATATATATATATATATATATCTATATATATATATATATATATATATATATATATATTATTTTTGCATTTATATTCAAAATAAACATCCCAAATACCAAATTAGTTGTAGAAGACATGAAAACATGCATATTTTTGCATAAATCAAGATAGATATGGCATCCATGATTCCATTGTAGTTACTAGTATGTACATCAATGATTAATTATTCGAGCATCAACCATCTATATTCTAGCAATTACAAACATACATCAAATTTTTAAGCATATTATAAAACATAAAACATAGAGCATATTATGATTTATCTAGCAAGTGAGCAACTGTCAACATTTGTCATGTCCAAAATTCAAATAATAATGTTTACAAAATAGGTCACTTGGTCACCGCCAAGACAAAAAGGTTCAAATTCACAAGCCTACAAGTCTAATGATTAATCTATGACAAAAGTAGTAAATTGTGAATATATCTACTAATCTCTCCTCCTTCCACCACGAAGAGAACGTGGCGGCAGGCCTCCATGTGGTGGCAATGAAGAAGATGGTGCCTGTGGAAGTTGTGGCACTGAAACTAATGAAGACGAACCCCCTGCTATTGGTGTTGAACCATGGAACCTAGGAACCAAGGGACCAGATGGACGGGGCATCTTAACGCGATCATCATCATCCTGGAATCGCTATTTGCGTGCATGCTCCCAAATGGACCAGTGCTAAGCATATAGTTGCTCAATTATCTCCATATGAAACGCGTTTCCAAAAAATTGAAACACGGATTGGAAAAAACCGAAACGCATTTCGGAAATAACTGAAATGCGGATTGGGCCATAAGGTTCCGAAATGGCAGGAACCACATTTTTCAGCCCGATCCGCGTTTCAGTTTTTCCAAAACGCGTTTCGGAGGGCGGATCCCCCACGGATCCGTACGGATCGCGGATCGGGCTTTTGACCCGTGGGGGGGGGGACGTTTCCTACAACACTGGGCAAGACATTTCCCAGTTGAGTTGACGCAGAGCCTCAAAGAGCTCCACACAGGGCCACGCAATTACTGCGTAGGGGCAGCGTAGTTGTAGTCAGGGAAAGTTGATTGAACTATTGGAACAGCTGGGATTTGCCAGGTAGAGTAAGGTAATCTTAAAATTCTACTTTGCTAGTTGTATTTCTCTGTAATTGGATTGCCAGGAGGGCATCCAAAGTTGTATTCATAAACAACTACTTAATAATATAAAACCCTCAAAGTTGTTGCATCGATTTTCCTGCATTGGGTTTTTCCGGGGACATTTGTCCAAAAGTAATGGTGTCATTTGTGTTGTACTTTCCTTCTTGCTTGGTCTCTTGTTTCCACATAATATTTAATTAAGTGAACGTTGCAGTGTATGTATTATGATATTTTCCGTAGGAAACTACAAGTAATTTGTGTAAAGGAATTTAACAAATAGGAGTAATATCATCAGTTGCTGCAATAGGGATTTCTGTTGAGGAATTTTCACATGGTATCAGAGCTGTAGGTGAAACAAGAAGAGCAGTGCCAAAGAACCCAGCGCTAAGGAGAAGAGGGAAATCAAAAAGCTGTAGGAGGCAGCGGTTTGAAACCTTGAGGATTTGCGCAGTTCTTAGGAAGATGGCTGAAATTTCGACGCAGTCTCTCTCTGAAAGAGTCGACGGAGAGAAGGGCTTCCAGATCGAATTTTTGTTGTGGCAGAGGGAGCAGTGTTGAAGCCTCAGCGTGAGGAGAGTTGGTGGGACGCAAATTTTTGTCCCTGTAGTTTGCTAGACAGAAAATTGTCAAAAGAGAGAGGGAATTTCTTCCTCAAAGAATTCCTAGCCAAGGAATTCGATTTCTCTAGAGCTAAGCAGCAGCAAGGGGCAACAAAGTTTTTACTAGCTCCATTAGGGAGTGCGTAAGCTAGCCCAGCAACAACATAGAGGAGAGAGGAGGCTATTCGACATTTCTATTTGGCAGAGATGGTAGCTGCGTCTCCAGGAGGGAGGTGGGGAGATTTAGAGTTGTAGTTCAAAAGAGGTACAGATGGGCAAGATCCTTGAGGAACCCACCTCTCGAATCAATTCCTTGCTACAGGAGCCCAAATCAGAAGTAGCAGGATGGACTAGTGTCAAATGGTGTCGAGGAGCGATAGGGAGATGGTTGCAGTAGCTAGGAGCGCCAGAGATTGAACAACGCAGAGCAGAGTTGGCAGTAGTGCAGATTGCACAGAGCAGAGGTCAGCAGTAGTGTAGTATATTCAGAGGGTCAATGCAGACTAGCAGCAGTCAGGCTTTAGCATTCACGTGGTATCATACTGAACACAGTGAGTTCAGTAATTTTGGATGTTTTTTCGTTGCTGATGGAGTAGCAACAACAGTTTGCAGTGCAGTGGCAGTGCTAGTAGCAGCACAAATGCAACACTTGAGAGGGAGTTGTAGTACAGATGCAGTGTTGACAATGGCAGTGTCAGCAACAGTACAGTTGCAGCAGCAACGCAGTAGTTGGTGGACAGTATGTCAAACATCAACAATGCAGAGGTTGCTGCTTCAGAGTCAGAGCAGTATGCAGCATCGTATATTGCTAGAGCACATTTCTCACTAAGAAGGAGTGTTGATTTGGGGTAGTATCGGATGTGCTCTAGGTCTCAAATTTTGCAGGGAGGCTTGGGCACATGTATTCCAAAGAACCCAGAAAGCATTTTGGGAAATTCCACCCAAAAACAATTTTATTATAATAATTAATATTTTTTTAATGGGACCCTAAGTCTAAACTTAGGAAATTAAAAATATTAATGGGTATTAATCTAATTGTGGGTGTAACTTCTAGAAGAAGTCGGGGATCAAGCTAAAATGATCTTAGGCATTGACTAGCTTTTAATCTGGTCCATTGAATGTCAACAAGAAGATTATTTAAGGAAGCTTGAGGGTCATTTGGAGGACACACTGAGAGATCAAGAGATCGAATTTCTGAAGTGAGAAGTTCTTAGGAGAAAATTTTGAACAAGTAGATTTCTTGCAGTTGAGGGGCAGGGATAGTTGGGTTGGAGTATCTTCGCCAGAGCCCAGGATACACAGTAGATTGAGGCAGAGAGACACTAGAGGGGTTGACATTGAGATAGAAGGGCCAACGCAGAGCTTGACGCTAAGCCAAAAGGGCTCACACAGAGGCAACTCAGTCACCCACGCAAAAGTCTGAGTTTTGCAAAGGAGCTGACATTTCTGAGCCAAGAGGGCTAGAAACTGTTGCAGAAGGCAAGACATTTCCCAGTTGAGTTGACGTAGAGCCTTAGAGAGCTCCATGCAGGCCTACCCAGTTACTACATAGGGGTAGTGTAGTTGTAGTCAGGGATAGTTGATTAAATTGAACAACCGAGATTTGCCGAGTAGAGTGAGGTAATCTCACAATTCTTCTCTGCCAATTGTATTTCTCTGTAACTAGATCGCCGGGAGGGCATCCAGAGTTGTACTCAGAAACTACTGCTTAATAATATAAAACCCTCAGAGTTGTTGCACCGGTTTTCCCGCATTGGGTTTTTCTGGGAACATTTGTCCAAAAATAACGGTGTCATTTGTGTTGTATTTTCCTTCTTACTCAGTCTCTTGTTTCTGCATAATATTTAATTAAGTGAAGGCTGCAGTGTTTGTATTATGATATTTGCTGTAAGAAACTGCGAGTAATTTGTTTAAAGGAATTTAACAAATAGGAGTAATATCATCAGTTGCTGCAGTAGGGATTCCTTTTGAGGATTTTTCACATGGTATCAGAGTTGCAGGTGAAACGAGAAGAGCAGTGCCAGAGAACCCAGCGCTGAGCAGAAGAGGGAAATCAAAAAGCTGCAGGAGGCAGCAATTCAAAACCCAGAGGATTTGCGCAGTTCTTAGCTGGAGGGTTGAAATTTCGAGGCAATCTCTCCGAGAGAGTCAACGAAGAAAAGGGCTTCCAGATCAAATTTTTGTCGTGGTAGAGGGAGCAACGCTAAAGCCTTAGTGTGAGAAGAACTGGTGGGATGCAGATTTTTCTGTAGCCAATTTGCTAGGCAGAAAATCGTCAAAAGAGAGAGGAGAAGCATGGTTGAGGGAATTTCTTCCTCAGAGAATTCCTAGCCAAGGAATTCGAATTCTCTAGAGCTGAGCAGCAGCAAGGGGCAACAATTTTACTAGCTCCAAATGGGAGTGCATAAGCTAGCCCAGCAATAGCACAGAGGAGAGAGGAGGGTATTCGAGATTTCTATTTGGCAGGGATGGTAGCTGCATCTCCAAGAGGGAGGTGGGGAGATTTAGAGTTGTAGTTCGAAAGAGCTACAGATGGGCAAGATCCTTGAGGAACCCACCTCTCAGATCAATTCCTTGCTACAGGAGCCCATATCAGAAGTAGCAGGATGGACTAGTGTTGGATGGTGCCGAGGATTGATGGAGAGACAGTTGCATTAGCTAGGAGCGCCAGAGACTGAACATCGCAAAGCAGAGTTGGTAGCAGTGCAGATGGCACAGAGCGGAAGTCAGCAGCAACGCAGTATATTCAGAGGGTCAGTGCAGAGACTAACAGTAGTTAGGCTTCAGCATTCACGTGGTATCATACTGAACACAATTAGTTCAGTAATTTTGGATGTTTTTCCGTTGTTGATGGAGTAGCAGCAACAGTTTGTAGTGGCAGTGCTAGCAGCAGCACAGATGCAACACTTGAGAGGGAGTTGTAGTACAGATGCAATGTTGACAGTGGCAATGTCAACAGTAGTACAGTTGCAGCAACATCGCAATAGTTGGTGGACAACATGTCAGACATCAACAATGCAGAGGCCGATTCAAAGCAGTATGCAGCAGCATATGTTGCTAGAGCACATTCCTCGCTAAGAGGGAATGTTGATTTCGGGTAGCATTGGATGTGTTCTAGGCCTCAAATTTTGCAGGGAGGCTTGGACACATGTATTCCAAAGAACCCAGAAAGTGTTTTGGGAAATTGCACCCAGAAACAATTTTATTAAAATAACTAAATTTTTTTAATGGGACCCTAAGTTTAAACTTAGGAAATTAAAAATATTAATGGGTATTAATCTAATTATGGGTGTAACTTCTAGAAGAAGACGAGGATCAAGCTATAAAATGATCTTAGCCATTGATTAGCTTTTAATCTGGGTCGTTGAATGTCAACGAGAAGATTATTTAAGGAAGCTTGAGGGTCATTTGGAGGACACACTGAGAGATCAAGAGATCAAATTTCTGAAGTGAGAAGTTCTCAAGAGGAAATTTTGATAGAGTAGATTTCTTGTAGTTGAAGGGAAGGGATAGTTGGGTTGGAGTATCTTCTCCAAAGCCCGGGATACGCAGCAAAGAGAGGCAGAGAGACACCAAAGGGGTTGACGCTGAGCCAGAAGGGCCCATGCAGAGCTTGACGCTGAGCCAAAAGGGCTCACGCAGAGGCAGCTCAGTCACCCACACAGAAGTCCAAGTTTTGCAGAGGAGCTAACATTTTTGAGCCGGGAGGGCTGGAAACTACTCCAGAAGGCAAGATGTTTCCCAATTGAGTTGATGCAGAGCCTCAGAGAGCTCCACGCAGGCCCACTCAGTTACTACGCAAGGGCAGCGTAGTTGTAGTCGGGGACAGTTGATTCAACTGCTGGAACAGCCGGGATTTGTCGGGTAGAGTGAGGTAATCTCACAATTCTTCTCTGCTAGTTGTATTTCTCTGTAACTGGATTGTCGGGAGGGCATCCAGAGTTGTATTCAGAAACTACTGCTTAATAATATAAAACCCTCAAAGTTGCTGCACCGGTTTTCCCGCATTGGGTTTTTCCGGGGACATTTGTCCAAAAATAACATTGTCATTTGTGTTGTATTTTCCTTCTTGTTCGGTCTCTTGTTTCCGCATAATATTTAATTAAGTGAAGGATGCAGTGTATGTATTACAATATTTTCCATAAGAAACTGCAAGTAATTTGTTTAAAGGAATTTAACAAATAGGAGTAATATCATCAGTTGTTGCAGTAGGGATTCGTGCTGAGGATTTTTCACACTTTCTTCCTTCTAGCTACAAGATTATGCACTTCATCCTTCTGCAACTCAAACCTACAATTTCGACCTCCTTCTGCAACACCAGAAACCCTAAATCTTCGCATGTGTGAGAGAGATAGAGCCCAAAAACAAGATATTTCGTCCTTCTTTCTTCTCCTAGACCTTTTCTCTTCTTCTTCCTATTTCCTGACTACAAATCGAACTCTTTCTTGACTGATCGAACTTGTGAAGTGAGTGAGTGCTAAATGAGGTTGAACGACTTCTTTATATAGCCTTCTCAAGTGGTCATATTCCCTCCTTGTAATTGTTGGGCCGACATGTACTTTTGGAGTTTCCAGGACTTTCTAGACTCAAAAATAATTCTTTTTACAATCACATTTTTCCCAGAATGGTCTTATAAACATGATGTTGACTCCTTTGACTCATGACAATAAATCTTAAGACCTAACAAACCCTAGAAGCATGAAGAACTTGCTTTTACCGAGAAGACCAATAAAGAGCATGAAACCCATTTAATAATAATTAATTTTTCTTTTCTTCTCTTGTTTGTTACATAGAATACATATTGAAATGAGTATAACAACAATTATGAAGACCAAAACTAGTTACATTTTCAACAGGCTTGTGACCTTACATGTTGCCACACATTATTACTTTATGATTTTTAGGGGGCTTCTAGGCTAAATTAGAACTTGGATGCTTCATATAAGTAGAGGATCCTTTCATTGTTGAAGATCATAATCACACATTTGGATTTTTGGCCTCATTATAGGAATTTAGACTTGTCCTCGTGTATGTTTTGGAGATCTTGGATGCATTTTGATATTTGGAGTTGATCTTGGATATTCTTTGGAGCTATACTTTGTTCAAATGGATGGAAATTTTGCATGTTATCTTGTAAGTGCATTTAATTGTTGAATATCTATTTCTCAATGTTTAATGTATGGAATTATTGATTTTAGGTCATGCTAAACTGTGCCCTAATTTGTTGAAGATTAATTGAGTTGCTATCTAGATGAATATTGCATGCATTACTCATTCATAACATGTATTGAATTATCCTAGTGGTGAACTCCTAGAAGCTCTACCATGAAAATCCATTGTTCTTTTGCATAGGTAAATGATTGAAATTTTTTTGCTAGGACATCAAACTTTTGTGTTGAAGTTTCTAAGTCTACTTAGTTAGAAACCCTCCATGCACTTTATCTGATTTATTCCTACCTAATTGTTCTGTTACTTAACAAGTTATTTACAATGTAAATACTGAAAATAAACACTAGTGCATGTTCAATGTATTACAGATCAACGACTGAAAGAAACAGTAACAATCACACCAAATGACACCATTATTTTTGGACCAATGTCTGCGGAAAAACCCAATGTGGAAAAACCGATGCAACTATCTGAGGGTTTTCTTATTAAGCAATATCAGAGTACAATCTAGGTGTCGAAACTGACCTACCCAACAGAGAATTTCCTTGGCAGTAATACCTCTCAATTTTAGACAAATTTCCCAACTGAAACACCAGATAATCCTTCCGGCAACTCCTCAGCACCAATCTGCCCCAGAAACCCCAACGTCTGCCCTTTCTGGACTACGTCAGCCCCTCTCTTCCTAGTGCTGGCCCTGTGTCACCCCAGATGGGTTTGCGTCAGCCTTAGGAGGCCCTGCGTCAGCCTTCTAGCCCTCTGCGTCAGCAACGCTGGCCTCTCTGAAGCTCTGCGCAACTCCCAGCTACCTCTGCGTGGCCCTGTGTGAGCTCTAGCTGCTACTGTGTCACTCTCCCCAGCTATTGTGCTGCTATCCTGACACTATCTCTGCCTCTCTATTCTTTTGTACTCAATGCCCCTCAGCTGCAACTCCTGGTCACTCATTCTATCTATCTTAGCAAACCCCGCTCTAGAGAATAGAATGACTGATCTCTTTGGTGTGTTCTCCAAGTGACCCTCAAGCCTCCTCTTATACTTTTCTCATTGACATATCAACGGCTGAGATTAAGTCCCTAGTCAATAGCTAATATTAGATCTGGCTTGATCCATGTCTTTTGGACCATTCTAACACAGTTTCATATTAATTCACATTAATATTTTATTTTCTCTAAGTTTAGACTCCATTAAAAATATTAATTATTTTAATATCCCCTGATCTATTTAGAATCTGCCCAAACCCTTTCTGAGTATTGGAGATCTCATGTGCCCCAACCTCTCCACCAAATTTCGTGGCTAGAGAACATTCGATGCTACCCCAAATCAACACTCCCTCTTAGCGAGGATTGTGCTCTAGCAATACTCCTCACTGAGTATTACTCTAATCATCCGGCATCGCTCCCTGTGTTGATGCTAAGCCTGTTGCCTACCATCGTCTGCGCTACTGTATCTTGTACTGCTGCCCATGGTTCTACCACTACCACTGTTGCATCTGTATGACAGCTCCCTCTGCATTTGTGTTGTTGTTGGTCCTTTCTCCCAGCACTGCATCTGCACTGCACCTCCTCTCATCATGTTGCATCGTGCTGCCCACTGCTGCACTACAACTCAGTTACTAAGAAGTAAGTAACTGACCTCCCTGTTGGGCTAGAGACCCTCCTAATGTCGAAGCTCCCTTTGCCACTAACAAGTTCTCCCTTTCTGACCTCTACGTTGCTACAACAACTCCCTGCATCTCGCACCGTTGCACAACTCTCTTTGCCATCTTGCACTAGTGCAACACTCTTGTGCCTCTCGCACTGCTACAGCCTATTAGCCTCACACTGTCTCGGGACTCCTGCACTGTAGCCCTCTCTATAGCTTCATTTGCATCCATCTCTACCCAACTCAGCCAGTCTTGCTACTCCTCTTCAAGGCTCCCGTAGCAAGGTCTAATCCAAGAGGCTGGGTACCTCAAGGATCCTGCCTCTCATCGCCTATAGTCCTCCTGACTACAGCTCAATGTCTCCCCACTTCTTCTCAAGTGGTGCGTGTGCACTCATGGCACAGTTATCGTCTGTCAAAACTTCCTTCTCTGCCCTTGTTGGCGCTACCTTAGTCTCGGAAGGCTCTCCCTTACTCTTCTTCCTTGAACACTGGGTCGCATAATGACCTAGCTCTCCATAGTGGAATCACTTGGTCTTGGAGAGATCTTTCTTCTTCCGCTTTTCCTGCTTTCCCTCAGATGCTAAGGAAACATCTTCCTCCTCCTACTTGACTTTGATCCCCTTGCTGTTGCTACCTGTCTTCAACTGCCGTCTGATCTCTTCTTGGCAAAGAGCAGCCCACATCTCATCCCACGGTGGAAGTGTCCCTCTGCCCATTATACTCTGGACAAATACCTCCCAATCTTTTGAGACTGCATTCAAGGCCGTCCTCACCATCAATTCGTGATCCAGCGTGGCTTCTGTAGTAGTCAATTGATCTCGGATCTCATTTAGTCCTCCGATGAAGGTGTCAATCGGTTCTCCCTTCATCTAATATGACCTCAATTGATTCTCAAGTAACATTCTTCTTTGCACAGAAGTATGATGGTGCAATTTCTTGAGGGCCTCCCACATCTCATATGCTGTTTCCTTCTTGGCAATGTGTGGTACTACATGGTCCTTGACCCCATCAAGTATGATGCACTTGGCCCTCGCCATTGCCTCCTCGTACTTGTCGTTATCATTAGGGTCAACTGGGATAGCTATAACCTTCAAGGCGAAGTTCTTGACACGATTTTTGTCAAGTACGGATAAGATTCTGGTCTTCCAGACTGCAAAGTTCGACGCTCCGTCCAATCTATCCTAGTCTCTTACTCCGTGTAGTGCCATGATGCTCTTCTACTTCCCTCCTGGAAGTTCTCCATTTGACTCCTCTGAGTCTCTACTTCCCGTCTGGAAGTTCTCTTCTGGACTCCCTCTGAGTCCCGATTTCCCTCCTGGAAATCCTTCTGCTGCTGTCGGGATGCCCCCTACTCTGATCGTCTTGTGTAACCGCACCATTGATCCAAGTTCCTCGGCTAGAAACCCTTGGTAGCAACTCCCTCCTCTTGGCCTTGCTCTGTCAGGTATTGTTCTGACTACAGTACCTCACCAGCTCCACTCTGCAATATTCCCACAGCCTTCTAAACCCCAGCAACCTGAAGGTGAGAGATCCTAGGCTCTGTGCAATCCCAGCACCAGCAACCCGGCCTCCTCAACCAACAGCGTCAGCCCTCCAAGCTTCTGCGTGGCTCTGCGTGAGGCTCCCTTTGCCTTCCTTAGCCTCTACGCTGCCTCTTCCTGGCTCACCCTTGATGACGTAGGTACTATGTCACCCTTCTCTTCTTGTTGCTCTGCTAGAAACAATTTGTCACCTTGGGACAACGGTTTTCTGCTGCTATTGCTTCACTCGGCTGATGTCCTCAGCCCTCCTGTGATCTGCAATCAGGCTCTGATACCATGTTGAAGTTTCTAAGTCTACTTAGTTAGAAACCCTCCATGCACTTTATCTGATTTATTCCTACCTACTTGTTCTGTTACTTAACAAGTTATTTACAATGTAAATACTAAATACTGAAGATAAACACTAGTGCATGCTCAACTTATTACAGATCAACGACTGAAAGAAATAGAAACAATCACACCAAATGACACCGTTATTTTTGGACCAATGTCCCCAAAAAAACCCAATGTGGGAAAACCGGTGCAGCTATCTGAGGGTTTTCTTATTAAGCAATATCAGAGTACAATCTGGGTGCCGAAACTGGCCTACCCAACAGAGAATTTCCTTGGCAGTAATACCTCTCAGTTTGAGACAAATTTCCCAGCTGAAACCCCGGATGATCCTTCCAACAGCTGCTCGACACCAATCTACCCCATAAACCCCAGTGTCTGCCCTTTCTGGACTACGTCAGCCCCTCTCTGCCCAGCGCTGGCCTGCGTCACCCCGAATGGGTTTGCGTCAGCCTTAGGAGGCCCTGCATCCTCCTTCTAACCCTCTATGTCAGCAACGCTGGCCTCTCTGAAGCTCTGCGCAGCTCCCGACTACCTCTATGTGGCCCTGCATGAGCTATGGCTGCTACTGCGTTACTCTCCCCAGCTACTGCACTGCTCTCCTGGCATTATCTCTATCTCTTTATTCTTTTGTACTCAATGCCCCTCAACTGCAACCCTCTATCACTAATTCTATCTCTCTTAGCAAACCCCGCTTTTAGAAAATAGAATCACTGATCTCTCTGGTGCGTTCTCCAAGTGACCCTCAAACCTCCTCTGATTCTTTTCTCGTTGACATATCAACGATCGAGATTAAGTCCCTAATCAACAGCTAAGATTAGATCTGGATTGATCCATGTCTTTTGGACCATTCTAACACAGTTTCATATTAATTCACATTAATATTTTATTTTCCCTAAATTTAGACTTAGGGACTCCATTAAAAATATTAATTATTTTAATATCTCCTGAATTGTTTAGAATCTGCCCAAACCCTTTCTGGGTATTGGAGATCTCATGTGCCCCAAACTCTCCACCAAATTTTGTGGCTAGAGCACATACGATGCTACCCCAAATCAACATTCTACCTCCTTAGGAACAATTTTGGCTAGTCTATCACATCCTAGACTCCATATTCCCAAGGGGCAAGGGACTGGTCTATTTGGTTGGTGATCACACTCTATTCTTATATTTTTTTTCTCTCTCCTAATTTATTCCTTTCAAGGCCAAGCTAGGAAACTGGGGCTTGGTGCGATTGTTAAATTTCCATTGTTCTATGCTAATACAATCACTTTAGCCCAATTCTTATCTTCAATTAGCGATCTTTCCAGAACAATTTAATCTTTCAATGATCAACAGCAGTTGTAGATAAAATGATAAAATGCAATAAATAGTAAGTAACAATCAAGAGTAATAACAAGAGCCACCAAATTTGGTCAAAGTCTAGGGAAAAACCCCACAAGGAGGAAAACCCTTTCAAATTCTTCTTCTCATTAGATTGTGATAAAATGTTCAGTGGAGAGTGCAATGATTCAATTCATCAACAAAAAGAGTCAAAGTCAATTCTTTGACTATCCAAGAGATCAACCAACCAATATCCAATAGATGAGCCTCAAAGTCAAATCTGGTCAAAGATTCCAATCTGCAAAAGTCAACAAATTCAGAGAAAAGCAACTTTCTGTAGCTCACAAATCGCAAAAAGACAACTTTCGATAGCTGCAGAATGATGACTTTCAGTAGCTCGCTGATTTCAAATTTATATAGCTCGGGGCTGCAATTTTAGAAGTGTACGAACCAATGAATGAATGATGTGATGTGTGATGAGATGCCTCCAAATGATGTCAAGTGATGTTTATTTATATGTGGTCAAGGGGGTCGAATTTCCTCTTCCAGGCCGACTTGAACTTTTGTGCACATGTGGGTTTCACATTAAAAATAATATTTTTCCTTGACCAAATGAAATTCTTCCAAGGGAAAGGAGGGGTCTTTCTTGATGAGAAAGGTTGTCTAAAGGAGGGAGTTTGTCCCTAAGCTTCCAAATTAACACTCCCTCTCAACTAGGGAGAAATTCCTGACTACATCATGAATCTCATTTCGAATATTTCGTCATCATCAAGTCATCTATCGACATTGCTAATCTTTGCTCATTTGCTGAACACTCTCAAACCTAATAGAAAAAGAATATGACATTGTAGGGGAGGTCAAGTTACCACCCTCTATCCAAAGACAATAGGTAGGATACGAATTACCATAGAAGTAAGGATCTCAGCTATCCTATTGTTTGTTGATCTTCCCATCAGGACCCTAAAGAATCAAGTGGTAGAACACCTGCATCCACTACCTTGGGAGGAGATACACACTTACCATGCTTGGTAAGGATCAAACACAACCCAAGGCACTTAGGGGAGATACACACTTACCTTGCAAGGTAGGGATTAGACATGCCCAAGTCACCTCTCAACCCATTGTCCAGATGGGGAAGAACAATCCCAACACGCCTAGCTTGTGGGTAGGATGCATACTAAGGTATACTCGATAGTGGGAGATACACACTTACTGTGAAGTAAGGATTAGATACAACCCTGAGATGACAATAGGGGAGATACACACTTACCGTGAGGTAAGGATCAGACAAACCTATTGTCCACGAACTCCCTCAAGCCCAGGAGCTCTTCAGCGCAATTCGTCACCCTGGGAGCTCAGAAAGGGGGGAACAACATCTCTTAGTGTCCTTGATTAACCAGGACCCTTTCTCGGGAGGGTCACATCCATTAGTCCAAGTTGCTCTTTGAAGACCAAGAACTTCCCTTTCGGAAAAGCCTTGGTGAGTATGTCCGCAATCTACTCATTAGTCGAAATATGATAGTCTCACGGCTCCTCTTTACACCATGTCACAATAATAACAATACGGGGACTACATGAGCACAACAATATAATAAGGGGGTTGCACTAATAACAATAAGGGGTTACACTAGTAGTACAAGGACCTAACAATAGTGATATTTGATCTCAATATGCTTGGACTTGTCATGAAACAGAAGATTCTTGTGAAATTTTCAAGTCTATTGCAACAACTGGAAATTATTCTTCTAACTAATTAAAATTAAGTACAATATATTTGCTACGAAAATAACGAATAAAATCTCAACTACAATTTTCACCATAAAAATGTTGCGGAAAATAAAATTTGGAAATTGAGAAATATAGAGCACACACAAAAATATGACAATTATTTTTGGACAATTGTCCCAGGAAAAACCCAAAGCGGGAAAACCAATGCAGCAGTTGAAGGTTTTATTATTATGCAACAGTGAAATTCTGAGTACAATAAAATGAATGCCAAATTGGTGATCCTGTCTGAGAGAAATGTTGGCAAAATTACTGTTAATTTTTTGTATGTTCTATGCTAGAGCAATTTATTTAAATTTTCATAGTTAGCAATCACATCAGCATTACGATAAACTGCAGATAGAACATAAATATAATATGCAGAAGACAAGCCAAGACAAGAGGACACAAGATATGGCGCAAGCCAGGGACAAACCCCACAATGTGTGGGGAAACCCTTGATCAATTCTTCTTATATTCTTCAATAGTTCAGCAGAGAGAGAGATAGTACAAATATACAAGACTGATATTTATGACAGCAGTAGAAAAGACGTGACCAGAGAAGACAATGCTGGTCGTACAGGACAGAATTTTCCTCTGAAGATCATACATCTGGTATCAACAGGATGTTCAGCAAACTAAGCCAATCATGACCCAAAACATCTCCCAGAACTCTGATGTCTTTCGCAGCACTAGCGGTCACTGCTTCAGCAGTTAGGGCACCAAACATTACAGCACCAGTCCTCCAACAGTCATCAAAACAGCCTTTAACCTTAGTAGTATTAACTCACAAGACAGCTCCTAGATTATGCTGATGATCTGGGCATATATGAGCCCTTAAACACTCATGAACAAACCTTGACTGTGGTGTTATGGCCTGTGGCCTAACACACAGTCTTCCTGTAGCTTCCAGGCAGCAGAACGTTATCCTTGATCCTTCAAAGATACCCCAACAGATCTGATCTAGAGCTCCTCTAACTCGGCCCTCCTACAAGAAGAAAACACAGTCACAAAATGATGCCTAAACAGTCCCTTACCTCATGCTGTCAACAGAATTGTTCTTGCTGCGTTTAGGGCTCCTTTTGCTGCGGCTTAGGGTCAGTCGATGACTGTGTATTATGGCTCCTCAGATCTGCTGCTTATACTGCTTCCTTAGCTGCGAATTAGGCCTTCATAGATTCCGGCTTTAGGCTTCTTTATCACTGCGGATTTAGCGCTCTCTTGACAGTGAATTAGGGCTCCTTTATGACTGTGTATAAGGGCCTCTTGGACGGCAGATTAGGGCCTCCCTTTGAGTGTAGATTAGAGCTCTTCTTAACAACATATAGAGCCTACCTTAACTGCGTATGGAGCCTTCCCTTTGATGCGGATTAGAGCTTCTCTTCACAGCGGCTAGATCTCCTTTAGGACAGGGTATAGGGCTCTTCTTAGGACTGCGTATTAGACCTTCCCTAGTGCTGTGTATGATGCCTCCTTGACTGCGTATTAGTTCTCCTCTTAATTGCGGCCAGATCCTTCATTTAGGACTGTGGCTAGATCTTGCCTGCAGCTTCATTCCCTTGACTGATTATTATAGTGGACGGACATTCATCCAATAACTGCTCTCCAAACAAATCAGGAGTATCCGAGACTGTGTCGCTTCATTTCCAGATATGCCGAGACTGCATCCTCATGTCATGCATATGTTAAACCTTTATAATATATATATTCCTGCGGCTCTATACCTATGCGATATACATTCAAATATCGGTCCTTTATGTGCCAATAATTTCTCCATAGGTGTCTATTTCTAGAACCGATGGTTGCTTACATCTGAATATCGAACTTTCCTATATGATCATCCATGAACTTGATGTGCATTCTTGCCTAAGATCAAATCATAGTTGTATCATATGGATTCTTTCATGTGCTCCATGTGCTATCAGATTGGTCGGCTCTCCACGTTTTATATGAATGCCATTCGATGGCCATGTTCATAGAGCCGTTGGCTGATATATCTCAGAACCAATGTCACTGATATCTCAATAAGACTAAAGCAATCTTTTAACCACTCCTGTCAGTTCCAATCTCTGAAATATTTGGATCTGAACTTGACGTGAGACCAAATCTCAACGTCCACCCAAATCGCGGAGACCGTTTTGCTGGACTCACATCAGCTCCTCAGGCCCCGCGTCGAACCCGAGATACCTTCATAACCAGATCGAGTCTGTGCTCAGAACCATTCCTTCAGTCGTATTATTACGGTCACGCCTTATTATGTTCAATCCTTCACACTACAGGCAGAACATTAACACAGACATCGTTGTTTTAGGGCTGCTTAAAACAGCGACTCAGTTCATGACTGCGTTCTCCATTTAGGGCATCATCATGCATTGGTAGGGCATCATCTTTGGGCCAGCGTGTGTTTCTCTTGATGTCTCACTCCTCCTCCCAAAACCCAAGACGTGGAGAGGAGGAGATCACTCAAGAGTTGTGTGTAAATGATATCAAATCCTCATCTATTTATACCACAACGAGGATGATGAATAGACACGTCGGTTGGGCTTCTAGAGCCTACATAAGAGCTGGTCGGCTTGATAATAATTACATAAACAAAATAAATTCATATCTCCATAAATACTTATTGGAATCGGATGATCTTTGGATCAATCCTACACCTCTCGACGAGAGGGATCCAATAAAAATATCAGCTGCCATAAATAAGCCGACCCACATGGAGTTTGGCCCTAGTTGCCAATTTAACAATTACCGAGGGAATTTACCCTCCACAAGCAATCCTGGCTCAATCTGGTCACTCGAACTGACTAACTCGGACCGCTTTGCACAACCCTTGCACAACCCTTGCGCAGTCACTCACATGCACTGCCCGGATCTGCCTCAAATTTTCCTCTGACTGACAACTTTTACTCTATGAATGATCCTCTGACCCTCTGGAAAAATACCACAGCTATCGACAACTAAATCCACCTCTTGCTCAGTGAAATTGAACTGCCACAATGAGGCTCTATGCAAACCCCTGCACAACCTCCTAGAGAATAAACTTGACCTCCTCTCTCTGCCTCTCCGGAACAAGAAAAATTCCTTTGGATTCACTGTCTCTGCGTCCCCTCTTTAGCTCGAACTTTCATATGTTGAATCACTGCAGTTGGGAAACAATCTCTACCAAGGAACTCAACCTTGAGTGTGTTTAGCTCCAACCCCATCGACCTTCTCTTATAATCTCTCATTGGTTCACCAATGACCATGATTCAATCCTCATCAATGGCTAAGATCATCTCTAAGTCGATACATGTGAGTTTCTAGAGAAATATCACCGTTCTCAATAAATTATTGTTAATTAATCATTTTCCCTAAGTTAGACTTAGTAAAAATTTAATTACTGATTAATTAAATTAATTGAGCCACCTTTGGGTGTTTTCTCCTGAAACGTTTTCTAGGTTCTAGGGTTCTTGTGTTTCTATGCCTCTCTCACCAAAGTCGAGACTAGAACACCTGTTTGGTGCTACAAAACTCAACACTCCCTCTTAGTGAGGAAGGTTTCTACAACGATATCATAACATCTCCTCCCATATATGCTACTAATGTTTGATAACTATGACTAACTGCCACTGCCCACTAGCTAGTGCGCAACTTAGATTCATCTGCCATAACTGTAGTTGAACCACCCTGCATCTATGCTGCTTCTGACACTGCACTGTACAATTGTACTGCTGCCAATTCTGCTATTGCACTGCGATTGATCTCATGCTACTGCTATTGCAACTACTGCAACTAAGAACTAATCTTTGAATCAACTATGTTGCTGGAGTGGCTCTGTAGCTACCTCTTGAGCCTTTGACTACTACTAGCTTGTACATTGTCCACTAAGTAACTGTTTGCACTGCAACTACTTTGCGCCCCTCAGTGTCTAATTGCTACTAGTACTGGAATTGTCCCTCAAGAACTGACTGTGCCATCCTCAACACTGATCCATCTGCTACTAAATACTATGGCCCCTCTGTAGCAAAGGTATTGATACATGAGGAAGCATTTGTTTGATGCCACCTCAAGCGATCTTGCCCAGCTCTGCGCAACTCTGGAGTCTAGAACTCAATGTCTCCCCACCTCTCTCCTGGAGGTATAGCTGAATACAAAGCGAAGTCGTCCTCCAACCTAGAGGACAACTGATCAATCTCTGCGAAAGTTGTTGCTTGCTCCTACTTCTCCCTCGTCTTTCTTCCGTATTGATACATGAGGAAGCATTTGTCTTATGCTACCCTCAAGCGATCCTGCCCAGCGCTGCCAACTCTGGAGTCTAGAGATCAATGTCTCCCCACCTCTCTGCTGGAGGTATAGCTACATACAAAGCGAAGTCTACTGATCTACTGATGTATTTGATCTAAAAAACTCAGAAATACATTACTGAAAAGCAGTGAAACAATGTTCAGAAATTTGTCAATTAGCAGGCAAAAACGTTTCTAATAATAATTATATTTTTGAAATGCATTGCAGTCAAAGATGTAAATTAAATTTGTTGTTAAGCTTTAGCTAATTGAAAATCTATGCCAGTATTAGCCTTGCTTTCAATTAGATAAATGAAGTGAGGAAAGGTTTAGAGGATGTGCACCAGTCAGCCCTTAGAGGCTTGAAGATACTTGGAGACAAGCTGCCCAAATCACTGAAAATCTTCAAATCCAAATGCGAAACTCAAATGAAAAAAAAAAAAAACAGAAAACAAAACAAAACAAAAAACAAGAGCAAAAACAAAAACAAAAACAAAAAAATTGAGAATTTTTTGTCAAAATTTTTAGGAGAAATTTGTTAGAAAAATTTGGTGAAGGAGGGGAGGGTTGAGGGTGGAATGCCTTGAGGTTGAGAGATGGAGCAGAGGGGAGGCCAAGAATGAGGGAGGTTGAGAGGAGGTGAGGGCCGAGGGTGAGTGAGGAAGGTCGTAAGGAGGTCGAGAAAGGAGGCAACAGAAGAGGGGGATCCGAGAGGGAGAGGGAGAATGGAGGAAGAAAGAGTGCCGAGGGGATGAAGGAGAAAATGAGGAGGCCAAGAGTTGGGAAGAGGCTGAAAGGAGAAGAGGCAGACCGAAAGGGAGGAGGGGTCGAAAGAAGAAAAAGGGGAGGCTGAGAAAGAGGCTGGAGATGGCTAGTGCAGGGCCTCGAGGCCCTACAAATTTTTTTCCCACGATCTTCTTGAAATTTCTCTTCAACCTGCAAACAAAATGGAGATGCCCTCCAGGGCCTACATCTATCTCCAGAATCCACAAAAATCGCCTTTTATCTTCAGATTTGTTCCTGCACAAACAAAATATGGAAAACCCCAAAGCATGTATATACAAAAATATGAAATACCCAAAACCCCAATGAATTAAAAATTTGATATTTACAAATCTATAATGATATTCTATAGATCTAGCAGATCTGCAGATCAAAGCCCTCTATTTCCCAGATTTAAACAATTTTGCACAAATTTATAAATAAACTGGAAATTTTAAAGAGGCACAAGCCCAAGAAAAACCCTGCAAACAAAATATTTTGTAAGATAACTTTAGAAATTAAAGAACAGTAGGCTCTTTAGATTCTGTAATCTGAGAGTCAGTTGGTCCAACTGAGGACTTCCCCAAACGCCCAAATCTTAAATGATAACTTCTATAAACTTAGATCTGATTATTAGATTAATAGAGATTCAAAATAATCATAAAATCATCAAGAAATAAAGATACCTGCTACTTCTATCAAATCAAAATGATATTATAAAAACTTGGAAATCTGTGCATAGATCAATCCTCAAAGGCTATTATCCAGCAAATATAAATAAAAGCAGCAGAGTATTAAGAGCAATATTACCACACAAATCTGAAAGAGGAACACCACGGTCTGAAACCCCAAAAATTGTAACAACCCCAAAAAATTATACTTCGTTGAGACCTTGCTCCACTAAAGCTTTGATACCATGTTAATTTTTCTAGTATATTCTATGCTTGCAACAATTACTTCAGTATCTTATCATCATTGACATTGATTGTAGATAGAACATCAACAATATGCACAAGAAGATATGAGATGATTTGATTACAATGGAGGGTCCCGATTATATACCTAGTTAGGTATCCATTCACGAATGGTCATGTTGTTGGAGACATGACTCTTCAACACTAATGATTAATTAACTATTCATTATTTTTGATTGTTGATTTGGGGTAGCATCGGATGCGCTCTAGCCATGAAAATTGGTGGAGAGGCTGAAGCACATGAGATCTCCAAGACCCAGAAATAGTTTGGGCAGATTCTACCCAGTTAAGGAGATATTAAAATAATTAATATTTTTAATGGAGTTCCTAAGTTTAAATTTAGGAAAAATAAAATATTAATGGGTATTAATATAAAATTGGGTTAGAAAGTTTTAAATGACATGGATCGAGCCAAATCTAATCTTAGTTGTTGATTAGAGATGTAATCTTGGCCGTTGAAGGACCAACAAGAAAAGTATAAGAGGAGGCTTGAGGGTTAGTTGGAGAACACACCAGAGTGATCAGTCATTCATTTTGCTAGAGCGGGGTTGCTAAACAAAGTTGAATCAGCGATCAGCAGCAAGGGGTAGTGAGTACGAGGTAGAGAGGCAAGGACAATACTGGGAGACCAACACAGAAGTGGAGAGAGAACCAGAGTAGCAGTCAGTCCAGGCTACACAGGGCCCAGCAGAGGCAACGCAGAGCCCAGAGAGACTGCGTCATCCACGCAGAGGGCAGAGGGAGTGACGCAGAGGCTCCCATAGGCTGCACAGTGCCTCAGAGGGTTGATGCAGAGAGTCCTGGGGCTAACGCAGGTCAGGAGGAGGCTGACGCAGAGGCCAAAAGGGCCAGCGTTGAGCTGGAGAGGGTTTCATGGGACAGGTTTTTTGAATACCTGTTTCCGAATATAGAGGTATTGTTGCCGTGTATTTTTCTCTGTCGAGTGAGCTGGTTAGGCACCTAGTTGTACTCAGAAAGACTGCATAATAATATAACCCTCAAAATAGCTGCTCTAGTTTTCCCGCATTGGGTTTTTTCGGGGACATTTGTCCAAAAATAATGGTGTCACTTGTGTGCTTGTTTTCTTTCAGTTGATGATCTATAGATGTTGTGACTGTATTGTGTCTATTTCGATATTTAACTGTATTAAATAACTTGTTCGGATTTAGACAAGTAGGAGAAATAAACCAGCAGAATACAGAATAATTTTCTAACGGATAGACTTAGAAAAGTCAACATGGTATCAGAGCGTGGTTGCAGATCACATGAAAATTGAAGGTATCAGCCGAGGAGAGCATTTGTAGCAGATTTAGCCGTCCCGAGTGATAGAGCTGATCTTTGAAGAAGGCGACAAAGGAAGGAGTGATGAAGAGGGACTGCGTCGTCATTCTAGGCCAGAGAAAGGCAACGCAAAGGCTGAGGGAGGAAGAATCAGGCTCACGCAGAGGCCAAAAGGGCTGACGCAGTTGGCTGAGGGAGTTGATTTGTTGGTGCAGGGATTGCATAGAGCCAAGTGGCTCAATCCTTCAGTTGTTGGGGCATAGGAGCCTGTGGGTAGTTTGCAGAGCAAAGCTGGTGGGCTACTGTGGTCAAAATAGTGCCTAACAGAGCAGGACCAAGGTGGAGGGAGTTGTTGCCGAGACGGATTTCTAGCTAAGGAATCTGGATTAGTGGTGCAGTTGCACAGATAATCGGAGTGAGGCAACTCGACATTGGCAGAAAGATTTCCAGAAGGGAAATCAGGACTCAGAGAGAGTCTAGAAGAGAACTTCTAGACGAGAAGTAGAGAGACTCGAAGGAGTCAAACGAAGAACTTCTAGACGAGAAGTAGAGAGACTCGGGGGAGTCGAACCAAGAACTTCTAGACGGGAAGTAGAGAGACTCAGAGGAATCGAATCGAGAATTTCCAGACGGGAAGTAGAGAGACTCAGTAGGAGTCGAATAGAGAACTTCCAGGCGGGAAGTAGAGAGACTTAGGGGAGTCGACAGAGAAGAGCAGAGAGATAAGGACAGGCTGGAAAAAGCGTCCAACTTTGTGGTCTGGAAGGCCAGGACCCTGTCTGTTCTGTGTGCCATGAGTGCTTATGTGCCACTTGAGAAAAAGTGTGGAGACATCAAGCTGTAGTCAGGACGACTACAAGCGATGAGGGGCAGGATCTTTGAGGTACACAACCTCTTGGATTATACCTTGCTACGGGAGCCTCGAACAGGAGTAGCAGGACTAGCGGATGTCGGTAGAGACGGATGCGGATGAAGTGACAGAGAGTGCTACAGTGCAGTAGTCCCGGGCAGCGCAGAGCTAGCAGGTTGCAACAGTGCGAGAGGCACAGAGGAGGTTGCAACAATGCAGGATGGCACAAAGAGGTTTGCAGCAGTGCGAGAGGCAGGGAGTTGTTGCAGCAGTGCAGAGGCAGTAGAGGGAGCACTTGATAGCGACAGAGAGAGCTTCAACATCGGGAGTGTTTCTAGCCTGACAGGGATGTTAGTAGTTGGGTGGATCAGTTACTTACTTCTCAGTAACTGAGTTGCAGTGCAGTAGCAGTTAGCAATAACACGATGCAACATGATGAGAGGGGGTTGTAGTGCAGATGCAATGTTGGGAGAAAAGACCAGCGGCAGCACGGATGCAGAGGGAGCTGTTGTACGGGTGCAACAGTGGCAGTGGCAGAGCCATGGGCAGCAGTACAGGATGCAGCAGTGCAGAGGGTATTGGGCGGGGAGGCCTAGAATCAACACAGGTACCAATGCCATATAATCAAAGTGATGCTCAGTTGGAGTATTACTAGAGCACAATCTTCACTAAGAGGGAATGTCGATTTGGGGTAGCATCGGATGTGCTCTAGCCATGAAAATTGGTGGAGAGGCTAAAGCACATGAGATCTCCAAGACCCAGAAATGCTTTGGGCAGATTCCACCCGGTTAAGGAGATATTAAAATAATTAATATTTTTAATGGAGTTCCTAAGTCTAAACTTTGGAAAAATAAAATATTAATGGGTATAAATATAAAACGGGGTTAGAAGGTTCTAAATGACATGGATCAAGCCAAATCTAATCTTAGCCGTTCATTAGAGATGTAATCTCGGTCGTTGAAGGACCAACAGGAAAAGTATAAGAGGAGGCTTGAGGGTTAGTTGGAGAACACACCAGAGTGATCAGTAATTCATTTTGCTAGAGCGAGGTTGCTAAGCAAAGTTGAATTAGTGATCAACAACGAGGGGCAGTGAGTACGAGGCAAAGAGGCAGGGACAATATTGGGAGACTGACACAGAAGCAGAGAGAGAGCCAAAGCAACAATCAGTCCAGGGTATGTAGGGCCTAGCAGAGGCAGTGTAGAGCCCAAAGAGACTGTGTTATTCACGCAGAGGGCAGAAGGAGTGACGCAGAGGCTCCCAGAGGTTGTGCAGTGCCTCAGAGCGTTGACTCAGGTTAGCAAGAGGTTGACGCAGAGGCCAGAAAGGCCAGCGCTAAGCTTTAGTTGTGCCGGAGAGGGTTTCGTGGGACAAGTTTTCTGAATACCTTTTTCCGAATATAGAGGTATTGCTATCGGGTGAGCTGGTTAGGCACCTAGTTGTACTCAGGATGACTGCATAATAATATAACCCTCAAAATAGCTGCACCGGTTTTCCTGCATTAGGTTTTACCGGAGACATTTGTCCAAAAATAATGGTGTCACTTGTGTGCTTATTTTCTTTTAGTTGATGATCTGTAGATGTTGTGACTGTATTGTGTTTATTTCGATATTTAACTGTATTAAATAACTTGTTCGGATTTAGACAAGTAGGAGAAATAAACCAGCAGAATACAAAATAATTTTCTAATGGATAGACTTAGAAAATTCATCATATATTTTATTCATAACATGATTCTAGGAAGGGGACTTAGCCCCTAGTTGCACTCTTTAACACTAACCTTGTCATGCAACATTGCCTAGGAGAGAGCTGAAACAAAGAGAGTTGGGAATAGGTGACAGCCCCTTCTCTGGGCGTTGCACCTTAAAGACTACCTTGTAGGGTTAAAAACTTTTCCCACATCTAGGTCTACATTTTAGGTGACAACAAGACTTATGGTGCAACCTAAAATTCCTCGCTCACTGAGAGTGAGTGTTGAAAACTGGTAGCTAAGGTTGGAACTTTCATTTACAAACAATGGAGAAAAATTAAAGTTTTGCCCCTTGACCAAGTTTGACAATTCAGCCCCACAGTGGAAATTCCTCGTCCAAAGTCACATATAAATAGACCTCGTTGACTCCTCATTTGGCACATCCATCACACATCAAAACAAGTTCGATCTGATCTGAAAATTGCAGGGAGACATCCACATGTGCAAATGAGAAGAGAATTCTGACCAGTGTTGACTTTTTGTTTTGGGATGTGTTGACCAGCATTGACTTGGGCTATTTGCCTCTGTTTGACCGAGCTGATTGGACTGTTTTGGGAGGCTGAATATTCCTGGAATATTCTCTGTTTGGCCAAACCTTTCTGGGCACATTTTTCTGAGGTTGACCGCAGATTTCACTAGGGTTTGACCACAGGGTTTGAGTGTGGAATTTGACTGAAAGTTGCAGGAGGATTTGACCTTGTTTGACTTAATTCTGTCTGAGGAAAGAAGGCCGAATATTTTGCTGGGTTGACCGAACTTTTCTGTGCAGGTTTGACCATTGACTTTGATCAAACATCGCAGGCTGTTGACTGTGGCTGACCAAACCTCCACAGGCTGAATTTCGGCCCTCTGTTGCAGACTGATATGTTTGACCAGATTTGACTTTCTCTCTTGTAATTGACTGATTTTGAATTGGTTGACTTAGAGAGTCAAAGCATTGACTTTGACTGGTTATGGATATACGATTTGGAATTTTGGACTATGTATCTCATGTTGAACATTGATTGACTAATAGAAGAAGAATTGATTCCCGGCTTATCCCACTTGTGGGTTTTTCCCTGGTTTTTGAGCAAAATATGTCTTCTTGTGGTTGGCTATCTTCTATTGTGCATCACTGTTTTCTGTTTTATCTATAAATGCTTAACAGTTGCTGGGGTGAATGAAAGTGAATGAAATTGTTTAAGTGATTATAACAGAATAGAACACTGAAAAATTAACAGTCTATAATCAACATGTTAAATGTGACATTTTTTCCTCTTTGAAAGAGCACTTTCTTGTTAATCAGAATATTCTTATATGAACTTATTCCGATAAGAATAAATAACAGTGTCTGTAAAGAGTATCTTTTGAAGCTTAAAAAAGTGTCTATTATATAAAAGTTGCCCGCATAAAATAATATAATTTTGACCTCGTAATTTTATGGCTGTTTAGATTCTTCATGCCCACATAAAATAACATAATTTTAACCTCGTAATTTTATGGCTGTTTAGATTCATCATTCATCTTGAGAACTTTTGCTGCTCAGAGATAGGAGGAATAAACCCTCTTGTGAAGGAAGCAAGCTGAATGTTGCTCTATAACCAATTTAAACATTAAGGCTGTGGTTTGAAATGTTATGGCACAAATGTTTTGAGTTGTACCACTTCTTTTACAGGTTTTTAGTGTACACTTGGCACCATGATAATTTTTGCACTGTTTTTGCCATGCCTGATATATTTTCTCTACATGTACAGCTATACAATTTCAGCCGCCTTTTCTAATTTTATGGAAAACGATATTGGCTCTCTTTCTCCTGGAAAATGGGCAGATTTTGTTGTTCTATCCACAAATCTGTGGAACGCTACAATTCTAGAAGACTTCCCTTCTGTTCTGGCAACTTATGTTGGAGGTGTCCAAGCTTACCCTTGAAAACTCCAATAAAATGATCTAGAAGCTCTGATGATGTCAGGGAAGCATTCTGGAAGTCTTTTTCAGAGAATAATTCTCTCTTATTGGTTTACTGTATAATGCTTGCCAAGAAAATAGAGTGAACAAAGTATACTAATAATATTTTATTTAATGTTCTCGTAGACATTTAATCTTTAATTTTAGATTTTCTCCATTTTTACATGGTTATGAATAGAGCTGATTGTTATCAAACAGGCATTTGTTATTATACAAGCATTTTCTTTTATATAGAGAGATCAATGCATATTACTCTGAAATTCGCAGTGCGGATTCTACTTGAGATATTGATGTTTTCAGTCATATGTTCATGCATGTCCTTGAGAATACTTATACTATAAATATCTTGGAAAATTTTGTACTAATTAGATGTGGGGAGTTCTTGATTGGAGATGGTTATGCACTCCACCTTGAACCATTTTTTGATGCTTTTGTTAACAAGCCCTATATATCCCATGAAATATCAAAGTATAAATATGGTTTCCCTTTACATTGTACTTTGGTTGGATTTCCAATCTAGTGTTTTGCCCTTCTATGTTTTGTTTAATCTCTCTACTCTCAATGCTGGTATGCTGTGATCTTGGATCTCTTAGCATTTATTGGTATCATGATGGATCAGCATTCCCTTGATGCACCTGACCACATCTTACCTACCAAATATGATATTAACAAAATCATTAGAAGATATTGGCTCAAAACAAAGAATTACACAAGACACAGATTTTACCTTGGAAACCCTTAACCAAGAAAACTAAACAACCTTGAGCTTCGCCTATCTTATATTCTTGATTGAATATTACATCTAGTTACAATGAATGCGAACCTTGGTCCACACCTAAGACCAATGCATTCATACACCACACAATCTCTATTGATTGTGATTATCTCATCATATTTCATGAGCCTTACATCATGCTCTATATATAAGCATAAAAACCCTAATTCGAAGCATCTCAAAGTAGTACAGGTGGCTGAAGATCATTCGCTAAGATCCTGGGAATCTTCGGATTCATAATAATAGTTTCTGACCAATTTAGACTATTGTTGCTTTTCCTTTGACCACCAGTCAATCATCAATCTCAGTAGACTATGCATATGCCGAAGTTCGAACTGTGATCCCTTCCACTATTCCAGTTGATTATCCACTTTCGTTGGTTACTCAACTACTCGTCAACTTTGGCTGGGGGAGCTACTCTCAACTTGACTGTTGACGTACGAACTCGATCATCAACTCGTCTTCCCATCGAATTGACTTTGACTATCCCATCGACTTGTTGTCCCTAGTTGATTGTTCCTAACTAGACTTGTCAAGGTTCATCCCTAGTCATCTTGCCAGACCAAACCATCCACTGAGATTACATGCAAAGATTACAACGCCTCAATATTGATGAACTATCTAGTGGAATATCTGTGGCAATTTACATATCATTCCAATTTTTTTGTTCTATAGCACAAGTTTTTATTAGGAGTTTATATATTGAATTTATTAACTTTTGGTCTAGTGTTGTGTTGATGGGCCAAAATGTTCTGCAAACAGTAAGCGGATATCTCTGGTGCAAAGTCTCAATTAGACTTTACACTATTTGGAATAGGAGCCCCATCGAGTATGTGGGCATGGTTGGCACCATGTTTTTTCGAGACTTGTTTTGGACAAAATGGCGGAACGTGAGAGAATTGATATAAATATGGACAAATACAAGTTATAATAGCTTTATGAAATACTATATGAGTAAGATACAAAAGATGCTGCCACAACCGAAGTAAATGACATGGATCTTTAAAGGAAGGATGCTAGCATACTTCAATTAAGATACATGGATAAAGAATGATTTGTTTATCAATGGAAAATTAGTTTGCAACCAACAATGACGATTAAAGTGTAAGTAGTATACAATCTCAAATAAGATACATGTTGTGGTCAATAAAATATTTCATGAACTGTAGCACATGTAAATACAAACACATACCATCGAATCACCAATAGATGAGTCTCGCAATGTTCAACAATACATGCATGAAATTGTCGCCTTAGCTTATTGAGCTTTTCAATATTCTATAGAAATGTATGGCGCACCATTAAAAGAAGCATCCATGAAATCTAATAGTGGAGAATCAGAGATGCTAAGCTATCACTTGCTTTCTCAAAAGGATGTAAGCTCTCTAAAACAAGGTTCTCAAAATGAAATCAAAAACTAAAGGTCCATTTTCTCTAACTAGGAGGGTATGCTATACAAAAGGTGAGGTGACTCTTCACCTTCCCTCATGAATCTTCAACTTCTACCTGACTTTTCATTTCTACATTATACTTGTAATTTCAAAAATGCTTTTATTTACAAATTTACAATGGAAATTAAGAAAACAAAATTTTCTCATGGAACAAGATGCATAATGGGCATCTAGTTCATTATAAAATCTCACCTGACATTCCAAAGCATCAGGGAGCAAGACCTTTGATTCTATTTGCAAATGACTCAAAAGCATTGAAAGCTTAGTATGTAGCTTTGTTGGCTCTACAACATACTGTGCGATTGCATCCTTCGTGACTTCCAAATCTCCTCCCACAACAACTAGCTTCATAGAATCTATCAACCCTTGAATCTCTCACTTAACTTCCTCTTCTGGCCTTGTTTCTCCCGGTGCACCAATAGAAGGTATCTTATGCACTTTAATGAGAGATTCCCCACTATGAAGCTTTTGATAAGCCAACACAATCGTGGATGTGCTTTTGTCTAACTTATCTTGTGATTGCACAAACATTCTCACTTCCACCTTGTCCAACTCGGCAGTTAATCTGTCTTTCCTGGGTAGTTCGGCCAGTGCTGTATCAAGATACTTCATGTTCCAATCCAGGATGTGACCTACAGCTGAGAGTGCGAATCTTATCAATGCTCCTCCCTTCTATGTCTCTTTGCATCTCGGGCAATAGGGCTATTACTTTGTGTAACATCATGATTTCATCATAAACCCACTTAATGAATTTTTCCAATACTAACCTCCTTAAGGATTGTTGATTGTAGGTCTTCCTTGTGGGAGTTTGTAGCTGACAAGACTTGATTTTTTGCACAAAGTTGATCATTTTGTTGCTGTCAATGGCTAATTCTCTGTTTAATTTCTTAACTTATTTTGACAAGCAGTCTACATTCTTCTCAATTGCAGCTACGAATGCAGTTGTAATAAACCAGAGCGAAAATATGCAATTTTTTTCAATAATTTCCAATCTTTTTGTTAAAGACTTTCATCCTACAGTTGATGCACATGACTTTTGTCAAACATATCACAGACTGAACAGAGATACTTGCAACAATAATAGATATTGGAGGCAATTATTAATTCTATTAACTGGTAGGAGAAAAATTATAAACACAGTGAATCTGAGGAACCTGGTTTAACTCAAGAAATAGGAATAACAATATAATCTTTAGAATTTTAGTTACCAATATAATGACAATTATGGACACCTCTGCTACAGGAAACACAACTCCAAATTAACTGATGAATTCGGCCACTATGATCAAGAAACTATGCCTTTTCAATATGATGTATATCCTAGAAATTTGGTCAATCCATAAATGATGTCTGTCTTTGCCAAACACTAAGAACTCAATGACTATGATCTAAGACCTGGTTTCCTCCAGAGACAGTGAATTTGTCCTCCAAAATTAACCTCCTTCAGCTCCTTGCAATAATATATATGATGATCTTGGCCTCCAACAAGAGAATGAATCTGGCCTTAATATTCAACAATGCAATTAACTCGTCCCTTGAATAATTTTTTGCTCAACTCCTAAAGAAGTTAATAGATAGTGATTTGGCCTGTCAGATGGAGAGTCTCTCGACCTCCAATGGTAATTAACCTTAGCCTTCTCTGTACAATGTTCTTGACCCTCCAATGAAAATGTTCTTTAGCCTTAATAATTACTGGATCTTTTCCCATGTAAGAGTGATCTCGTTTTGCAAGAAAGTAGCTCTCAGCTTCCACAATAAAATCAAACTCGGCCTCCCAGTGTGTCAACTAACTCGGCCCTCCAAATGCCAGAATTTGTTCTCTGAAATATGCTGATATTTTGCACAGTAAGTGGCCTCTGGAGTGAGGCAACCAGCCTCCAAATGTGATAGATTCAGATCTTTCATTTTTCTCTCCAAGTTTAGGTCCTTGGCTTAAATAAGATGAAGCCTTCGACCCCTATAAAATGCTCATGATCTTGTTCATAATTTAGTATTTTGGTCTCCCAATAAATAATGCAATTCGTCTTCAAGGGAAACGAAAATCTTGATATCAATAAAAGTATGTGTTCTGTCTCCTCAACATGAATATGTGCATGGCCTTCAAAATTTGTGCTCAGCTTGCGAACAAAAATATGCTTTATGACTCCTTCAGAATGATGCTTATACTGTCCTTCAGAAATAATACACTTGACCTTTCAAGGATAAATTTTAGCCTACCAAGGATGATGTGCTCGACCTGTTAATTTTCCTTAGGGCTTCATTGTTCTTTGCTTTGATAATTGCATTACATCATTTACATATTGAATTCACCCCACAACATTACAACATTATTTCATCATATGCAATTATGTAAAAAGAACAATAACATCAGTAATGCAGCAGAACAGTGCAAGGAACAACAAAAGAAAAGTAGACAAACATAGAGACACTAGGATTGATCGGAGACCAGGGCAAAACCCCACAAGGGGGAAAACCCAAAATTCTTCTTCTTCTTCTATTAGATTTCATCAATCATTCAATTGAGATACAAAGTACAAATATCGACAGGCTGCCTGGGGCCATATATGTATCTTGTTCACAACTTCATTTATGAACAAGATTCATCGATAATGTAGGTACATAATACTATCATCAATAGCTTGCCATACTTGGCATTAGGGTTATAACATGTAAATGTTATCTCTGCTCTAAACTTCAACAATGCCATATATGAATCTAATGTCAATGATGAGAAACTGAGTTGAGACTAGCATATACCATAGTGTAGGGACATAGAGCAAGACGGTAGCTAGCCACAAAGATTTGAGACCATACTAAGAGTTGTAATGCTAGTCATCAATGTGATGATTGTACTATGAATTAAATCAATGCCAAGACTGAGTGTATCGAAGACTGGTGCCAAGACTGAGAGTGTCGAAGACTACAAATACAGAGGAGCCATAACAGTGTGATGCCCAGACCATACCAATGCATTGACTTATACGATGCCAAACCTGTAAACTAATATGATGCCAAATATGTAATGCAGAGGATGCCATTCATATAATTATAGAGATACCATACATATTGTGTATTAATTACATCACAAAGATGCCACACGATATTGCAGAGAGACATACGGTAGGTATCATACTAATATATTGTTCGTACTATGTCGTAGAGGATCATGCCATACATATGGATACCATACTATATAGCAGAAGACCATACCATACGAGCATCGATGCCATAGGTGTATACAGAGAGTGATGATGCCATACAATGTATTGAAGAGGATACTGAGACTGTTCATACATTCCTTCTATATATAATAGCAATCTTCAATGATGATGCACAACTATATCAACCAACCAAGAGCGAGACTATTTGCTATATGTTGTCGTACAGATTGTCACGACAACGCTCAGACCAGGGGTTGTCACTCTGATCCCCGATCTCTCCGTTTAAGCCTGTCTCCCGCGGCTAAGGGGGGTAGACCCTATGAGATGATGAAAACCAACTGTGAACCAGTCGGGTTGGGAGACACGAAAGGAAACCAACACTAAATAGATTTTATTAATTTAATGGACCAGTGCCTTGTGCGTTTGATGTTTAAACGATTAATTACTAGATGTTGCAGAGATGTAAACCATGTACAACAATCAAATAAATTGAACGATGCAAGATATCCAGTAAAACCACAATGCTCCTATAATGGTTACAGCTCAATAACGATATTCCAGCGATTAAAAATTTATGTTAAACACACATGGACAACAAGGACAATATGAAAGATAAAACATGCAAGTACAATTTTTATTAACAAATGATTTACATTTATAGTACAATATCTGACCGTTGGGTTCCACATCCCAAGGTCTCTTGGACTCCTTTTGTCCATTCGACTTCCACACTAACCCACTTGAGGATTAGGTGTCCAACATTCCCCCCTTAATCCGAAGGGTTATGTATGAGTCCAAGAAGAGAGCTGTAATACAAAATGTGCAAATATGCATGGCAGCACTAGGCTGAATGTGCTCTATGAAATGTTGGTATAAAGGGTGGTGGTTTAAGGATGACCGCCAACACTGGAACGCTTAGTGCAGTTCCCGGAAGTCTTCCAAAACTGGCAAGAAACTGAAGTTTTCTACTAGAGGAAGTGATCTTATTGTTTTAAAGAGGGAAACCTTCAACCATAAAAGGGAGGTCTCACCCCGCATAAAAGGTAAAACTTCAACCTGAAAAGGGAAGTCTCAACCTGTGATGGTTTAAGGATAACCAACAACTCTGGAATGCTTAATGCAATTCCTGGAACTCTTCAAAAACTGGCAAGAAGCTGGTGTCTTCTGCTAGAGGAAGTGTTCTCAATTTTGTTCTTGGAATTCTTCCAAAACTAGCAAGAAGCTGAAGTCTTCTGCTAGAGGAAGTGTCCCAGATTGCCAGCTAAAGGCATGTTCACGGGCATCTTTGTCTCTGGCTACAACTCTGAAACTGGTGTGGCAGGTTGTGGCTCAGGTTCGCTTGATGTGACTTCGAAGCTTGTAGATGACCATCATTTCCCCCCTGTCAGATACAAGGTGAGATGATGGAGAAAACTCAACTGCAACACTGTTCAATACTCTGGAACAAGTTCTGACATGTGTTTGGAATATCTTCTTGGTTGTTGATGCCCATTGCCAAGAAGCGATCCATCCAAGATGAATCTTTGTTCTTGCAGGACGTTTGTTTCTGAAGCATCTGTGTGAAGAATGGGTGGCTTTATGACAGTGCTTACATGGATGAAGATCAAAACAGTGATCTTTCAAATGGCCAACTCGGTCACAGTGTTGGCATTTCACAATCTGTTGTTGTTGTTGCTGTGGAAGAGGAGTAGAATCTGGAACAGCTGGATGTGAGCTGTCATGCATGAATCCAGCACTGTGAAACTGAATGGGCTTGGCGTAGTCTGAAATATGAAAGGACAAGTCCTTGTCATATCCAAGACCGGTTTTGTGCTTGTTGTGGACAAGCTATTCCCAAGGTCTGATGATGGGCTTGGGAAGTGTAGACTGAGTTTCTGCATCTGCATGTACAACTGCTGCTTTATTTGAATGAACTGTAACATTATTGACTTGCTGCTGATGGGTGGTTGTCTCAATGTTCTGAACAAAAACAGGTTCAGAATGATGTCTATTTTGATGTAGCTCTTCTTGTTGTAGCTGTGATTCAAGCTGCAAAAAATCAATCTTTTCCTGTGCATTTTGTAGACATGTCTGAATTTCTGAGAGAGATCCTATACTGATTTGTAATGTGTCATCAACAGTAAATTGTATAAGGGTTTTCATGAACTCTAATACTTCACTGGTTCTGGCCATTTTTCTTCAATGTCAGATTTACACCTTAAAACTGATCACAATTACTAATCAATGCAGAAAAGTAATACCCACTCACAATACACAGTAATATAAATGTGCAGCAAATGATTAGTCCAGCAAGCACCAATTACAAAAAATGACCAGCGCTATGTTCTGACAATACAGCAGGCTAAACTTTTTTTTTTTTTGCAAAAGACTACTTTTATAAAACAATCATTGCCTTTATACAACCCACCAAACTCTTATGAAGCGCTTGAAATAAAGAAGATGATTAGAGGAAACAATTTCTTCAATCTGATTACACAGGGAAAAGGGCACCAGAACCTTCCTAAGGGCTTCCTTCAGAAATTCCCACAACACTCTCCACTGGCTGTGTAAAAATAAACAATATCCACAACATAAGCAACTTCCTGATCAATATTTCAATAAAATGAATGCTTTCACTTTGGATGGATACTTCTGCAATTTCCGCGGTGTTTGTCAATCAATTTTAAAATGCAAACTACACCTTTAATTTCTGTTACTGAATGCAAGGCAATCTTCCGGAATTTATAACACAAGCTTATCACACAAGTATTCACACAAGCTTATCTTCTAGACGTGTTTTAGAGGAAATACTATGCGAACCTGCCTGACCAGTTCAAACATGGGCTTTTGAAACCTGAAATCTGTGAACATCACATTTAGTTTGTGGTTTAAACTCATCGGATCATTCTCAACCTTGTTCTCTTAGTCTTTTGGTAGAACTGATTTCTCCGGATCACAATCACTTTCCTATTGAGCAGAGAATACACAATTGTGAATCTCCTTTAAAACTTGTGTTGATGATGAATAGATTGATATATTCTATAGTTAAGGTCAACCAATACATTTTTCTCCCCGAGAAAATTCACAATCATAATCGATATGAATGGAACGAGGCATTATGTGACTGAATGTCGCATTCTTGAGCGATTTGACGGGAGTGAGGCCGACTTAGTGATGTGAACCTCCGAGCAACGGAATAGAGATATGATGGCTACTTTCAACTGAATTAAAATACAAGTTCTTTTAGGGCATGGTTACTTTCAACACCAAGTTTGTTTATTCATATAACAAAAGCACTCTATCAGTGCATGATTATTTATTCTGCGGCAAGTTTGTTTGTTTTAACAAACGCTTCACCATAATAGACGTAAACAATGGGTATATATATTTCAAATTTACATAGCAATGAGTGGCTATTTCAAATCATACGCACGCTCACTATCTAGAGCTCCGACAGAGCGCTCATTGTCTGCCTCGTCTCTAATTCGCGATTTGAATCCAGGCTGCGAAGCCGGGGATGCCCCGTGTCAGCAAAAACAACATGTAATAAGCTGGTGGTGCAATATTCCTGTTGGGAGGAGCCGTGACAGCGACGAATACGTATTGGTTCCCACACGAATAGCTGCAGTCAATTATCTCTTTCAAGAACCATCAGAGCCGCCATCACCATCGTAGCAAAATTTCAAAAATCTGCGATGATTAACAAACAAATGGGACAGCAAATTTAAATATCATTACGTTGTATATCAAACCAGAGAGGCCACCACGTTTCCACTCTCTTCTCCAGTTCCACGCTTTACAGCCTTCTTCTTGAGGGGAGTCATCACCAAACCTTTTTTTTTTTTTTTTGTTGAAGGACTTTCTTGGATTCGCTTTCTCGGCTTCCTAATTCTGCAGATGGTGCACCGCTTGTCGAGTTTCCTTCCGTAGGCACAACAATGTTATGCCCTCCAACTGAGAAATCTTAACGTTTTTTTTTTGAACCCTAAACTGACGGAGGTTTAAACACACTTGGAGCACGCTCAGTTCCTGAACTCGAAACTGGGCGAGAGCTAGACCCACATGGGCCACTGGTAGTTTTATCAGCGATATGACTTTGTGCAGAATTTCGAATTGTTGATGCAGAGTCCTTGCAGGCCTCTAGTTTCGATACCAAGAAGGACTTTCTTGTTACCGAGCATATGGTAGTCCTTCATGCAGGATACCAAATCTCCAAACTCCCGAAAACAACAAATAACCCAGTGAACGGTAACAACAGGCGATGGAGAGACTGGATAATAGCTTTGATTACGCCCAAGAATCGTGCGCGGAACAAGGAAAGAATATGGAAAGCCCTGTGCGTAAATTAGAAATTGTATAGGTTGGCCAATATCAACGCAGAAATCAATTACAGGCAAACGGATAGGGTCAAAGCAAGCACGGGTGAATGAGAGTTGCAGCAAACCGGCGCTGTTCAGTCAGACCAGCAATTGCAGCAGAACATTCAATGCACAGAAAATAAGGACAACGGTTATAATTAATGAAATGGCCAGACGAACAGTGGACGTTGCAAAGAAAGAGCGCTGACAATTGCAGAGAATGCCCAGAAATGAGAAAATGCGTTTCTGACAGAGCCCAAATTAGTGGAGCGTTAGGTCATGCAGACAATTAGAGCAGTTAGGTCATGCAGGCAATTAGAGCACTCAAGTTCTGGCAAGTAGGATAGAGCCAATAGAGAAAAACTGACAAAACCAGGGGCTCAAATTGGAGCAGGGTCAGAATTCGCCCGCTCTGATACCATGTTAAACACACATGGACAACAAGGACAATATGAAAGATAAAACATGCAAGTACAATTTTTATTAACAAATGATTTACATTTATAGTACAATATTTGACCGTTGGGTTCCACATCCCAAGGTCTCTTGTACTCCTTTTGTCCATTCGACTTCCACACTAACCCACTTGAGGATTAGGTGTCCAACAATTTCGAATGCTTTAAGCAACCATGCAATCATGAACATTAACTAGATATCATATTCATGCAGCTAATCTTCAAAATGATCATTCATGCACGCCAACTCACATAAAATGATAAACATTCATTCCACATCAAAAAAATTTAGCCTCAGCGAGAGAGATAAAAAGTAGCAGATTCCTGGGCTAAGATTCAAAACTGGCAAAATTTTTTCCCAAAATATTTTTACGTTTTCAAATAAAAAAAAGGCTAGGCTAACTAAAGTCTAAATAAATGAGACTATAGAAAAAGAAAAATTTTATATCTTTTTCAAAAAAAAATTATAATTTTTATGATTTCTGATTTTTATATTTTTATATTTTTTTATAAAAATAAAACTTAAACTGAATTAAAATCTAGAACTTTTTGTTTTTTATGAGTTTTAAAACAAAACTTAAAAAAATAAAATCTAAACAAAACTTGAAATTTAAATTAATCTAATCTTAAAACTAAACTATAAAAATTAAATCTACATAAAAGCTTTAAATCTATTTAAAAAAAAAATAATGCTAAATCAAAGTTCTAACGAAATTCTACATTAAATAAAAAAACCATAAGAAATAAAATCGATTTGAAAAATTGATTAAGTTAAATCTAAATAATAAAAAAGGAAAAAACGTAAACTAAAAAAAATGATCGATTTAAATCTAAAAATAAACCTAAGTTAATTTTAAACCATGGCCATTGAACCTAATCTAAAATTACCATTTAACACAGCGTATTAAGACTGGCCTGCGTGAAAAAAAAAGGGACGCGTTCTTGCTGTCGGCGGACAGAGAAGAAATCTGAATGTTTGCAGTGCAGGTCCGATGGCAGCAAAATGAGCAGCTTCTTCTTAGGCGTAGAGGTACTGAAATCGTGGGGTAGTATCCAGTGAATGGCTGACGCCCACGGAAAAACCCTGAACGTTATCGTGTCTCTGGAACTTCAACGATTTTTTGTTTGAACGGATGCGGGGCCACGACAGTTTTGATGGAGATAATACGTGGTGAAAGACGTAGCCGCAGGAATCTGGAACAAGCAGATGGATACGTTTTCCCTTAACGCATTCAGCAGTTTCCTCTGACGGCAGATGGGATTGCCCAAGAGAAAATCGATTTGCTTTATGCGACTGCAGATTAGAGTGAGGAGGCCTGAGGAGATGCGCAGGCTGAGAGAGCACGGATCGATTACGCTATTTTGGCTTTATTTGCAGGCTATGTGTATAATGTTTTTTGCAGCTGCAGATTTGAAATGGTGCTGGGATAAATGGAACCGTGATAGAGAATGAAAGAGGAGGGCGGATCAGAAAAAAAGATTTCTGACAGCAGAGAGATAAGAGGACTTTGCAGGGATGGAGACTGAGTGAAAATAGATTTGCAGGTTGGGCAGCTGAAAATGCCAAGGGGAACTGCGTGACCGATTGAGGATTTTGGTAGCTATGGAGATGAAAAGGATTACCCAGAATGCCAAAAGAAATCACTGAAGCTCCACGAAATTTATATTTGATTCTCCTTGCTCCAAAAGTACCTGTAACCTGCAGAAGAAAAGGCAAACCCCTGTATAATATGTGTATGAAACAAAAATGAAACCCTAGATCAACTAAGTAATTTACAGCTTTTGACTCTTGAACAGCCAGATTTAGCAATAACAGCGGTAATATTTTCAGAATATCAGATTTACTATGAAAAACTTCAGAAAACCTCTCATGCAAATTCAGAAAAATAAACTAAATGATAAACCCAAGATCAAAACTAGCTGGGCTCTGCAAGAAAATGCTTGCGGGAGTTGGCTGGTTCAGTCGAGAACTTCCCCAAACGCCCACTGATCTTCTTCGATAAGGATTTCCTGCAAAACTTACTTCAACCATCAATAAAGAGAGAAAAATAATACTAGATCTCAAAAAGCAATGGAGATACCCGCCATTACTTCAGAAAACCTAATACCATTCAAACCCTAGCAAGTGAACAAGATACTTGTGCTCAACAATACTCTATAATAAGCTATTACTAATGGCTGAAAATCAAAATATGCAGAAAATAAAATAGCTCACAGCGCTTCCAGAGAGTAACACCAACAAGATTTTAACCCCAAAGTCTTTCTTTATTAGCACCAGAAAAGTTTACAAGAGAGCTTCTTCAGCACAAGACTCCAAGATTGAATGATCTCAAATGACCCCTAGCACCCTATTTAAAAGGAAAAGATCCCAACAGCTAGTTCAAGTGATCCATGTCAAAATGATCTCGACAGTCGATGAGGATCAAGATATCTCTTGATCTCATCCGTCGAATTTTTAATGCATTAAAAAATTGAAATTCTGCATTTATTTACTGAAAATATTATTATTTTATTATTTTTAGGTTTTTTTACTTTATTATATATATATATATATATATATATATATATATATATATATATATATATATATATTATTATTATTATTATTATTATATTTTTATTTATTTATTATTTTTTAATTTACTTTTTAAATGGATCCTTGAACTTAGCTTTTGGGAAAAACACCTAGGACCTAGGACTTAGGACTTCTGAGGGGATTAAAACATTTCGTAACCCTCAAGACACTTTACATCATGACTTTTACAACTTTACATCCCAAGGGGGGAAAACCCATTTGACATAGACCCTCATAAACCACCCAGTTCTGCGACACAACTATAATCTAGCAGATTAACACACTAGGATTCTCCTAAGATTCTAATGACAAAATCCATCCCGGCTTTGGGGTTAGGCTGAAGGAAAACTCTGCCGATCATGGATCGGTGAGACGAAAGACCTTCCAAAACGTAGATTATCACTTAGAAAATTAGGTCCACCTAGGTAATTTACAAACATGACTCATATCTGCTAAGATTATTTACAATTTATACATGCAGACTGGGTTTACAACATAAATTGATCAAGCTGTCGATGACTGTAGAATGGCACGGACATGTCAATCAAGCGCTACCCCTTTTGCAAAGAAAAAGGGGGGGTACTGCTATGGGCAGTTGACCGGTAGTGGTCAACACTATCTAAGCATGAGTGCAGATCTGTAACCTCATACGAAGAAGTGTAATCTTGTAACCATCTGAGAGAGAGAGAGAGCCATATGCAGGAGAGATAGATCCTTGTGTCAGAGATGTCAAAGTCCTGTAGGTGAGAGCATTTGTTACAAAGAAAACAATGATATACAATTCGTTCCATAACACAAGCCATAAACCATAGAGAACATAACCTATTAGAGGATCCACCCGAGAGTTATGCCAAATGAGGGATACCATGCCATGTGAAGCTTAAACGGTTGTGATTCTTGAACCACTAATCGATATCCCTAAGTGAAGTGATACCTAGCCTATTTATAGTTGATTTAATATGAAGGGATGTGACCATTTGGAGTTGGCCGACATAGAAGCACATGGAGCCAACCTCAAAATAGCAGGGAAGGCATAAACTTTGAATTTCACTCTTCAATAAATAAATTTTCTTTTCTTTGGAGGGAAAGACAAATCCCCTTTCAATTTGTCTTTTTCTCGATTTCACAAACTAAGTATTATTTCTTTTGCCTGATCAATCAAATGAGGAAGGAGTGCTAGGGAATTTCTCCCTAGGTGGAAAATTTAACACTCCCTCTCAGCGAGGGAGGAATTGTGAAAATTCCTAGATCTAATAATCTCAAGAATTCTACTGCAACCAACTGATCCTACTTCACTTAGATCATAAATTACATTACAAACTTATTTCAGATTTCTTCTTGAAACATTGAAGTAAATTACTGAGGTAGCTTACACTAAATTAAATATAATTCTGAAACATAAAAACTGAAGAAGGAAATACAAACACATAGGACACCGTTATTTTTGGAAAAATGTCTCGGAAAAACCCAACTTGGGAAAACCGGTGCAACAGTGAGGGTTTTATTTTATTATGCAGCAGTGAAATCTGAGTACATCTATGGATGCCCAACTGGAAATCCAAACAACAAGAAAATCTACAGAGACATTCCCAAGCAACCCCGGCACTCGTGTTCTTGCACTTGCACGTTCCTCCACTCGCGTTCCTGCACTAGGAATAACTCAGCCTCTTGCTAGTGCCTCTCTGGATATAGAGATCTACCTTCGGATCACTATCCCTGCCCCTCTACTGCAAAGGATCTCTTCGATCAAAATTTCCTCCTGAGAACTTCTCACTTCAGAAATTCGATCTCTTGATCTCTCGATGTATTTTCCAAATGATCCTTAAGCCCCTTCTTATATCTTCTTATTGGACAACCAACAGCTTAGATTAACTCTTAATCAAGGGCTCGGATCATTTTGACTTGATCTTCGTCTTTATCTAGAAGATTAACCCACAATTAAATTAATACCCATTAATATTTTAATTTTCCTAAGTTTAGACTTAGGAACTCCATTAAAAATATAAATTATTTTAATATATTCATCTCTGGGTGGAATTTCCTAAAACAATTTTTGGGTTCTTTGGAATGCATGTGCCCGAGCCTCCTTGCAAAATTTGAGGCTTAGAGCACATCCGATGCCTACCCCAAATCAACACTCCCTCTTAGCGAGGAATGTCCTCTAGTAATATACTGCTACTGCATACTGCGCTAACTCTGAAGCATCGTCCCCTGCGTTGTTGATGTTTGACATGTTGTCCACCAACTATTGCATTGTTGCTGCTATTGTACTATTGCCTTTGACACTGCCACTGCCAATGCTACATCTGTACTACAACTCTCTCTCAAATGCTACATCTGCTATGCTAATAGCACTGCCACTGCTAACATTGCATCTGTATTGCAACTCAGTTGCTGAGAGAAGCAACTAAAAACACCCAAAACTAGATAAGTATCCCGTGGATACACCTCGGTGTTGAAAGTTTGACTGCTGCTAGTCCCACGTTGTCTTCTGAAGCCACTATGCTATTGAAGCTCTACATTGTGCCTCCATCCATTGTTGCCTCTCTGCTCTGCGCAGCTCAAATTCTAGCACTGCTAACTACTACATCTATCGCTCCAACACTCCATGACATCAATTGAAAACTCCTCCATCTCGCTACTACTGATCATGGGCTCCCGTAGCAAGGTGATGATCCAAGAGGTGGGCTCCTCAAGGATCCTACCCATCTGTAGCTCTATCGAACTACAATTCTATATCAACCTACCTCCCTCTCGGAGATATCTTAGCTGTCATGGCGAACTCCTCCTGTTCAATCTTTCTAGCTGCAACCTTAGGATCGTGCTTCTCATCCTTGTCCTTTTTCTTCAAGGGACACTGGGATGCATAGTGGCCTATCTCGCCACATCTAAAACCCTTCACTTTGGAGACGTCCTTCTTTCCTCTTTTTTGCCCCTGATGCCCCTTCGATGCAAGGGTTGCATTCTCCTCCTCCTTCTTGGGCTTCGACCCACTGCTATTGCTGCTTCCGTCAAGTTTGACCTTGACCAGGTCTCTCCTTAGTTCTTCTTATTTTAAAGCTGCCCACATCTCATCCCAATTAGGCAATGTTGCTCTGCCTAGGATACTCTGGACAAAGACTTGCCATTCATCCGAGACAGAATTTAGGGCCAGCCTTACTAACTCTGAATCCTGAGGTGTATGCCTCGCAGTCGGCAACTCATCACAGGTCTCCTTCAGCTTCGTGAGGAATGGATCCACACGTTCTCCCTTTTGCATCTGTGCAGATCTCAACTTTTGTTCCAAGTACATCTTCCGCTACTTGGAAGATCCCTGATACAACGTGGCCAAAGCATCCCACATCTCCTTAGTTGTTTCTTTGTTAGCAACGTGGCACACCATGTGATCCTTGACTCCATCCAAGATCATCGTCTTGGCCTTTGACATCTCAGCCTTGTACTTCTTTAGGGGATCCACATCTATAGGTTCAGCTACCACACTATCACCATACGTCTTGAGGGCATGCTCATCTAGAAGGAAAGACATTCTAGCCTTCTAGATGACATAGTTGGAAGCTCCTTCCAACTTGTCATGATCCCTCAAGCCACTGGTTTCCATATCCTCTGAAAACTATCGAACAACTCCCTCCTTCTCCCTACTGTGTAGCTTCTAGGCTGGCTTATGCACTCTCTGATGGAGCTAGTAAGTCTGTTGCTCCTCTGCTACCCAGCAAATACTGATTTCCTCGGCAAGAAATCACTGAGGAAGTATTCCCTTACTATGCGATCTGCTTCCTTCTTCTGATGGCTTTTCTGCCCAGCACTCAGCTTGCAAAAAAATGCGTCCTTCTAGCTCTGCATTGATGCTTTGTGTGGCTTCCTTTTCCTTAGCAAATTCTCAATTTGGTAGTCTTACCTCTTTGTTGACTCACTGAGAGAGAAACAACCTCGAAAATATAGCCCTCCTGGCTAGAATTGCGCAATCCCTCAAGGGATTCGAACTACTGCTTGCTGCAGCAAGTTGGTCCTTGCTTTAGTGCTAGATCTGCTTTTCCTGTTTCACAAAAACAGCTCCAATACCATGTGAAAATTCCTAGATCTAACAATCTCAGGAATCCTACTGTAACTAACTGAACCTGCTTCACCTAGATCGTAAATTACATTAGAAACTTATTTTAGATTTCTTCTTGAAACATTAAAGTAAATTACTGAGGCAACTTACACCAAATTAAATATGATTCTGAAACATAGAAATTGAGCAAGGAAATACAAACACATAGGACACCGTTATTTTAGAAAAATGTCCCTGGAACAACCCAACTTGGGAAAACCAGTGTAGCAGTGAGGGTTTTATTTTATTATTCAGTAGTGAAATATGAGTACATCTATGGATGCCCAACTGGCAATCCAAATAACAAGAAAATCTGGCAGAGATATTCCCTAAGCAACCCCTACACTCATGTTGCTTGCACTAACGCTCCTTCACTAGCGCATTCATGCACTCACGATTTCTTGCGCTCGCGTATTTCTGCACTTGTGCGTTCCTCTACTCATGTATTCCTGCACTCGCGAGTTCCTGCACTGGAAATAAATCAGACTCTTGTACTGCCTCTCTGGATCTAGAAATCTACCTCCAGAACACTGCCCCTGCTCCTCTACTGCAAAGGATCTCTTCGATCAGAATTTCCTCCTGAGAACTTCTCACTTCAGAAATTTGATCTCTTGATCTCTCAGTGTATTTTCCAAATGACCCTCAAGCCCCTTCTTATATCTTCCTATTGGACAACCAACAGCCTAGATTAACTCCTAATCAAAGGCTCAAATCATTTGAACTTGATCTCCATCTTTATCTAGAAGATTCACCCACAATTAGATTAAGACCCATTAATATTTTAATTTTCCTAATTTTAGACTTAGGAACTCCATTAAAAATATTAATTATTTTAATATAATCGTCTTTGGGTGGAATTTCCCAAAACAATTTTGGGTTCTTTGGAATGCATGTGCCCAAGCCTCCCTGCAAAATTTGAGGCTCAGAGCACATCTGATGCTACCCCAAATCAACAAGAATTTCCATCTACATTATATGGTCTCATCTCGTCTTTGCTCTACTCCCTCTCAGATCAATCTCATCTCAAATGTCATGTCACAATGTAAGAAAGTAAGCAACTTCACCGTCAATACATCTAATCTCTAAGAAGAAGAAGAATGCACAATCAATAAAAGGGAAGATCAATCCTCGAACCCTATCTTTCAATCAAGACTCACAATTTCCATCTCACTTATAAAACATCCATCACATCTCAACATAACTCAGTTCCTTTGATCATCAACTGAACAATCTCGATCTAATAGAAGAAAAATAAGAAGAATCATCATAGTCATCAAGTCATATTTCGTCATGGCTCATGTCAATCCATCTCCAGCTATTGAACACTCTCAAATTTCAAGAAGAATGATATGATCGCATAAGGGATCCCAACTCAACCCACTACAACATCAGAGAGCTCAGCGCAATTCGAAATAACATCAAGGAGTCCTGCTTAACCTAGAACAACATCGGGGAGCCCATTTCAACATGGAATATTTGTCAACAGGGAGAGAATGCTACAACCCGAGAAACTCGCCATCAAGGAGCTAATGCTACCACCTAGAATCCATTGACAATGAGGAAGGTCCTATGGGACACTCTCACCCCAAGCCATCACATGGGATCATCCAACTACCACCCTATATCCAAATACAATGGGCGATATCAGACCTACCCCAATGCATAAGGATCATACTCTATCCCAAATTCCCTGACAATAGGTGATATCAGCATACTAGAGGTAAGGATCACACTCTACCCTATTGTCCCTGATCTTACCATCTGGACCCTTGAGAGTCAAATGGTAGAACACCTGTATCCACCAACTTGGGCGAGACCCACCTACTTCAAGGGGTAGGGATCACACTTTATCCCAAGTCCCTCATCCCATTTGTTAGATGGGGAGGTTATCCCACAAAGTCGACAATTGCTAACAGGTCATGCTCTCACTATGGGAGATCCTAGATCTATATACACCCTATCAGTCAGAGGTCTCTCATCCCCAGGAGCTCACTAGCTCCATTCCCCACCCTAGGAGCTCAGACAGGGGGGGAAGAGCTAGCTCAGTGTCCTTGATAAGCTCGAACCCTTGCCCAAGAGGGTCACATCCCTCAATCCATGCTACTCTCTGAAGATTAAAAACATATCAAAGTGCTCATATCCAGTGTTGGCCCAATCGTTCTTTGTTTTCTTGTTCATATAGGACATCAAATGTCAGAGAAAAATATATAACCTAAAGAAAATAATACCATAGTCATCTTTTCTCCTTTCATATAGGGAAGTAGCAAGCCACAAGCCTAATCCTGTCTCATACAACAACATAATCTCAATCCATGAGGATGTCCCTATCCCATCTATATATGATCAATCTCTGTCTAGTTCAGAGTGCATAAAAGGATCCATTTGATTGATTTCTTATCACGGTATCCATCAAATTTAATAATAATAATCCATCAATGCAAACCATCATGTCATGATTCTGACAATACACTTCCTTTGATATTGGGAAGTGAATCTTGAAACTGCTTGGGTGAACTAGTCCTGTCATCAAAGAATTGTTAGCTCATAAAGTCAATTAGAAAAGACATCTTTATCAACATTACATATTCATCAATTCATGTCCACAAGACTTGTTTCATTGTGCAACAAGGTTGGGATCAAGGGTTTCTTCCTCTGAATGAGAAGCTTAATCATCATGAATCACGACATCAACCTATTTATCAAAAAAATTGTCAAAACACGGAGGAAAATTATATCAAGTTCGCATAAATATATATGTCATAGTCATGACAAGTCACCATCAACTACTTCACTACCACATATAAGCATGTCATCAGACATTCATCAAAGGTTAGTGTCATATAGTTAGGGAAACTGCGAAGTGTATCTTCATACTTCAAGGATCATAACATCACTTTTTTATCACATTAAACACTTTTATATCATAGTACTAATATCATCAAGTCAGGGCATCCATTTGTTACATTGTCAAATTGACTATATTGATAAATTATCATAGCAGTTACAGCTTATTAAGATCAACAAGAAGATAGATAGAAAGTCCTTAGTCCCCATCTGACTGCCACAAGTATTAATAGTCTCAAGTTACCATATATCAAAATCAAAGTTTCTAGCCTTCTTTAGGAAATCCAATATGATCACATGACAAACATTGTCTAATATAATACATATGCCAAGTACCAAGGAGAGATTTTGATCTAAAAATGGACCAAATCGTCGCTAAAAATTTGGGTCTTCAAATATGTATGGTTAAGTTTCAAAAGAACTTAAAGATGAAACAAAAACATTTGAAACTCAAAATGACAAAAATTAACAATCCTGTGATAACAGAGTTCACCCCTCCTAGGCTACGTCTTTAGGCCCTGCTCCAATGGCTAGGCCACTTTATTGATCTCGGTTGCAAATTGAGTACATAAAAATTCTTTGTTTCATAGAGTCAAGTTGATGTTGGAGTGACACTGTTTCCCTTCAAGAAACACACTTTTTCAAGAACTCTCACTCCTAATTTGACTCATTTTTATAAAGAAAAATGTGGCACCCAAACAAAAAGGACTCTCACTGAACATGGCAACAGGTCCTCGTACTCATATCGAGATCAAATCATAAAATTTGACTACTTCTAAAAGAAGTGTCGTCGTCGTCTTTCTCATATCCACCTTGAGAATAGACTAAAAAATAGACTGCTCCAATGAGGAAACTGATGCTTCCACTATGTCCAAAATGCCTCAAAATGCCTATCTAGGCTCTTGAAGCGCTCAAAAATACCTTTGTATGGCTTCAAAAATCCAAAAACCATCTATGTTGCAAATTTAAAAAGGCTTGACTCTGCAAACCATTTAACAAAAACTTGTGTGGCCCAATGGTTGGGCGTTTGGTTTATAATACCCTAGGTCAGGGGTTCGATCCACCATATGTGCGATTTGTTTGAACAATTTGTGGGAGGTTTGTTACACGGGGATATGGTTTGTTGTATATAATAATAAAAATAAATAAAAATAAATGAAAATGTGTGGCGGATCGGTCCCACACCATCGGCGGAACGACCGCCCATATGATCGTTTTCACGTTGAAGTTACCAACGGTTATCATAACTGTGGCTTGAAAACTATTATTGTGGTCACATGTGTTAACTGCAACTTGAACCGCCAACTGCTCTACTATCCCAACACTTGTTTACCCATGACTACGGTTGGAAGGCCGCCGAAAATGGTGGCTCTGCCAACCTTCTCCCCAAATCAGCGGTCCATAAACTTTAAATAGAGTTTCTCCTCCATACTTATCAAGCGACATTGATGGCATAGTGGTAAGACGTGGGATTGGTGGTCAACACGTCTGGGGTTCGATCCCCACGTAGTGCAACTGACCCATAATTTTGACCCGTTAACCAAGGCCACATGGCCTTTCCTAGTTGGGCCACGTGTCGCCTTGTGATTGGGCCACATGGCATCACGGGATTGGTCCAATCTTTGCCGATCTCGAACTGACAAGTGTCACCCGTACTACTCAGTCACCATGCTGACGTCAATGCCCAGTTAAGTGTTGTACTGCCACATGTCCTCACGAGATTGGTCCACATGACAGTCCATTCAACTGTTGACATCACTGCTTAGTCAGTCATCGTACTACCCACGTGTACATGCCATAGCATCACCATATCAGCTATCGTACCACTAGTTGTACCTGCTATGTCAACGTCGTACCACCAGATAGACATGCCATGTTAGCATCGTACCTCCAGTCGTACATGCCACGTGAACGTCGTACCTTCCATGTCAGCATCATATCGCTAGTCATACCTGCCACGTGGCAAAATGTTACTAGTCCAACTTGGTGCCAAAAGTCCAAAACTAAGTGATACGTATCAGCCTCTCGTGTTGCCACATCACCTCGCTAATGTCATCAATCGTATTGTCATGCTGAAATGATGGGGTCATCCTCTGCCAACTGTGCATCTCCTGACATCATGCTATCGTTGTCATGCAACGTGTCGTCTTCCAATTGGCCCACATCGACCCCTATTGTCGTCATGCTGACATCATCATCTACAACATCAGTGTACAGATCTGCCACATCATTGTACGAGTACCACATGTCTTCACCAGAAGTTGCCACGTGTCCCATCCATATAGTGCCATGTTACCCTTATGGGACCCACTTTGACCTCCTTCACACTCGGTCCCATTAACTTTGACTACACATATCTTCTTCATAGGGACTTCGTTTTACGTGTTGTTTGCGTGGTTGGGTTCATCTTGACGAGCTCTACAACCTTATGTTGGTTTCATGACGATATGAGATACTTCAATTTTAGGCTTTTCAGGATCAAATATTATCCATCTGATGTTGGAATTCCCCTAGACATGACCATCCTGGTCTCTAGACATAATCATCTTGGGTTACAATATGACTAGAATCAAATGCAGTTCAACTGACAAGATCCACCTGGATCATACCTCCCTACTAAAAAGGCTTTTAGTCCACCAAAAGTTTATTACATCAATGGACTTATTACATCAATCATCAGATACCTTAACAATCTAGACCTAAGTTGCACAAAATGTCGAAACGTCTAGAAGTTTCTGAAATGGGGACGGCTTGAAACGCGACCCCCAGAAAATGGAAACGCGGCCGAAACATCATATATATATTAAATAAATAAATTATAACACATTATTTTGCAAGAAAATAAATAATGAGACATAAATGAAATTTTAGAAGGAAATCCAAATTTATATTAACTCCAACGGATGATTACATGATGCAAATATCCAAAATTAGCCTTTATAGATGAGGCTTTACATCCAAGACTCTAAAATCAGCCTTTATATGTGAGGCTATATCTACTAAAACTAAAATAAAACATGAACTAAAGACAATGATGGCTACATTAACATATCATTACTATTAAAACTTCTCATCTTCAACAGCGAAAGATAGAACAAGATGCTTGTTCAACAGGAAATACAACTCTACTAGTGCTTCCAGTTGCACTTGCATAACCACTGGCACAAATATCAAGAGCAGAAAGAGAGAGCTCTAAATCTGGACATTCTGCATCCACATCCCATTCTTTATGAGGTCCACAATGTGTGAGAAAAGAGTGAATGAAGTGCCTTTTTAAAGAAAAGAAGAGGCTCATAGGGTTTCTAGAGAATTCTATTCTTATCATCTTCTAGAGAATTCAATTTGTAATTTTTTTAATTAAACCTAGCTAACAGCCACACAAAAATTAGTTTATTAGTGTGTTTTGGTGTTAGATGGGGCCCACACGCCCTCTTTCCACTCCTTGAGATTGCCGAAAAAGGCCCAAAAAAATATATTTTTCATTTTGGCTGTCGAACTCTGCATGTTGCGGCTAAAACTCAATCGAAATGTCATTGGTCGTACCATCCGGCGTTTCGAAATCTCGAAACGTTCTATGGTATGGCTGGCAGCATTTCGGCGGTGTTTCAATCAAGTTTCGGTGTTTCAGGTAGTCTCGGGTACTGGTGCGCCACTAAATCTGGTGTTTTCTACAACATGTGTCTAGACTCTATTACAAACTCAACTAGACTTACTGATGCGATATCCATTTGACAAATCACTTTATTATAGACTCGATGACAATCAAACATAAGGCATGAAATATGCCCAATTCCAAACAAGTAATCCATCTTTGGCTGATGAAGACTTACAATATTCCTTCTCAACTTTTGTTGCTTTCTCTCGTCCTAATTCTATTGCTGTTGATTCTCGTCGTAACACTGGACATGTAATCTTTGAATGTCCCCTCAGTTTACACTGTGAACAAACTTTTTGTCTTGAGTCTGCCTTGGTCATCGTCTTGCTCAATATTCTCGAGCCCCGTCTTGACTGTACTGAGTCTTCCTCTGACAATACTGACTACACTAAATCCTTGCTTGGACTTTTCTTCACTCACAATGTTGCATCACCCTTTCACAGAAATACTCATTGTTGCATGGACCTTTTTATTGTAGACTTTCTGCTTCCAGCATTCATCTACACAATGGGTATTATTTCCGCAGAAAGTGCATGGATATGTCCTTTTAATGACCTCCATAACCATTTGATGATAAGAAGGTGACTCACTACCTAAATCTCTACTAGAATGGCTTGTGTTCTTGCCTTTACGACCTTACATCTTCTTCGACAGTGGTTGATGATGCAATTTTTAACAATGATCTACAATGTGACTTTTATTTCCACAATAGTCACATATTGATTGATTGTATCCCAATCCTTCATATTGAGGTCTCTCCTGGATTGATATTGGCTGAAGTCTACCTTGGTCATGCTTGTCGAGGCCTTAACGTTGCTAATACCCCATTTTGCTCATCAACATAGTACTAATTCCTTTGGTATGTTTTTCAAATGCTCCAATCTCATGATCACTTGAAGCATCCTCCTTTTCCTTTCTTGAATCAATCTTCTAGGAGGTTGGTACATAAGAGAGATCCTCGGATGGTGAGGAAAAAGTGCCAATGGCTTCTTCCACTGATTGATCTTCTTTTGGAGTAGCAGGTGAATAAGAACCTTCTTCATCTGACTGCTGATGAAGTGTGTCAACTTCATTGTCTTCAACAATAGATTCACTTTTGTATAAGGGACTTCCCCTCTTTTGACTTTTTGCATGTCTTAGATCCTTGCTTGCAATCTATGTTTGTCTTCTTACAAAACCCGCACCATTTGTTGCAATCCAACATTCTCTTGCTGATACTACTAGTTAAACTCTTCTAGTTCCTGCAACTGAAATTGCTTCATACTTTTGCCCATTGCAAAATCAACTTGCAATATTTTAGTAACGCAATATCTGATACCAAAATTGATCTGAAAATGGATTGATTCGTCGCTATACATTTTGGAAGTGTAAAATTTGTGTCTTCAAATATGTATGGTTAAGTTTCAAAAGAACTTAAAGATGAAACAAAAAAATTTGAAACTCATAATGACAAAAACGAACATGTTGAAAAATGTAACTAGGTTTGATCTTTGTAATGACATGTGTAATTGTGTTTTTATGTAATTGATGTAAAGAAGAAAAATAAAATTATTTTTGTAATGCTTGTCTCATGGGTTTCATGAGTGAGGAATTTTATTTTTAGTTATGGCTCCCATTGTGAGCCCTTAGGATTGATCATAAAGTCAAATTGAGTCAATGTCATGTATAAAGGACACTTCTTGGGCATGTTACATTTGTATATGAGTCAATGAAAGAGTCAAAAAGTCCTCCAAGACGAAGCTCAAGCTCCTCCAGAAAGTTGGCCTTGATGAAGTAATAAACCTACACCAAATGGCATGTCAGCCTATGGGCAAGGGGAAGTCAGCTTATTTCAAGGATAGCCACTATAAATAGGAAGATTTACCTCCATTAGAAAAAGGAATTTAGTGAAGGTCTGAAACAAGGAAGAAGTGTGAGAATCATCAAGAGAGAATCTTAACCATCAAGCGAAGGAAGAGAGAAGATAACCTAGTCAATTTCAGATCTGTTTTAGGGTTACTCTCTTCCACACATGCGAGATTCCAGTGCTAGCTACTACAGGAAAGAGACGAAGTTTTACAGCCACCTTGTGAAGGAAGATTTGGAAAGGAATCATGTGAATCTTCAAGTCAAGTTGAAGAATTCTAGTCTCCATATCAAGCAAAGGAAGTTGAAAGAAAAGATATCTCAAGAACAAAATCTAGGGTTTTTGAATTAGAGTCGAAAAGTTGCAGATCTATCTCAAATGATCGAAATCTTGAAGTGTAGCCGAGAAGAAGGGAAGAATTTTGACCATCGTTGACTCAAGGAAGAAGAGGAGCTTTTGTGTTCTAGTCTTGGAGTGCAAATAGGTCAAGGGTCTTGGTCTTGGTTTTCATCAATTGAAGTCTCTATAAGAAGAAGAATTCATTTGGGTTTTCCTCTCAATTGGGAGAGGTTTTGGCCCTAGCTGATCGCCTATATTTTGTGTCTCTTGTCTCTTTATTGTTTATGCATTGGTAGTTGTTTGATGAAGAAGAGCACTATAATAATATAAGATAAAGAGAATATTCTAATCTAAAGAAGTTAAAAGCTTTCACAAACAGTTATCATTACAAGAGAAATCACCTAATCTTGATGACCTAGATTTCTTAACATGGTATCAGAGCTAAGGTGACAAAATTCAAGGAAAGGAATCTTATCAAGGGACACTCAAGGATCAAATCTCAATAAAGACATCAAAGCAAATCTAAGAAGATCATCTTGAAGTCAAGATCTACAAAGAAGTATCAAAACCCTAGAGCGAAGAAGAAGTCTACACCAGCAAAAGTCTTGGGATCCTGTAGTCACCATCAAAAGACCACAAAGACCCTTATCAAATTGAAGAGATCTACAAATCAAGATAGCTTGAAGTCTATTTATTCAAGAGAAGCAAGATCAAAGGACGTTGTCATCATCTTCAAAAATCTCCAATGCAATCTCCCCTTCATTGAAGCAAAGATTTCACCTCAAAAGGAAAATCCTTGTCCTTGAAGAAGATCATCCAAGAAGCATCAACACATCATCAAGAAGTCGTCGTCAATCATCATTAACAAGGATATCATCATCAAAGATCTAAAGTGATCTCTCTCCTTGAAGGGTCACTCTTGAAGAGAACTATCTCCATTAAAGAAGAAGTTCTCTATTATCTACATCATCATCAAATTTAAGGAAGCAACAAGTGGAAGAAGCATACTAACAAGTAAGTATATTTATGTCCACATCTGAATCTGCCAAAACGTCTTTTTGCAAGGAAAGAAACTTCAAACTATCTTGCATGGAAGAAGAGGACATATCTAAATCTCATTGAAAATGAGGTCATAGATCATGTCAAAGGATCTATCAGCAAACCAACAAAAGAAGATGCTCAAGCACTTGCAAAGTTTATGAAAGGGGAAGTTAGGGCTTAAAGGATTCTCATAGAATCCATCAAGGATCCCCTCATTACATAAGTATCAAAGCTCAAAACTTCAAAATAAATATATGACAAACTGATAGAGTTGTATTCCGTAAGCACTGCATGAGAAGTTATCTCATTAAGGCGAGAACTCTACAAGTTGAAGATGTCAAAAGAAGAAGGAATAACCTCATATTTTATGAGGATATATGAAATCAGGGATCAACTTCAAGATCTGGGAGAAAACATGTCTAATAGAGAAATGACTACAATAGTACTAAATTCACTCCCAGAGGAATCGAGTAACTTTACTTCAAGCATTTATGGGAAGAAAGAAGCTACTCCATTCCAGGATCTATGGTCTCTATACAAGATTGAATAATCTAGGCTAAAGGAAAAATATGATGTAGGATCAAGTGAGCAAAATCAAGCATATGCTATAATGACAAAAAGAAAGGAAAATTTTGAAAAGTTTGGTTCTCATAAAAATAAAAAGAACATGGCTAAGATTTAATGTTATGGATGTAAAGAATATGGGCATTACAAAAGATATTGTCCTAAGATCAAGAAGGACAATAACAAAAGAGAAAGAGAAGAATCCCATACCACTGAAGAAGTGGAGGAAGTTGAAAAGAAGAAGTCCAAGAAAGAGGAAGTAAAAGATCTCTATTATGATTGAGATAGTCTTCCTTACCTAGTTCTTTTCAAGTTTCTATTTTCAAGTTTTCTTGTTGTAAAGTATAACTATAATATTAGGAATCATTAGAAGCATGATAGGATACATCATATTAAGAGATGGCACCATAAGAGAAAGAGTTTGTGACATCATCATAGGGAAGCATGAATAAATAGCCGAAATATGTCTATGACAGTTACCTATGGAAGGGTATAGCTCTTGGTAACCTCATTAGAACCACTTATGGGAAAAAGAAAAAGATAGTCATCTGGTACAAAGAACATCAGACATTAGTTAAGAGAACATCTGCTAGGTGAGGTACTTAAGATCCTCTATTGAAATCTTCATCGAAAGGTTCACCAATCAAAAGGAAGCAAGTGTTTCATCAAGAATTCAAACTTGGAGGGATTCATGAAAGGATGGTATGATATCAATAAGTATGTCAAGGGATTGAAGTTCTTTCAATCAGGATGTTGTTGAAGGAATATGACCTAAAAAGAAGAATGAGGAATGTATGCTTCTGTTTGATTATCTGTAGTCATGTCAATATAGTTGCTGGCAACATAAATTAATTCTCTACTTCGAGTGCATGATCAAGAGAAGTGAATCTTCTCCTTTGAAAAGATGCAGAAAGGCATGGGTCACACATTGACTAGATGAAATCAACATAATATGTCCTCATATGGAATATGAGGTGGTTGACTATAATTAGAGGTACCTTAATTAGAAGATCCTGGAAGGAAACATGTGAAGAAATAAATGAAGAGATCATGAAATAAGCAATGATAGAGAAGACAATCAATAGCCAAGGACTGAGAGATTTGACTATGATATCTCCAGGAAAGATATGAAGACTCTAATGGTAGTCTGAAAAAGGATACCCTTGACAATGTCTATCTTTTGGAGATGTGCCAATATGTATGCAAGATGTTGATGCAAACTGAAATATGTCACGATGAAAGACCATCACACAAGTAATTTTGATATAATATTCATTTCTTATTTTTGAATAATATCTGGATTGGATTATGTAGGGCTGCCAAGGGAAGACGTTGTGGATGTCTTCCACCACTAATGACCATGTAGTAGGATGAGATATTCTTAAGGAAACATTGCATGAAGAAGGTAGCATGGCATGAAGGAAGGCTAGATATGGACTGGTGGATCACTTTCCGATGAAAGAAATGATGATATGGCTCATAAATGAAAGTGATGGATGGTATGTGACCTATGAAGAGGTCCCAAAAGATGTAGACTCCATGACAAAGAAGAAATTCATGACATTGGTAGAAGGAGTTATACAAGCAATTGGTTGTCCCATGATCTCCGCCTGAAGAGTTGTTGGGAGTAAGTCCCTAGACATGAGGGAGCTTGGGTACATTCCTTTTATAGGAATGGGTACATTACTTCAGTGGAATGGGTATGTCCTACCTAAGTTAAGAGAGAGAGATAGACACATCATTATTCTCTTCACTTGGGAAGACAGAATGGAGGATTGGGTAAACATATGGCATCTGATACTCTTTGAGGATGAGCTAGGGCATCCAAGATAAGAGTAGTTGTAGATGATCGATATTCTTTGAGGACTGGGAATCCAAGATAAAAATAGTCTTGGTGGAACACACTCTGAAAACTTGGGTGGAGTATGTTCCGAGAGAGACAATGATGAGGGTGTTTATACATCATTGGTCTCGCCAGCATTGTGCTCTGATCTTGTGGAGAGATAGAGTTGTTAGTCAAGGTCTTGCTATGTGACAATGTTGGTTGATATGATGCTAAACAGATGGATTACCAATCCGACTCTTATGAGAATTATTCAAATTGAGAATGACTAAGTACCATTATGAATAGCTCCCTAGTTAAGAGGGAGTGTTGAAAAATGTAACTAGGTTCGGTCTTCATAATGACATGTGTAATTGTGTTTTTATATAATTGATGTAAAGAAGAAAAATAAAATTATTTTTTTAATTCTTGTCTCATGGGTTTCATGAGTGAGGAATTTTGTTTTTAGTTATGGCTCCCATTGTGAGCCCATAGGATTGATCATAAAGTCAATTTGAGTCAATGTCATGTATAAAGGACCCTTCTTGGGCATGTTACATTTGTATATGAGTTAATGAAAGAGTCAAAAGGCCCTCCAAGACCAAGCTCAAGCTCCTCCAGCAAGTCAGCCTCAAGATGGAGTAATAAACCTACACCAAATGGCATGTCAGCCTATGGGCAAGGAGAAGTTGACTTATTTCATGGGCAACCACTATAAATAGGCAGCTCGGCCTCCATTTGAGCACAAGGAATTCGGTCAAGGTCTGAAGCAAGGAAGAAGTGTGAGAATCATCAAGAGAGAAGCCTAACCATCAAGCGAAGGAGAAGAGAAGACAACTGAGTCAATTTCAAATATGTTTTAGGGTTACTCTCTTCCACACATGTGAGATTACAGTGCTATCTACTGCAGGAAAGAGCTGAAGTTTTATAGTCACCTTGTGAAGGCAGATTTGGAAAGGAATCAAGTGAATCTTCAAGCCGAGTTGAAGAAGTCTAGTCTCCATATCAAGCGAAGGAAGTTGAAGGAAAAGATCTCTCAAGTACAGAATCTAGGGTTTCTGAATTAGGGTCGAAAAGTTGCAGATCTATCCCAAAGGACTGAAATCTTGAAGGGTAGCCGAGAAGGAGGAAAAGGCAAGAAGTTTGACTATTGTTGACTCAAGGAAGAAGAGGAAGCTTTGTGTCTTAGTCTTGGAGTGGAAAATAGGTCAAGGGTCTTGGTCTTAGTATTTGTCAATTGAAGTCTCTATAAGAAGAAGAATTCGTTTGGGTTTTCCTCTCAATTGGGAGAGGTTTTGGCCCTGGTTGATCACTTATCTTTTGTGTCTCTTGTCTCTTTATTGCTTATGCATTTGTAGTTTTTTGATGAAAAAGAACACTATAATAATCTAAGATAAAGAGAAGATCCTAATCTAAAGAAGTTAAAAGCATTCACAAGCAGTTATCATTGCAAGAGAAATCACCTAAAATTAATGCCCCAGATTTCTCAATAGAACAACCATGTGATAACAGAGTTCACCCCTCATGGGCTACGTCTCTAGGTCTTACTCCAATGGCTAGGCTACTTTATTGATCTCAGTTACAAATTGAGTACATAAAAATGTGTCTCATAGAGTGAAGCTGATGTCAAAGTGACATTGTTTCTCTTCAAGAAACACTCTTTTTCAATAACTCTCACTCCCAATTTAACTCATTTTTACAAAGAAAAATGTGGCGTCAAAACAAAAAGGACTCTCTCACTGAACGTGACAACAGGTCCTCGTACTCATATCGATATCAAAAGCATAAAATTTGACTACTTCTAAAAGAAGTGTCGTCGTCGTCTTTCTCAAATCCACACTCAGAATAGACTGAAAAATAGACTACTCCAATGAAGAAACTAATGTTGCCACTATGTCTGTAGTGCCTCAAAATGAAGTATCTTGGATCCTCATGAAACTAGCATCAAGTTGTAGAGCTCATCAAGATGAACCCAATGGCACAAACGACGTGCAAAACAAATTTTGTATGAAGAAGATATGAGTAGTCAAAGTGTTTGGGATCGAGTGTGAAGCAGGTCAAAGTGGGTCCCACAAGGGTGACATGTCATTGTACCAATGGAACATGTGACATATTTTGTTCAAGACACATGGCAATCGTACAATGATGTGGCATGTACGACGCTAACGTGGCAGGTACGACTGGTGGTATGACATTGACATGGTAGGTATGATTGGCGGTATGGTGCTGACATTGCAGGTACATCATTTCTTTATCACATTAAAAACGTTTTATCATAGTACTAACATCATCAGGTCAGGGAATCCATTTGTTACATTGTGAAATTTACTATATTGATAAATTATCATAGCAATTAGGACTTATTAAGATCAACAAGAAGATAGACAAAAAGTCCCGAGTCTCCATCTTACCGCCACAAGTATTAATAGTCTCAAGTTACCATATATCAAAATCAAAGTTTCTAGCCTTCTTTAGGAAATCCAATATGATCACATGACAGACATTGTCTAATAAAATACATATTCCAAGTACAAAGGAGATATTTATATTAATTGTTACTATCAAGTGCACCAATATATCACATGAGCCAGAGATCAAACCTACTTTAATATGTATGCATAAATCAAGTCATTTATGAAGGTGATATTCTTGACATACCTCAAGGTTCAACTTTCCATTCAATATTGCAGCTAGATCATAATACTGAAACAATATACTATACATACCTTGTAATATACAAATACCTTTAGCAACTTATAGCACTTGTTTGTCATTAGCAGTTGTAGCACTCGTAGATCTGCTCCAGCTTCCTCTTCATGTACCAGCTTTTCCACCATTGGATCTTGTCTTCCGGTACTAGCTTGTCTCTTCCTAGACTAACTTTCCTTTCCTGAATCCAAATGACCCTCAATAAGGATCTACTTATTACATCTTTAGCAGGAAGTTAGAAATATTCAAATACTCAAATATTCGTGCACGAAAGATAAGCAATACTTAAAACAACAAGAGTAGTTCATAGAGAAGCAACATAAATATAGAAGGTACTTATCTTTAACAAGAGATGAAGGAAGAGTTCAACTCCCTCTTGATCCTGTCATCGAGAATTTGCAGAAGAAATGCAATTATTCACAGAATCATTGTTCGAAGTCCTTTCTTGATCATAAGGTTCCATAAGTCATCAACAGACATTAACAAAGGAGGAGATTTCTTAACAACCTATCACTCATACTGTCTCCTAGAGTGAATCTAGAATTATACTAAATTTGGCACAGGTGCGTGTATTTATCAAGTTATGGTTTTGAGATTCCAAGCTTTCAACATTGTTGGCATTATGATACAAGTGTTGTCCTTGATGGAAACTCACACATATGACAGTTCACAGTGCAATAGGTTAACAACAAAGGATTACAAATCAGACTCCAGAGATTGAAGGAAGAGAGTGGTTTAAGAAGTATATGTTGGTTCACTTTGTCCAAGTAGCATATACACGCAGGTTAACAGAACAAAAGAAGCGTATACATATACATGCACTTTTACAGAAGTAAAAGTGTGTATGGGATGGAAAATCAAGGTTTTGGTCCAAGGTATTGGTCCGAGGTGGTTTTGGTCCAAGGTATTGAGAAATACCTAAAACTATATAAGGAGGAGAAGATCATTAGGCGAAGGTGTGCAAGCAATGAATATCTTATGAAGAGAGAGATCAAAAGCAAATATGCATGTTATGGGTTTCTGGTGCTTTGCTTGATCTAAACTAAGGATGAACCTTAGTGGTTGATGAGGGATGAGATCTAATGATGGATCAGGTTCATAAGACCTAAAATGAATTATCATTATGTGGTTTGACCATGGATAGTCTAGATCTGAATGCTAACGCATGATTTACACTATAAATGTTATGATCTAGGTATGACGGAAGCATGGAATAGTTGTGATGTTTTAAGTTAGTATTTGTAGATCTGTACGTTGGCTCGCTTTGGTAAAAGCGTGTATACACGCTGGTTTGGCACATCAAAGTAGCGTATACATTATGAAATATGATGTTTGAAGTTGTAGTTGGTTCTGGTTGTTGATGCAGAGTTTTGTGTTCTGCTTTGTGTTCTGATGACTGTGTTCTAGTGACAGTGTTCTGAATGTTCAAATTGATTGATTGTGATTTGCTTCAGTGATGATGGGTTGATTGATTCAGTTGTGGTTAGTGATTGGTTGAGGTAGATGTATTTGATGGTTGTATTGCAACGGTGATTGATTTAGAGCTTCAATGTTACTGATGGGTCCAATCTGAAAATTGGATGAAATGTGGCCTTCATATTGCAGTATTGTGTACCAGGAGTATCCAGTGTGAAATTTATGAAACGTGGTCCCTGGAGGAAGTGAAAGTCGTAGCCTTCTATAGGCCAATGCCTACGTACTAGTAAATGGATCGGCTAGTACAAGAGCCAGGGTGTTGGAGCTCCCTTTCAGTAGCAGTAGGAAAACAAGTGAAAGTTGGAGCCTTCTGTACGCTGGTGCCTATGTACTAGTAAACAGATCGGCTAGTACAAGAGCTAGGGGGTTGTAGCTCCCTTCCAGTAAAAGCTGGAAAACAAGTGAAGGTTGGAGCCTTCTGTAGGTCGACGCCTACGTACTAGTAAATGGATCGGCTAGTACAAGAGCTAGGGGTTGTAGCTCCCTTCCAGTAGAAGCTGGAGAATGAGAGAAGGTTGTAGCCTTCTGCAGGTGGGTGCCTACGTATTGGTATGGGTCTGCACCAATACAAGATTGTAAATAGGTTTTCTTATATTAAAGAGGACAACAACAGGTGGTTTTTGTCCCGAATTGGGTTTCCACCTTAAATATTGGTGTTCATGTGTGTTTCTTATGTGATGTTTTATTTTGTTATTACTGCACATGGTTACTATTTATATGGTTAATGAAGCACTAATGCACTGATTAAAGATCAACATATGATGAATTAACTGAATCATAAGTTTGTTGTTGTTAGGATATTCCGACACATAGGGAATAAATTAAACAAAGTCTTTCGGTAGAAATCACATGAGAGAATTTTTTGGCCGATGTGTTTCGAACCAACAAGTGTGGTTCATCATCAGGACCAGATGAAGAGGCAGACCATGGCAAAGGCTTAAATATAGAGCAATGTAAAGACATAATTTCAAGTAACGGCTATATTTGAACAATAATATTTAAATTATAATATTAATTTATTAATATATTAAAAACAAATATTATTAACTAACGGTTATATTAAACGGCTAGTTTTTGAAAAATATTTAAATAATGATATTATTTCATTAATTTATTAAAAATATTAATAGGTAACAGCTATATTAAATGGCTAGTTTTTGAAAAATAATATTTAAATTAATTTATTAAAACCAAATATTATTAGTTCTTGAAAAATAATATTTAAATAATGATATTAGTTTATTAATTTATTAAAATATTAATATATAATGGCTATATTAAACGGCTAGTTTTTTAAAAAATATTTAAATAATGATATTATCTCATTATTAAAAATATTAATAACTAACGGCTATATTAAACTGCTAGTTTTTGAAAAATAATATTTAAATTAATTTATTAAAACCACATATTACTAGTTTTTGGAAAATAATATTTAAAATGTGATATTAGTTTATTAATTTATTAAAAACAAATATTAATAAGTAACCGCTATATTAAACAGCTAATTTTTAAATAAATAAATAAATAATCAAAGTCAAACTTTAAAGGAGGGGAGTAAAAAATTATAAAAACGAGTGAAGGCCCTAATTGAGGCAAAATCATTTGATAAATAAAATAACTAATGGAAATAAAATAAAATAAACTAAAAATAATTAATGGAAAAATAAATAAAATAAAACAAAATATAGACAAGTCAAAATAAATATAAATAAATAAATAAATAATTTAGAAATAAATAAATAACAGAAACACACACACACACAGATATATATATATATATATATATATATATATATATATATATCCAAAGAAAAACAATCAATAAATAAAACAAGGTCAATAATAAAATATGGGGCTCAGGCCCATTAAACAAATAACAAAAATACTAAAAGGAGTTAAGAACGAATAGGATGATAAAATACATAAAAAACATGAAGGATCAAGAAAATAAACTCTAATGAATAATAAAACAATAGCAAATACTATGAAAATGATGTCAATACCAACGTAGATAATAGATAAAAAAAAAAAAAAACTAGGAGGACAAGAGAGGGACCCAACTTCTACTAATATTCCAACCAACATCTCTATTCAAATTATTGGGTCTTTTTTCAATTTCTAGGGCCTCCCTTAATTTACGATGATGAAAATGACTAACCTTAGCAACGACTTGGGCCTCCTTAATGCTGATGTGATGCTCATATTTATCTGCATGCTCCGCCAAAGCAGAGGAGCGAGTCCTGCCATGCTTGATGTCCGCTGAATGCTCACAAATCCTTTGATTAATCGAGCAACCAGTCTCACCAATGTAAGGAGTCCCACAGGAGCATGGGATAACGTAAACACCCTTCATATTCTTGGGGTCCACTGGGTCTTTTACAAATCTAAGGGAGTTCCTTATGGTATTTAAAGGCCAAAAGGTTGAAGCCACCCTGTGCTTCCTTAGGATCCTTGCAATCTTGTCAGTGGTCCCTTGGATAAAAGGAAGATGAACAACAGAAAATCGATCCTTGGTATCTTTTTTAGCACTAGGACCTTTTTCAGCTCTGAGGAAAGCCTCAGTACATTGGTTTTTACTATACCCATTATTAAAGAAAACACTTAGGAGATGTACTTTCTCTTCCTTAAGATGGTTCTCATCAGAAACTCTTAAAGCTCTAGATGCTAAGGTGTTGAGAACACCAAGCTTTTGAGCTGGGAAATGATGAGAATTAGCATGAAGATATTGTTTCGTATGAGTTTTCTTACGATATACCTGATGACAGAAAGAGCCATTATCATTTCTTGAGAGGATGACGTCAAGGAAGGGACGACTACCATTACATTCAAATTCCATGGTGAACTTTATAGAACTAGATTGATTGTTAAGATGGAGGAAAAATAGTTCCAACTTTTCTTTACCATGGGACCAGATGACAAAAGTGTCATCCACAAACCTCTTACACAACCTAGGCAGAATACAAGAAGAGCCTAAGGCCTTTGATTCAAAATCCCCCATGAATAGATTAGCTACCACAGGGGAGAGGGGGGAACCCATGGTGACACCGCAAGTTTGCTCATAGAATTCCCCAGGAAATAGTTAAGTATAACTTGGTCTAGTGTAGAGTTAGGTATAGTGTGTTTCTATGTACATTTTTAATTTACAACCCGGCGGTCATGATATGTTCTAGACATGAAGTGATCCGATGGTTCATTCTCTTCTCAGTATTACCGAAACTTGATTTGTGGCTTAACACCTGATTGGTCCATGATCTCTATTTAAATAGCATGGAGGGTCATTTGTAGGGTGACTGTTAATGAGAGAATCTTATGTAAATTTTATTTCTTTTATTAATAAATTGTTTGAAGTGGTCGCATTGGCTCAGGTCGTGGATTGTTTCCCTTTTTGAGGGTTTTAACCATGTCAAGAATACTGGTGTATTAATCTGTGATTTGTTTGTGAGCGGTGTCCTTTGGTGTTCTATCTGAGGAACTTACCCTGTAAATTCCTACATGGTATCAGAGCTATTTGAGGGCCGCATCCGTTGGTGATCCAAATCTGAAGCCGGTACAACTGCATCTGACTGGACATAATTTCCTATATTTATTGTTTCTTACTGCTTTTGGGCCGAGATGACTACTCTATTGTGTTAGGAGCATCTGTTCTAGTGAGAAACCCCTTTTGTTTCATGTGAAAAGGTTTCTGGTAGCCCTAGCTACGTCATTTTTAAGATCTGGAGGTATATAATCTTTATTTGCAGTTCTAGGTATTCATCTCTTTGTTTATTTCGGTTTATTTAGTTCTCTTTTTTTTATTACTGGATCTATACCTTTCATTTCTATGTATGCTCTTTGCCCCGCGACTCTGTGCAATCTGGGCAAATCAGAAATAGAAAGGAAGGATTTTTCTCATGCGTATGCTCTTTTCCGTCGTGCCTTAGTGTGATCTCGGAAAATCAGAAACACTGAGGAAAATATTTAGTTTCCAGCTAAAGCTAACTTCAAGCTGTAAAATTTGTTTTTTTATATGTCCGTGTTGGGTTTTGTTTTGTATGAAAAAAAACTTTTTCAGGTAAGCAAGCACCCCAAAGCTTCAGTGACTAAAAAAAAACCCTTCCTCTTTTCCAAAAATTACTAACCTTTTAAACTAGCTCACTTGGTCCAAAGTTACTTTACGAGAATAGAGATCTTGAGTTCAAGTCTTTCTTTTTTGTTGAGTTACTTTTTCAAAAAGCACATGTAACTTACGTTTTAAAGTTACTTTATGTAAAAGTGTTTTCACCCATTATAAAAAGTGAGTCACTTATAATTCGAAAGTCTCTTTATCTTTTCTTTAAGTTACAATTTAGTGGGTAGCTCATAAAGTACCATTGTAAAAGTGACTTTCTCTTATTTATAAAAGTGAGTCACATATTTTTTTTTTTTTAAAGTGAGCTAATTAGATTAAGTTTAGAAAGGGGGGGGGGATTTTTTTTTAAATATAACATTATCATTCATTTCCGCACATTCACACACTTCATTGGCATCTTCAACAACTTTTCTTCAAAAAGTCATAACTTCTTCATCCGGAAGCTGTTCTCAGAGCCGTTTTTTTTAATCAGCATAATTTTTCAAGATCTTTCCATTAGAACACTTAGTTTCAGCATCTACAACTTTGGTTTCTGTTAAAATGGAAAGTCCATGCCAAGTTATTCTTGATAGCACCAACTACTTCCAATGGTGGTCCTACATTGTGGATTTACTTAGAAGTAAAGGTCTTTACAGAATAGCCTCAGGCCAATAAACCAAACTTCAAGATGAATATAAGACAACCAAATGGGAAAATAGGCAAGATCAATCACGTGGGTTGTGTTAGCGCTTGAAATTTCACCTCAGGCTGAGAAAGGTAAACCTCAAGGCAACATCAAACCATTTAGCCTCGTAGCTAGCCCTACGGGGCAGGAGAAGGCTCTCTTTGGTCTATCTCGGTAAAATCTTCAATGTATGAGATGACCAATAGGGTAAGACTGATTTTAGGCTAGTAAACTGATCAAAAGGGTTGATTTAGGGTTTTTAGGGTTTTTGGTGGCAAATTGAGGGGATGGCAATTTTGGGTGCGGGGATTGGACACAGTTTCTGCAGGGGGTTCTTTGGGGCGAGGTAGGAGACTGTATTGATGCCTTTGATTGAGGTGGATGATCAAGAATGACAGGTGAGGAGCCAAGGAGAGCAAACAATAACTTTGAATTCCCCTTAGACAGTAGAAAACATTGAAATTAAACAAACTTAAAAGTAGAGCATGACAGGCATGAATTCTTACTTTAACACTTCATTTGTTTAATGTGCAGAAGTAAAAGAAAGAAAATGATTCACATAACACACTTACAAGTACATTGAGAAACACACCATCAACACATGAGTCCACAAGAATCCCAAAGAGGACTGCAAAACCCTGGTCTTCCTTAGCCAAAAAATTGTAGAGATACAGTGAATAATACAATGATAGCTTCTCCCTCAAGAGTCCAACCATGAAAATGAACAAGAAAGTACATAATATAGATGATCTAACTTCTTTCCCTACCTCCATGGGTCGAGCTCACTATCCTAGGAGCTGTTTCAACCACTTCTAAACTAAGCACTACAAACTAGGCAGTCAAAACAACTTGCCTCTATAAGCTAGGAAACCAATTCATTCATTTAATATTTACCCTCTTCATGAATGAATCTTCTAGAAGTGTTACATAAGAGTAAAAGTGTCTTAAAATTACAATAATTACATCAAAGAGAATCATAATTCACCCCAAAAAGTCAAACTGAGTCAAACTGCGCTTTTCTGAGCTGTACAATGCATTTTTGGAAAAATCTGCCTGACAGGTCGCGCGCCTTTGGAGCCACGTTTGGGGCACTTTCAGGTGGCCAAATTGAGAAAAAGTAGGCTTGTTGGAAAGGTCTGTGAGTCTGCTTTCCAACCCAAGTGGAATTTTTCAATTTGGAGTTCATTTGACCTGTCAAAAATCAAATCTCCCAAGACTGGTCAAAAAGTGCCAAATGAGGCTACCTCAAGGAAGAGTGCTGTTGCAGTCAACTTTTGAATGCCTTCCTCAACCCCAAATTTAGCTCATGATAGCTCATTGGAAAGCTCTTTGTGTCTAGTTATCATTTTACCCATCAAGCAAATCATTTGGCCAACCAAGCTAGGAGAAAACTTGATTTTCCCAAGGTCACTTCAGAGGTGTCTTTGATTCTCCTGAGGCAACGGTATTCTTGACATTTCTCTCAAACCATGACACCTGTGCAAAAAGTGAAGGAGGTTTTTCTTCTTTGGCATGTTTTGGACAAAAACCTCTCTCAGTTTCCCAAAATTCATCTTTGATTTCTCTAAAACATCTTTTGAGTGAAACTTATCCCGATGTGTGAAACAAGGAATTCTGTCGAAATGAAGCGAAATGAAGGGGATAGGGGGCTTCTAAATTCTTGAGGAAATTTTTGGGAGTAGGGAGGGATGTTAGGAAGCAGGGGAAAGTGGAATCTCAGAGATTGAGCGAGGGGAAGGAGTCCAAAAGGGCAAAACACAGGCCAAACCTAGAAAATTGCCAGGTTGTAGCTAGAAACTAGGGTTTGTGCAAAAATGAGGATTTTGGGGGATCTCAGTGATGGGAAGCATTTGATAGGGTATTTGAAGGATAGGGGAAGGTGTATGAACATCAGGAAACAAGTTTTGCCAATGATTTGACCGTTCAAGAGAAATTAGCTTTCAAAACCCTAGGAGAGGGAAATGACCCTGCCTAGGCGCAACTGAAGCATGAACAAGGTGTAGAATGACTCATAGACACTGACATGATAATGACAACCCTATGAATGATGATAGACTCATCTGAATAGTGACATAGATTGGCATTTGGGCAACTTTGAAAAGAGTGAGAGCAAACCCTAGACCCAATGCCTAGTGACCAAATTTTGCTTGAAGACTCACTGAAATGACAAAATTTAACCTTGACACTTCAAAATCACTTTGTAAGAGCATATTTGATCACTGGAGGAAGGCTGGAAAGACTGACACTAACAGGTTGTAGGAATGTCTATTTCTCCAGACCTTAGATTCCATATCGTAGAACTTGATACTCCTAATGAAGCAATGAAACAACTCACTAAAGTTTTGGAATTAAAAATGAAATTAGAGCTCATCAACTCGAAAATGAGTTGCTTACATTGAACCCCAATAATTTTTCTTCCATTGAATATTTTTGGTCCAAGTTCAAGACCCTTAGAGTTCTCTTGGAAGGTGTTAAGGTTAAGAAAGAAGATGGTAGCCTTATCTATTCCATTCTTACTAAGTTGGGACCAGCCTACTCTGTGTTTGTTTCTACCTTCCATTCTACTAGAGAAGCCTTTATTTCTCAAGGACAAAACTTCAAGTCCCCCTCTTTTGATGCCTTTTGTGATTTTTTAATAAGAGAATGTTATAGCTCTGATACCACTTGTTATAGCTATGATCCAGAAAATATATGAGAATAGAAATAAACCCAAGAATAACAAGATCTGAACATAGATAGAAATGATTCACTTTATTGATATCAAACCCTTATGGTAAGGAAACACCATACGTTCACTCCTTAAGGAAGGAGAACACTCCACAAGCCATATGCCTGTTCATACAATAATTCCTTGACATCTCTCCATATGGAGTCTCTAGCCTCTATATAGGCCTCATACATACAATACCATGGATCATTACCATGGTTCCCTCATACCATCGAACTAATACGATGGACCCATTACATTATTACTAACTACTTGTGGTCCCTTACATGATATGGGTTAACCACCTTTTTTATTACTATGGCCCATCCCATTATTACATTATTACCTTGAGTACCTCCATATGTACCCCATATTATCCCCCCTAGGTATATAACATTCCACCCCCCTTAGCATGTTTTGTCCCCGAAACATAGGAAGAACACAAATAATAAGATCTACTCAAAAGAGTAGTCCACTGGTACCATGCATGTGCATTTAGCCATCCAAGAGAAAGGTGAACCCTCGATCTCGTTGGTGCCTCGCTCGGAAGTTGATCGTGGCAGCTCTTCTGTGTTGATGTGTAGTAGGTGGATCTTCGCTCCTCTCTATCTGTCATGTGGGGGTTGTTGTGTTGGTGGCTAATTGGTTGCCATCTTGTTGGTTGTTGTCTTGCGGGGTGATGTCGGTGATGATATGTTGAAATTTTGACCCACGGTGTCTTTTTCTTTAATTCACCCTTTACTGGAGCTCTGATCCAAAAATATATGATAATAGAAATAAACCCAAGAATAATAAGAGAGAAATAGATAGAATTGATTCTCTTTATTGAACAAACCCTTAAGGTAGGGCAACACCATACATTCATTCCTTAAGGAAGGAGAACACTCCACAAGCCATATGCTTGTTCATACAATATTCCTTGACAATATTCCTTGACATCTTTCCATGTGGAGTCTCTAGCCTCTATATAGGCCTCATACATACAATACCATGGGTCATTACCATGGTTCCCTCATACCATCGAACTAATACAATGGGCCCATTACATTATTACTAACTACTTGTGGTCCCTTACATGATATGGGTTAACCACCTTATTTATTACTATGGCCCATCCCATTATTATATTATTATCTCGAGTACCTCCCTTTTTACCCCATTTTATCCCCTCTAGGTATATAACATTCCACCCCCCTTAGTATGTTTCATCCCCGAAACATGGGAAAAACACAAATAATAAGATCTACTCAAAAGAGTAGTCCACTGGTACCATGCATGTGCATCTAGCCATCTAAGAGAAAGGTGAACCCTCGATCTCACTGGTGCCTCGCTCGAAAGTTGATCGTGGCCGCTCTTCTATGTTGATGTGTCATAGGTGGATCTTCGCTCCTCTCTATCTGTCATGCGGGGGTTGTTGTCCTGATGGCTAATTGGTTGCCATTTTGTTGGTCGTTGTCTTACGGGGTGATGTGGGTGATGATATGTTGAAGTTTTAACCCACGGTGTCTTTTTCTTTAATTCATCCTTTACTGGAACCTGACTGTTATCTGGTGCATGTTGTGGTGCTTGCTGTGGTGTCTTATCTTTCAATATTACTTCAACCATTGAGCCCTCATCTGATGTATCAACACCTATAACCTTTTCTGCTTCAGCCTCTGTTTGTGTTTGATTGTCGATCACCATTGGTTCATCATCTGAGATGTCAGTCCCTGGAACATCTTCTGCTTCAGCCTCCATGTACTCTACCTGTTTATTGATGCAAATATCATGTAATGTAATTTTCTTCTTTTTATACCAGAGCTTCAGGAATTTCTTTTGCACATTAATATTGATAGTACCCATAGATTCCATCCACGGGTATCCCAAAACAACATCCTCATTAGCCATATCTGAAGCATAAAAATCAGAATGCAATACGTACTTGTCCATACAAATCTTCAAATTTTTATAAACTTGCACTTGCTCATTATTAACCTGTGTGTGCTCCTTGTGTTTTGTTGGCACTTGCAAATTTTTTTTCCAAATTAACATTGATAAAATTATGCTTGCAACTAGGATTTATAGAAACAATTATTTTCTCCTTCTGAATCAATCCATGAACCTGAAATAAGGAAACACCCGTAGAAAATAACTCCTTACGTGTCTCATTCTCCTTTTTTCTAGCCCGAGACCATTTTTCTAAAATGACTCTTTCAAATTCTGCATCTGAAAGTTTGGGTAATTGCTTGTTGTCAATTGATAACCACCATTCGGTAGCCTCATCTCTGAAATTAAACCACACTGAATCCTTCCAATTTTTTCCCCATACTGACTTATTTTGTTTTATGTATTCTTTAATAGTAGGACCATTATCTTTTCCTGTAAAATATAGAATCGCCATGAAAAGGGTTTTGAAAAAAAGTCACTTACTTGACGAAAATTTGAAATGGCCACAATCCGTCAATATTTCTCAGAATCCCTATTATGACCTATTTTAGGAAATGGAACAATCATTCTGCATCTGCCCATGTGGTATAAGCCCTGATCTAGGCACCGGAATTTCAGATCTACGCTATAACTCTCCCGCTGTCACCAAAAATTATGAAAAAAGAGTGATTTTAAATCAGCGATATCTCCCTCATCCGGACTTCGATTCGACTGATTTTTTTTTTGAAATTGGGTATTTTTTCAAAAAGAATCTAGATCAGCAATTATATTTTGCATATCTTGCACCAGGACGTCCAGATCTATGCTACAATCTCGCTGTCCTGAAAAATTGTTTGCAACACCACTGATTTTTAGATCAGCGATATCTCTTTCATCCGGACTCCGATTCAACCGATTGTTTTTTTGAAATCAGCTAATTCTTTCACAAAGAATCCAGATCTGCAATTAGATTTTGTATATCTAGCACCAAAACGTACATATCTGATCTGCAACTCTCCGCCCCAGAAATCTTGCAAAAAAAAAAAAAAATTCTCCACTTTTGCCCAAGAAAGTCCTCTGATACCACTTGTTATAGCTCTGATAAAAAAATATATAATAATAGAAATAAACTCAAGAATAATAAGAGAGAAATAGATATAATTGATTCTCTTTATTGATCAAACCCTTAAAGTAGGGCAACACCATACATTCACTCCTTAAGGAAGAAGAACACTTCACAAGCCATATGCTTATTCATACAATAATCCTTGACACCTCTCCATATGGAGTCTCTAGCCTCTATATAGGCCTCATACATACAATACCATGGATCATTACCATGGTTCCCTCATACCATTGAACTAATACGATGGACCCATTACATTATTACTAACTACTTGTGGTCCCTTACATGATATGGGTTAACCACCTTATTTATTACTATGGCCCATCCCATTATTACATTATTACCTTGGGTACCTCCCTTTGTACCCCATATTCTCCCCCCTAGGTATATAACAGAGAACAATAAAATCTCTTATATCTTGGTCTTCTTAATCTTAGAAACTCTTCTAAGAAAGCCTTAGCCGCCTAGCAGCAACTAAATTCAAAGAATCCTAAGAAGTAGTATCCTAAAAAGAATGGTCCTAAAACAAACAAGGGTCCTAAGCAATTTTAGTCTCAAAATGAAAAATCATTTCAACAAAATGATAAGGCAAATAAAAACAAAGGGCTAAACACTGATAGACATTGCCACTTTTGTAATTGATGTGGCCACTTAGAATCCAAATGCTTTAAGAAGATGGAAGCTTTGGAAGCAACAATGAAGAAGCATAACATCCATTTGGAGCACTCTTCAACTTCAACTTCATCTTTAGGAATAACACTTTCTGCATGTGGTTGTCATGCATCTCGGTCTGGTTATGCACTAAATGTATCTTCTTCTTCTCATTCTCATGAGTGGCTCATTGATTCTGGAGCTTCTTATCACATGGCCAAAAACAAAGCCATGTTTTCTTCTTTAAATGATTATAACACAAAAAAATATATAGGTTGGTGATGATAGATCTCTTAGTGTTGTAGGGACAGGAACTTTTCATCTAGACAATGGTCAATTTTGTTAATCTAGGTCGCCATTGATGTCAATATGGCAATATTCTGGAGAGTAAATAATGATGTGAAGCCAAGTAGAGCAGATCCATGAAGAACCAGGAATATGTCAATATGGCAATATTCTAGGATACTAAATGATGACATGAAACCAAGGAGAAGCAAAGAAGATCCGTGAAGAAATATGAGCAAGAAGCCAAGGAGCAAAGCCATGAGGAGAAGCCAAAGGAAAGCCAAGCCAACCAAGCCATGAGTATTGCAGAGTATCAAAGGAGTTAACAGAGGAGCCATATCATACCAGAGAAGAGCGGAAAGTCAAGGGAGCTGAGATGATTAGGTTTTGAGTGAGAAGTGAGAGGTTGAGTGTTAGAGGGGGTTTGCGACAGAGGTCAATTTATTGCTGTAATTGAGTCGAGAGGGCAAGACTCATGCTTGGTGTGGAATCTCGTTACTCTGTGTATTCACGTTCAACAGTTAACCGGGTATTTCTTTATATTTGTTAAATTGGCAACTAGGGCCAAACTCCTTGTGGGTCAGTTTATTTATGGTAGCTGATATTTTTATTGGATCCCTCTCATTGAGAGGTGTAGGATTGATCCAAACATCATCCGATTCCGATAAGTATTTATGGAGATACGAATTTATTTTGTTTATGAAATTATTATCAAGCCGACCAACTATTATGTAGGCTCTAGAAGGCCACCGACTTGTCTATTCATCATCCTCTCTTTAGTATAAATAGAAGAGTTTTGATGTCAATTGGCACACGTATTCTTAAGGTGATCTCCTCGCCATGTCTGGGTTTTTGGAAGGAGAGAACCTAAAGATATGTTGGCTCAAGGGTGATGCCCTAACCGCAGGAAACTACAAGCATATGAGGATGAGCCAACAAACAGACCTAATACAAGGTATGCAGGCCCTAACCTATGCACAGTTCATGAAGAGAAAATTCATGTTGTTCATCATGAAGACATTCCGCTGTAAATGGAAACATATACGCAGGTATATGTAGACTGTAGACATATACGCAGGTATATATTCCTGTCCAATATAACATACACAGGTCAATGGGACAGGGATATGCTGATTGTATACGCAGTATGGGTTCATATATATGCTGGCGGTGATTGTATACGCAGTATGGGTTCATATATATATGCTGGCGATCACTGTATACGCAGTATGGGTTCATATATATGCTGGCGATCACTGTATACGCAGTATGGGTTCATGACTATGTATACGCAAGGCTATAGGGATGCATATACGCAACAATTTGTAATATAACCAAGGTACATATACGCAGCAAATGGACGAGATGCAGCACGATGATAGGTGAAGGAGCCACCTTGAGAATCAGTTGAAGCAGAATGTCTTCAACTGATCTCATCATGATACGAAATGATCTATGCTAGATCTAGATAAGTCAAAGTATTGACTTCCGTTGTAAATGTACTCTCTCTCGCTCTCCTTCTCTACTGAACTTTGAAGATAAAAGAAGATTTGATCAAAGGGTTTCCCCACACATCGTGGGGTTTGTCCCTGGCTCGCGCCATATCTTGTGTCCTCTTGTCTTGGCTTGTCTTCTGCGATTTTATATTTATGTTCTATCTGCAGTTTATTGTAATGTTGATGTGATTGCTAACTATGAAAATTTAAATAAATTGCTCTAGCATAGAACATACCTAAACTTAACAGTATTCCCACTGAAAAACATAAATATCAGTGCTTAACGCCTTTATTCACAAATCATGATTATTTTGTGATTAAGTGTTAATCTCGTGGTTAAATGATTAAGCACTTTATTTAAGTGATTGATTAATTCACATGGTTATATTCCAAAAAGTAGGTTTGTAGTAGTGGCAGTGGTTTTTCGGCGGATGAAAAATGGTAAGTGTTATTTAGAGGAGAGCGCCGGATTCCATTCAATGGTTGACATGTAGCAACTAGAGGAGAGAGAAAAACCACTCATTTCGGGCGGGTAAATATCGTGCAAGTAGCTCATCCAAAATGCATGTAGGTCGTTGGATCTACCGTGGGTTGATCGACAGTGAAGGATCAATGGACGGTTTTGGGTTGATCGGGTTAAGTCGGGATCGTTAGATCTGGAGAGAAGAGATCTACAGTGCATCAAGCTTCCGATGGATTGTGTTGATCAAATTGAGTGTTGATCATCGGATCTAATACAGAAGAAATCGACGGTGCGGAACGAGGCACGATTAGAAAGCGAAAAGTCAATGTCGGACCGAAGGTAGGAGTTGAAAAGTGGGATCCTCCATGCAAAGTAAGCCCCGAATAGAGTGTGGTTGAAGACTTCTGATTGGTTAGAAATTAACCAATATCTTGTTGTAGACATAACACCAACCTCCTACAATAATAATGTAGACCCGACTGCACCACTATTATAACATTCCCTAATGTTATATCGCGTCCGCTGTGTTGGAAGGTATGTATCGCAAGTTATAAAGGGATGGCACACTATAAACTGCGATTGCAATATATACATATGGACCCGATGGGTATATTAACTACTACTTAATATCATATCGCATCCACTCCGTCGGCAGAAGGGAAATCGGTTATGTTATGTGCAAATCTGTCGATTGTGACAAAGTTGTGGAGTTAATATAATATCACAATCCAGTAGGGGCAATCAGCCATCGGCTACGTTTTGGGCACGACTTGTAAAGAACCTCCAGAACTTGCGATTGCAATTGAGATAGTGACATGGCATGTGGGACCTCCCTATTGGTACAACCTCTCCTATGAAATCCTTCGTAAATAATGAAGTCTATTGTATGAATATTAAAAAGGGCCTCTTTGATATTTTTTAATATGTAACTCTTTCGTAATTCAGCCTCTCTTCTGAATTTACGTGTCCTGTGAGTATTGGAACACTCGAATAGACAGAGGAAGCCATGGACCGGGAAGCCGAAGAATCGAGCAAGTGTAGATGGACGAGCATTGAGGAAGCAAAAGCGACCGGAGGAGGGAAGCCAAAAGGTCGAGCGAGCAAAGAGGAAGCAAAAGTTCAAGCAAGCGAAAGGGAAGCCAAAGGTCAGGCGTATCAGTATAAGAAAATAGAGAATTGCCTTTATGAGTGGTTATTTCCGAACTGGAAGAAAGGAGCAAGTCGTAGGTCCAACAGGACAGAAAAGGGTCGAAGGTCCAACAAGACAGGAGGAAGCCGAAGGTCTAGCAGGACAGGAGGAAGCCGACGAACGAGCAACTCTGTTGATCGGGCTAACCTGTGAAAGGCTCAGACTAGCAATGAATTGTTAAGGTACATAACACAACTTGAAGAACAATTTTGTGAAAAGATAAATAAAGTTTCATTTGATATCGCTTGAAGGGAACAGTAGCCAGCACCAGTATTGAAGCATATGTGAATGTATTTCTGGGAAGTAAGAGATTGCAATAGCAAGAACAGTGCGTAGTAGTCACACTGGAAGCATTCACCATGATAGTGAGAACAGAGGCTTGAAACAGAGAGTTGGTTCTTGTGCAGAGCTTAGTGCAACTAATAGTAGACTCACTAAAGTTGTGTGGAGACATTATCAGAGATCATGATGGCTATTTGATATCATCATGAGATAACTTTTGCAGACTCTGTGTGGACAGTATGAAGAGTTGTAAAGACTTCTTCATATGAAGACTGGTTTCCATTGATGTTGTAGCATGGAGACTATAGTGAAGCTGTAAACAAACAGAATTCAGTAAAGAAGAGTTTTGGGAGCAGAACATTACTATCAATCATGCCTTGACAACAGAGAGTTGGAGCCCTTAGGGTTGGTGCCTCAGAAGTTGGAAGGATTGATGTCCTTGGAGTTGGTGCTCCTATATCCAAGGTTGGTGCCTTTACAGCAGAGAGTTGGAGCCCTTGAGGTTGGAGCCTCAGAATTGGAAGGATTGGTGTCCTAGGAGTTGGTGCGCCTAATTCCAAGGTTGGTTCCTTAACCAAACAGAGTTGGTGCTCTGGAGGTTGGAGCCTCACAAAAGTCCAAGTTAGTTCTTGGCAACAGATTGGAACCATATATATATTGTATCTATTTTATTGAAAAGATTACATTAATAAAAGCATATATTTCCTTTTGTTCATCTTGTGTTCTGAATATAAATGTTTTGACTGCAAAAAATAACAATTGAAAATAAATAATGATTAACCCCCCCCCTCTTAGTATTTCCAACAGTTGGTATCAGAGCCAGTACCTTCATTCAAAGCCTAACAGCTTGAAGGTTGATCTTTAGAACACAAATGGTGAAGTCAAGGAAGAAATTCTCCAATCCTCCTAAGGATGTGTCTCCCTCTACCACTAAAATAAAAGACAATAAATTTGAGGAGGCTCCATGGTTCAATGGGAAATTTAATATATAGGAAGCAAGAATGAGGAATTTCTTAAAGAATCAAGGCATTGAAATCTGGAAATCAGTAATTGTTGATAGCACGATGGATGGAGAATCCAAGGAGTACAATGAAAAAGCAATGAAGGCAATCTTGAATGGGCTACCTGATTCTATAAAGAACAATTTAGGAAAATATTCATCAGCAAAGGGTATAGGGGACAAACTTCATGACCTTCATTCAAAAGGAGCATTGACCATGACCATCAGTCAAGAAGATGATGGAAATCAAGAAGGAAATCTAGAAACCATCATAGAAGCTGAAAATGAGAATGATGACATCAAGGCTAAAGCAGACCTAGAAGATGAAGAGAATGAAAAATATTTTGTAGAATATTTCCTCGCTCAAATTACAGCTGCCATGGAAGAGATTATCAATTTGAAAAAGGAAAAAAAGGAACTTAAGAAGAAAGCACTAGCTGGTGACCAAGACCAAACAAGGAAGAAAGTTGACCTTGTCCAGCTTCAAATACAGGAAAGGGATGAAGAGCTTGTCAAGCTTAAGAAGGAATTTCATCAAAGCAAAAGAAAGCATCATGAAGAAGTCATATCCATGACAAATCAATTGGATAAAGCAAAGAAACAGGAAGATACCTTATCAAGTCAACTTGAACAAAGGCACAAGAGCTTGAACAAACTTGAAGAAGAGATTGGTCAGTACAAGGTAGAGGCCTCCTCTCTCAAATCTCAACTACAAGAAGCAAGAAAGTTAGCACAAGGAGTTGAGAAGACAATGGAAGCATTAGCAATCATAGAAGAACAGGTTGATGAAGCAGAAAAGGAGAGAAACACCATGATATGTCAACTAAAAGCAAAGGATGAAGAAATTTTCAAATTAAAATCTAACATCAAACTTCTCAAGGCCAAAACATGTAAAGCTACAAGGATCAAGGAAGAAATGGAGAGCAGTCTACCAAAGGAAAATGAAGAAATCTTCAAAATGAAGTCAGATATCATCTCCCTTAAAATAGAAGCAAATGAAGCTGCTCATATCAAGGAAGAAACTGAGAAACAACTTGCTAAGAAGAATAGTGAGTGTGAAAGCTTGGAAGAAGAGATTGTCTTGCTCAGGAAAAAGGTTGAAGGGATGAACAAAACCTTGAAGAGCTCTCAAGCCTTAGATGACATTCTCAACCATCAAAGATGTCCATTTGATAAATCAGGTCTCGGATATGTAGGTGAATCCTCAAACAAGAATGATAATGCTTCAACCAAAAGGGATGTGAAGCCAGAAAGAAATGGTGATGCTCCTAGTTCCAACAAAGGCAAGGAGAAAAATCAAGGCAACAATGGAAGAAATCCTACTCCAAGAAGAAATGTAGATAATGTCAAGGATGCTAGAAGCAATGGTTACCATCAAAGGATCTCAAGATAGAACGACTTCAGAATTACATCAAGGAAATATCCATCTCCTAGGTACCAAAGTTTATTTCTTGGTTATTGTTATTCTTGTACAAACTTTGGTCACATGGAAAAATATTGTAAAGCATATCATAAAGATAGATGTTATGGTCCCCAACCATATCATAAAGATAAATATTATGGTCCCCAACAATCTCCAAGGAACAATTTTGCAGGAAGAAATCATGAATTTTTATTCATGAACAATGTAGAATGCTTCAAGTGTCATAACATTGGTCATATGGCATGTGATTGTAACTAAACTTGGGCTCTTACACAAGCTATAACCATGCAAAAGAAGAAAGTTACACAAGTATGGAGAAGGAAGAAAATACAATCCAAAAGTCCCTTGAACTCTCCAACCAACAACACATGTTGTTGACCTGATGTTCGACAATCTTAGCATTTGATGGGAAGACTCTGCCAAAAGAGATGATGCATACAGTCAGGGGGAGCCTGTGATTCTTGATCATTATTGCAGAAGCATTGAAGTGAAGAATCTCTAAGCATTGTTGAAGCCATGATAAAGTAGTTCTGAGACATGAAGAGGGGATAATGTGCTAGTTGCAGCAATCCTTCTATCTTGAGTAAAAAGAAGAGCACTATTACAGTGGGAGTAACAGACCCATGAAGATATACTATTCATGAAGAAGAGTCGCAGTTCGATGGGGGAGTCCTTGTGCACTCCTTTTCCATGGATGTCAAAGGGGGAGAGAAGACGAATATTACCATCAATAACAAAGGGGGAGATTGTTAATCTAGGTTGTCATTGATGTCAATATGGCAATATTCTAGACAGTAAACAATGATGTGAAGCCAAGTAGAGCAACAGGAGTATGTCAATATGGCAATATTCTAGGATACTAAATGATGATATGAAGCCAAGGAGAAGCAGAGCAGATCCATGAAGAAATAGGAGTAAGAAGCCAAGGAGCAAAGCCATGAGGAGAAGCCAGAGGAAAGCCAAGCCATCCAAGCAATGAGTATTGCAGAGTATCAGTGGAGTTAACAGAGGAGCCATATCAGACCAGAGAAGAGTGGAAAGTCAAGGGAGCTGAGATGATTAGGTTTTGAGTGAGAAGCGAGAGGTTGAGTGTTAGAGGGGGTTTGAGACAGAGGTCAATTTATTGTTGTAATTGAGCCGAGAGGGCAAGACTTGTGCCTGGTGTGGACTCTCGTTACTCTGTGTATCCATGTTCAACAGTTAACTGGGTATTTCTTTGTATTCCCACTGAAAAACATAAATCTCAGTGCTTAACGCCTTTATTCACAAATCATGATTATCTTGTGATTAAGTGTTAATCTCGTGGTTAAATGATTAAGCGCTTTATTTAAGTGATTGATTAATGCACATGGTTATATTCCAAAAAGTAGGTTTGTAATAGTGGCAGTGGTTTTCAAGCGGATGCAAAATGGTAAGTTGTATTTAGAGGAGAGCGCCCAATTCCATTCAATGGTTGACACGTAGCAACTATAGGAGAGAGAAAAACCGTTCATTTCGGGCAGGTAAATCTCGTGCAAGTAGCTCACCCGAAATGCATGTAGGTTGTGGGATCTAGCACGGGTTGATTGATGGCAAAGGATCAATGGACGGTTTTGGGTTGATCAGGTTAAGTCGGGACTGTTAGATCTGGAGAGAAGAGATCTACGATGTAGCAAGCTTTTGATGGATTGTGTTGATCGGACTGAGTGTTGATTGTCAGATCTAATACAGAAGAAATCGACGGTGCAGAATGAGGCATTGATTAAAAAGCGAAAAGTCAATGTGGGACTGAAGGTAGGAGTTGAAAAGTGGGATCCTCCGTGCAAAGTAAGCCACGAATAGAGTGTGGCTGAAGACTTCCGATTGGTTAGAAATTAACCAATATCTTGTTGTAGACATAACACCAACCTCCTGCGATAATAACACGGACCCGACTGCACCACTATTATAACACGCCCTAATGTTATATCGTGTCTGCTGTGTCAGAAGGTATGTATCGCAAGTTATAAAGGGATGGCACACTATAAACTGCGATTGCAATATATACATATGGACCTGACAGGTATATTAACTACTTCTTAATATCATATCACATCCGCTCTGTCGGCAAAAGGGAAATCGGTTATGTTATGTGCAAATCTGCAGATTGCGATAGAGTTGTGGAGTTAATATAATATCACAATCTAGTAGGGGAAATTGGCCATCGGCTACATTTTGGGCATGACTTGTAAAGAACCTCCAGAACTTGCAATTGTGATTGAGATAGTGACGTGGCCTGTGGGACCTCCTTGTTGGTACAGCCTCTCCTATGAATTCATTCATAAATAATGAATTCTATTGTATGAATATTAAAAAGGGATGAATATTAAAAAGGGCATCTTTGATATTTTTTAATATGTAAATCTATTGTAATTCTGCCTCTCTTCGGAATTTACGTAACCTGTGAGTATTTGAACACTTGAATAGACAGAGGAAGCCATGGACTGGGAAGTTGAAAAATCAAGCAAGCGTAGATGGACGAGCGTTGAGGAAGCTAAAGTGACCAGAGGAGGGAAGCCAAAAGGTCGGGCGAGCACAAAGGAAGCAGAAGTTCAAGCGAGCGAAAGGGAAGCCAAAGGTCAGGTGTATCAGTATAAAAAAATAGAGAATTTCCTTTATGAGTGGTTGTTGGCAAACTGGAAGAAAGGAGCAAGCCGTATGTTCAACAGGATAGAAAAGGGCCGAAGCTCCAACAGGACAGGAGGAAGCCAAAGGTCAAGCAGGACAGGAGGAAGCCGACGGACGAGCAACTCTATTGATCAGGCTAACCTGTGAAAGGCTCAGACCAACGATGAATTAATCAGGTACATAACACAACCTGAAGAATAATTTTGTGAAAAGATAAATAAAGTTCTATTTGATATCGCTTGGAGGGAACAATAGCCAGCACTAGTATTGAAGCATATGTGAATGTATTTCTGGGAAGTAAGAGATTGCAATAGCAAGAACAGTGCGCGGTAGTCACGCTGGAAGCATTCACCATGACAGTGAGAACAAAGGCTTGAAATAGAGAGTTGGTTCTTGTGTAGAGCTTAGTGCAGCTAATAGTAGACTCACTAAAGCTGGGTGGAGACATTATCAGAGATCATGATGGCTGTTTGATATCATCATGAGATAACTTTTGCAGACTCTGTGTGGACAATATGAAGAGTTGTAAAGACTTCTTCATATGAAGACTGGTTGCCATTGATGTTGTAGCATGGAGACTATAGTGAAGCTGTAAATAGACAGAATTAAGTAAAGAAGAGTTTTGGGAGCATAACATTACTATCAAACATGCCTTGATAGCAGAGGGTTGGAGCCCTTGAGGTTGGTGCCTCAGAACTGGAAGGATTGGTGTCTTGGGAGTTGGTGCTCCTAAGTCCAAGGTTGGTGCCTTGACAAAACAGAGTTGGTGCTCTGGAGGTTGGAGCCTCACAAAAGTCCAAGTTGGTGCTTGGCAACAGATTGGAACCATATATATATTGTATCTATTTTATTGCAAAGATTATGTTAATAAAAGCATTTATTCTTATTGTTCATCTTGTGTTCTAAATATAAATGTTTTGACTGGAAAAAATAACAATTGAAAAAAAATATTGATTCACCCCATTGGGTTGTGTTATATTCTTTCAACGACTAGCCCATGTAGTTAACCGGGGGGTTAGAGGGGTGGCAGAGCCCCCCCTTCCTTGCGCCGATTGCATAGCGGGGGATCACAGGGGGTTTGAGGGGTGCAGGTAACCCCACACTATGGGGTCCAGGGCAGCGCCCCAGAAAACTTTGGTTTTGGACCCTATGTTAGGTTAGGAGGACCTACCTATGGTTTTGTGCATGATTTTCGTACATGTTTTTGGACGCGATGGTTTTTAGTCCATGGTTTTGGATGCGATGGTTTTCAGTCCATGGTTTTGGACGCAATGGTTTTTGGTCCATGGTATTGGATGCTTCGGCATGTATAAATATGTATTGTAACATTGAAAGGAACATAATGAAGAATCAAGCTGGTAGTCCCGGTTTTGGGATCCAAGGGAAAATCTCTGTGTATATGTGTTTTATGTGTTATGCTCTCGCATTTTTATTTTGTGTTTTAGAATTTGTATGCAGGTAATTTTTGTACAGGGTTAAAACCTACAACACCCCGCCCAGCCGCCCCCCCCCCCCCACCCCCGCCCACACCCCCCCTCTCAGTGTTTCCAACAAATTTAATGATGTATTATGTGTTCCAAGCTTATCCTGCAACCTTCTATCTGTATATCAGATAACTCATTCAGGTGAAGGTAAAATCGTTGAATTTTCACCTCACGATGTTGTAATTAAGGACCTAAGAGATCCTAGACAGATTTTAGCTACTAGCATTGCTGATGATTCTACAAGGCTGTATAAGTATAACAACTTTGGGTCATCAAATATTCCCTCGGTATTTGTTGCTCATAATGATGAAGTGAGCAAACTTTGGCATGAGCGATTTGGTCACTTAAACTATCGCTCCCTTTAGAATCTATGTAAAGAAAATATGGTGACAGGTCTTCCAATGGTATCTTGCAAAGATGGTGTTTGTTCTGGATGTGTACTCAGAAAACATCATCGGGATAGATTTGAAAAACGTGCCTCTTGGCACACCTCAACCCCTTTAAAGCTTGTGCATAGTGATTTATGTGGTCCACTTCCAGTTGTTTCATTCTTTGGATACAAGTATTTCTTACCTTTCATTGATGATTCCTCCAGACGCACTTGGGTATACTTCTTTATACTCAAGAGTGAAGTATTTAACATGTTCTTGGCCTTTCAGACCTTTGTTGAAAAACAATATGGACATCAAATTCTTAAGCTAAGATCTGATAATGGCGGAGAATATGTTAACAACAAATTCATCAACTTTTGCACTGAGAATGGAATTCAAATGCAGCATACTGTTCCATATAATCCACAACAAAATGGTGTAGCTGAAAGGAAGAATCGCACCTTAAAGGAAATGGCTGATTGTATGCTTCAATCTAAAGGACTTAGTCTTAATTTTTGGGTAGAAGCAATTAACTGTACAAATTACATAGTAAATCGCACTCCTACTAAGGTTTTAAAGAATATCACTCCAGAAGAAGCATTGAGCTCAATTAAACTAGATGTAATTCACTTTCGTGTTTTTGGAAGTGAAGCATGTGTTGGAAATACTGAGAGGGGGGTGAATCAATATTCCTTTTCAATTGTTATTTTTATCAATTAAATCATTTATATTTAGAACACGAAATGAACAACGGGAATAAATGATTTTATTAATATAATCTTTACAATAAATCAAGTACAATGCATATAGGGCTTCAACCAGTTGCCATGCACCAACTTGGACTTTGTGAGGCTCCAACCTCCAGGGCATCAACCCTGTCTTGTCAAGGCACCAATCTTGGATTTAGGAGCACCAACTCCAAGGACACCAATCCTTCCAATTCTAAGGCACCAACCCCAAGGGCTCCAACCCTCTACTGTATATTGTCTAGATATGTTTGGTAGTTATTCTCTGCTCCCAACCCTGCTGGACCTACGACTTACTTCTGTCCTCCTGCTTGACCTACGACTTTCTCTGTTTCTTCTAGTTCATAGTTGTGAACTTTCCTTGTTCTTTATTATAGATGCCTGATATGCCTGACCTTTGGATTCCTTTTTCACTCACTTGATCTTTGACTTCCTCTGCGTTCGCTTGACCTTTTGGCTTCTCGACCTTTGACTTATTGATCTTCGGCTTCCTTTGTCTCTTCAAGTTCACCAATACTCAAAAGACACATTCACTTGGAAGAGAGGCCGACTTATGATGTTGCATATTAAAATTATATCAGAGAGGCCCTTTCATCCACAAACTTAATTATTCACAGAAATAGCATCACAAGAGAGGTTATACTTATATTGGAGATCCCACGTGCCACGTCATTCCTTTAATCGCAATCGCAACTTCCGGAGGTCTTTTACAAGTCGTGCCCATAACATACTCTGTCCTCCAATATCAACATCATCGATCTTCACATATCAACATAGTTAAAACCATATAATGGGTGGTCCCACCTGCCACATCATCACCTTAATCGCAATCGACGGTTTACCATCGTTACATTTCTTCAAGACTTGTGATATGCGACAGATGCGATATTCCAATAAGCTTCTTTTGATAACTCAATCGAGTCCACAACTTTATCACAAACAACGATTTTAACATGTCATCCCTTTTGAACTTTGCGATTCAACAGATGCAATATTTCATTAAGCTATGTCATAGTGGTGCTGTCAGGTCCACCATAATATCGCAATCGCAATTTTTACTGTGACATCCATTTATGAATTGTGATATGAAAGTTCTGATACAACAGATGCGATATTACAATAGGGTGTGTTATAATGGAGCAATCAGGTCCGTAATAATATCACGATCGGAGGTTTTAACGTGACAAGGCTTTAAACACTTGTGGTATGGCGGATGCGATATTTCTTTAAGATGTATTATAATGGTGCAGTAGGTCCACAATGTTATCTCAATCGATGGTTTGCGGGACTTCGACTGGCACATGGATTAAAAACCGACCTTAACCCCCACAGTTAACCGTGATCTAAGGGTTGAATATGAGATCAACAGCTAGGATTGAGCGCGGGACTTTAGCCATGATCAAGGAAGTCTGTACTTTCTTACCCCTGCTCTTCCGATATGTTGACTCCTCTGATACTTTGCAATACTCCTCCAATATGTTAACTCCTCTGATATTTCTTCAGTATTTCATGCAATATTATTGTTAACTCCTCCGTTAAAATTGTTTATGCACCTCCACCGATGTGTTCCTCTTTTCTTCTCGTGGCTTCCAATGACCTCTTCCGATAGCTCTTCTTTGCTGCTCCTGTTCTTGATTTCCAAAGGCTTCCAATGTCTTTCCAATGGCTTCCTTGATGGCTTTTCTCTTGTTTCTTCATGGATCTTCTCTGCTTCTCCTTGGCTTCATATCATCATTTAGTATCCTAGAATATTTCCATATTGACATCAATGACAATCTAGATCAACAATCTCCCCCTTTGTCGTTGATGGAAATATTCTTCTTCTCTCCCCCTTTGACATCAATGGCAAAGCAGTGCACAAGGACTCCCCCTGTCGAATTTCTCTCCCTGTCACGCAACATCTTTATGAATCAACTTAATGTGATGCTAGAGAAATAAACCCCATCTTTTGGTGAAGATATTCAAATGCTTCTCGAGGAAGAGGTTTTTTGAAAATATCAGCTATCTACTCCTTAGTATTGATATATTCCATGGTGATGTTTTGTTCAGCTACTTGTTCATGAAGGAAATAATACTTGATTGGTATATGTTTGGTCTTTGAGTGCATCAATGAAATTTTGTTGAGACTGATAGCACTTTTATTATCACAATAGATGGTGATTGGTTGATTTGTACCTATGTTGACGTCTTTCAAAGCTTCCTTCATCCATAATATTTGAGTACAACAATCTGTAGTAGCTATATAGTCGGCTTCAGCTGTAGATAGTGATATGGATGTTTGTTTTTTGTTGAGCCAAGATACTAAACAATCTCCGAGGAAGAATGCATTTTCACTAGTACTTTTGCAATCATCAATGCGTCTGGCCCAATCAGCATTGGTGTATGTAGTCACAGTAAGAGTTGAGCTCTTAGGGTACCAAATACCGAAATCAAGAGTTCCTTTCAAGTATCTAAGAATTCTTTTTACAGCCAACAAATGGGATTATTTAGGAGCTGATTGAAATCTTCCCACCATTCCTACTGCTTGCATAATGTCGGGTCTCGTAGCAGTTAAGTATACAAGGGCTCCAATTATTGACCTGTAATGAGTTGCATCTACCGGAGGAGAGTCATCATCTTTTCTTAATTTTCAATCTGTGGTCATAGGTGTGCTCATGGGTGCACAGTCTTCCATTCCATATCTTTTAAGCATGTCTTTAAGATTTTTGGCTTGAGATATGAACATGCCTGTCGTGGTTTGAGATACTTGCAGTCCAAGGAAGTAAGATAACTCTCTTATCATCGACATCTCGAACTCTTTTGACATATTTTGAGAAAACTCATGGCTTATCTCATCATTATTACTAGCAAAAATCAGATCATCAACATAGACAAGTGTGACTAGTAACTTATCCTCATCCATCTTTATGTAGAGATTACTTCCTACCACCCCCGTCTTGAAGTCTTGTTTTTGTAGATAGTGATCCAATCTTGCATACCAAGCTCTAGGAGCTTGTTTCAACCCATATAATGCCTTTGTCAACTTACAAACAAAGTCTTTTCCTTCTGCTAGATTAAACCCTTCTAGTTGCCCCATGTAGACTTCTTCCTTGAGTTCCCCATTCATAAACGCCGATTTTACGTCCATTTGATAGATTTTAAATCCTTTTGAGCACGAAAATTCCAAGAACATCCTTATAGCTTCCACGCGAGCTACTGGTGCAAAGGTTTCTTCAAATTCAATTCCTTCAATTTGTGAATAACCTTTACAAACAAGCCTTGCCTTATTTCTAATGATTTGTCCATCTTCATTCATTTTGTTTTTGAACACCCACTTGGTTCCAATTATATTTTTATCCTTTGGACGAGGTACCAGCTCCCATGTCTCATTCTTCTCGATTTGAGACATTTCTTCTTCCATGGCTTTTACCCACTGAGGATCCTTGCTTGAGTAAATGTTTCTAGTTCTATCATGGATAGAAGAGCAACATCATTTTTCTTTGGTGTACTTGTCATTCTTCTTCAGGTTTGCATCCCTTCATCTATATTGCCAATAATCTGCTTTTCTGGGTGATGGTTATTTTTCCTTGTGTTTTTCTTGATCTTTTTCCTCTTTTTCAGGTTCTTCTTCAATGAGAGGGTCAACTTCATGATCTTCAATTTCTTTTTCTGTAGGATCTTCATCAATCTTCACATCAATGTTTTCCACTATTTTCCGTAGTCGATTATTGTAGCACTTGTAAGCTTTGCTCCTTGTAGAATATCCCTTCGTCAACCCGAGAATCAAATTTTCCTTGTGAGCCATCATTGATTTTTATGAAGCACTTGCTTCCAAAAATGTTGAAGGATTTTACTGAAGCAAGTATTCCTTTCCATAATTCATAAGGAGTCTTCTCATTATTTGGTCTTAGTTGAGTTCGATTCAAGGTATAAACAGCTGTCCCGATTGCTTCTCTCCAGAATTTTGGCTGCAAATCAGCTGCTATTAACATTGTTCTTGCCATTTCTTGAACTTCTCAGTTTCTTCTTTCAACTACCTCATTTTGCTTGGGTATTCTAGCAACAAAGAGTTCTCTTTCGATTCCATGTAATTTACAGAATTCATCAAATTCTTTTGATGTGAATTCTCCCCCTCTATCTGTTCTAAGACATTTAATCTTAGAATCCTTTTCATTTTCTACAAAAGCTTTAAGATTCTTAAAACATTCAAATGCTTTGGATTTATATTTTATGAAATATACCCACATCATTCTAGTATAGTCATCAACAAATAAAGCAAATTACCTTTCTCCTTGGAGTGCCAGAGTTCTAGTTGGTCCACTTAAATCAGCATGGATGATCTCCAAAGGTTTTGATGTAGAGAACTCCTTGGTCTTGTGGCTCGTTCTAGTTTGCTTTCCATGTTGAAATGGGCCACATACTCCTTGATTTGGCTTTAATAAATTTGGGATGTCTCCTACTGCATTAATCTTGCTGATATTGATCAAGTTATTGAAACTTGTATGTCCAAGTCGCTTGTGCCACAACCAACTTTCATTTGTTTTACTTAAGTAACATTTATCTTCTTGAATTTTGTTCAGAATGTAGACGTTATCTGATGTTCTAATTCCTTTCGCCACAAGTTCCCCTGAGGAAGAGTTTCTTATTTCACAATCTTTAGTGCTAAAGACAACATTATGTCTTTGGTCACAGATTTTTCTAACACTCAGGAGATTGTGTTTGAGCCTGTTTACTAGCAAAGCATTTTGAGCCTTTCCTTTTCCAGCAATTTTGGTAGATCCACTTCCAAAGGATACATTTCCTTCATTTTTGTTCAATGAGACAAACTTCCTTCTGTCCCCTGTCATATGTCTGGAGCACCCACTATCCATAAACCAATGATTTTCATCACTGTGAGCACATAGAGCTAGGCCACATTTATCCATGTTGGGATTATCATTTTTTCCTTTTCTTCTTTTGAGGGGGCAATTTTGTTCATTATGTCCATTATCATTACAAATGAGCAAATTGGATCAAATTTAGCCAAGGGATCAAAATAGTTGTAGTTCTTGATTTGTCCTTGCCCTATGAGGTCATATGGTTTGTTTGTTTAATCCTTCAATTTTGGTGTTTCATTCTTACGATCCATGCAATGTTTAGCTTGATGACCAAAATTTTTACAATAAAAACAATGCCCAAAAATGATAGTTTTGTACCTATTGTAATAGCCATGATTTGAATCAACATTCTTCCTTGGAGTTACTCTCTCTTCATTCTTTGGATTTGAGATGGGCCTTTGATGAAATAATCTTTCTTCTTTTGGGTTGTTGGAAAGTATGTCGGCATAGCTTTTCGCATTATTCTTAGTACTTGATGATTCTCCTTTAAAACCTATCCCATATTTGTCATGTTGAGGTTTTTGATTATTTAAGATAGAGTCAAGTATTTGAGAGCTTTCCCAACCCTTTTTGACTTGCTCCAATTCCTTCCTTAGAAATACTATTTAGGCTTCACGTTATAAACAAATTTCTTCTTTTTCTTTTAGCTTATTTTTCAAGAGGTCTTCCCTTCTTTTTGTTTCCTCATTTTCTACCTTGAGAGAGATGATTTTGTTTCGTAATTTCTCATTTTCTTCAATGGCACTCATTAACAATTCATCTACATTTCCTTCTAGACCTGAATCATCATCATTCGTGAATGCCATGAATAATACTTCTTAGCTTCCAGCATGGTCATTTTCTTCATCTGATTCTTCATTTCCTTCTTTGCAGTGAGGGAACTGATTAGTTGATTTCTTTTTTATGACTACAAATTCACCTTCATCAAACTCATCTTTCTTAGAGAAGAAATTCTTCTTATTGAACCCTTTCTTTTTGTATACCATCCTTTTAGAATTTTCCTCACCATCACTATCATGCTTATGAGGACATTTTGCAGCATAATTACCTATTCTTCCACATTTGAAATAAATAAGAGGTTACTTACCTTTTAGCTTAGATCCTTTTTTTATTCTTCGTACAAATTGCGCCAATTCAGATTCACCATCGGTGTCATCACTACTGGTATTCCATTCTTTCCCCTTTTTTGATTTTGAGGCCTTGAACGCTGCATCTTTGGAACTTGGGATTCCTTTTCTCATCTCATAGGCAGTGAGGATTCCATGAAGTTCATCCATCTTGAGAGTATCTAGATCCTTCATTTCTTCTATAGCACTTACTTTGGAGTCAAATTTGTCTGGGAGAGATATTAATACCTTTTGAACAATAGTGCTTTCTTCAAGGTTTTCTTCCAATCTTTTAAGAGAGTTGACCACTTCAGCTACTCAGAGAAAGTAAGATGCAATATCTTCTTCATCATCCATTTTCAGACTTTCAAATTGCCTTCTATGAATTTGAAGCTTTGCCTTCTTAACTTTTGAGTCCCCATGGCCGAGTCACAATTCATGACTTTTGTAAATTCGGAATCAGTGATTCCACTATTGATGGAATTTAAGGATTTTGCATTTTCAATGTAAGCTTTCCTTTCGTCTTGATTTGTAGGAAGAGTGGAAGGAGTTGTGTACTCATTTAAAACCGAATGCCAAACTTTAGGTCCAAGGGACATTAAGTAGTAGGACATTCTTTTTTTCAAAAAACCAAAATTTGTGCCATCAAACAGAGGAGGTCTTCCTGACACTTCTTGATTTCTCATTGTGACTAAGAATCCTTCTTCTAGTTGTTAGGCTGATATGAAGAAGCTGGCTCTGATACCAATTGTTGGAAATACTGAGAGGGGGGGTGAATCAGTATTCCTTTTCAATTGTTATTTTTATCAGTTAAATCATTTATATTTAGAACACAAAATGAACAACAGGAATAAATGCTTTTATTAATATAATCTTTACAATAAATCAAGTACAATGTATATAGGGCTTCAACCAGTTGCCAAGCACCAACTTGGACTTTGTGAGGCTCCAACCTCTAGGGCACCAACCCTATCTTGTCAAGGCACCAACCTTGGATTTAGGAGCACCAACTCCAAGGACACCAATCCTTCCAATTCTGAGGCACCAACCCCAAGGGCTCCAACCCTCTGCTGTATATTGTCTAGATATGTTTGGTAGTTATTCTCTACTCCCAACCCTACTGGACCTACAACTTAATTTTGTCCTCCTGCTTGACCTACAACTTTCTCTATTTCCTCCTGTTCATAGTTGTGAACTTTCCCTGTTCTTTATTATAGATGCCTGATACGCCTGACATTTGGCTTCCTTTTTCACTCGCTTGATCTTCGGCTTCCTCTGCGCTCGCTCGACCTTTTGGCTTCTCAACCTTCGACTTCTCGATCTTCAGCTTCCTCTGTCTCTTCGAGTTCACCTATACTCAAAAGACACGTTCATTTGGAAGAGAGGCTGACTTATGATGTCGCATATTAAAATTATATCAGAGAGGCCCTTTCATCCACAGACTTAATTATTCACGGAAATTGCATCACAAGAGAGGTTATACCCATATTGGAGATCCCACGTGCCACGTCATTCCTTTAATCGTAATTGCAACTTCCTGAGGTCTTTTACAAGTCGTGCCCATAACATACTCTGTCCTCCAATATCAACATCATCGATCTTCACATATCAACATAGTTAAAAGCATATAATGGGTGGTCCCACCTACCACATCATCACCTTAATCGCAATCGATAGTTTACCATCGTTACATTTCTTCAAGACTTGTGATATGCGATGGATGCGATATTCCAATAAGCTTCTTTTGATAACTCAAATGGATCCATGACTTTATCACAAATGACAATTTTAACATGTCATCCTATTGAAGCCCTGAAAATTGGGTCTACAACAAGGGGGATACCCACCCGGTCCGAACCTTGAAAGCAGCTCCTTTTCCATTTGGGATGGTGGGTCCGACTGGGGATAATGGGACCAGTTTCCCAATATGTGTGTGAAGATAAGAATTGATATTTCCCTTTCTAAAGATTTCTAAGTAAAATGCTTTAATCTAAATCTAATTTAAAAAATGAAATTTTATTCTAATGAAGAGAAATATCTAATTCTAAAACTAACCCAGGATTTAACTTTTCACTTATGCGATCTAAAATAATTTCTAACAGCAATTGGTAATAAAGATCATTCAATCGCTACGAGAAAAGAATTCATTAAAAATGAATTGTTTCATATAAGAAATTAGCCGAAACAATTATGAGAAGCATATCGCATAATAAGTCATTCATACATTAAGCATAAACAGAATAGTCATCACCGTACAAAAGTGCCAAATGATAACTCAAACATTCAAGCCTTCATATATAAATAACTGAACATAAAATATTACTTTGACACATAAGCATAAATCATTAAGAGATAAAAGTACCATTGATAACAAGTTCTACTCATGAGCTTCAGTAATATAGATTTATCTCTTCCTAATTCAATATTTACTAAGAGTACAGAGATTCATTTCAGTAGCAGACATTAAACACATATATCAATAAATCTCTTTCCATTCATTCATCAAAACCTCCTCCGAGGGTGCAGAAGTGCATGTTCTGAGGAAACGTTTTTGACAAATTTCAGGACCCATCTCTAAATGCATGGGAGGGGTTAAAATACTACTAACTAAATACTAAGAATAGCTTATTACAAAAATATAGGAGGAGGTTTAAATGACCGTCCTCATCTAAGGAAAAAATAAATCAAAAACAAAATTAAAACCATATCTGGAAATTAACTATCTATGTATTTGTTCTCTGAGATCGCAAGCATTCAGCATCGGCTTGAGGAGCGTTGGTTGGCCGACCTCCGATTTTAGTTGTCCTACGAAAACAGAATCGGCAAGTGCTGGCACTATCTTCTCGGAAAAATTTGTAAGGCTCTTGAGAGTCATGCATTGACTATGTTGTTTAACTAAGTACTGCCAGTAAGTATTCCAATTCAACTTGGTTAACTTCTTGATGGACTCTGCCTTTTCCTCAACCTTCTGTCTCCAGCTTGTTTGTAGTTGTTGTGCCTTTGGGAGAAATCTCAGAGCGGTTTCTGATATCAGGTTTGCTCTATGCAGATTTTCATTGACACAGTCAATGACATTATTTGCCACTGTAGCTGCTTCTTCTGCTGCTTGTTCTGACTTTTTAATCTGCGCATCCCACTTATGAAACAACATTTCTTTGTGGGCTTCATTGATTCTGAGCGCGCCTGCTTTCTTTCCTTCTTCTGATTCTTGCCAAATTAAATAATCAAAAATTCTTTTATCAATTAAATCATAGTCGAGTCACAAGTCCATGACTTGATTTGTAATTTTATCGCTCATCTCGCAATGGGAACTCCATTGTGATATTCTTTGGCATAATGCCTCTTGTTGTTGCAAGAGTTGTTCATTCAAGGAAAGGGCTTCAGAGACAAACTCTATGAGCTTGGGGTCATCTCTATGCATTTCTATCATGGCCTGTAATTGATTTTCTTTTTCGGCAAATTGATCTGATACCCCAGCTGCATCTGTTGAAAATCTTGTTGTAATTTTTCTAATTTCTCCTCTGCTTCTCGGTTGGCACTAGCCTGTTGTAGCTGTTGCTGCAAAACTTGGATTTGTTCCTCTCTATCCTTAAGTAATTGTTGTACTTCAGATACTTTATCAATGGTGGCAGAAGCATAGGCTCCTATGATCTAGGATAACTTAGTCAAATTTCAGTAGGGTATCGCCAAAGGACATCTAGATGCTCTGCCTCAGGTGAGAGCACACTGTCCAATTTCCATTTCTTTCTTTGTCTTCTTACCACCGCCTTGTGTTGCGGACTATAAAATACATCTAGAGGAGGAATCTCCTCTATCTTCAGCATGATTTCAGATGATGGGGTAATGGGAATATGCTCCATTTCTAGATCGTTGCTTACTGTTCCAATGACCATATCTATCATTGTTTGCACTATACTCTCAGGTGTCTTTGTGTTCTGTTCCTCTGTATTAATCAATTCATTGAATGTTTCCCACTCTTTATCGAGCTCAGTTCTCACTGGCTTTGGTGGCTGGATGAGGGGAGGGGGAAGCTTTTCCTGTGGTGTACTTAAGACCTATTGCTTTGGGCACTCTTTAGATTGGGCAGTATCTCTGACTGACCCTTCACTTTTATTATGGTCACTCTTGGACCGTTTAGAGCGTTCTAGTGATTCTTTCCCAGACTTAGACCTGGACTTGTCTGTACCTGAGCTTCCACTTAAACTGATACTCGAAGTTGGCTCCCTTATTGGTTCTAAGCGCAACTTATCCAAGGGGATGTTAGCTAGCCTCCTTTCTCTGTACAGTTTGAATTCTTGGAATTCCGCTGGGGGAAATTGAATTTGAGCCATATGCAAAACTTCTTTCAGTGTGCTTTTATGTTGGAAGACGTCATCAAAGAGATCATCTTCTTTAGAAAATACTTTTATCTTGACGGCTGTGGTAAAATTCTTAATGACATTGAAGGGGTCGAATTGTCTCCCTAGAAATTTAAACAGTCGTAGACTCAGCATGTTGTCTGCTCCTCTAAATACATTACCTAAATCAAACAATGAAAAGGCCCCACAGGCTATAGGAAATTGCGGCCATATGGCCTTCTTCTTGTCTTTCAACTCTTTTCTCATTTCTCCACCCTGCAGGTCTGGTAGGCAATTTCTCGAGCCAATAACTTATCAGGAACATATAAGGGTATCACATGAGAGGAATAAATGCTTCCAAATACTCTGACATAAGTGAAAAACTCTTCCCCAAACCATCTTCCGACGGGGAGAATATCAACTTCCACTTCGGGGGAAAATCTTGGGGTGTCCCTATTATACAACATTCTGTGAAGAGGTAACATAGTTCCATGAAAAATTCTGTAAAAATATGGGATAAACTTGGAATCCCACAATTCCTTATGGTAAATATGAATGGGCAAGGGATTTTGTATAGTCCACTTCCAACCCATTAAAGGAAATCTAGAAACGTAACAGATTGCATCCATAACATAAGCAGCTAAAAAGAAAGGAGGATAAATCCTCTGAGAGGGAGTTCTTTTAGACTGGTAGTTCCAAATAGCCGAGGCTAGATTATTAGATAATATCTGATCCCAATCCATAATAGTGGCGTTAGTGGTTGCATATAATAGGGGTAGCCACTCAGATGAAAACTTGTTGATGCCAAGCCTTCCAAATAGCCTACATAGCATAGCAGCAATAGAAAAATATGGGGAGGAGAGGGAACCAGTACTGTACATACCATGTTTGTCCTTTTTCAATGGCTCTTCCCTTGCCGACTAGTTCTTGGTGCACTCCGCCAAATCTTTGCTTTCTTTGGCGAACTTCTCCATGAACTGCTTGCTGTAGCTTGCATGTGGCTCTAGTAGATGATACATAAGCCTTAGATCTTGTGGGGTGAATGACCCAATGAGGTCTTGGCTCCGAGACTTGAATTGTCTGTCTGTTATATCAGCACTGTCCAATACCCACTTGACCATGTCTGTGTATGGAAGTATCTTAGGCCTTGCCGCTATTCGATGAAGGAATGAACATGCAAGTTCAGTAATTGACGCCTCAAATGACCCGCATGAGTCTACTGTTTCTTTAACTTCCATAACTCTGGGGTTTTCTTCTTCAAGCAGACTGTACATGCCTTCCCAAGTGGTTATGCCGGCATCTCTGGTATAGGTGGTGTCTGTGAATAAGGGCGTCATCTCTTTGTCCTCAGCAACCAGAGCTTTTCCCTTCTTTTCCATTGTGTTCTGCACACTGTTGGGTATATTACTCTGCTTGCCACTCCTGCAATTTTCAAGTAAGGAAAGAATAATGGTAAGAGATAAGATGACGGGAAAGCTCTTAATTCCAAAATCATACCAAATATATCACCCTACGTGAAACAACCTTTCAATCAGATCTAAATCTTATCTCATAAATGACCATAAACAAACCACTAAATTGACATTAATGCCCATAACTCGGTATCAGATTACGAGAAATACTTTATTGAACAATGAACCCTACTAATCTGCGATAAAGCGATTTTGCGATTTGCTTCGCAATATCACAGATCGCAATATGGCTAATCCTTTTCGTTAACAATCATTTATTACCTTGTGCAACCGCGAGATGCAATTTCGATGCTTTATCGGATATCACAGGATTAGGATGTTTTATCTTAGGTGATACTTGTAGCATATGAAAGCTGCGATGTGCGATGGGTCTTCAAGGCATGCGATCTCGCATCGATGCGTTTTCGCAATTTTGAAAGCTTGTTTATATAATGTCCTTCATTACCCTTTGCGATGCAATGTTTTATTGTTGAGAGAATGATTTTATTCGAATTTATCATAAAACTTAAGTTTTTTTGGGTTTTGTGGGTGTTTTCCTAAGTTTATGATAGTGTGATTTATTCAAAGGGAATTATAAGTGCTACTTTTTATTTTTTTAGAAGGGTCCCCATTTATTTAGTTTTATTACTAATACTAAATAAAAAAGGGGGGTTGTTTCTGGCCACAACACATCCCTTTTGAACTTTGCAATTCAACGGATGTGATATTTCATTAAGTTATGTCATAGTGGTGCAGTCGGGTCCTCCATAATATCGCAATTGCAATTTTATTGTGACATCCATTTATGAATTGCGATATGAAAATATGATACAGCGGATGCGATATTACAATAGGGCGTGTTATAATGGAGCAATCGGGTCCATAATAATATCGCGATCGAAGGTTTTAACATGACAAGGCTTAAACACTTACGATATGGCAGATGCGATATTTCTTTAAGATGTATTATAATGGTGCAGTCGGTCCACAATGTTATCTCAATAGATGGTTTGTGGGACTTCGATTGGCACATGGATTAAAAATGACCTTAACCCCCACAGTTGACCGTGATCTAAGGGTTGACTATGAGATCAACAGCTAGGATTGAGTGTGGGACTTCAGCCACGATCAAGGAAGTCCGTACTTTCCTACCCCCGCTCTTCCGATATGTTGACTCCTCTGATGCTTTACAATACTCCTCCGATATGTTAACTCCTTTGATATTTCTCTGGTATTTCATGCGATATTACTGTTAACTCCTCCGTTAACACTATTTATGCACCTTCGCTGATGTTCCTCTTTGCTTCTCGTGGCTTCCAATGACCTCTTCTGATAGCTCTTCTTTGACTGCTCCCGTTATTGACTTCCAATGGCTTCCAATGTCTTTCCAATGGCTTCCCTGATGGCTTTTCTCCTTAGCTTCTTGCTCCTGTTTCTTCATGGATCTACTCTGCTTCTCCTTGGCTTCTTATCATCATGTAGTATCCTATAATATTGCCATATTGACATCAATGACAATCTAGATCAACAGCATGGGCCCATATTCTAGATGAGAAACATAAATCTTTAGAACCTAAGAGTGAAAAATGTATTTTGTTGGATATTTTGAAGATGGCAAAGGATATAGACTTATTCCACTTAATTCCAAAAATGTTATCATTAGAAGAGATGTAAATTTTACTGAAAATATATCAGCCTACAAGCCTAGTTTGGCAGATGTGCCACCTCTCTCTATCCCTTCTACTTCTGAAAATATTTCTTCTTTAGATGATGACAGCGAGGATGACAATCCTCCCCCACCTTCTCTGGATCCTCCTTCAGCTCCTCAATTTCCAAAATGGGTCTGTGCTACTCGGGATGCAGCAGGTGCTCTTGTCGGTGATCCTACAGATCAACGACATACACGTTCTTAGTTCGATAGAGCCTCTTCTTTACTAGCTCAAGCTTCAACGAATTATGATCCTGACACCTTTGCAAAAGCTTCAGGCCATCTAGATTGGGACATAGCTATGAATGAAGAATATCGTTCATTATTGGAAAATGATACATGGGATCTTGTTCCTCTTCCAAAGGGACAAAAACTTGTTAGATGCAAATGGGTTTACAGAACCAATTATGGACCAGATGGAAAAGTTGATAAACATAAAGCTCGACTTGTTTCTAAGGGTTTTTCACAAGTTGAAGGCATTGACTATACTGAAACCTTCTCCCCTGTTGCCAAAATGAACTCTATCCACCTTGTTCTTTCCCTTGTTTCCTCTTTCAAATGGGAAGTCCATCAGATGGATGTTAAATCTGCCTTCTTGCATGGGGACTTGCATGAAGAAATCTATATGGAACAACCTACTAGCTTTATACAAATAGACTCCAACCTTTTATGTCGGCTTAAGAAATCCCTTTATGGTCTCAAGCAATCCCCTCGGGCTTGGTATGCCAAAATGGATAGCTTTCTTTTAGAAACTGGCTTTTCTAGGTGTCATTCTGACAATACTGCCTACACCAAGAAAGTGGGCAAGTCTCTTATCATTCTTGTTCTTTATGTTGATGATCTTATCCTTACTGGTAGTGATCCCATCCTTATAAACCATGTGAAGTCTAGCCTTAAAAATAATTTTGAAATGAAAAACTTAGGACATTTACATTATTTTCTTGGTCTTCAAGTCTTGTAATCCAAGGAAGGTATTTCCCTTTTCCAGTCCAACTATGCCTGTGATCTTCTACGCCATCTTCACATGGAAGACTGTAATCCAGCCCCTTCTCCCTTTCACTTTGGAGCCAAACTTTCAGTCACCTGTACTTCACATGAAGTTGATGCTACCTTATACCATCAACTTGTAGGAAAACTTTTGTATCTAACCCATACTCGTCCTGACCTTTCCTTTGTTGTTGACCTTATTGCTCAGTTTATGAAAAACCCACATGAAAGTCATTGGAAAGCAGCTAAAATAATACTTCGTTATGTTCAAGGTATAGTTCAGTTTGGGATTCATTGCAGTGCAGATTCATCTCCTCTATTGGTTGGTTTCACCGATTCTGATTGGGCTGGTGACCCTGATGATCGGAAGTCTATTGTAGGTTATGTGTTCACTCTTGGTTCAGGACCTATTACATGGGCTTGCAAGAAACAAAGTGTCATTTCTCTTTCTTCAGCAGAAGCAGAGTATCGTGGTGCCATAGAAGCTACTAAGGAAGCCCTATGGCTTCGTTAGATCCTATCAGAGTTTGGTTTTCAGCAGCAGCATCTGACTACACTTTGATGTGATAATCAAAGTGCCATTCAACTATGCAAAGATCCAGTCCAACATTAGCACAACAAACAAATTTGACTACACATGCACTTCATCAGAAAGTGCATTCATGACCATGTTCTTGAAGTGCAATATTGTTCAACCGATGATCAAGTTGTAGACATCTTTACAAAGGCTCTCACAGAGGCAAAGTTTACTAAACTTCGATTTATGGTTGGAGTTCAGGAAGTTGTCACTAGGGGGGATAGGCTCTAATGCCTCCTTCCTTCTCCTATTGTGTCATATTTTTACATCCTTCAATCCTATCCCAAGTTGTTCTTAAGGGGGGATGTTAGGATATTCCGACACATAGGAAATAGTTAAGTATAACTTGGTCTAGTGTAGAGTTAGGTAAAGTGTGTTTCTTTACTATGTAAATTTGCAACTTACAATCTGACGGTCACGATATGTTCTAGACATGAATTGATCCGATGATTCATTCTCTCCTTGGTATTACTGACACTTGATCTGTGGCTTAACACCCGATTGGTCCATGATCTCTATTTAAAGAGCATGGAGGGTCATTTGTAGGGTGACCGTTAATGAGAGAAGCTTATGTAAATTTTATTTATTTTATTAATAAATTGCCTGAAGTGTTTGCGTTGGCTCAGGCCGTGGACTGTTTCCCTCTTTGATGGTTTTAACCACGTCAAGAATACTGGTGTATTGATCTGTGATCTGTTTGTGAGCAGTGCCCTTTGGTGTTATGTCTGAGGAACTTACCCTGTAAATTCCGGCAGCTGTATATACATTGGTTGCTTTAAAGACAGTTTCATGTACACGCAGATTACCTTCATTGAAGTAGAGTATATAAATTTGAGTATGAAAAGAAAAAGTTATTGATTTGATAAACACTGATTCACCCCCCCTCTCAGTATTATTTCCAACAATTGGTATCAGAGCAGGTCCTTTGGCAGAAGCTTGAACAATTAAAGGAGATCTATAGAAATAATGGGAAAGAAGCTAAAGAAGAAAGTGCCTCAGAATAAGAAGACAACTCAAAGGAACAAGGACAGCAGGAGAGACAATTGGCTGTTAGGTGGAAGCAAGTATTCACATTCAGAATCACCTTAGATTGAAGATGAACAAGCAAAAGAAGTATCGGGTACAAATTTTTGGTCTTCTAATGATAATTTTATCTGTTCATGCAATGTTGAAGATATTGAAAGTGATCGTGAAAGAAACATTGAGGCATAAATTAAAATACTCACAGATAAAATCAGATATCAACAAGATCTATTTAACAAAAGGGAGTGTGCCTTCATAGAAGAAGTTACCAAATTAAAAGCTCAGTTGGAGGAAGGAAACAAAGTAAGGAAGCAATACAAGGAAAAGGAAGATCAATGTCAAAAGCTACAGAATGAAGTGACATCATTAAGAAATGAAGTAAATGAAAAAAATACAACAATCAAGAGACTTAAAGATAGATCTAGTTACTATGAAAGTCTTGAAGATAATATCATCTCTCTAAAAGAAGATCCTGACAATTCAAATAAGCAGAATAAAGAACTACCTCAAGCATATGCAGAACAAGAAAATGAGATTCTCAAATTAAGGCAACAAGTGGAAGAAGGAAGAAAGTCTGAAGAAATCATGAGGAATCAATATCTGAAAAAGGAAGAGCAATATCAGGTTGAGGTAAATATCTTAAAAGGTGAATCTAGCTCTCAAGATGAGGCAAGGAACTCTAATGCAAAATCTAAAATGATCAACAAGGAGATGAGAAGTAAACCCCATCAACAAACAAGGAAAGAAAGTATTCAAAGAAAATCTTTTACTCCTGACTATGGAAGTGATAGTCGGTTGTTTCCTCCGATGAATAACGTTGAATGTTTTATATGTCATAATCTTGGACATGTTGCAGTGAGATGAAAAAGTAGAATGGTTCAAGACCATCACACAGAAAGATCATCAGCTTCCAGGTACCTTAAGGGATAATATGCTTGGTCACAAAGCCATTGACTACTATACAGGGAATATGAAACATATAAGATGTTATGCTTCTAATAAGTTTGGGCACATAGCAAAAGAATGCAGGAGCAAATTTTTGCCAACATACCAAAAGGAGAAATCATCATCACACTCCAAGGTATGGAAGAAGAAGGAAGTACATCCAGAAAGATGTGGCATAGCACATTATACAAACATAACAGACTCAAGGGGAGATGAAAGTATGAAACTTCAGTGTTCTAAATCTCATATGCAATTATCATGAAGACAAGTCACGTATATACGCGAGTTCAAAGCTACACAGTCGTGTATATGTTGGTTTGAGGAAAAAGCAGTGGGAAAGACTCATAAAAGTGATCTAATATGGTTCATTCAATTATCAATTATCTGTTCTGATTGATGATGGTTACAGTCCGCTAATGATATGTGGAAGTATTTTTGGCCCTCATAAGTTGTTAATAAGTTGATGAATAACTGGTTGATGGTGATGCCTTGATGATTCTTACTGATATTTGCAATGATCAGATCTGACAATGAACAATTGGCACAGGTTCAGGGGGAGCATATGCTTCTAATAATGCATTGTTGGCATTATGTTAGAAGATCTTGGTACATGAAGATGCTTATATTGTTTGATCCACATAGTTTTTTTGATTCAGATGACTCTTTTGATGATCGAAATATACAGGTCGTTGATCTTGATACTGCTGACAGATGCTGATGGTGGAGATCATATATGGTGTATGATAGTTGTTGATGACTATCATGGTCTTTTTTAGGTTGTTGGTCCTTGTTATAAACATCATGTATATCATTTGATGTAAAGGTCATGAAAAGACCTAATTTGTAACCCCACTATGCATGGGAAGGATGATGTAATAATTTCTATTTCAGTCATGTATAAACATTTGGTATATCCCCACTTGGTTGGGTGGATGAGCCAAAATTGGTGTATCCCCACTTGGTTGGGAGAGTGATACATGTATGAGTCAATGGTGATAGGAAGGTCATACTCACTTAGTTGAGTTATAGAGTCATGATTTTCTTTTGGAAAATATTTTTGTAGACTTTGCATGTGCTCAAGGGGAGCATGGATAGTTTAGTGCATTCCAACATGTACAAAGGGGGAGCTTAATCAGAGAATTCAACATGTACTTGTTGGAAATACTGAGAGGGGGGGTGAATTAGTATTTCTTTTTCCCACTATTGTTTTACCAGTTAAAACATATATATTCAGAACACAAGATGAACAACAAGAATAAATGCTTTTATTAATATAAACTATGCAGTAAAATAGATACAATATATAGATTGTCACAAATAGTTGCCAAGCTCCAACTTGGACTTTGGTGAGGCTCCAACCTCCAGAGCACCAACTCTGTTTTGCCAAGACACCAATCTTGGACTTAGGAGCACTAACTCCCAAGGACTTCAATCCTGTTCAGTTCTGAGGCTTCAACCCCAAGGACTCCAATCCTTCTTGCTTTTGAGGCACCAACCCCAAGGACTCCAATCCTGCTTACTTCTGAGGCACCAACCCCAAGGACTCCTATCCTTCTTGCTTTTGAGGCACCAGCGCCAAGGACTCCAATCCTGCTTACTTCTTCTCTCAGAACTCTTTTCTATTGAGTTCTGTTTATTTACAGCTTCACTGTAGTCTCCAAACTACAGTATCAATGACAACTAGTCTTCTCTTGAAGTAGTCTTCCCAATTCTTCATACTGCCCACACAAAGTGTCCAATACCCTTCATGACTTCTGATAATGTCTTCACGTAGCTTTAGTTAGTCTACTGTTAGCTGAACTAAGCTCTGCATAAAGAACAACTTCTTGTTCAAGCTTATGATCTCAGCTGGCTGCTTCTCCCCTTCGACTATCTGCTGTCTTGTTAGCCCTGCTGCCCTCTTTCTGTTCTGCTGCATCCTCTCGCTGCCTCTGTCTCCTCTAGCTTATTTTCCACAGCGTTCAACAGTCTTCAACAACATTCACTGCTGCTGCTTCTACTATCTCACACTCTGGTTCTTCGCAATACCAACAGCCTCAACAGTCCTCTGTTTTTTCTACTTTTATGCATTCCTGTGCCTCTATCCATTCATTTCCTCTTACTCGCTGGCTCTTTGGCTTCCTTTCTCCGCAGGCTCTTCAGCTTCCTCAACGCTCTCTTATTCTCTCAGTTACCTCCTCGCTTGCTTGCTTCTTCAGCTTCCCGAACTTCAGTTTCCTCTGTCTATCCAAGCGTTCCAATATTCACAGGACACATACAAGAGGAAGAGAGGCCACATACACAGAGAATACTTATTACAAGTTAAACCTGTAACAACGCTCCTTTTATCCATAATTATTTGACATACACAGGGCTTTACAATGTTTACGGAGGCTTTCATTCGGAGAGACTATATCATCAGGGCGAGTCCACATGTCACATTACCATTGGCATCGTTGGCCCTTCAAACCACATGCAAGGCAAATATGTAAATACACTGGAAATATGAGTGAAACAGTCGAAACTTATTAAAGAGCCGGACTTCAATTTTAATTCACCCGCATTTAAACTGTATCGGGTCCGCAACATTCATCACAATCGGCGCTCGCAACATATCGGCAGTCGTCAATGGCCAATGGCCGATGGACGCGATAAGACATTAAGCCAAATCGCAATATAGAACCGGGTCCGCTCTTACAATCGCAATCGACAGATTTGCATATAACATAGCCAATTCCCCAATACCTGGACGCGATATTATTTTAAATTATTTTAATAACTCCGTCGGGTCCATACCTCTATCGCAATCGGCGCTTCTGGTCGGACAACCTTCCATGTAGCATTGCGATGGGCAGATGCGATAATAGATTCAACCATAACACAATCCCGCATCGGGTCCGCGTACATATCGCAATCGGCTTTTTGTGGTTTACAGCCCCTTATACATCACGATTACCGCAGATGCGATATAGCATTCAATCAAACTGTGATATGCCATCGGGTCCGCGTATATTATCGCAATCGGAGGCAGGGCCTTTACCGCTCCCGATACATGCTCCCGACGCGACGGACGCGATATTAAATTGCAACGTATTGCAATGGTCCCATGGGTCCACGCATATTAACTTTGTTTATATGCTCCGCTGTTTTAACTTTGCTTTTATGATTCTCTGCTTATGTTGCTCCAATAGTTGTTCATGTATATATATATATGGGTTTTTCCTCCGATAGCTCCCGATAGTATTATCTGTGGATATATGGCTCCTGATAGCTCCCGATAGCTGTGTTTGCTTCCTCTATGGCTCCGCCAGCTGTGTTTTTTGCATCCCATGGCTTTGTTTGTTCCTCTATTTGGCGCATATATATATATATATATATATATATATATATATATATATATATATATATATATATATATATATATATATGGCTCGTCCTGTAACTCCTCTTGCAGCTCCTCTAACTATGTTCGCGTATATATTATATATATATATATATGTGTGTGTGTGGCTCCTCTTGTAGCTCTGTCTGCTCCTCTTGTCTCCATCTACTCCTTTGGCTTGGTAGTGTCTTCCAAAGACCTCCTTGCATATATGAATGCCTCTCTTGCTCCAATATCCTGTTATGTGCTTTCATATGCCTCCTTAGGTAGCTCCTCTTTGCTTATGGCTTGGCTATCCTGATGGCCTTGCTCCTGTCTCTTCATGAATCTGCTCTGCATCCCCTTGGCTTCATGTCATCCTTTAGTATCCAGAATATTGCCATTTGACATCAATGACAACCTAGGTCAACAATCTCCCCCTTTGTTATTGATGGAAATATTCTTCTTCTCTCCCCCTTTGACATCAATGGCAAAGGAGTGCTCTAGGACTCCCCCTATCAAAATGCTTTTGTTCTTCATGAATGATAGATCTTCATGGGTCTGTGACTCCCCCTGTCATAGTGCTCATCTTCTGTTTACTCAAGATAGAAGGATCAATTTGCACATTATTCCCTCTTCATGTCTCAGAACTACTTTATCATGGCTTCAACAATGCTTAAGGATGCTCTACTTTAATGCTTTCATTCATATTGCAAATGGCCATACACCAAGTGTCCAAGTCCAGGCTTTCATGCTTCAATCCATGTTGTTGTTTCCACAAGTAACATTGAGAGACCTTCATAGTCCAAATTAGGAGAGACTGCCGCTGAGATTGTCTTTCTTGCTGTCTTTCTTCAGATCTGAGTTTATTTGTGTCTCTGTGCTTCTTCTTAACTCACTGCCATCCTTTCCTTGTGTTCTTGTACATATCTCAGCTAGTTATTTCCTCTTAGCAGATTTAGATATCTAATCTGTGGTTGTCTTTTAAATACAATTGCTGATCTGCATCTTTTTGCAATGCTTCAGTTTTGATATAGGCTGCCAGCTGCTCTTACTTCAAACTCTATTCCAGATGTATCTGTTTGTTTGAAGACTGCCTCTATTAGTGTCTAGAATTTATCTGTTCTCACATTAAATTCCTGAGTTAAGACATAAACCTCTGTGATAATAGCACCATGTTTGTTTGCCCTATTTCTTTAACAACAGTCCAAAGAATGGTTACAGGATCATATGCTTCAATGGAGTGCTCCTGAGACATGATAGGCTCCCCCTAACTGTATGCATCATCTCTTTTGGTAGAATCTTCTCATAAAATGCTTAGATTGGCTGGAGAGCTCAAGGGACTTTCGGACTGTATTTCCTTCCTTCTCCATACTTGTGTAACTTTCTTCTTTTGCATGGTTCTAGCTTGTGTAAGAGCCCATGTTAAGTTACAATCGCGTGCCATATGACCGATGTTATGACACTTGAAGCATTCTACATTGTTCATGAATAAGAATTCATGATTTCTTCCTGCAAAGTTGTTTCTTGGAGGTTGTCGGAGACTATAACATCTATCTCTATGAGATGGATGGGAACGATAACATCTATCTTTATGATATGCTTTACAGTCTTTTGCCATATGACCAAAGTTTGAACAGGAATAACAATAACCAAAAAATGAACTTTGGTACCTGGGAGATGGAGGTTTCCTTGATGTACTTCTGAAGCCTTTCTGCCTTGAGATCCTTTGATGATAACCATTGCCTCTCGCCTCTTTGTCATCATCTACATTTCTTCTTGGAGCTGGTTTTCTTCTTGGAGCAGGATTTGTTCTATTGTAGCCTTGATTTTTCTCCTTGCCTTTGCTGGAACTGGGAGCATCACCATTTCTTTCTGGATTCTTCACATCTCTTTTGTTTAAAGCATTTTCATTCTTGTTTGAGGATTCACCTGCATACCCAAGGCATGATTTATCAGATGGACATTTGTGATAGCTAAGCATGTCATCCAAGGCTTGAGAACTCTTCAAGATTTTGTTCATCCCTTCAACCTTTTTTCTGAGGAGGACAATCTCTTCTTCTAATCTTTCACACTCATTATTCTTCTTTGCAAGTTGTTCCTCAGTTTCTTCCTTGCTATGAGTAGCTTCAGCTGCTACTATTTTAAGGGAGATGATATCTGACTTCATTTTGAAGAATTCTTCATTCTTTCCTTGACTGCTCTCCATTCTCTTCTCAGCTCCTTGTGCCTGTTTCCTGGCTTCTTGTAATTGAGATTTAAGGGAGGAGACATCTACCTTGTACTGACCAATCTCTTCTTCAAGTTTGTTCATGCTCTTGTGCCTTTGTTCAAGTTGACTTGACAAGGTATTTTCCTGCTTCTTTGCTTTATTCAATTGATTTGTCATGGATATGACTTCTTCATGATGCTTCCTTTTGCATTGATGAAATTCCTTCTTAAGCTTGACAAGCTCTTCATCCCTTTCTTGTACTTGAAGCTTGATGAGGTCGACTTTCTTTCTTGTTTGATCTTGGTCACTAACTGGAGCTATCTTCTTAAGTGCCTCATTTTCCTTTTTCAAATTGTTAATCTCTTCCATGGCAGTCATAAGTTGAGCGAGGAGTTCTTCTACAAAGTCTTTTTCATTCTCTTCATCTTCTAGGTCTGCTTCAGCCTTGATGTCATCATTCTCATTTTCAGCTTCTATGATGGGTTCTGGATTTCTTTCTAGATTTCCATCATCTTCTTGACTGATGGTCAATGCTCCTTTTGAGTGAAGATCATGAAGTTTGTCCCATATGCCCTTTGCTGATGAACCTTTTCCTAGATTGTTCTTTACAGAATTAGGGAGCCCATTCAAGATTGCCTTTACTGCTTTTGCATTGTACTCCTTGGATTCTCTATCCATCCTGCTATCAGCAATCACTGATTTCCAGACTTCAATGCCTTGAGTCTGTAAGAAATTCCTCCTTCTTGCTTCCCATATATTAAAGTTCCCATTGAGCCTTGGAGCCTCATCAAATTGATTGTCTTCTATTTTAGTAGTAGAGGGAGACACATCCTTAGGAGGATTGGAGATTTTCTTCCTTGACCTCACCATTTGTGTTCTAAATGTCGACCTTCAAGGTGTTAAGCTTTGAATGAAGGTACCGGCTCTGATACCAATGGTTGGAAATACTGAGAGGGGGGGTGAATCAGTATTTCTTTTTCCTACTATTGTTTTACCAGTTAAAACATATATATTTAGAACACAAGATGAACAGCAAGAATAAATGCTTTTATTAATATAAAGTATGCAGTAAAATAGATACAATATATAGATTGTCACAAACAGTTGCCAATCTCCAACTTGGACTTTGGTGAGGCTCCAACCTCCAGAGCACCAACTCTGTTTTTCCAAGACACCAATCTTGGACTTAGGAGCACCAACTCCCAAGGACTTCAATCATGTTCAGTTCTAAGGCTTCAACCCCAAGGAATCCAATCCTTCTTGCTTGTGAGGCACCGACCCCAAGGACTCCAATCCTGCTTACTTCTGAGGCACCAACCCCAAGGACTCCTATCCTTCTTGCTTTTGAGGCACCAGCCCCAAGGACTCCAATCCTGCTTACTTCTTCTCTCAGAACTCTTTTCTGCTGAGTTCTATCTATTTACAGCTTCACTGTAGTCTCCAAACTACAGTATCAATGACAACCAGTCTTCTCTTGAAGTAGTCTTCCCAATTCTTCATACTGCCCACACAGAGTGTCCAGTACCCTTCATGACTTCTGATAATGTCTTCACGCAGCTTTAGTCAGTCTACTGTTAGCTGAACTAAGCTCTGCATAAAGAACAACTTCTTGTTCAAGCTTATGATCTCAGCTGGCTGCTTCTCCCCTTCGACTATCTGTTGTCTTGTTAGCCCTGCTGCCCTCTTTCTATTCTGCTACATCCTCTCGCTGCCTCTGTCTCCTCTAGCTTATTTTCCACAGCCTTCAACAACATTCACTACTGCTGCTTCTGCTATCTCACACTCTGGTTCTTTGCAATACCAACAGCCTCAACAGTCCTCTGTTTTTGCTGCTTTTATGCATTCCCGTGCCTCTGTCCATTCATTTCCTCTTACTCACTGGCTCTTTGGCTTCCTTTCTCCGCAGGCTCTTCGGCTTCCTCAACGCTCGCTTATTCTCTCAATTACCTCCTCGCTTGCTTGCTTCTTCGGCTTCCCGAACTTCAGTTTCCTCTGTCTATCCAAGCGTTCCAATATTCACAGGACACATACAAGAGGAAGAGAGGCCACATACACAGAGAATACTTATTACCAGTTAAACCTGTAACAACACTCCTTTTATCCATAATTATTTGACATACACAGGGCTTTACAATGTTTACGAAGGCTTTCATTCAGAGAGACTATACCATCAGGGCGAGCCCACATGTCACATTACCACCGGCATCGTTGGCCCTTCAAACCACGCGCAAGGCAAATATGTAAATACACAGGAAATATGAGTGAAACAGTCGAAACTTATTAAAGAGCTGGACTTCAATTTTAATTCACCCGCATTTAAACTGTATTGGGTCCGCAGCATTCATCGCAATCGGCGCTCGCAACATATCGGCAGTCGCCAATGGCCGATGGCCGATGGACGCGATAAGACATTAAGCCAAATTGCAATATAGCATTGGGTTCGCTCTTACAATCGCAATCGGCATATTTGCATATAACATAGCCAATTCCCCGATACCCGAACGCGATATTTTTTTAAATTGTTTTAATAACTCCGTTGGGTCCATACCTCTATCACAATCGGCGCTTCTGGTCGGACAACCTTCCATGTAGCAATGCAATGGGCGGATGCGATAATAGATTCAAACATAACACAATCCCGCATCGGGTCCACGTACATATCGCAATCGGCTTTTTGTGGTTGACAACCCCTTATACATCGCTATTACCGCGGATGCGATATAGCATTCAATCAAATTGTGATATGCCATCGGGTCCGCGTATGTTATCGCAATCGAAGGCAGGGCCTTTACCGCTCCCGATACATGCTCCCGATGCGACGAACGCGATATTAAATTGCAACGTATTGCAATGGTCCCATGGGTCCGCGCATATTAACTTTGTTTATATGCTCCGCTGTTTTAACTTTGTTTTTATGCTTCTCCACTTATGTTGCTCCAATAGCTGTTCATGTATATATATATATATATGGGTTTTTTCTCCGATAGCTCCCGATAGTTTATCTGTGGATATATGGCTCGTGATAGCTCCCGATAGCTGTGTTTGCTTCCTCTATGGCTCCGCCAGCTATGTTTTTTGCGTCCCATGGCTCTGTTTGTTCCTCTATTTGGCACATATATATATATATATATATATATATATATATATATATATATATATATATATATATATATATATATATATATATATATATATATATATGGCTCGTCCTGTAGCTCCTCTTGCAGCTCCTCTAACTCTGTTCGCATATATATATATATATATATATATATGTGTGTGTGTGTGTGTGGCTCCTCTTGTAACTCTGTCTGCTCCTCTTGTCTCCATCTGCTCCTCTGGCTTGGTAGTGTCTTCCAAAGACCTCCTTGCATATATGAATGCCAGATCCAGACTTAAACAGGAACGCAATAAAATACAGAGATAACCATAAAGACAAATATGCAGCGGAAATAATACTTCATTTCATTAATGGAAAATACTGAAATATGCTTACAACCAGAAATAGAAATAAACCAGCTAGGGCGATGGTAGCTTATCTCTGAGAAGAGATGTGTGGCTACATGCCTCTGAACTGTTCTGAATTGTGTTACAATGAGGCTCGAAGGCCTATTTATTGTTGATAAACAATGGAAAACCCTTAACATTCCAAAATCTAACCCTAGAAGATGAAACGCCAAATTGTGGGCCCCGTTTAGGTAAATTGGTACATCAATTTCTTGGGGTCGTAACTTTGGCATATGATCTCCGTTTGACGCGTATGATAGCTCGTTAGAAAGATCTATCCGAGTACTACCACTTTGGGAGGCAACATGGGTCCATGGACCCATGTTGCCCCAGATTCCCAAAAAAACGTCGTTTAGGGCCTCAAAACGGCTCCAGAAGTTCAGGACCCGAAAAACTGTTAAAAATAGTAAACTGTGCTACAATTTAGGAAACTGAAAAAGCTGAAAGAGACAGTTGTGGGGGTCCAAATGGGATAGGTGGGTGGCCACCAACATCCACCTGGATCATTCCTCCCCCCTTAGGAAGCAATGGTCCCCATTGCGTTGAGTTCCTCCATCTGCTGAACTTGTCCTGCAATCTCTGATGTGTCCAGTAATGGTGGGAAGCATGGTCAACGATGGTCCATATTGAACACTTGGTGCAGGCAAAGGAATGGAGGAATGATGTGCTCCAAAGCATTGTTCCCCACAGCCTTGGTACTGCTGTAAGGACCATGTCGGAGTGGTCTGAGCTTCTGATGGGTTCTGGTAAGGCGTTCTCTGTGCAGATGCAACCAGACTTTGTTGCCCACCTGAAACTTGTGTGGTATCTCTGTGGGTGAGGAGAAGTTGTTCCTGTGTTCTGTCATGACCGTATCCCTTTGTTGTTGCTGCTGCATGGAGGAGCCCTTTGCAGGGGTCATGGAGGTAGCAACGATCTTCCCCTTACTTTGGGAGTGAACCAGACAGATAAATTTCCTGGTCTGTGAGATGAGCTTGTTGCCTTTCTTAGCAGTGATCAAAGATGTGGCAGTAGGTGGGGCTACCTATGGTATCCTGTATAATGAATTACTCAAAGAAATAATGACAGCACGAGGCCTTGACTCATACACAGCATGTCGCCTCCACAAGTATGGCTGGCCTAATAATACATCACAAACATCCAGAGGTGTAACATCACACAATACCTCGTCTGTGAAGGGCTTGATGCTATATGGAAGGCGGTACTGCTGGCGAACTTTCAGATCTCGTCCTTCGTGAAGCCACCTAATACTGTACGGCTGCAGGTGCGGTGTAGTCGGTAGGCCCAACCGCTTCACAACCTCTGCTGAAATGAGGTTCTTTTGGCTACCACTGTCGACAATGAATTGTAGCGGCGAACCCTTCACCCACATCTGTGAGTGGAAAAGGCGCTCCCCTTCCTCTGGATTTTCGGCTCATCTTTCTGGATCTTGGCGGTGGCAACAGTGGCGCTGGGATCCGCATCAATGATCTGCTTCCCTTTGCCATTCCCCTTGTCGGGTTCTGGCTCAGGGACGGAACATGCATCTGATTCGGAAGCCTTCAACTCAGCCACCAGCGACTGCTTGGTCCGACACTCACTTGTGTTATGAGTGGGACTCTTGTGGAACTCACACCACTTTCCTGTGTCTTTCTTTGGCTTCGTGGTGTTGTTCTTTTCTTGCAGCTTCAACGGGTTGTCTTGGGTCACCCCGCCTTGGCTTTGTCCTTTGGGCTTCGGATTTACAGATCCAAAGTCTCGCTTCTTCTGTTTGAACTTTTTCTCGATTTTGACAGCGTATCGGTGTGCTGTGCCGAGTGAGGAGATGTTCAAGAACCCCATCTCTTCCTGGATGTATCTGTGTAGGCAGCCGCGGTATTTGAGTACTAGATGCAGCTCAAAATCTTTGATACCCAACTGTGTGCGAAGGGTATGAAAAATGTTTGTGAACTCTGGCACATCTTGGTCTCGTCCCTGCCGCAGTGTGGTCCATTTGATGTATTTGTCCTCATAGCTTCCTACAGGGTAGTACTGCTCCTTGATGGCATCCCGGAAGTCATTCCAAGTGGGTGCGGCTGAAAATAGTGAGCTTGTACTTTCATCCTTCTGCTCGCAGTAGGTTTCCCACCAGTCCTTCACGTGGGGGGCTGCTTTGAGAAGAGCAAACACAATCTTTTCCCGACTTGAAAATTCATGAACAGAAAAATACCCATCTAGCAGATTTAACCATTTATCTACGGCATCTGCGTCTATTTGACCCTCGAAGATGGGGATTTCAAAATTAACTTGTACCTTAAACGGTGTGGCATTTCCAGAGTCGTTGTTGGAAGCCGATGCGTCGCCTCTGGGTAGCCGCTGAAGGATTTGTGCAAAGCTATCCATCATCGCGTTCCTTTGCCGCTCGAGCGCTTCTTCGAGCAAGATTTTGATAGGATCTCCTGTCCCCTCGTCTTTCTTCTCATCCGCCATGGGAGGCCGTCGGGATTTGTGAGGCTGGTCTTGCAAAGGTTCGACCAGTTCAAGCCCTAACTCCTTATATCTCGACCTCGTTGGGGACATGCAAAGAAAAACAGAGAAAAAGCAGACCGCTCTGATACCACTGATCCGGACTTAAACAGGAACGCAATAAAATACAGAGATAACCATAAAGACAAATATGCAGCGGAAATAATACTTCATTTCATTAATGGAAAATACTGAAATATGCTTACAACCGGAAATAGAAATAAACCAGCTAGGGCGATGGTAGCTTATCTCTGAGAAGAGATATGTGTGGCTACATGCCTCTGAACTGTTCTGAACTGTGTTACAATGAGGCTCGAAGGCCTATTTATTGTTGATAAACAATGGAAAACCCTTAACATTCCGAAATCTAACCCTAGAAGATGAAACACCAAATTGTGGGCCCCGTTTGGGTAAATTGGTACATCAATTTCCTGGGATCGTAACTTTGGCATACGATCTCCGTTTGACGCGTATGATAGCTCGTTAGAAAGATCTATCCGAGTACTACCACTTTGGGAGGCAACATGGGTCCATGGACCCATGTTGCCCCAGATTCCTAAAAAAACGTCGTTTAGGGCCTCAAAATGGCTCCGGAAGTTCAGGACCCGAAAAAATGCTAAAAATAGTAAACTGTGCTACAATTTAGGAAACTGAAAAAGCTAAAAGAGACAGTTGTGGGGGTCCAAATGGGATAGGTGTGTGGCCACCAACATCCACCTGGATCAATGCCTCTCTTGCTCCAATATCCTGTTATGTGCTTTCATATGCCTCCTTAGGTAGCTCCTCTTTACTTATGGCTTGGCTATCCTGATGGCCTTGCTCCTGTCTCTTCATGAATCTGCTCTGCATCCCCTTGGCTTCATGTCATCCTTTAGTATCTAGAATATTGTCATTTGACATCAATGACAACCTAGGTCAACAGTACTTAGGGGGAGCATGGACAACATAATGTATATCAAAAGAGGAGAATATCTTAGTCTGCCCTTTGCCCTTGATGTCAAAGGGGGAGAGTGTCATGGTGTTGTGGTTCCCATCAAGTCCAAAGGGGGAGATTGTTGGCATTATGATACAGGTGTTGTCCTTGATGGAAACTCACACAGATGACAGTTCATATTGCAATAGGTTAACAACAAAGGATTACAGATCATACCCCAGAGATTGAAGGAAGAGAGTGGTTTAAGAAGTATACATTAGTTCACTTTGTCCAAGCAGCGTATACACACGGGTTAACAGAACAAAAGAAGCATATACATATACACGCACTTTTACAGAAGGAAAAGTGTGTATGGGATGGAAAATCAAGGTTTTGCTCCAAGGTATTTGGTCTAAGGTATTTGGTCCGCGGTATTGGTCCGAGGTATTTGGTCCAAGGTATTGGTCCTAAGTGGTTTTGGTCCAAGGTATTGAGAAATGCCTAAAACTATATAAGGAGGATAAGATCATTAGGCCAAAGTGTGTAATCAATGAATATCTTATGAAGAGAGAGATCAAAAGAAAATATGCATGTTATGGGTTTCTGGTGCTTTGCTTGATCTGAACTAAGGATGAACCTTAGTGGTTGATGAGGGATGAGATCTAATGATGGATCAGGATCATAAGACCTGAAATGAATTATCATTATGTGGTTTGATCATGGATAGTCTAGATCTGAATGCTAACGCATGATTTACACTGTAAATGTTATGATCTGGGTATGGCTGAAGTCTGGAATAGTTGTGATGTTTTAAGTTAGTATTTGCAGATTTGTATGCTGGTTTGCTTTGGTAAAAGCGCGTATACACATTGGTTAGGCACATCAAAGTAGCGTATACATTATGAAATATGATGTTTGAATCTGTAGTTGGTTCTGATTGTTGATGCAGAGTTCTGGGTTCTGCTTTGTGTTCTGATGACTTTGTTCTGGTGACAATGTTCTGAATGTTCAGATTGATTGATTTTGGTTTGCTTCAGTGATGATGGGTTGATTGATTTAGTTGTGGTTAGTGATTGGTTGATGTAGATGTATTTGATGGTTGTATTGTAGCGGTGATTGATTTAGAGCTTCAATGTTACTGATGGGTCCAATGTGAAAATTGGATGAAACATGGACTTCATATTGCAGTATTGTGCACCAGGAGTATCCAATGTAAAAATTTATGAAACGTGGTCCTTGGAGGAAGAAGTGAAGGTCGTAGCCTTTTATAGGCCGGCGCCTACGTACTAGTAAATGGATCGGCTAGTACAAGAGCCAAGGGGTTGGAGCTCCCTTTCAGTAGCAGCTAGAAAACGAGTGAAGGTTGAAGCCTTCTGTAGGTCGGCACCTACGTACTAGTAAAATGATCGACTAGTACAAGAGCTAGTGGGTTGTAGCTCCCTTCCAGTAGAAGCTGGAAAACGAGTGAAGGTTGGAGCCTTCTGTAGGCTAGCACCTACGTACTAGTAAATGGATCGGCTAGTACAAGAGCTAGGGGGTTGTAGCTCCCTTCCAGTAGAAGTTGGAGAATGAGAGAAGGTTGTAGCCTTTTGCAGGTGGGTGCCTACATACTGGTATGAGTCTGCACTAGTACAAGATTGTAAATATGTTTTTCTTATATTAAAAGAAGACAACAATAGGTGGTTTTTGTCCCGCATTGGGTTTCCACCTTAAATCTTGGTGTTCATGTGTGTTGCTTATGTGTGATGGTTTATTCTGTTATTACTACACATGGTTACTATTTATATGGTTAATGAAGTACTGATGCACTGATTAAAGATCAACATATGATGAATTAACTGAATCATAAGTTTGTTGGATATATATTGGTTTCTTTAAAGATAGTTGCACGTACATGCAAGTTACCTTCATTGAAGTAGCGTATATAAATTTGAGTATGAAAATAAAAAGTTATTGATTTGATAATAGTGATTCATCCCCCTCTCGGTATTATTTCCAACAAACATCTCCAAGCCATGCTTCAAGGTTTCTTACTGTTTTCACCCAGAATGTACAGGTAAATGCAACAACGACTCGGGGCAAGGGTTGTCACTCTGATCCTCGCCCTCTCTATTCTAGTTGTCTCCCTACATTATGCTATGGAGGGCATTCCCTATGAAATGTGAGGATGAATGATTTGTGAGGAACCGACAAGTTCGGGATACACAACTAAATGGCCTAGAAACTTGGTTAGCGATGATTAGCAAGTTTAATTATTAGCACAATTTAATTAGATTATTGAGAGACTAGTTTCGTATGGAGTTAAATCACTTGCACAATATAAATTAATTACCAAGTTATCGGATGAACAATTGCCGCCTAGGATGCACACTATCCTATATGATATGCGACACCTAGAACTAAGTGAAAATGCAAACTCTTAGTTAATTTTAGATTAGATTTCTACCTAAGTGAGTCATTTCCCTCAATTGTTTTGAAGTTAGTCTCGATTGTAGGTTGTGGAGAGAAACTCAGGGGAAGATAGCAATGACTATGTTGGAATTGTGATGCATGTGTTGTACTTAATGGCAACCCACTTGTAGCAAAACAAATCACTTGTATATGGTAACTAGAAGAATCTACGTAACTAGACAAATCTACAGGAGTGATATCAGATGTGACAGAATGAATGGCAGTTGTGTTTACAGATGTGGCAAAATGCAGGGCAGTTCAAAGGAATCATATTCAAAGGGAACAAAGTAATGGTACAAAAGAATAGGATGAAGGAACAAAGGACTATAGATCAAAATCAAGAAATTGAAGAAAGATAATGGTTTAAGAAGTATATGCTGGTTCACCTTGTCCAAGTAGTGTATACACGTGGGTTCATAGAACAAAAAGAGTGTATACGTATACACACACTTTCACAAGAAGAAAAGCATGTATAGGTTGGAAAAACAAGGAAATTCAAGAGGAGACAATACCAGGGGTCAATACCATGGTATTAGCCCACAATATTGAGCGGAGTAACAACTATTTGATCCCGTCCAAAAATACCACAGGTCCTAAGTGGTTTTGGTCCAAGGTATTGAGAAAGGCCAAAAACTATATGAGGAGACGATCATAAGGCCAGGGCGCACAAGCAATGAATATCTTATGAAGTGTTAGATCAAAGGCAAATATGCATGTTATGGGTTTCTGATGCTTTGCTTGATCTAGACTAAGTATGCACCTGAGTATTTGATGATGGATTAGATCTAATAATGGTTCAAGATCATAATTACTTATCATTATGTGATCTGATAATGGATAGGCTAGATCTGATTGCTAACACGCGTTTTATCCTTTATATGTAATAATCTAGTTATGTCTAAAGTCGGGAATTTCAGCAAAGCTATAAGTATTTGCAGATCTATACGTTGGTTCACTTTGGTGAAGGTGTGTATACATGTTGATTCAGCTCTTCCAGGTAGTGTATGCAAAAGAAAAGCTTGATGTTCAGGGATGACTGATCTATCATATCAGTGCTACTATATTATTATTGTTTGTTAAAATTGTCTTCTTAGATTTGAAAGTAGAACTGAATGTATAAGGAAATTGAGTCTAATTGATTGATTGATTGATTGAGAAAGAAGGGTGATCCTTGTTGCTATTTGTTGAGAACTCTTTAATATGATAGTAGATCTTCAGAATATCACTGATTGGTACAGTTTGTGGTTTAGAGGTTTTATGATTCCGTATCTTCAGAGGTATATGCAGGTTGGGCTAAAGGAAGTAGCGTATACATGCAGGTTGGCTTCATTGAAGGAGTGTATACATTTTGACACATGACTTTTGAGGTTATAGTTGGTTTTGGTTGTTGATGCAGTGTTCTGGGTTCATATCTATGTATTGGTTACAGTGATCTGTCTATTCGAGTTGTTGGTTGAATTTGATTAAGTTTTAATGAATGGTTGATTTAGTTGTGTCAGAGATTTAGTGATTGTTTGATTTAGTATGTCAGAGGTTTCAGTGATTGTTTGATTCAGTTATGGTTGATTCAGAGATTGATGATTGGGTTTCAATTATATCAGAGATTGATGATTGAGTTTTAGTGATTGGTTGATGCAGATGTATTTGATGGATGTATTATAGTTGTGATTGATTTTGAGCTTCAATGTTACTAATGGATCCAGTGTGAAAATTTGATGAAACATGGCCTACATATTGTGTTGTTATGTACCAAGAGTATCCATTATGAAAATTTATGAAACATTGTCCCTGCAGGATACCGAGGGTTGGAGCCTTCAGTGAGGAAGTTGAAACTTTTTGCCAGTAGTGGCTGGTGATTTGATCAGGGGGTTGGAGCTCCCTTTCAGTAGCAGCTGGAGAACGAGTGAAGGTTGGATATTTTTGTAGGCTAGCGCCTACGTACTAGTAAACATATCGGCTAGTACAAGAGTTAGGGGGTTGTAGCTCCCTTCCAGTAGAAGCTGGAGAATGAGAAGAAGGTTGTAGCCTTTTGCAGGTGGGTGCCTGCGTACTGGTATGATTCTGCACTAGTACAAGATTGTAAACAGATTATTCTTTATATTAAAAGAAGAAAGAGACAACTGCAACAGGTGGTTTTTCTCCCGCATTAGGTTTCCACCTTAAATCTTGGTGTTCATGTGTGTTACTTATGTATGATGGTTTACTATGTTATTACTGCACATGGTTATTGTTTAATGTTTAATAAATTATTGATGCACTGATTAAAGATCAACATATGATGAATTAACTGAATCATAAGTTCACTGGATATATGTTGGTTGCCTTAAGAACAGTTGCGTGCACACGTGAGTTCCCTTCACTGAAGTAGCATATATAAATCTGATTAGAGAAATGAAAAAGTTATTGATTTGTAAACACTGATTCACCCCCCCTCTCAGTATTATTCCCAACAATTGGTATCAGAGTAGGTCCTTTGGCAGAAGCTTGATCGCTTGAAGGAGATCCGTAGTAACAATGGGAAAGAAGCAAAAGAAGAAAGCACCTCAAAAGAAGAAGACATCTCAAAGGAACTATGACAGCGGGAGAGACGATTAGCCATTATGTGGAAGCAACTCTTTAGATTCATAATCACCTCAGATTGAAGATGAACAAGCAAAAGAATTATCAGGTATGAATTTGTTGTCCTTTGGTGATACATTTCTCTGTTCATTTGAAGACAATGAATGTGACAACGAAACAACTGAATTTTCTCTTATGGGTGAAAGAGAAAGAAATAAAATAGAGGCAGAATTTAAAATGCTCACAGACACAATTAGAGATCAACATGATCTATTGGAAAAAAGGGAGTGTACCTACAAAGAAGAGATTTCAAGGTTAAAAGCTCAGTTTGAGGAAGGAAACAAAGTAAGGAAACAATACGAGGAAAAGGAAGATCAAAGTCAAAGGTTGTAGGATGAAGTGACATCATTGAGAAATGAAGAGAATGGAAAGGACACAACAACCAAGGAACTTATAGAAAGAACCAACTACTGTGAAGGTCTTGAAGCTGTGGTCGTTTCTCTAAAAGAAGATCTCAAAAATTCAAATAAGAAGAATGAAGAACTACTTCAAGCATTTGAAGAAAAAGAAAATGAAGTTGTCGAATTAAGGCAACAAGTGGAAGAAGGAAGAAAAGTTGAAGAAATCATGAAGAAGTAGTATCTTGAAAAGGAAGATCAATGGCAGGTTGAGATAAATATCCTAAAAGGTAAATTAGAAGAAAAGGATAAACTTTTACGATTTCAAGATAGTACTAATATTTTGGATGATATTCTTAGTAGTCAAAGGTCTCCTACCATCAAATTTGGTCTTGGTTTTCATGAAAATGTTAAAGGTGAATCTAGCTCACAAACTGAAGCAAGGAACTCTAATGCAAAATCTGAAATGCTCAACAAGGAGCTAAGAGGTCAACCCCATCAACAACCAAGGAAATAAAGTCTTCAAAGAAAATCATTTACTCCTAACTATGGAAGTGATAATCAGTTCTTTCCTCTGATGAATAATGTTGAATGTTTTATATGCCATAATTTTGGACATGTTGTAGCCAGATGCAGAAGTAGAATGATTCAAGCTAATAACCGTCACACAGAAAGATCATCAACTTCCAGGTACTTTAAGGGATATTGTTTTTCTTGCAATATGTTTGGTCACAAAGACATTGACTGCTATAGAGGGAATATGAAACATATAAGATGTTATGCTTGTAACAAGTTTGGGCATATAGCAAAAGAATGTAGGAGCAAATTTCGGCTAACATACCAAAAGGAGCAAACTTCATCACACTCCAAGGTATGGAAGAAGAAGGAAGTACAGTCAGAAATATGTGGAATAGCTCAATATACAGACAAAATAGACTCAGGAGGAACTAAAAGTATGAAATTTCAGTGTTCTAATTCTTGTACACAATTATCATGAAGACAAGTCACATATATACGTGAGTTCGAAGCTGCACATTCGCATATATGTTAGTTTGATGAAGAAGCAGTGGGACAAACTCAGAAAAATGGTCTGATATGGTTCAGACAATTATCAATTATCTTTTATGTCTTGATGATTGATGACTACAGTCTTTGGATGTTATTTAAAAGTGCTTTTGACTCTCATAAGTTGTTGATGACTTGATGTATAACTAGTTGATGATGATGCCTTGATGATCCTGACTAATATATGCAATGATCATATCTGATAGTGAACAGGTGGCACAGGTTTAGGGGGAGAAAATGTTATGCTTCTAATCATGCATTATTGGCATTATGTTTAGAAGTATTTGGTACATAACGATTCTTATCAATGGTGAGGATGCTTATGTTGTTGAAGTGTTTAAATGATACATCATGCTATGCTACAGGCATGAGTTTCCTATGATGAAATCTCATATGATACTTATATTTCTTGAGCCACATAGTTGTTATGCAGATTAGATTTATTGATGATTGTGGATAACCTTTTTTATGATGCATACAGTACATATGATATGTTGCTTACATGGTGATCTTCATAAGGACCAAGAGAAGTACAAAGATTGAGTACACAACTTCATTATTTGATGATGAGTCACTCATTTCTTTTATGATGTTGTCATCATGCCTTCAAAGATGCATAAATTTCATATGGTGCAGTTATGATGCAGGATTCCTATAGTTCTTGGCTCTCACATGGTTGAGGATTGCTGATGTTGATGGTATCAAGAAATCTTGACAAATGACTATGAGCTCACGATTTTCTAGATATATATTGTTATCTCTTTGATGTATATACATTATGCTATGATCATAGATGATGACTATGGTGTTCTAACATACATATGATATGATTTTGTGCTACTGCCTAGAGATATGACATATGCTTAGTTGATCCATGGAAGGTTATGATAAGGCTCTTTCTACTAAGGAAACAATGCAAGTTGATAGTGATGAGATCAAGAGGATGAGTTGATATCTATATGCGGCATACTTTGTCACAGGTTGATGATATTTACATTGGGAACTGATGATGGACATATACAGGTTGCTGGTCTAGATGTTACTAACAAATGCTTATAGAACATATCATATATGGTGTATGATAGTTGCTGATGACTATTGTGGTCTTGTTTAGATATTTGGTCTTTGTTATAAATGTCATGTATCTCACTTGATTTAAAGGTCATATAAAGGCCCATAATATGTCTTTGTCTGTCATAGTCTTTTAATGAGTCCTTTTTGGTCATATGATGTAATTTGTACCCCCACTATGCACAGGAAGGATGATGTAATAATTGCTATATTTCAGTCATGTATAAACAATTGGTATGTCCCCACTTGGTTGGGAGATTGATGTATGTATGAGACATTGGTAATAGGAAGGTCATACTCACATAGTTGAGTTATAGAGTCATGTTATTCTTTTAGAAAATATTTTTGCAGACTCTGCATGTGCTCAGGGGGGATCATGGACGGTATAGTGCATCTCAACATGTACAAAGGGGGAGTTTAATCAGAGAATTCAACATGTGCTTGGGGGGGCATGATCAATGTTCATATTTAGCTGTTTAGATATGAAAGTATTCATTTTGGTCACCCCTTTTCCCTTAATATCAAAGGGCGAGAATATCTTGGTCCACCCTTTTCCATTAATGTTAAAGGGGGAGAGTATTTTGGTGTTCCTTGTTATCTCTAATAGTTTCTACAGCTTGCAGTAATCAACACCAACATGGTTGCCATCAAGTCTAAAGGGGGAGATTGTTGGCATTATGATGCATGTGTTGTACTCGATGGCAACCCACTTGTAGCAGAACAACTCACTCATATATGGTAACGAGAAGAATCTACGTAACTAGACGAATCTACAAGAGAGATATCAGATGTGACAGAATGCATAGCAGTTGTGTTTATAGATGTTACAAAATGCAGGGTAGTTCAAAGGAATCAGATTCAGAGGGAACAAAGTAATGGTACAAAAGAATAGGATGAAGGAACAAAGGACTACAAAGCAAAATCAAGAAATTGAAGAAAGAGAATGGTTTAAGAAGTATACACTGATTCACCTTTTCCAAGTAGCGTATACACATGGGTTCATAGAACAAAAAGAGTGTATACGTATACACGCACTTTCACAAGAAGAAAAATGCGTATAGGTTGGAAAAACAAGGAAATTCAAGAGGAGACAATAATAGGGGTCAATACCATGGTATTAGCGCACAATATTGAGCAGAGTCACGACTATTTGATCCCGTCTAAAAATACCACGGGTCCTAAGTGGTTTTGGTCCGAGGTATTGAGAAAGGCCAAAACCTATATAAGGAGGAGAAGATCATAAGGCTAGGGCACACAAGCAATGAATATCTTATGAAGTGTTAGATCAAAGGCAAATATGCATGTTATGGGTTTCTGATGCTTTGCTTGATCTAGACTAAGTATGCACCTGAGTGTTTGATAATGGATGTGATCTAATGATGGATCAGGATCATAATGACTTATAATTATGTGACCAGATAATGGATAGGCTAGATCTGATTGCTAACACATGTTTTGTCCTTTATATGTAATGATTTGGGTATGTCTGAAGTCAAGAATTGCAGCAAAGTTATAGGTAAGTATTTATAGATCTATACATTCGTTCACTTTGGTGAAGGTGCGTATACACGCTGGTTCAACTCTTCCAAGTAGCGTATGCAAAAGAAAAGCTTGATGTTCAGGGATGATTGATCTATCAGATCAGTGCTTCTATTTTACTGCTATTTGTTAAAAATGTCTTCTTAGATCTAAAAGTAGGACTGAATGTATAAGGAAATTGAGTCTGATTGATTGATTGATTGAGAAAGAAGGGTGATCCTTGTTGCTATCTATTTAGAACTCTGTAATATGACAATAGATCTTCAGAATGTCACTGATTGGTATAGTTTGTGGTTCAGAGGTTTTATGATTCAATATCTTTAGAGGTATATACAGGTTAGGCTAAAAGAAGTAGTGTATACACACAGGTTGGCTTCATTGAAGGAGCATATACATTTTGACACATGACTTTTGAGGTTACAGTTGGTTCTAGTTGTTGATGCAGTGTTCTGGGTTCAGATCTGTGTACTGGTTACAATGATCTGTTTATTCTAGTTGTTGGTTGACTTTGATTAATTTTGAATGAATGGTTGATTCAATTGTGCCATAAATTAAGTGATTGTTTGATTCAGTATGTCAGAGGTTTTAATGATTATTTGATTCAGTTATGGTTGATTCATAAATTGACGATTGGGTTTCAGTTATATCAAAGATTGATGATTGAGTTTCAGTGATTGGTTGATGTATATGTATTTGATGGATGTATTGTAGTTGTGATTGATTTTGAGCTTCAATGTTACTAATGGGCCCAGTGTGAAAAATTGATGAAACGTGGCCTACATATTGTGTTTTTATGTACCAGGAGTATCCAGTACGAAAATTTATGAAACATGGTCCCTAGAGGATACTGGGGGTTGGAGCCTTCAGTGAGGAAGTCAAAGCTTCCTGCCAATAGTGCTTGGTGATTTGATTAGGGGGTTGGAGCTTCCTTTCAGTAGCAGCTGGAGAATGAGTGAAGGTTGGAGCCTTCTGTAGGCCGACGCCTACGTACAAGTAAACATATCGGCTAATACAAGAGCTAGGAGGTTGTAGCTCCCTTCCAGTAGAAGCCGGAGAACAAGAAGAAGGTTGTAGCCTTCTGCAAGTGGGTGCCTACATACTGGTATGAGTCTGCATCAGTACAATATTGTAAACATATTATTCTTTATATTAAAATATTACAAAGACAATAGCAGCAGGTGGTTTTTCTCCCGCATTGAGTTTCCACCTTAAATATTGGTGTTCATGTGTGTTGCTTATGTGTTATGGTTTACTCTATTATTACTGCACATGGTTACTTTTTAATGTTTAATAAAGTACTGATGCACTGATTAAAGATCAACATATGATGAATTAACTGAATCATAAGTTCACTGGATATACGTTGGTTACCTTAAGAACAGTTGCATGCACATGCGTGTTCCCTTCACTGAAGTAGGGTATATAAATCTGATTATAGAAATGAAAAAGTTATTGATTTGTAAATACTAATTCACCCCCCCCCCCCTCTCAGTATTATTTCCAACAGACTATATTAATGATACCTCCCCTGGAGTTCTAACAACCTGAATGCCTCTGATGCTATAGAGATTGTGGCTCTAACGACTACAAGGTCACCATGTTAACCAGAAATGAGGGTCTAATCTTCACAAGTTGGGTGAAAAAAAGTGATTCTATCATCTTTCAACCAATCTTATGCTTGGAGGTAAAATAATTAATGCACTATTACTCCTAGAATGCAAGTGAAAAATGAGTGATTGGCTATAGGTGAGATTTAAATGATTTAAGTACTTTGAAACAAATTATGATATTATTCGATTTAGAGAAAAAAGGGAAGTACTTAAAAATCTTCACCAAAAGAAGTTCTTAGTGAACTCTTTGAATATATTATCCAATGACAAGTAGAGAATGTAAATCAATTCGAAATAAGGAATCTCGCAATGGAAATTTGTTTATCAAATGACAATAAATATAAAGTGCACAAGTCCAATGTTTCTCTTAGCAATGTTAATGTGTCAATTAGATAATGTCAATCCTTCAACAAGATATCAACACAATTAGAAATTCTTGAGATTACTTAGATGAATTCGATATTACTCATCACAAAATCAATATATCAAGTGTTTTAAGAGTGAGTTACAATATTGCAAGATTATGATTTCTAGATGTGAAGCTTACTTGCAAAACAATATATACAAAAGGTAGACTCACAAGAAATGAAAACTGTGAAAATAGCAATGTAACCACTTATCCAATAGCCTACTTATTTAGGAAATGATAGCAATGACAAGAAAAATCATTTCTTCAAAACCAATGTCACAAAATTCTAGCAATCCTTTAAATAACATAATATGCTAATGCTTTTCAATGTCAATGACAGAAAAACATTCACTAATTTGACACACAATAACATGTACGAATTGGTTGCAATTAGAAACACTAGTCAACTTATGCCCAATGATATTATTCTTTATGTTAATGACATTAAAAGACCAAGAGCAATCCTGTGAGAGAAATGTTGCACCTATTTTGTCACAAGTCCAAGGAAGCAGTTGTGCAAAAATTTTCAAAGTTCAGAATCATAAGCTAGTCAGTTCTTATGATATTGTAAATCAATTTTCTGCAAGTTGTAATATAAATGATGCTAGTACGACCATTTAATTATGTAACAACATAAGTAATCTTATGATTTTGACGAGAAATTCATCTTAGGAGGTTTTTTTCTCACTGCATTATGTGTGTTTCTAAAGACGAATAATCGATAGAGTTTTTTCCTCCAGCTTAAACCCCAAAACTAGGGTAGAATTCATTGGCAAGGTCTTGGGTGAGTCTTAGTGTTATATCAAATCTTTGTGAAAGTGGTTTGGGAATAATTTAAGCTATTTGGCTAAATTATTTTATTATAGATCACTTCATCTAGTAGATCATATTGTGTCGCAGAATTGGATAATTATATTAAGAGTCTATAACGAATGGGTTTTCCCCTTTAAGGGTTGAATTTGTAACATTTAATCTAAAAAAATATTTTAGTGCATGGTCCATCGCAATCAAACACAATGGTTGAAGTATTTGAGGGTGGAAAAATAATTAATCCCCTCTTATGTAAATTAATTAATTTTTCTCACAAAATTAAATTAAATTTTAAGCCAAAAAATTAATTAATTTAGAGTCAAAAATCAACTTTAGAGAAATTAATTTCTCTAAATGGAAAATGACCAAAAAATTTGTGGGTAAAAATGAAGTTAATCTTTGGAGGTCCACCACCAAGGAAAAAATGAACATTTTAAGAAAAATTAAGTGTTGGACCTTGGTGGTTAAGTCAAAGTCAATTTTTTGAGGAAATTAATCCAAAATATTTATTTTTTAATTATAATAAAAAATGGTTTTTATGAAAAATTCAAAAATTCCTCAAAAATAAATATTTTTGACGGTGGAGCTTAAAAGATGATCAAATATTTATCAATGGTTGAGATTATTTTGATGGAAATCAAGCCAACTAGCCGTTATTTTCCACTTGGAGGATTTGTTTATAAATTATAAGTCATTTTTCTTCTCATGTCATGATGAAAACTCTGACTTTGGTCTATGTAATTTTGTAATGCTAGTGTTGTTCCATTGATCTGCTGGGAACTTTGGAAATATCATAATAAAATACTTTGGTGTTTAGTTCATGGTGTTCTTTGTTCGATGATCTGTGGTATGTGATGTTATGTGCTTTCTTATATTGTGATTAAAATATCGTAAGCTTGTTTATTCATTAGTGGTGATAAGAACATTCTATTGGTAGATTTTGGGTCTATCTTAGGTGATCTGATTCGCCATATATCTAACAAGTTTTCTTGAAGAAATATATAGAGTTTGCGTGTACACTAACCTTTGGTCTCCAAGTTCACAGACTTTGGAGGAGAGTCAACCTTGTTTGGGCTTTGGGTATGTTTCTATGGTTTTCTTAGTTCGCTAAGGTTGTGGGCAATACATTAACTTTGAAAAAACATTTGATCTATTGTCATTATTCTTCATTTAAAAAAAATATTTCTTTCACAAGCATTGTATATTTGTATATATCGTGTAAATTATTTTTGTAAATAATGTTTTTTGTAAAATATTTTTTCAAACCCTCGTTTTGCAGTTATTTGGGGTTTTGGGTATTTTTATTTTCATTTGTGGAGGTAAGATTCAAACTATTCAAGAAGATCTATTGGGGTTTTGAGTTAGATCTACACCCTTGAGGGTAAGATGTAGTCTCCACAAATTTTACAAGGCCAACATTCAGAATTTTGCAGTGATTTGGCTAAATTGGAGATTTGAAGCAAATTTGAAGTATTTCGTCGGGTTTCTAAAATTTTTTAGGGCCTGTAGGCACAAAGTTTCCCTCTCTAGCTTAGTTGCAGCTCTGGTTTTCCCTATAACCGTAGTCTTTGGCCATTTTTTGCCTTGTTACCCTAGTCATCACCCTTTTTAGGCATTTTAGGCCTGGCCACAGGCCTTAGTGGCCTTCCCATCCTCCTTAGTGAGCCTTCTTCCCCTCAACCACCCTTCTTCTACCTCCTAAAGCCTCTGTCACTACACCTCTCTTCCTTTGTCAACCCTCTCCTTGCCTCGACCTACCTTTCCTTAGGCCGCAGGCCTCTCGTCCCCTCCTTATTCCCTTGTCACTGCCCTTTGTGGGCTTTTCCCTTGGCCACAATCCCTTAGGGACTGACCTCCCTAGGCCACAACCCTCTTAGGGCTTGCGGCAATCCTTTAGGGCCTCCCTATCCTTGTCACAGGCATCATTAGCCCTTTGAGCCCCTAGCCACAAGCCTAATAGACCTTGTTGCCTTCCTTCCATCCCTCACCCTAGCTCTTACCTTGCCTCATATTCCTCCCTTATTCATCTTTGTGGGTCATTCTTGATTATTGAAGCTAATTCTTGGTGTATTTTGCAGAGAATTTAGTCAAAATATTGCGTTTACAGGTGGTCTAACTATTGGGAAAATTTTGGGCAAATGGACTAGTCTTCTACTATGCCTAAAAGCTATTGGTTTGCCTCTCAAAACCCTTACTATCCTCACTGTTTTTCTACAACTCTCTGATTATTTCCTAACAATGAATAAAAACTCATTTAAGTGGCATAAAAGTAATCCATGAATTGTACAATAAATTAACAAGGCATTGCATAAATCGAGCATCTATTTTTGGGATATATTTCATGAAAATTGGATGACTATCATAAGCACTTTGAGGTCTGATATAGAACAGTCATCTTGGCATCTAAAAAGAACTCTAATTCATTTCTCTTGCATCATTTCTAAAGTGGCTATCCTCATTTGCATTTTGCATTTAATAATTGGCATCCCAAGTGCTCTAAAACATAAGTAACTCATTGTTGTCATAAAGTTTACTTGTTTCTTGTTGGGATGTCATCAACATAAAGTGTTTTCACTTGTTCATGTTCTATTGATGATAATTGCTCATAATTGAAAGCATTGTTTACAATACGTTTCCCAAAGTGGTTTAACAATTGGTGAAATATTTCATGTGTTAAGAAGACACTAACATATTGTTGTTTCTTGTGAGTTATTCAAATTTCAAATTGTGCACATAAGCACTTGACATTAATCTTAAGAATATATTGTTAAACTGTTGAGTATCTTGTCATTTGAATATCAAATGGTCTCTATCAATCTAATTGGAATTTGAAGTAACTTGTTCTAATCGTGTTTAAAGGAGCATTAAATCATTTACCTCTTAAGTGTTTAGAATCCATTGGTATTAAAAATCTAAGTGTTCTAAATCTCTTGAATAATTGTCATTGGCATTATCTTGTTGAGCTTCTAATTGTCTAAAGGGCATTGATAATTGAAATCTTACATTATCTACAAAGAACCATTGGCTAATTGTTTAAGTGAATAAGCATTCTAATTGTCATTAAATTTATGGTTCATGTTCAAAGTGGATATCTATTGTGAAATTTATATTGGTGAATCATTGTGAAGATAATCTATCTGTTGAATTTCCACAACCCTGGTGTCTAGGATATAATCTTAAATCTTTAATGCTACCAAACCAAGAAACTCAACAAAGCTACTTACACAAGGAATATAAACAATAGTAAATCACACATGCATAAACATGGACAACTTTTTACAAAATTTTCAACCTAAATTTGTTATATTAATCAACATATAATACAGTTGTCGAGTGACCTTGTACCAGGATAAACAGCCCTCAAATATCCAATGGTACAAGAATACAAGATACAATGACAATCTCGCTGCTCTAGTGCACAATCACAACCTTTATGTCGTATCTCATCATGACAGTCCTTCGCTTCCGATCTGCAGCAAACACAACTCTGCCTCTATCAATGACTCAATTCCATCTGCCCACTAAACATGACTACACATTCTCTCATGTTGATCATAATTCCATCTACACATTAACACATTGAAACTTTATTTGAGTTGTTCACAACTCTGCTTGTGAACAACTTCCTCTTCCCATTATTTCTCCTCAGCTAATTAGGGACTTCTTCCCACTATAGCCATCCACTGTTGCTATATGAAGGCTAAGATAGGTCAGGAGGGCTACCACATATCATTTTTGCAATTCTCTTCTCCAACAATGAACATGGGCTATCATAAACTGCTCCTCTAGGCTGGCCAATACTTGATCTCTCAAACTATCTCCTTCTAGTAGTTTCTTTCATCCATCAAAGAACCACTCATAGGCTCAATACTTCACCCAACACACTATTTTCCAAGTCTATTGCTTTTAGGGCTACTCTTGGGTCACCTACATGATGCCCTCCAATAGACCATAAGGTACGCAATAAAAAATACATCCACATAGAAACAAGATCAACTTGAAATCATCAATACATACCTTATTCTTCACCTGTCCACACTACTATAAGTTTTTTCCTGGTTAGGGATGAATACAAGCTGCTTCAGCACTCAATTCTTCCTCCAAAACTCATGCTACATTTGCAGCTTTCACCTTTCCTAGTCTTTCTCTCCTTCGTTGCTTGCTAGGGCTAATTCTAGCCATTTTCTAAGCCTTCCAACCCTTGTAACTACCTCCGTCCAGCCAAAAAATGGTTGCATCTCCCAAGCATAAGTTTGACCATTGTCTTTTAGGTATGTCTTCCCTCTATACGCCTTTGTTTCGTTCTGTTATGACTCATGGACCTACAACTAAGAAAATATCATCCAAACATAACTAACCCAGTCCATAATTACTCCTATGCCATGCGACCTACCTCTACTTCTCCACAGACTTGTGAAACCAAATCAAAGATGACCAAAGCAATCCATTTCCACCTCGACCCTCTCCTTCTTGAGCTGTGGCTACAACAAAAGATGATTTCCAATGATATGTTGCACTTGGATGATTAAGGAATGAACTCCAATGTCACTTCTATTTATACAACTCATGTGGTGTCTCCAACATGCCTTGTGTCACACAAATACCTTAGCTCAAGTTGCTCTAGGTGCCACAAAAACCATTCCTTAATTTCAAAAATTCATATCTCCACTTAGACATCTCAGAATTCGATGATTCTTGATGTGTTGGATTCTCCTCGCCATCCTCTATTGTCTCCATCCATCACATGCCAAGTGGACCTCATGGTTTTATCCCAACTCCTTTGGGTACAAAACCCTAACCTTGGGTTCCAAGCCCAATATGCCCTATTGTGGCACTCCAACCTCCAAATCCCAAACCCTAGGGCTTGGAGTACCTCCCAAGCTATCAAAAATCAACACTCCCTCTTAGTGACGGAGGTACTTCTAGTACTACGAAGTAACTCATCATCATCATCACTACTCGCAACACTTGCCCAACTCCTGGCGCTCACAACTGCAGCAATCCCTAAAGCATGAACTATGCCTCTCTCAGAATTTTCGTTGTCAATGGAAGCTTCTTGCTTCTTCTTCTTCTCTGGTATCATTTTCTAATCTCTCCATGATTCCTTCTTGGCAGTTGTATGAGCACCCTTACTCCCCACTGACCACATGCTCTTATTGGGCTAAAAAGTCTCCCTTTGAACCTGCAATCTCCCTCTAGAAATCGACTCCCTCTTAGCTTTTGGAACCTGGACTTGCTTCTCCGAAGCATGCATCTGCACCTGCTTCTCTAGAACCTGCACCTAGTCCTCCTACTTCTTCTTCTCATGATCGATAAGCTTTCCTATCAGCCTGTATAAACCATGCTCTCTAACTCCAATTACAATACATGCAGAGCTAGAGCCTTTGGGCTTGAGTCTTGCCTTCCCATCCTAGAATAAGACCTCAAACTCCTTCTTCTCGATCACTGAGACAGATTTCACGCTATATCTAAGTCATGGTACAAACATTACATCCTAGACCTACATCACTTGTCCTAACTCCATCATGAATGGCACAACTCCTAGTCCTTGGATCTCCTTCTAACTCTTGTCGCCCAACACCATGTGCAACTTTGAGTCCCACTCAACTAGAGTCTTGAATACCTCCTATGACCCTATCATATGTTTCAACGCACCAATGTTCACGTACCATGCATCCTCATTAATGGTACCTTGCAATAAGTGAGAGATCATAGCAGAGTCCTCCTCCTCCAACCTCCTGGTGAGAGCATCTATCTCAACAGAAGTGGAAACATCGGTGACCTTCTTCCCTTTCTTCTTCTCGTCATCTCGTGTCTTCTTCTTCATCGGACATCTTGACGAAAAATGACCCATCTCGCAATAGTTGAAACACTTGACTTTACTCAAGTCCTTCTTCTGCTTTCCCTTCATTTGTGCTACAAGTTCCACATCATCATCTAAAGCCTTCTTTGGATGAAGATCCTTGTCTTGTAACTCTTCGTGAACGAATCTGTCCCATAGCCTATACCAGTCTGGCAACTTTTCTATGGCAACAATCCCATTGATGAAGGGCTTCCATTCCTCGATGAACCCTTTTAAAGCACTCTTCACCATATCAAAATCTAAAATAGTCACATCGACGGTAGAAACTCATCTTTGACCTAAGACAACCTCGTCAGACACAAAGTCACTCCTTCACCCTATATTATCTTGGTGGAATTCAACTTATCCTCCAATACGAGTACCCGGTTCTCATTCTTATTCTAGAACAAATTTTGAAGAGCCATCCACATCGCATGTGCATTGTTCTTCTTGGACAAATGAGGTATTAGGCAGTGCTTCACACCATCTAGGATATTCAATCTCGCCTTTGTATCCAATACCTTATACACTACCATCTCCTTAGGGTTGGTTTGCTTCTTGATCTCTTTCTCGGTGAACTCCCAGATCTTTTTGACCTGCAATACCAACTTGATCCTTTCCTTCCAAGGACTATAGTTAGAAAACCCTTCTAACATGTCCTCATACCGAAGACCAACCTCCAACTTTGACATTGTAGTGAGCCCCTCACCTACAATGTGACCAACTCCCTCTTAAGTTGTACTTCGTTGTGCAGACTATGATTCATTGTCCCTCAAAGTATCTCATACACACTCTATTACCATGTTGAATTTCTACGACCCTAGTGTCTAATATAGAATCTTAAATCTCTGACACTACCAAACTAAGAATCTCAACAAAGCTACTTTTCACGATGGAATATAAACAATAGTAAATCACACATGCACAAATATAGACAAAGTTTTACAATTTTTTCAACCCAAGTTTGTTATATTAATCAACATATAATACAATTGTCTAGGGTTCCCTTACCAGGGATAATGGCCCTCAAATATCCAATGGTACAATAATACGAGATACAATGACAATTTCACTGCTCTAGTGCACAATCACAACCTCTATGTCATATCTCATCCTGTCGGTCCTTCGCTCCTGATCTGCAACAAACACAATCCTCCCTCTATCAATGAATCAAGTCCATCTGTCCACTGAACATGGCTACACCTTCTCTCACATTGATCATAATTCTATCTACACATAAACACATCGAGACTCCATTTGAGTTGTTTGCAACTATTTTTGTGAACAACTCTCTTTTCCCATTGTTAATCCTCAGCTACTTAGGGACTTCTTCCCAATAAAGCCTTCCATTGTTGTTATATGAAGGCTAAGATAGGGTTGGAGGGTTGCCACCTATCACTGTTGCAAGTCTCTTCTCCAACAATGAACATGGGCTATCATAAACTACTCCTCTAGGCTGGACAACCCTTGAGCTCTCAAACTGTCTCCTTCTATTAGCTTCTTTCGTCCATCAAAGAGCCACTAATAGGCTCAATACTTCACCCAACACATTATCTATTGCTTTTAGGGCTACTCTTGGGTCACCTGCACACTGCCCTCCAATAGACCACAAGGTACACAATACAAACTACATCCACATAGCAACAAGATCAACTTGAAATCATTAACGCATACCTTATTCTTGGACTGTCCACACTACTGTAAGTTTTGTCGTGGTTAGGATTGAATACAAGTTGCTTCAACACTCGATTATTCCTCCAAAACTCATGCTACAGTTGCAGCTTTCACCTTTCCTAGTCTTTCTCTCCTTCACTTCCTACTAGCGCTAATTCTAGGCCTTTTCTAATCCTCCGAGTGCTCACAACTACCTTCATCCAGCACAGAAATAGCTGTGACTCCCTAAGAGAAGGTTGATCCTTATCTTTTAGGTTTGTCTTCCCTCTCTACAAGCCTTTGTTCAGTTCTAATATGACTCAGGGACCTGCTGCTAAGAAAATACCATCCAAACATCAACTAACCCAGTCAGGAAATAACTAGAATGAAGTGGGCGAGGATCAGAGTGATAGCCCCCGCCCTGAGGTGTTGTTGCACCATGCCTGTACAATTTGAGCGTCAACATTTTTGCACAACTACTTCCTTGGCCTTGTGACAAAATAGGTGCGACATCTGGCTCCATATGGGGACACGTTGCTTCAATGAAGTGATGTGAGAATCCAAAATCCTGTATCCAATAAAAAAAATTCCATCAAATAGATATCCTCTCATAATTAAAATCATTATGCAGATATAAACTATATGCTGGAATAGAAAAATCTCCTCTAACAAACAAACTGAAATTTAAAGACATGTAACATAAGTGCATAAAAATGAAACTAACATACAAAGGATTCCCCATGACATCATATGTCTTCAACATAGTGCATACTAAGCATCTATTGACTCTCAGGTAGGTTCATGGGTTGCTTTTCTGATGTGCCATGCTGAATTCTGAAGATGCTAGGACTTTGACTTATTCGTATATCGAGCTTCTCTCGGCCATTAGATGCATCAAATCCCTTCCTTCTCTTTTTCTGCTTTTTACTTTTCTTTTTGGTGGGTTTTGATGTTCAGTGATTTCATGAAGCATGTTCGATTAGGATTTTTTTAGACTAATGCCATCTTGTCATGAGTGATTTCCAGTTGCAGGTATTATATCTTGTCATGACAGAATGATGATGAATGGGAAGAAGAAGAAGACCCTACTAGAATACACTTTTTGAGTTGGAAGATAAGTTGATCATTGAAGAGATAATCAAGCGACACTAGCTTCTGACAGAAGATCAAAGATCAGGATCGCATGAAGACTCCATATCAATCAACCCCTTGGAGGATGAAGACAAAGCACATGCAAGATCCATCATGAAGATGTAAAGAAAGAAACAAAAGGAGCAATTTGGAAATGCCACATCATCATGAAGTTCCATGTCAACATTTTCAATAGTCATCTCAAGAGTCACATGTGTCATAATGTCTTGCCACATCATTTGTGGAATGTAATTGTGTAATTTTCCAAAATGAGAAAATGTAAAATATGTGGAAGACCAAGGGTCCCACATGGAATATGAAGAGTCACTATTGAGTTATAAAATCATATAGAAGCTAAAAGTTCATGTAAGAATTTGAAAAGTCATTTTAGAAGGTCAAGAGTCATGTGGGAGGTGGAAAGTCACTAGATTTGTTATAAATACACCTTTATAACTCAAGCAAAAGGACTTTTGGGACTTGAACTTTCACCTTGGTTTCTCTAGCATTGGCTGTTATGAAACCAACTCACAAAAAGATAGAAATGATAGATGAACGCCTTAGAAATAAGCCTCTTCAAGGGGGCAACCTCCTTTACATTACACAAATGAACAATTCTTCGATGATACAAATGACAAGACCTCCTTTCTATATATAGGAGTCTAAGGGGTCATAATATAATCATAGCCGACATAACAATAATAATCTAAGGGCACACTAATAACAATAGTGGGCTTCTATGGGGCACAATAATAACAATATGGGGACTAAATGGGCACAACAATATAATAAGGGGGTTTTCCTAGTAACAATAAGGGGTTACACTAGTAGTATAGGGACCTAACATGCCCCTCTCATTCAAAAAGTGTTGTCCTCAACGCTTGAGTAGTTCTTGATGCTTCTGTATAAAAATTTTGTCCTCTCATGTGGAATCTTCAGCGACTAAGTTCTTCCACTTGATGAGATACTCTAAAATTGATCGATTTCGTAGCTGTTGGGTTCTTGTTTCTATGACTGCTCCAGGTTCCAAAATGATTTTTCCTTCCTCGTCAAGTTTTGGCAATATTGTTTGAACTGGGATCTTCTGCAACTTTTGAATGAGTGGTGACACTTCTTCATCCTTCTTCCATTCATCCCTTGCTTCGTTTATCCAATCTGGTTGGATAATAGAAATAACATAAAACAATGTTTCCACATCCTCATCCCTTCTTAAGAGTGCATCTGCAATAACATTTGGCTTCCCGTTTTTGTAGATGATTTCAAAATCATGACCCAACATATTTGTGACCCATTATTTTTTTTCTACTAAAGATAATATTTGTTCTAAAAAGTATTTCAGACTATCATGATCCAGTTTTACCTTGAAGTGTCTTCGCATTAGGTAAGGTCGACATTTCTTAAGTGCATGTAGTATTGCCAACGTTTCCTTCTCATCAATATCTTGCTTGAGCTGTAGCCGTAAAAATACCCAATCACCTACATCAAAACTTCTTTCACTGTGATGTTGATCTGCCTCTTGTTTCATTCGATTCTGCACCAAAGTGGCGTTATCCTTTAAAAGTTGGAGAACTTGTTGTTGATGCTTGATTTGATCTTTCACTGCTTGAACCTTTTTCTTCTTGATATGTCCTTCTATCTTAAGAGTTTGAGTGGTAATTTCTTCCAATGCATTAAAAGATATGGTCGGATTCATTTCTTGATGCTCGATGTGATCTTTAACTTCTTGAACATTTTTCTTATTGATATGTCCTTCTATCTTGATAGTTTAAGGAGTGGTAATTCCGACCAATGAATTACAAGATATGATAGGATTCATTTCTTCTTTCTCGATGTGATCTTTCATTTCTTGAACCTTTTTCTTCCTGATATGTCCTTCTATCTTGAGAGTTTTAGGAGTGGTAATTATCTCCAATTCTTTACAAGATATGGTTGGATTCATTTCTTCTTTCTCTGGGGTTGGTTCCTGGTGTATATCCTCTTCTTTTGATGTTTCTCGATCCTTTTCTTCCTCCTGTTCATAATCTAAGTAAAATAATTTCTTCTCAGCACACTTATGACCTTTAGTGTATTTTCTATCACAATTGTAACAAAGCCCTTTTTCTCTTTTTTCTTCCAATTGTTGCGGTGTAAACCTTGTAGGTTGTGGAAGGCTAGGAGAAAAAACACTTCCATAATTATAGTCATGAGTGGTGGATTTCTTGTTTCCATAATTTCACTTTCAATTTTTCTTGCCAACATGAATGCCTTCTCCAATGAATCAGGTTCCCAAAGACGAACCTCATGTTGAATGTTATCCTTTAAAGTCCCTATGAAGATATCAAGCCTTTTCTTCTCTGGAATATCATTTACCTGTTAGGATATTCCGACACATAGGAAATAGTTAAGTACAACTTGCTCTAGTGTAGAGTTAGGTATAGAGTTAGGTAAAGTGTGTTTCTTTACCGTTGTACATTTTGTAACTTACAATCCGACGGTCACGATATGTAGTGATCCGACGGTTCATTCTCTCCTCGGTATTACCGACACTTGATCCGTGGCTTGACACCCGATTGGTCCATGAATTCTATTTAAAGCGCATGGAGGGTCATTTGTAGGGTAATCCATGCATGAGAGAAGCATATGTAAATTTTCATTCTTTTATTAATAAATTGCCTGAAGTGGCCGCGTTGGCTCAGGCCGTGGACTGTTTCCCTCTTTGAGGGTTTTAACCACGTCAAAGATATTGGTGTATTGATCTGCGATCTGGTTGTGAGCGGTGTCCTTTGGTGTTCTGTCTGAGGAACTTACCCTGTAAATTCCTACATGGTATCAGAGCTATTTGAGGGCCGCGTCCGTTGGTGATCCAAATCTGAAGCCGGTAGAACTGCATCCGACTGCCGTTTCCTAGATCTGCTGTTTTTGACTGCTTTCGGGCCGAGAGGACTGCTCTGTTGTGTTGGGAGCATCTGTTCCAGTGAGGAACCCCTTTCGTTTCACGCGAAAAGGTTTCCGGTAGCCCTAGCTGCGTCATTTTTAAGATCTGGAGGTATACAATGTTTATTTGCAGTTTACTGTTATTTTCTCTCTGTTTATTTCAGTTTCGGTTTATTTAGCCTTTTTATTACCGGATCTATACCTTTCATTTCTGCGTATGCTCTTTGCCCTGCGACTCTGTGCGATCTGGGCAAATCAGAAACAGAAAGGAAGGATTTTTCTCATGCGTATGCTCTTTTCCTTGCGCCTTAGGGTGATCTCGGAAAATCAGAAACATTGAGGAAAATATTTAGTTTCCGGCCAAAGCTAACTTTGAGCCGCAAGGTTCATTTTTGAAAATATTTAGTTTTTCGGCTAAAGCTAACTTCGAGCCGTAAGGTTCGTTTTCTTTGCATGTCCGTGTTGGGTTTTGTGTTTTTTGTTTTGTAGGGAAAAAGAGCCTTCTCAAAGCAAGCATGCAACCCAAAGCATCAACCCCCCCCTCTCTCTCTCTCTCTCTCTCAAATTTTTTGTTTAGATCAATTGGTTCAAAACTATTCTAAGAGAGTAGAGGTCTTGGGTTCAAGTCTCCATTTTTTTTTGGGGGCGGATTTTTTCATTTCCACACATTCCCGCACTTCGTCGGCGACTTCATCAACTTTTTTCAAAAAGCCATAACGTCTTCATCCGGAAGCCGTTTTCAGAGCCGTTTTTTTTTAAACCAGCCTAATTTTTCCAGATCTATCCATTGGAACACTTATTTTTCACATCTTTAGCTTCAGTTTCCATTGAAATGGAAATTCAATACCAAGTTACCCTTGACAACACCAACTACTTCCAATGGTTGGCTTACATTGAAGATTTACTTAGAAGTAAAGGTCTCTACAGAATAGCCTCAGGACAAGAAAAGAAACTGAAGGATGAAGATAAGGCTGCTAAATGGGAAAATAGGCAAGATCAAGCACGTGGATTGATAGGGATGTCTATTTCTCCAGATCTTAGATTCCATATTGCAGAAATTGATGCTCCTGATGAAGTAATGAAACAAATCAATAAAATTTTTGGGATTAAAAATGAAATTAGAGCCCATCAACTTGAAAATGAGTTGCTTACATTGGACCCTAATAATTTTTCTTACATTGAAGATTTCTTGTCCAAGTTCAAGACCCTTAGATATCTTCTGGAAGGTGTTAAAGTTAAGAAAGAAGATAGTAACCTTATCTATTCCATTCTTACAAAGTTGGGACCAACCTACTCTGTGTTTGTTTCCACCTTCCATTCTACAAGAGAAGCCTTCATTTCTCAAGGAACAGACTACAAGTCCCCTCTTTGACTCTTTTTGTGATTCTTTAATAAGAGAACAAGAAAAACTCTTACACCTTGGTCTTCTTAATCTTGGAAACTCTTCCAAGAAAGCGTTAGCCGCCCAGCAGCAACCAAATTCAAAGAATTCTAAGAAGTCATATCCTAAAAAGAATGGTCCTAAACCAAACAAGGGTCCTAAGCAATTTCAGCCCCAAAATGAAAAATCATTTCAACACAATGATAAGACAAATAAAAACAAAGGGAAGAAGACTGATAGACATTGCAATTTTTGTAATCGAGATGGCCACTTAGAATCAAAATGCTTTAAGAAGATGGAAGCCTTGGAAGCAGCAATGAAGAAGCATAACATCCATTTGGGGCAATCTTCAACTTCAACTTCATCTTCAGGAATGGAACTTTCTGCATGTGGTTGTCAAGCATCTCGGTCTGGCTATGCATTAAATGTATCTTCTTCTTCTCATTCTCATGAGTGGCTCATTGATTCTGGAGCTTCTTATCACATGGCCAAAAACAAAGCCATGTTTTCTTCTTTAAATGATTGTAACACCAAAAATATATATGTTGGTGATGATAGATCTCTTAATGTTGTAGGGACTGGAACTGTTCATCTAGACAATGGTCAGTTTAATGATGTATTATGTGTTCCAACCTTATCCTGCAACCTTCTATCTGTGTATCATATAACTCATTCAGGTGAAGGTAAAATCGTTGAATTTTCACCTCATGATGTTGCAATCAAGGACTTAAGAGATCCTAAACAGATTTTGGCTACTGGCATTGCTGATGATTCTACAAGGTTGTATAAGTTTCACAACTTTGGGTCATCAAATCTTCCCTTAGTATTTGTTGCTCATAACGATGAAGTGAGCAAACTTTGGCATGAGCGATTTGGTCACTTAAACTATCGCTCCCTTCAACATCTATGTAAAGAAAATATGGTGACAGGTCTTCCTATGGTATCTTGCAGAGATGGTGTTTGTTCCGGATGTGTACTCGGAAAACATCATCGGGACAGTTTTGAAAAACGTGCCTCTTGGCACGCCTCAGCCCCTTTACAGCTTGTGCATAGTGATTTATGTGGTCCACTTCCAGTTGTGTCATTCTCTGGCTGCAAGTATTTCTTAACTTTCATTGATGATTTCTCCAGACGCACTTGGGTATACTTATTAAAACTCAAGAGTGAAGTATTTAACACTTTTTTGGCCTTCAAGGCCTTTGTTGAAAAACAATCTGGACATCAAATTCTTGAGTTAAGATCTGATAATGGCAGAGAATATGTTAAAAACACATTCATCAACTATTGCACTGAGAATGGAATTCAAATGCAACATACTGTTCCATATACTCCACAACAAAATGGTGTAGCTGAAAGGAAGAATCGCACCTTAAAGGAAATGGCTAATTGTATGCTGCAATCTAAAGGACTTGGTCTTAGTTTTTGGGCAGAAGCAATTAACTATGCAAATTACATAATAAATTGCACTCCTACTGAGGCTTTAAAGAATATCACTCCAGAAGAAGCATGGAGCTCAATCAAACCAGATGTAAGTCACTTTCGTGTTTTTGGAAGTGACGTGTGGGCCCATATTCCAGATGAAAAGCATAAAGCTTTAGAACCTAAGAGTGAAAAATGTACTTTTGTTGGATATTCTGAAGATGTCAAAGGCTATAGACTTATTCCATTTAAGTCCAAAAATGTAATCATTAGAAGAGATGTAAAATTTGATGAAAATATATTGGCCTGCGAGCCTAGTCCGGCAGATGTGCCACCTCTCCCTATCTCTTCTACCTTTGAAAACATTTCTTCTTCAGATGATGAAAGTGAGGATGACAATCCTCCCCCACCATCTCAGGATCCTCCTTCAGCACCTGAGCTTCCAAAATGGGTTCGTGCTACTCTAGATGCAGCAGGTGATCTTGTCGGTGATCCTATAGATCAGCGACGTACACGTTCTCAGTTCGAGAGAGCCTCTTCTTTACTGGCTCAAGCTCCAGTAACTTATGATACTGACACCTTTGCAGAAGCTTCAGGCCATCCAGATTGGGAAGCAGCTATGAATGAAGAATATTATTCATTATTGGCAAATGATACATGGGATCTTGTTCCTCTACCAAAGGGAAGAAAACTTGTTAGATGCAAATGGGTTTACAGAACCAAGTATGGACCAGATGGGAAAGTTGATAAACATAAAGCTTGTCTTGTTGCTAAGGGTTTTTCACAGGTTGAAGGCATTGGCTACACTGAAACCTTCTCCCTTGTTGCCAAAATGAACTCTATCCGCCTTGTTCTTTCCCTTGCTGCCTCTTTCAAATGGGAAGTCCATCAGATGGATGTTAAATCTGCCTTCTTGCATGGAGACTTGCATGAAGAAATCTATATGGAACAACCCATTGGCTTCATACAAACAGACTCCAGCCTTGTATGTCGACTTAAGAAATCCCTTTGTGGTCTCAAGCAAGCTCCTCGGGCTTGGTATGCCAAAATGGATAGCTTTCTTTTAGAATCTGGCTTTTCTAGGTGTCATTCTGACAATACTGTCTACACCAAGAAAGTGGGCAACTCTCTTATCATCCTTGTTCTTTATGTTGATGATCTTATCCTTACTGGTAGTGATCCCAACCTTATAAACCATGTGAATTCTAGCCTTAAAAGGAAATTTGAAATGACAAACTTAGGACACTTACACTATTTTCTCGGTCTTCAAGTCTTGCAATCCAAGGAGGGTATTTCCCTTTCCCAGTCCAAGTATGCCTGTGATATTCTACGCCATTTTCACATGGAAGACTGTAAGCCAGCGCCTTCTCCCTTTCAGTCTGGAGTCAAACTTTCAGTCACTTGTATTTCTCCTGAAGTTGATGCTACCTTATATCGTCAACTTGTAGGAAAACTTTTGTATCTAACCCATACTCGTCTTGACCTTTCCTTTATTGTTGGCCTTGTTGCTCGGTTCATGCAAAACCCCCGTGAAAGTCATTGGAAAGAAGCTAAAATAATACTTCGTTATGTTCGAGGTACAGTTCAATTTGGGATTCATTACAGTGCCGAAGCATCTCCTCTATTGGTTGGTTTCACTGATTCCGATTGGGCTGGTGACCCTGATGATCGGAAGTCTACTGCCGGTTATGTGTTCACTCTTGGTTCAGGACCTATTACATGGGCTTGCAAGAAACAAGGTGCCATTTCTCTTTCATCAGCAGAAGCAGAGTATCGTGGTGCCTGTTAGCGCTTGAATTTGGCCTCAGGCTGAAAAAGACAAAATCCAAGGCAACATCAAACCACTTAGCCTCGTAGCTAGCCCTACAGGGCAGGAGAGGGCTCTCTCCGGGTCTATCTCGGCAAAAGGTCTTCAAAGGGCGGAGATGACCAATAAATAACACTGATTTTAGGCTAGTAAACTGATTGAGAAGGTTTGATTTCAGATTTTTAGGGTTTTGGTGGAAAACAAGGGAGAGCAATTTTGGGTGCGGGGATGGGACACAACTTTTGCAGAGGTCTTTTTGGGGCAAGGTAGGAGATTGTCTTGATGCCTTTGATTTAAGTGAATGGATAGGAATGACCGGTGAGGAGCTAAAGAGAGCAAGAAACCATCGAGAGTTCTCTTTAGACAGAGGAAAACATAGATATTAAGCAAACTTAAAGGCAGAGCATATAAATTATGAATTCTACCTTAACACTTCATTTACTTAATGTGCAGAAAAGAGAAGTAGGAAATTGATACACATAAAAAATCTTACAAGTACATGAGAGAAGCACACCATCAACACAAATAACCACAGGAATCCCAAATAGTGCTGCAAAACCCTGGTCTTTCCTTTGCCAAAATTGCAGAGATACAAAGTGTAATATAATAGAAGCTTATCCCTCAAGAGTCCAACCATGAAAATGACTAAGAAACTACATAATATAGGCAAGCTAACACCTTTCCTTGCCTCTAGGGGTTGAGCTCATCATCCTAGGAGTTGTTTCAACCAATTCTAAACTGAGCACTACAATCTAGGCAATCAAAACAACTTGCCTCTATAATCTAGGAAACCAATTCATTCATTAAATTTTTGACTTTTTATGAATGAATCTTCTAGAAGAGATAAATAAGTGCCATGACATCATAAAATTACATCAATTACATCAAGGAGGATGAAAAATCACTCCAAAAAGTCAAAACTAGTCAAATTTTCGTTTTGTTGAGCTGTAGGTGAAAATCTGGCAAATTTCCCTGATGCGTAGCGCCCCAATTCTCAACGCGTAGCGCACCTTTGAGCCAACTTTTGAGGCATTGCCCGGCATCCAAATGAGGCAAAAGTAGGCTTGTTGGAAAGCTCTGGATGTCTACTTTCCAACCCAAGTAGAATTTTTCAATTTGGTGTCCATTTGCCCCTCCAAAATCGCAATCTCCCAAGACTGCTTTCTGTGTGTCCAAAAAGTGGTAGAAAGTCAGTTTTTGCATTTTTTTGACCTTCTGAGGGCTCAAAACCTGATGAAATGTCTTGGAAATTGCTGAGAAAGTGTAATTTGTCATGAAAAATCCAAAAATGCTGAGTTTTTGAGAAATTGACTTGCCCATCTTCAGGGTAGCGCGCTACGCGTTGAGGGCAAAAACCTGTTTTTTGACCAAAAAATTAAAAAATGACCAAAATTGCTCCAAATTCTCTAAAATTTGAGCTGAAGGTGTGTCATTTAGTACCATGCTCCTCCAAGGAAGCCTCAGCCAAAATATGAAGGGGATCGGGCCTTTTCCTCCGTTTTAGTGCCTTGGCCAACCGTCCTTTGAGCACCTTCATTCTTGCTTTACACACATGCATTCGAGCCCAATAGTGATTCTTCATGTGTCGGAGCATGTCTTTTTCCGTGTTTGCCTTGGCCAGCAACTTTTCCAAATGAGTATTGACCCGGATGAGCATAGCCTCTCGCTCAATGGGTGTCAAATCACCGAGTCTCTTGCGAGCCAAGTTGCGGTCTTCATGGATCCTCCGCAACTCATCAAGAGAGTGTTCATCCTCTAATTGCTTGTTGCGCTGCTCTAAATAAGTAATTGTCCAATTTTCCATCTCCAATTTTTGCTGCAACAAGTCATTTTCAGCCCTTAGTTGCTGGATGATCTCCTTTGACTCCAGGCTAGGAGAAATGGTATCAAGGTCAACAACATCTATGCCTGGAACACCTGATGGCCCCTCATCAATCTTGGGCTGCTTGCCTCTCTCTGGTACCTGTTCTGCTGTCGAAAGCGAGGCCCCTTCCACCTGATGTGGAGATAACACTTGCTGTGCTGATGAAGAAGGCGAGACCCCTTCCACCTGATGTGGAGATAATACTCGCTGTGCAGATGCAAATAAGACCCTGTGGCCTCTCTGATATGTAACATAAGGAGGAGTGTTGACATGCTCGGGCTCTGGAATATCAAACTGATGTGAAGGCCCTCCCTCATCACGAACAACCTCAGGAGGTGGCTGTGGCACTGTGAACAAGTCACGAGAAATGAAATCCTCCCATGGAATACCCTGTTGTGCCAACTGATGCATGACCACAATCTTGATCAGTGCATAATGATAGATGCTCTTGTGTTGCTGTGCTGGGCTCTTTCTTTGCACCAAGGGAACCATCCTCTTTATATTTCGGCACATGAAGAATGGAATGTTCATCATTCGTACCCGTGTGAAATGCATCAACAAACGGATATGGTACGAATATAAACGTGAAAATCTGCCCTCGCAAGTGAAATAGCGAATGATGATCCTCATCAAAGGTGCATACTCGTCTCTTAAGAATCTGAAGGGAAAAACACCAGTTAGGTGCCTCATATATACAGGTTTGATATATGGCTCATAATGAAATCTGTCCAATTGCTGGCGCTTGTTCCACTCTTCTCCAATATTGGGTATCCCTGTTGCTTGAGCAACAATCTCGGGTGACAATGTGAAGTCCACTCCTGCAAGATTCACATGCCCATTGTGCAAATGTAGGACAAACAAGCGGGCCAATTCCTTGTGGTGTTGAATTTGGGAGATTCTCTCACAATATTCATAGCATGATTGATATCGGAAACATGACACTGCAAGTGGACAAGCTTGTAGATAAGCCAAAGAGGTGGGCTCCTCCCTGACATGCTGACCACCTTTACCACCCCTGTGATGCCTCCTTGGCACCTCTACCTCTGGTGTTGTTTCACGGTCATCACTTTGCTCATAATCTGTTTCGGTTTCTGACATGGTTTTGGAGGCAAGTGACTGAAAAATAATGCTGACTGTGCACCCAATGAACTGCTGTTTTGACTTGTTTAAATGTTGTTACCAAGGGGACAAACACACATGGGAAATGTTAGGGAAAAGGGAAAATTGAGGGGATTAGGGAAAACAAATGTGAAAGGAAATTTTAGGAAAGGAACATGGAACATATATAATCATAATTTGTGGGATTTTAATGGGAAGTAGGGTTTAGAAAATTTACATAGGGTTTTAGGAATTAGTAGGGTTTAGGGATTTTAATGATTTTTAATAGGGAAATTATATGATTTGCATGGAAAAATGTCAAGGAAAATGGTGAGGAAAATATGGGGAAAGAGGAATGGAAAATGGGTAACCTTGGGCAGCAAATTTCAATGAAACCCTAGCACATTTGCATTTTTAAAATTTGATACAGCAAGGTAGGGTTTTTACTTCATATTAGCATGGCATTTTTTGCATGTTCATTGCTCATTCATCTTAGCCAAACCAAAATCACCATGGATTAGAGGCCTACCTGAAAAGATTTTGAGAGAGAAGTAGTTTTGGTGGCTTGCTGGCGATTTCCTGAGCAAGAAACCCAACGCGTAGCGCGCCCAGCCTGATGCGTAGTGCGCCTCCAACGCATAGCACCTGAGTTATTTAGCACTGGAAAATGCGCACTGATGCGTAGCGCGCCCCCAACGTGTAGCGCGCCTCCTCTGATGCATAGCGCGCCACTGTAATTGCCCAATTCGCCCAATGAACTTTGAAATCGACTTGACAAGTATTCTCTTGAAGTGTTGAGAGACAAATGAGTTACCAATGAGGAGGGAGGGGCTTTTATAGGCTCACTTTTGAATTTAATTTTCCCAAAACCCACTTTATAATGTTTTTGAAATGACACTTTTTGAATTAATTGCTGCTGAATTCTGGGTTTCCTTTTTCAAAATAGATTGGTTGAAATGATGATTTCTCTTGAAAATTTTTGCAGGGATAGCTTCGGAGATGTCTTGGCAAAGGAGACCAAGGCTGCATGCCAACTTTCGGATAATTTGAACTTTTTACAAATTTTTACAAAAATGAGATAATGACCTTTGTCTTCAAAAACAGGGTTTTTGAAAACAAGGTAAAAATTAGCTGTACAATGATAAGAGTTATAAAAATGATGCTTTATGACAGACATCCCTCTGGCTTGCTGGTCCTTTATGACATCTCAAGACAAAGCTTGACTCAACCCTAGACCTAAGACCTTGACATTGAAAACAGGGAAATGACCTTGTGAAGATTTTATTTACTCAGGAAAACATGATCCAGCAGTGCCAAACAAGAGGGGAATAAAGACATAAGCTTCTCCACCAAGGTTATGGCATGCCTAATGGGATGCAACATGACCACACTGATGAGACACCTAATTATGAAATGCAAAGAGTTTTGATCTCTGGTGGAGGGCTACTAGACCGACTCTAACATTGGCTCCAATGGGGATGGTAGCTCCTTGGAGATGCCAAGAACGACAGATCTTTGGGAGAGCAGACAGTGTCTTCGTCCATTGGGCAATGGAGTCAAAAACTCAAACTAAAATGCATGACTGAAAACTGACTGAAACTTAACTGAAGCTTGACTCAAACCGACTCGATGGCAAACTGAAATAACTTGAAAAACTCACTCAATAGACCAAACACAAATGACTCATGACTGACTCAAAACAAGACTTTTCAAAGCTTTTTGAGGGGCAGCAGTCCATCAAGATTTGAAATCATGATGACAACCACCTGTGTTTCTTACAAGACAATATACATCAAACTATATCAAAATGCCAATGTAACCAATCAAGCAGATGCCTTCTTGATTGATTCTCCTGATTAGATCTTCTGGTCAATAGTACAAACCTATCACTGGGCATCCAAAAACATAGTTGACCATGGCTGCAACAAAACACTGTAATAAACACTTTCACTGCTGGCTGCAACAAACTTGCTAGAGGATCGTAAAAAACATGAATATTTGCCATTGCCACCTCCTGTTGAAAGATCAAGGTGTCCTTTGTTTCAATTTCTGATCTGCCTTCCTCATGAGCTTCGGTGAAAGTATGCTCATGGGCTTCAAAAAACTCTGAACAAATGGATGGGCAGATCTCTTCTTGGAAAAGCATTTCAGCACATGAAACATATGAAGAAGAATCTGAATAGAAATCCTAAATGTTTTGTTCTTCTGTGGTGTGCATGTGCTGTAGGTCATCTTCATATGATATCACAACCAAATTATCAAGTTCCTTATTACATTCTTCAATATTATCAAGCACAGTATTATCATTTATATCGTCTGCCACAAATTCACTCAAAGAAATTTTTTCACTTGCTTGAGCAAAAATCTCACCTTGCTGTTCATGAGCTGACTGAATGACCTCCTCATGAAGACTTTGTTCTGATGAGATGGGAGCACTTAGATTTGTAACTTTTTTTTCTTCATGCCAGATGATCTCAACAGCAAAGTTCTCCTTGATGGGTTTCAGCACAAGATATTCCTGGTCATCACAATCTGAATCTTGGTATGCTTGGTTATCACATTCTACAATCTACATGCTGTCTTCTTCTGTGGGAAGATCTGAAACAAGCTCTTCTCTTTCATCAATTTCAGCCATATAACAAATTTCAACCTGCTGATCTATAAAGCTGCTTACAAGACTGTCATCCTTTTCAGAAGAGGAAGAAGGTCCACCATCATCTTCTTGACCATGTGCACACTGCATTTCTGCGTTAACTTGAGCTGGAACAAGACCTCTCAAAAGTAGATCTATCTCATCTTCAGATAGAGGAGATAATACCTTTTGTTTTCTTTTGTTCAAACAATGATTGTCTTCATTGATTTCAAGTGAAGGAGTATACAGATTTTCCTCATACTGCTGATCCATTTCATGCAATTCCTGTTGACTGTCAAGATGCGAAATTGTTTCATTTTCCACCGTACTAAGATCTTGGTCCTGCTGCAAATTTTCATAATCATCTCTATGGGAATCCTCTAGGTTCTCTTCATGTTGCTGAAATGGATTCTCATACAGAGCCTCCATGATTTCATCATCCATAAAATTATCATCTTCATAATATTTCTCAAGGCTTTCAATAAAATTAGAAGCATGCTTGCAACAGTCTTGAACTAAATTTTGATGATGGATAAGAGTCCATATATCTTTCAATGAACATAGCATGAAAATCCTTTAAACAGTAAATACAAGCAGGCGGCAAACTTTCATACCAAGATTGGGCTTCACCTTCTAGAGTGGCCAGGAATATCTTCATCAAGCAATCTTCAGGAAAATCCACTTTCAACTTGCGAATATGATATGAAATCTAACTAGATGTAAAGCAGCATCCTTCTTACCATCATCGTTACATGTAGGCAGATTCCTTGACCAATCTACCTTGGGAATTTTATTTAGAAAACCAGGGATGTGATCTCGGCTCAGGGGAGCGTATCTTCTTACAATCCGATCCATCTTGAAAAGCTCAAAGCTACTAATCTTCCTGCAGTGAAGTCACCATGAAGCATTGATCTTTGGAGTTTTCAGTGAAGGAGTCGCTAGTGAATGATTTCAGCCTGTGAAAACTCTCAACTTATCATCAAAAGTTTCAGAGTTTACAAATGAACTGGGGTAAAATGCAATCGAAGTGCCGTATTCACAAGCTCACGTAGATTGACTGAAGCAGCGTTTATCTACTTCCGCTTATGCAAAGCAAAAGCGTTTCAAAGGCTACCTGGCATAACTTCAGGCTCCGTCTAAGACTTATGAAACAAACACATCAACCCACAAACAAGTTTGTTCTCCCCAGTATGGTCTCCAATATGTTAGCGCTTGAATTTGGCCTTAGGCTGAAAAAGATAAAATCCAAGGCAACATCAAACCACTTAGCCTCGTAGCTAGCCCTACGGGGCAGGAGAGGGCTCTCTCCGGGTCTATCTCGACAAAAGGTCTTCAAAGGGCAGAGATGACCAATAAAGAACACTGATTTTAGGCTAGTAAACTGATTGAGAAGGTTTGATTTCAGATTTTTAGGGTTTTGGTGGAAAACAAGGGGAGAGCAATTTTGGGTGCGGGGATGGGACACAGCTTTTGCAGAGGTCTTTTTAGGGCAAGGTAGGAGATTGTCTTGATGCCTTTGATTTAAGTGAATGGATAGGAATGACCAGTGAGGAGCTAAAGAGAGCAAAAAACCATCGAGAGTTCTCTTTAGACAGAGGAAAACATAGATATTAAGCAAACTTAAAGGCAGAGCATATAAATTATGAATTCTACCTTAACACTTCATTTACTTAATGTGCAGAAAAGAGAAGTAGGAAATTGATACACATAAAAAATCTTACAAGTACATGAGAGAAGCACACCATCAACACAAATAACCACAGGAATCCCAAATAGTGCTGCAAAACCCTGGTCTTTCCTTTGCCAAAATTGCAGAGATACAAAGTGTAATACAATAGAAGTTTATCCCTCAAGAGTCCAACCATGAAAATGACTAAGAAAATACATAATATAGGCAAGATAACACCTTTCCTTGCCTCTAGGGGTCTAGCTCATCATCCTAGGAGCTATTTCAACCAATTCTAAACTGAGCACTACAATCTCGGCAATCAAAACAACTTGCCTCTATAAGCTAGGAAACCAATTCATTCATTAAATTTTTGACTTTTTATGAATGAATCTTCTAGAAGAGATAAATAAGTGCCATGACATCATAAAATTACATCAAGGAGGATGAAAAATCACTCCAAAAAGTCAAAACTAGTCAAATCTGCGTTTTGCTGAGCTGTAGGTGAAAATCTGGCAAATTTCCCTGATGCGTAGCGCCCCAATTCTCAACGCGTAGCGCGCCTTTGAGCCAACTTTTGAGGCACTTCCTGGCATCCAAATGAGGAAAAAGTAGGCTTGTTGGAAAGTTCTAGATGTCTAATTTCCAACCCAAGTGGAATTTCTCAATTTGGTGTCCATTTGCCCCTCCAAAATTGCAATCTCCCAAGACTGCTTCATGTGTGTCCAAAAAGTGGCAGAAAGTCATTTTTTGCATGTTTTTTGACCTTCTGAGGGCTCAAAACCTGATGAAATGTCTTGGAAATTGCTGAGCAAGTGTAATTTGTCATGAAAAATCCAAAAATGCTGAGTTTTTGAGAAATGGACTTGCCCATCTTCAGGGTAGCGCGCAGCGCGCTATGCGTTGAGGGCAAAAACCTGTTTTTTGACCAAAAAATTAAAAAATGACCAAAATTGCTCCAAATTCTCTGAAATTTGAGCTGAAGGTGTGTCATTTAGTACCATGCTCCTCCAAGGAAGCCTCAGCCAAAATATGAAGGGGATCAGGCCTTTTCCTCCGTTTTAGTGCCTTGGCCAACCGTCCTTTGAGCACCTTCATTCTTGCTTTACACACATGCATTCGAGCCCAATAGTGATTCTTCATGTGTCAGAGCATGTCTTTTTCCGTGTTTTCCTTGGCCAGCAACTTTTCCAAATGAATATTGACCCGGATGAGCATAGCCTCTCGCTCAATGGGTGTCAAATCACCGGGTCTCTTGCGAGCCAAGTTGCGGTCTTCATGGATCCTCCGCAACTCATCAAGAGAGTGTTCATCCTCTAATTGCTTGTTGCGCTACTCTAAATAAGTAATTATCTAATTTTCCATCTCCAATTTTTGCTGCAACAAGTCATTTTCAGCCCTTAGTTGCTGGATGATCTACTTTGACTCCAGGCTAGGAGAAATGGTATCAAGGTCAACAACATCTATGCCTGGAACACCTGATGGCCCCTCATCAATCTTGGGCTGCTTGCCTCTCTCTGGTACCTGTGCTGCTGTCGAAAGCGAGGCCCCTTCCACCTGATGTGGAGATAACACTCGCTGTGCTGATGAAGAATGCGAGACCCCTTCCACCTGATGTGGAGATAATACTCGCCATGCAGATGCAAATAAGACCCTGTGGCCTCTCTGATATGTAACATAAGGAGGAGTGCTGACATGCTCGGGCTCTGGAATATCAAATTGATGTGAAGGCCCTCCCTCATCACGAACAACCTCAGGAGGTGGCTGTGGCACTGTGAACAAGTCACGAGAAATGAAATCCTCCCATGGAATACCCTGTTGTGCCAACTGATGCATGACCACAATCTTGATCAGTGCATAATGATAGATGCTCTTGTGTTGCTGTGCTGGGCTCTTTCTTTGCACCAAGGGAACCATCCTCTTTATATTTCGGCACATGAAGAATGGAATGTTCATCATTCGTACCCATGTGAAATGCATCAACAAACGGATATGGTACGAATATAAACGTGAAAATCTGCCCTCGCAAGTGAAATAGCGAATGATGATCCTCATCAAAGGTGCATACTCGTCTCTTAAGAATCTGAAGGGAAAAACACCAATTAGGTGCCTCATATATACAGGTTTGATATATGGCTCATAATGAAATCTGTCCAACTGCTGGCGCTTGTTCCACTCTTCTCCAATATTGGGTATCCCTGTTTCTTGAGCAACAATCTCGGGTGACAATGTGAAGTCCACTCCTGGAGGATTCACATGCCCATTGTGCAAATGTAGGACAAACAAGCGGGCCAATTCCTTGTGGTGTTGAATTTGGGAGATTCTCTCACAATATTCATAGCATGATTGATATCGGAAACATGACACTGCAAGTGGACAAGCTTGTAGATAAGCCAAAGAGGTGGGCTCCTCCCTGACATGCTGACCACCTTTACCACCCCTGTGATGCCTCCTTGGCACCTCTACCTCTGGTGTTGTTTCACGGTCATCACTTTGCTCATAATCTGTTTCGGTTCTTGACATGGTTTTGGAGGCAAGTGACTGAAAAATAATGCTGACTGTGCACCCAATGAACTGCTGTTTTGACTTGTTTAAATGCTATTACCAAGGGGACAAACACACATGGGAAATGTTAGGGAAAAGGGAACATTGAGGGGATTAGGGAAAACAAATGTGAAAGGAAATTTTAGGAAAGGAACATGGAACATATAATCATAATTTGTGGGATTTTAATGGGAAGTAGGGTTTAGAAAATTTACATAGGGTTTTAGGAATTAGTAGGGTTTAGGGATTTTAATGATTTTTAATAGGGAAATTATATGATTTGCATGGAAAAATGTCAAGGGAAATGGTGAGGAAAATATGGGGAAAGAGGAATGGAAAATGGGTAACCTTGGGCAGCAAATTTCAATGAAACCCTAGCACATTTGCATTTTTAAAATTTGATACAGCAAGGTAGGGTTTTTACTTCATATTAGCATGGCATTTTTTGCATGTTCATTGCTCATTCATCTTAGCCAAACCAAAATCACCATGGATTAGAGGCCTACCTGAAAAGATTTTGAGAGAGAAGTAGTTTTGGTGGCTTGTTGGCGATTTCCTGAGCAAGAAACCCAATGCGTAGCGCTCCCAGCCCGATGCGTAGCGCGCCTCCAACGCGTAGCGCCTGAGTTATTTAGCACTGGAAAATGCGCACTGATGGGTAGCGCGCCCCCAACGCGTAACGCGCCTCCTCTGATGCGTAGCACGCCACTGTAATTGCCCAATTCGCCCAATGAAATTTGAAATCGACTTGACAAGTATTCTCTTGAAGTGTTGAGAGGCAAATGAGTTACCAATGAGGAGGGAGGGGCTTTTATAGGCTCAATTTTGAATTTAATTTGCCCAAAACCCACTTTATAATGTTTTTGAAATGACACTTTTTGAATTAATTGCTGCTGACTTCTGGGTTTCCTTTTTCAAAATAGATTGGTTGAAATGATGATTTCTCTTGAAAATTTTTGCAGGGATAGCTTCGGAGATGTCTTGGCAAAGGAGACCAAGGCTGCATGCCAACTTTCGGAGAATTTGAACTTTTTACAAATTTTTACAAAAATGAGATAATGACCTTTGTCTTCAAAAACAGGGGTTTTTGAAAAGAAGGTAAAAATTAGCTGTACGATGATAAGAGTTATAAAAATGATGCTTTATGATGGACATCCCTCTGGCCTGCTGGTCCTTTATGACATCTCAAGACAAAGCTTGACTCAACCCTAGACCTAAGACCTTGACATTGAAAATAGGGAAACGACCTTGTGAAGATTTTATTTACTCAGGAAAACATGATCCAGCAGTGCCAAACAAGAGGGGAATAAAGGCATAAGCTTCTCTACCAGGGTTATGGCATGCCTAACGGGATGCAACATGACCACACTGATGAGACACCTAATTATAAAATGCAAAGAGTTTTGATCTCTGGTGGAGGGCTACTAGACCGACTCTAACAGTGCCGTAGAAGCTAGTAAGGAAGCCTTGTGGCTTCGTCAGATCCTATCAGAGTTTGGCTTTGAGCAGCAGCATCCGACTACACTTTGGTGTGATAATCAAAGTTCCATTCAGCTATGCAAAGATCCAGTCCAACATCAGCGCAGCAAACACATTGAACTGCACATAAACTTCATCAGAAAGCTCATTCACGACCATGTTCTTGAAGTGCATTATTGTTCAACAGATGATCAAGTTGCAGACATCTTCACAAAGGCTCTCACAGAGGCGAAGTTCACTAAACTTCGATTTATGGTTGGAGTTCAGGAAGTTGTCACTAAGGGGGGATAGGCTCTAGTGCCTCCTTCCTTCTCCTATTGTGTCATATGTGTAAATCCTTCAATCATATCCCAAGTTGTTCTTAAGGGGGGATGTTAGGATATTCCAACACATAGGAAATAGTTAAGTACAACTTGGTCTAGTGTAGAGTTAGGTAAAGTGTGTTTCTTTACCGTTGTACATTTTGTAACTTACAATCCGACGGTCACGATATGTAGTGATCCGACGGTTCATTCTCTCCTCGGTATTACTGACACTTGATCCGTGGCTTGACACCCGATTGGTCCATGAATTCTATTTAAAGCGCATGGAGGGTCATTTGTAGGGTAATCCGTGCATGAGAGAAGCATATGTAAATTTTCATTCTTTTATTAATAAATTGCCTGAAGTGGCCGCGTTGGCTCAGGCCGTGGACTGTTTCCCTCTTTGAGGGTTTTAACCACGTCAAAAATACTGGTGTATTGATCTGCGATCTGGTTGTGAGCGATGTAGGAATTTACAGGGTAAGTTCCTCAGACAGAACACCAAAAGGACACCGCTCACAACCAGATCGCAGATCAATACACCAGTATTTTGACGTGGTTAAAACCCTCAAAGAGGGAAACAGTCCACGGCCTGAGCCAACGCGGCCACTTTAGGCAATTTATTAATAAAACAATGAAAATTTACATATGTTTCTCTCATGCACGAATTACCCTACAAATGACCCTCATGCGCTTTAAATAGAATTCATGGACCAATCGGGTGTCAAGCCACGGATCATGTGTCGGTAATACTGAGGAGAGAATGAACCGTCGGATCACTACATATCGTGACCGTCGGATTGTAAGTTACAAAATGTACAACGGTAAAGAAACACACTTTACCTAACTCTATACCTAACTCTACACTAGACCAAGTTGTACTTAACTATTTCCTATGTGTCAGAATATCCTAACATCCCCCTTTAAGAACAACTTGGGATAGGATTGAAGGATTTACAAATATGACACAATAGGAGAAGGAAGGAGGCACTAGAGCCTATCCCAAGTTGTTCTTAAGGGGGGATGTTAGGATATTCCGACACATAGGAAATAGTTAAGTACAACTTGGTCTAGTGTAGAGTTAGGTAAAGTGTGTTTCTTTACCGTTGTACATTTTGTAACTTACAATCCGACGGTCACGATATGTAGTGATCCGACGATTCATTCTCTCCTCGGTATTACCGACACTTGATCCGTGGCTTGACACCTGATTGGTCCATGAATTCTATTTAAAGCCAAGAGAAACATATGTAAATTTTCATTCTTTTATTAATAAATTGCCTGAAGTGGCCGCGTTGGCTCAGGCCGTGGACTGTTTCCCTCTTTGAGGGTTTTAACCACGTCAAAAATACTGGTGTATTGATATGCAATCTGGTTGTGAGCGGTGTCCTTTGGTGTTCTGTCTGAGGAACTTACCCTGTAAATTCCTACATTACCCTTATATTCAATTTTTTGAAATCCTCAACGTGCTTTGCCATTGAACCCTTTTGTTTGATATTTATCAATTGGCTAAAGAAGGTGTTACTCTTTGTATCCTCATAATGTGCTATCATTTCTTCCATGAAAATTGACCAAGTGACAAGTTCTCTATGAGAACACAGCCCTTTATACCATAAAAATTGATCCGGTTCTAAATATGAAGATGCAATACGTACCTTTTGTAACAGTTGCACCTCATGTATATCAAAATATCGCTCCAGCTGTAGTATCCAATTTATCGAATCCTTGCCATCAAACTTCCTCATATTGTCTTTTCTTTATTTTAGGAGCTCGATCTTGAAATGACTGTAACTCTGTAACTTCAAATCTCTATGTTCTGAAATTTCATTCTGTAGTAGCCCTATGAGTCCTCTTTCTAACCCTGAAAGTCTGATCAAGATTGGATTTTGTAAGGAAGCGTTATGTCAAATCTCCCACGATGACCCGATTATAGACTGGTTCAGTAGATTGAACTTGTACGAAGTGCCTCGTGTCATTGTTTCAATATTAGGACCTGAAACCAATATACGTAAAACTACATTCCATCCTCTTTTTGAAACTTCTTACGAAATTTCAATTTTATGCTCAGAGAGAAAGTTATGACGATTTTCCCAAGGTAACTTGTTTAGGATGTAATTTAGGAGCCTACAAAAACCCTAAATGTCTCAGATTATATCTCTGAAAATATAGCAAGACAAGAACTGAAATTTGGACCCGAGCTTCAAAAATATTTCGGTTCAAATGGGTTTTAATTTCCGAGTCTGAACCTTCATAGAACAAATATTATAGTGAAACATTCACGATGACCTATTTGAGATAAAATTCTGGAGCTTGCAAAAATCCTAACTTCCTAAGATCATATCTCCAAAAATATAGCGAGAAAAGATCTCAAATTTGGACGCACGGTTTAGACCGATTTCTTCTCAAATGGGTTTTTCTTTTAGCTTCTGAAAATTTGTATCGAAAAAGTTATAGCGAAAATTCCACGATGACCTATTTGGAGCAGTGAAACCCTAGAATCCATAGCTTTGATACCAAATGTTATGAAACCAACTCACAAAAAGATAGAAAAGATAGATGAACGCCTTAGAAATAAGCCTCTTCGAGGGGACAACCTCCTTTACATTACACAAATGAGCAATTCTTCGATGATACAAATGACAAGACCTGCTTTCTATATATAGGGTTCTAAGGGGTCATAATACAATCAGAGCCAACATAACAATAATAATCTAAGGGCACACTAATAACAATAGTGGTCTTGTATGGGGCACAATAATAACAATATGGGGAATACATGGGCACAACAATATAATAAGGAGGTTGTACTAATAACAATAAGGGGTTACACTAGTAGTATAGGGACCTAACATTGGCATAGGAGAGAAGATATTTTTTGGAGCAAGTGGTGACTTAATGTTCCCATAGTGGGGCTAGTGTGGCAACATTGTATTTGTATATTTTGGCACTTCCACTTAATATATGAAGCTTGATGACCCAACACATCTCCATGTATGTATCGTGAATTTCATAGGACTATTCTTTAGATGTTTGTGGTATATGTTTCATTCATATGTACCAAGGAAATTGAACTGTTTTGGTGGCTTTGGCTTTGGTATTTATCTTGTTGAAGGTTTTATGATTGTGGCTGGATTGTGAACTACTTTACAGAATAAATTGTGATCCTCTTATGCTCTTATGTGTCTCCTTTAGGATGGTACTATTACTTTTCTTCCATAGGCTCACTCTCTTTCTCCCTACCGTGAAAGTACCTTGTATACATCACAATTGTATGCCTCATAGTGTTAACTTGCTTGTTTCAAAGAAGTTTGTATAACCTCTTATGTTAATAATGGCTTCCAAGGTGTTAGAGTCGGTCTGGTCATCCCTCCATCAGAGATCATTTCTCTTATTGCATTTCATTTTTAGGTGTCTCATTCAGCTCGATCATCTGCATTCCGCTAGGGGCATGCCATAATCTAACGGATGGGTCTTGTCATACATTACCCCTCACGCCTTATCCATGCTGGCTCAGGTCTAGCCGTCAAAATCAAGTTTTAAAATCACTTACAGTCCTGTTTTAGTCTATTGATCAGCAAAGGTCATTTCAGTCATTAGGTCTAGGGTTAGTCAATTTGGTCTTCAACAATGTTTAATAATGTCAACTAATGAGGGAGGTCCTTAATAGGTTTTCATTTCTGATATTTTCATCATCATAAGCTCGACTTTGACTTTTCTTCAAAACTCTGTTTTGAAGAAAATTCGTCATTTCTCTTTGTAATAAATTGTCTTGTAATTTTCAAAAAGTTTTTCAGTTGTTGAAATCTATAGGCACAACCCTGGTCTTCCTTTGTCAAGACATGCCACTATCCCTGCAAAAAATTGACAAAAGACTCATCACTTAAGCCAAAAAATCAAAAGGGAAACAAAAAGATAGAGTTTTATTAATTGTGGAAAAATTGCCAAGTCAAAACATTATAAAGTGGGTTTGGGAGGAACAAAAATCAAATCCATCACTATAAGATGTCTCATGGTTTTAAAACATTCATTTGCTTGCCAAGAACAAAGAGGAGGCATCTCAAAGTGCGTTTTGGTTGAAAGAGTGAGAAATTGGACAAAAATCGCTGCAACTTGCCGGCGCGGCGCATAGAGCAGGTGGCGCGGCACACTGGGGAGGCGCAGTGCATTAGGTACGATTAGCCCGTGTAAATTAACACGGGCGTGGTGCACTGGGACGATGTGGTGCGTTGGGCAAGCTGCACGGCGCACTCAGCTGTCTGGCCCGAAAAATGCCATAACGGCCTCCAAATGCCAAAATCGTGCCAATTTCCTTTGTTTCAAGTAGGTGGAGCTCCATTTCTCTTGTGCATTAAAGTTTGGTAGTTATGCTATGATGGTTGATGTGTTGAGATTCCAAACAAACGATCAAACCCTATCATTTTGAATTCCTCAAATATAAGTTGTTGCCTAGGGTTTCAAAAATTGTTGGCCACCAAGCTTTTTCTTTTTCCATCATTTATTTTCTCCTTGATTCCATTTGTTCCTTGACTTCATTGTTCCCTATCCCCTAAAATTACTAAACCCCTATCCTAAATTCCCTTTCCCAAACTTTTAAATGTGAAACCCTAAACCCTATTCCCACACATAAATCCTAAACCCTCTCCCATATTTCCCTAACAAATCTGTCCCGATAGTCCCTAATCCCTTAATATTATTTCCCCTTCCTAACAGTCCCTGTTTCATTTGTTTTCCCCTTGGTGGCAGAAATTAAACTCATCACAAAAGAGCAGTCCAGCACAGTTTATATACAACAACATCTTTTTCTTCAAGGTATTTTGTACAGCAGTCATGGCATTTGAGCATTCATCTGATTATGAAATGGAAACCCAAAGTGACTCACCCATGGAGGAACATGCACCCCAGAGGCCTCATAGAGGAGGTAGACATATCAGAGAAGAACCAGTCACCCTCACTGAATTACAGGCCTTCCCTCTTGCCATGTTTTGTTTCCAGCATCAGTCATGCTATGAGTTTTGTGAAAAGGTGGCTAATGTTCAATTTCATCATGAGTTGGCTCGTCTATTTGTGCTGCATTTACATGGAGATCAGGCTACCTTAGCCGGTGTCACCTTCACACTTACACCAAAATCTGTCTCACTAGCAACCGGCATACCAAACATTAGGGAACCATGGACCAAGAGGAAGAAGATTGACCGGCAACATTATGAGCCATACATTAAAACCGGTTTCTTGAGGCAGCTCAAGAGAGTGTTTCCATTCCGATATCTGAAAGATGAATATGCTCCACTAATGAAATTGATCATGAAATATTTCAGCTGTGAGGGACGGTTCTCTCGTCTATATGCTTATCACATCAGGTTTCTCATGCATTTGAATAGGGTACGGATGATGAAAATTCTGTATTCATTTGTCAAAACATAGAGAGGATGACCACCCTTGTGTAGCACAAAACCCCTCAACAGTAACTTAACAGTGTCTATCATTTTGCTCTTATCAAGATTTTGGTGGTTCATCAGCTTGGATTGCAGGGCATCACTTGGGATGATTTCATCTCTCGTGACTTCTTCAGAGCTTCACAGGAATTATCAGAGGTTAAGCATGAGACAGGAGGACCTTCTCATCAGTATGAGCGCCATGAGACTACTAGTGTGCCGGTATTCATCACATATCAGAGGGGCACTAGACATTTGTTTGCAGCAGCAAAGCGAGTGTTATCTCCACCCAGTGTGGAAGGGGCCTCGCTTCTGACATCAGCACCGCAGGTACAGGACAAAGGCAAGAGGCCAATGTAGGATGAGGGGCCTTCAGGTGAACGAGAGATCGATTTCATTCTCATTCATGATGATGATACAAATACGGGCCCACAAAGTGCACATCGTAGAGAGATCATTCAGGAGTAGCAAACAGAGGTCAAAGCCTTATCCCTTGACTTGGAGAGGGCTAAGTGGACTATGAAATACTTGGAGCAGAGGAACAAATAGCTTGAAGATCAGCAAGCAATCATGGAGTTACAAAACATCCGCGAGAATCGCCAAGCTGCACAAAGGAGAAGGGTTGAGCTCACTTCATTAGAGCAAGAGATTAATGATGATCGAGAGTCTTGGCTCGAAAGAGTCAACATCCACTTAGAGGGACTGCTGGACAAGGCTGATAAAGACAAAGCATTGCTAAGACACATGGCTTTCCACTACATGGCACGGAACAAGGTCTGCAAGGCACGAATCAGGAATCTAAAGGCAAAATTAAATAAGGCAATAAGGAATCAAAAGAGGCAAAGGGAGCTTGATCGTCTTCAGATATTGGCTGAAGCCTCTTTAGCCTAGCATGACACTTGATGGAGAAGCTCCAACCCAAATTTCAAGAAATTTGGGGCATTTTTGGCATTTTGACAAATTTTGGTACTAAAAACAGGCTTTTTCTCCCTATGCGTCGTGCCACGTGGCACGCGCTTTTGCTAGGGAGCTCCAAATTGCAAAAATTCTATATTTCTGGATTTTTCATGCAAAATCATGGTTTTTGGTGCATGGCCAAGAAATTTGGGCAAGTTTTGAGTCCTCACGAGGTCAAAAACACTCAAAAAATGACCTCACTGCCCCTATTTTGACACACAGGAAGCAGTCTTGGGAGATTGAAGTTTTGGAGGGGAAAATGACATCCAAATTTAGAAATTCCACTTGGGTTGGAAAGTAGACAGGTAGGTATTTCCAACAAGCACACTTGGGCTTAATTTGGACTTCAGGAGGTGCCTCAAAATCATCTCCAAAGTGGCACGATGCATTGAGAATCAGGCGCGGCGCATAGAGGATTTTTGCCCATTTTTCACTGTTCAGCTCAGAAATTCGCCCAGATTTGACTAGTTTTGCTTCTTGAAGTTACTTTTCACCTTTCATGATGTAATGTGATAACCATGATGTAATATTGGCACATTTTTACTTTTTCTAGAGGATTCATTCACTAAAAGGTGAAAATTGAATGAATGAATCAGTTTCCTAGCATATAGGGGTAAGTTGTTTGACTACCTAGATTTCAGTTCCTTGTTTAGAATTAGTTCAAATAACTCCTAGAATGATGAGCTCAACCCCTAGAGGTAAGGGAATAGGTTTGGACTGTCTATATTATGTAATTTCTAAGTCATTTTCAGGGCTGGACACTTGGGATTGCTTAGCACTTCATTGTACATTTAATTTCTGCAATTTTGGCAAAGAAAAGACCAGTGTTTTGCAGCACTTGTTGGGATCCATGTGGCTTTGTGTTTTGATGGTGTGTTTCTCTATGTATTTTTAAGTTCATTGATTTTATTGGGTATCATTTTCCCTTCTTTTGTCTTCTGCAATTAAACAAATGAGTAATTAAGGTAGAATTCATGGACTGCTATTCTCTGCCTGGATATTTTGTTTAATCCGTCATGTTTTCATCTGTTTGAGGAGGACTCTTGAGACCCTCTTTCCCTCCTTGGCTCCTCACTGGTCTGATCCACCCATTCATTTAATTCAAAGCATCAAATTGATTGCCTTCCTTGCCCCAATCAGAACTCTGCAAAAATCTGGCCTCATCCCCGGACCCAAAATTTGCCTCTCCCTTTTTTCCAACAAAACCCCAAAAACTCAAAACAAATCCTTGTACTTCATACCTAGCCTAATATCAGTTGTTAAATTAGTTGTCTCAAGCCCCATTGATTATCTTTCACTGAGATTGACCCAGAGAGAGCCCTCTCCTGTCCTTGTAGGGCTAGCTACGAGGCTGAGCGTGGTTTGATGTGGACCTAGAACCTTGTCTTTTCAGCCTGAGGCAAATCTAGCTCTAACATAGTGGTGACCATACTGGGGAGAAAATGGTTTGCTTGTTGATATCATTTGTGTTATAAGCTACATATGGAGCCTGAAGTTATGCCAGGTAGCCTTCGAAACGCTTTTGCTTTGCATTAGCGCAAGTAGATAAACGTTGCTTCAGTCAATCTCCAGTCTAGCTTGTAATCGTGACACTTGACCTGTAAATCACCCCAGTACATTTGAGAATTCTAAGCTTTTGGATGATAAGTTTAGAATTTGAAAGGCTGAACAAGTTGTTTATGTCCCTTTGATTTCTTGAAAATAACACGCTGGCTTCAAAGAGATATACCAGAGCTAATCCAGATCCAAACCCTCCCCCTATTTATGAAAATCCCAATTTGATTCCAAGACTCCTTCATCAAGAGAGCTCTATGACTCCCGTGTTTAAATCTCGTTCATGTCCTGCAATTTTTAAGTATCTTGAAGAGCTTGATTTTGATGAAAATTTTGAATTGTCATTGTTTGAAACCAAATCTGAAAGTGCTCTTGGTTCTATAGTTCCAAATCCTGACTTTGTTGTAGCTCTTGAAGTTGAAAGAAACAACAAATCAATTGAGAATTTTATCTTGAAGCACCTCCAGAGTGAAATTCATGCTTCAAATATCGCTGATTTCCTAGAGGCTGCATCTGCATCCCTTGGATCTTCCGTAATAACATCCACTTCAAAAATTCCTACCGAACCTCCCTTCATTCCAACCCTTCCCCCGCAGCCTACTATTTTTGATCAAAAGTCTGTTGTAAATTCACCTCCATCTACTCCTTCTACATCCAAAATTGCTTCACCTCCGCATACACCTCCTCATACACCTCACACATCAGCTGCACCTTCTCCCCCAACATCTCCAAGGCCAATTGCAAATCCACCAAGAGCAATGGCTGCTCGGTTTGCACCTCCCGCGCTGCCTCAAGTTTTGGGTATCATGCCTGCAGATTATCAAAGTAAAATTCCCTTGTTTGATGGCACTCCTCAAAGTACCACGGCTCAGCAACATGTGGACAAAATGACGGATTTCTTCAAGCTTCATGAGATTGATGCAGAAAACGTGACCATGAGATTATTCGTGTAGACTTTTGTAGGTGAGGTGAGAAAATGGTTCAGAGCTTTGACAGCTAGAAGTATTCCCACATTGGAAGAGCTTCAAAGACAGTACTTGGATCACTGGGAAGTCAAGAAAGATCCTCTTCAGATCACTTTTGAATATACCAAGATCAAGCAGAATGCTGGTGAGTCTGTGCAAGACTATTGTATTAGATTTAATGCAGTTTATAATGAAATTCCTGATGATTTAAGGCCAACTAGAAAGTCAGCTTTGCTAAAGTTCCCAGATGGTTTTGATTCGTACATGGCTTATTAATTAGAGAGAGAGATCCAGCTACCTTAGAAGAAATGCAGAAAATTGCCGTTAGTGTTGAGACAAATTTGAATGACAAGAGAGCTAGATTGAAAATCGAGAAGAGAGTTTCAATAAAGGAAGAAGCTTCTACCTCAGATCAGGTGCTCCGCAAGGTAGAAAAGATGATTGAAAGGTTAGCACTTGATAAGCCTGAACTGCAGATCCGGAATCCTAATTTCCATGGACAGCAGCAACCTCAATTCAGGATCAAACAACGTGAGTAGCGAGCACAAGAATCGGCATCACAACAGCAGCAAGTAAAGACACCTCTTCAGCAGAATTTTTTTGGTCTCGAATCTGATGATGAAGACCATGTAATAGGGGAAGAAAATCACTTCTTTACTCCTGATGATATGCCCACCTTTATCACTGAAGATGATGAGTATGCAGAAAGTTCAGTTATACACCAGGATGCAGATTTTATCTTGGCGAATGACACAGCTCTTGAAGAGGAGTCGGATGAGTATCAGAGAGGTTATATGCATGCCTTTTCCACCCAACAACATCAGTATTCATTAAGAAACAGAAATATCCCCATCAATCCAATCCAGAAGAGAAAGGAAGGTCCAACATCTAAGAATGAGCCACCTGTTGTACCAAACAAAGGGAAAGAAGTTGTTGATCCTACTCCTAGCAAATCTCCACCAGCAAATGAAAGAGTTAATCAGCCAATTGTATCAAAATATAAAGTTGAGAAGAAAGAGGTTCCAGCCAAAGAGGTAGAAAATACTTCTGCTTTTAGTTTAGAAAATGAAATTTCTAAATTAAAGGTATCCATTCCCTTGACTGAGCTGATGAGGAACAACATTTATAGAGGTCAGGTTTCCAAAATTTTGAACTTTGATCCAATGTCTGATATGGTGAGTGTGGAAGATGATCAACCTAAGCTGATTTTTGGACCAACATTGAATGGTGAGTCTCCAGACAGTGATGTGCCTCCTTTTTATATAAGTTTGAGAGTGCATGAGTTTGTGTTGCATAATGCTATCTTTGATTCCGGCGCCTCCCACAATCTTATGCCGAAGGCTATCATGGAGAAGTTGGGTTTGGAAATTACCAGGAAATACCATGATCTTTATTCATTTGATTCTAGCAGGGTGAGATGTATTGGGCTCATTAAAGACTTGGTGGTTAGTTTGGATCAGATTCCGGCCAAAAATGTTTTGATGGACGTGGTGGTGGCGGATATACCTCCTAGATTTGGAATGCTTCTTTCCAGATCTTGGGGAGCAAATATTAAAGGAACTATGCAGCTTGATTTCTCCTATGCAACGATTCTTGTGTTTGGCCAAATGAGAAAACTTTATTAGGAGCAGAAAATGAAATACATGATTACAAGCAAGGAGAAGCCAATTAGTCATTTGATTAATTATGTACATACAGATTTAGAGTCTTTTGTTTTTTATTCAGATAGTTTCAATGAGATTGATAGTCAGTTAGTTGTAGCAGATGATATTCCAGAAATAGCAGAGAATTTCAGAGAAGTTTTGAAGAAAGAAAGTCAAGAATAGGACAATACCATTCAGTAATCAGAAAAGGATAATGGACAGCAAGCAGAAAAAATACAGCAAACAGAGTTTCAACACTTAGAAGAAGAGGAAGATGGCCTGTGGACCATGGATTTTGATGGAGCAGTGGGAAATGATGGTGTTGGAATTGGGATTTGGGTACGCAGTCCTTTTTCTGCTCCGAACAAAGTGCCTAGTAATGTGCAGGTATGTTCTTACAAGCTTGCTTTTGATTGCTCAAACAATGAGGCTGAGTATGAGGCTTTGATTGCTGGCCTAAAAATCCTAAGAAAGCTGAATGCTAAAAGGATTGTTGTATATGGCGACTCTGAATTGGTGATTAAGCAAGTTAAAGGCGAATATCAAGCAAAGCATCCTCGGATGCGGGCATACCAGAATGCTATTCTAGACATCTTGAAGTTGTTTTCTGATTATACCTTGACGTGTGTGCCTCGTATTCAAAATAGTATTGCTGATGCACTTGCTAAGGCAACGAGTAATTTGAAGATTCCTATGAATTCAAGTAATAAATTTGAAATCCATGTGAAACATCGTCCGACTGTCCCAGAAAATCAAAGATATTGGCAAGTTTTTCAAGATGATGAGGAGATTGATGATTTTCTGCAAAACAAAGGTAAGTTCAAAGATACCTCAATTGATGTAGAACATGATGATGGTAAATATGATGTGCAGATCAATCAAATGGAAGTGTTGCAGCTCAAGGATAATGTGATTCCTAAAGGCTTGATACCTTTAGAAGAACTCTTTGATCATGATGACGTAGCCCGCAAACCAACATTGCAGCCAACAGAGAAGGGAGTTGAAGAGGTGAATATCCGAAAAACTGAACATCCGAAGATGGTAAAGCTGTCCAAAACATTGCCACAAAAGGTAAAGGCAAAATATATCAGTTTGTTGCCATCTTTTGCCAATGTGTTTGCTTGGGACTATTCCGAATTGAAGACATATGATACCAATATAATTCATCACACAATTCACATTAAGCCTATTCAGAAACCTTTCAGACAAAAGTTAAGAAGGCTTAATCCAAAATTGTTGCCATCAATTAAAAAGGAGGTAAACAGGTTGTACAAATCAGTAATCATTGTTCCCATTTGATTTTCTGATTGGATCTCTAATTTGGTGCCCATGTGAAAGAAGACAGGTGAGATTCGTTTGTGCATTTATTTTAGGAATCTCAACAAAGTTTCATTGAAGGATAATTATCCGCTGCCAAAAATGGATCACATACTTCAGCGAGTAGTTGGAGCATCTCGTATGTCACTACTCGATGGTTATTCCTGATATAACCAAATTAGTCCATGAAGATGACCGAGACAAGACAACATTCACCACTCCATGGGGGACTTTTCATTACACTAAAATGCCTTTCGGTTTGAAGAACACAGGTGCCAGATTTTAGCGGGTGATGGATATGACTTTCGCAAATGAGAAGGATGTCTTCTTGGTTGTGTACCTTGATGATCTGACAGTGTTTTCTAATTCATATGAAGAACACATATATCATTTGAAAACTGTTTTTCAAAAGTGCAGAAAATACAGTGTGTCGTTGAATCCAAAGAAGAGCTTGTTCGCCATGGATGAGGGCAAACTTCTTGGACACATCATATCAAAAGATGGCATTCATATTGATCCAGCACGTGTAGAGGCGATTCAACAAATTGATCTTCCCCGGAACAAGAAGGAGATTCAGTCTTTTAATGGTAAGATGAATTTTTTACGCCGCTTTGTACCTAACCTTGCTGAACATCTAAGAGAGATTACAAACATGCTTAAGAAGGACAGCCAAGTGAAATGGACTGAAGAGGCTATAAAATCTTTCAATCTAGTAAAATTGGCTCTTTCTTCAGCCCCGGTTCTAATCAGCCCGGATTATACTCAGGATTTTATATTTTTTTCATTTGCTTCAGAGCATACTATGGCAGCTGTATTAATGCAGAAAAAAGATGAGCATGAAAGACCCATTGCTTTCTTCAGCCGGACTATAAGAGATGCTGCTTTGAAATACAACATTATTGAGAAGCAAGCCCTTGCACTTGTAAAAGCATTGAAAGACTTCCGCGTATATATTCTGCATTCCCATATTTTAGCTTATGTTCCTAATGCTGCTGTCAAAGATATTTTGGTCCAAACAGATCCAGAAGGTAGACGAGGCAAGTGGATTGCAGCTTTGTTGGAGTATGATGTGGAGATAAGACCCACAAATCTTGTCAAAGGACAAGGGTTGGCAAAGTTAATGCCTGAATCAAATCTGCACGTCTTGGACATAAATCTGATTACTGCTATGTCCGATGAAAATGAGCAAGGTCCATCAATTTAGGTAGCTAAAATCTTTGTTCTTTCTCCATGGTATTCAGATATTATATATGTGCTTCAAAATTTGTCCGCGCCACCTGGTATGGCTAGACACAAAGCTAGAACTCTTAAGTTAAAGGCTGCTAAGTTTTGTATTTTGAATTCTGCACTTTATTGGAAAGATCTCGGTGGCCTTTTGTTGAATTTTTTGGTGGAAGAAGAAGTGAAGCAGGTCATGGAAGATTTCCATAAAGGAGATTGTGGCGGTCACCTTTTTTGGAAAACAACGGCAAATAAAATTCTGAGAGCCAGATAGTATTGGTCGACATTGTTTGCTGATGTGTTCAAGACTGTCAAGAGCTGTCATAACTGTCAGATTTTTGAAGGAAAGCAGAAATTACAACCTTTGCTACTTAAGCCCATTAAGGTGAGTGCCCCTTTTCAGCAGTGGGGGTTGGATTTCATTGGTGAAATTCATCCTGCTTCTTTAGGTCAGCATAGATGGATCCTCACGGCGACAGATTATTTCACGAAGTGGATTGAAGCAATTCCCACTAGGCAAGCTACGGATGCGGTAATAATTTCATTCCTTGAGAATAATATTTTGTCTCGTTTTGGTTGCCCGAATAAGTTAATCACTGATAACGCAGCAGCTTTCAAGTCAAAAAGGATGGTTGAGTTTTGTAATAAATATCACATTACTTTGGGGCACTCAACCGCCTATCATCCACAAGGCAATGGATTAGCGAAGTCTTCCAACAAATATTTGGTTAATATCATTAAGAAGATGCTGGAAATAAATAAGAAAAGTTGGCATAAGAAGTTGGTCCATGCACTTTGGGCAGATCGAGTGAGTCCGAAGAAATCCATTGGTATGTCCCCTTTTGAGCTAGTTTATGGAGTTGATACAGAATTTCCTACCTCTCTTGCAGCTCCGGTAGTCAAACCTCTTCAGGAGGCTGGTAGTGATGATGATCCAATGCAGAGAAAACTAAATCAAATGATCCATTTGCAGCAGACACGAGAAGATTTTTTTCAAAACACGTTCAAGTTGCAGGAGAGAATTAAAAAGATTGTTAAATTGGAAACTAGGGCCAAACTTCATGTGGGTTGGCTTATTTATGGTAGCTGATATTTTTATTGGATCCCTCTCATCGAGAGGTATAGGATTGATCCAAAGATCATCTGATTCCGATAAGTATTTATGGAGATATGAATTTATTTTGTTTATGTAATTATTATCAAGCCGACCAGCTCTTATGTAGGCTCTAGAAGCCCAACCGACGTGTCTATTCATCATCCTCGTTGTGGTATAAATAGATGAGGATTTGATATCATTTACACACTTATTCTTAACGTGATCTCCTCTCCACATCTTGGGTTTTTTGAAAAGGAGAGTCACAAAAGGAATACGCTGGCCTAGTTTGATTATGCCCTAATCTGCTAACCTCAGCCGCAGTCAAAGGTGGAAGATGAGCCACAGATGGTGCCCTTATCTATGCTGGTCATGGAGACATACATACGTTTTTCATAGAGACTGATATACACAGGCAATGGAAATTATATACGCTAGGCATGAGAGTCATATATACGCACAGCTCTGTATATATGCACAGCTCTCTATATTCGTTGGCAATATACGCACAGCTCTCTATATTCATTGGCAATATACGCACAACTCTCTATATTCGTTGGCAATATACGCACAGCTCTCTATATCCGTTGGCAATGGAAAATATATACGCACAGCTCTCTATACGCTGTAAAAGGTAACGAAGCTGCAGTCGCAGTGATGCTCTAGCCGCAATAGCCGCAAACACTTAGCCTCAAATAGCCACAATATATCCACAAGGATAGAAGAGTCGAAATCCAGGTATGTGGACCCACAGTCAAGACATGTACGCAGTCATGAAGACTCAGTTTCAATATTCTACCAGTCTCGGTGATCTCCATCATCACTGAAGCAATTACAATCTCGGCATATCTGAAACGCAGTATCCCGGATGGACAAAGAAGACTGTGTATATATATTGCATAAAGAACAAGGGTTACATCTCGGCTCTATATTCAGATCTGTCTAGACATATCACAACGAATATATGTGATACTCAGTATACCTATGATTAAAGGAAATATCTGCGGATGTATAAATCTAGGAATATATATGAACAACATCTCGTCAACCTGCAAGTGTTTTCATCAAACAGATGAAGCTGAAGGATCTGTCCTATGATCAAGGATCTCAGCATACAATTTATATTAACCTGCATACCTCAGTGTGAACTGTAATTTGATATCTCTCGATGGGTATTCGAAATAAAGTTCCACGGTTGCAATTATAGTTTAGACACACATGGAGATCTAACCTTTAGGTAGACTTCATGGATATGATAAAGAAGCAACAGTGAGGGTCTCCATGATGATGTAATAATTATGCATCAATGAGGACAACCTCAATCTCAGCGCTGGAAGTCTGGGCATAATTACATTCATAGCAAGGTCAAGGTCTCAATGAAGCAGTGATGAATGATGATGAAAAATATGACACTCTGGGCGAAGTAATCATGGGCAACATGATGAAGATCATGGGCAGCACAGTGATGTATGAGAGCATGAGCAACATGATGATCATGGGCAGCATGATGGTGCTACATAGTAAGGTGCAGCAAATGGACGAGATGCAGCACGATGATAGGTGAAGGAGTCACCTTGAGAATCAGTTGAAGCAGAATGTCTTCAACTGATCTCATCATACGAAATGATCTATGCTAGATCTAGATAAGTCAAAGTATTGACTTCTGTTGTAAATGTACTCTCTCTCTCTCTCCTTCTCTGCTGAACTTTGAAGATAAAAGAAGATTTGACCAAAGGGTTTCCCCACACATTGTGGGGTTTGTCCCTGGCTCGCGCCATATCTTGTGTCCTCTTGTCTTGGCTTGTCTTCTGCGTTTTATATTTATCTTCTATCTGCAGTTTATCATAATGCTGATGTGATTGCTAATTGTGAAAATTTAAATAAATTGCTCTAGCATAGAACATACCAAATCTTAACATGGTATCAGAGCTGAGGTGAAGACAATGCTCAAGCAAGAGTGAAAGAGCAATCACCAAAGACAGTTGGGACAAGACAGAAGGATCAATGGGTTCCTCATAATTCACCTAGGGTGAAGTCAAAGCAGAGAATGTTAATAGAATGGTGCAACGGAAGATTCTGATGGTACATCTTAAGATCACTTCATTGGGAAGTTCGGATCTAAGGGTGGAAGGAAAGGCAGATGCCTTGTTGAAATAAGTTCGGTCGTTATGTGAAGGAGTGTCCGAATGGCAGAGACACATCTCTTGATGAAGATAACAATCATTCTTGGGATATCTTCAATGATCAAAAGAATGACTGGTAATGCAGGTCATCAAGGAAACGGTCGACTCTTCCACGAAAGCAAGGAACCCCAAAATCTCTTTTATGTACCTGATCGAACTTGATGTCCATCTCGGAAATGGAAGTCAAAGGTTACAGGGTGGCACTTATCGATGGAAAGGTACGTGTTTGAAAATAGATCTTTTAAATATGTTTTTGAGTCAGGGTTGTATCAAGTTGCAGGAAGTCCATTGGGGACCATGTCCATTGACTCAGCTCCGGAGGTCTGTGAGTCAGATGGTGACTAGGATGCCTAAATTCAAAAGGAAGCATGAAGGTACATGTCTGAAATGTACCAAAGGAAAATATTATAAAGGGACCATTCCCCTCATGCAGCAGGTTCACAGGTTTGGAACAACCCGAGGAGTTTGAGAATCATGATCAAGGAATCTCATGTATATAGGTGGAAGAAAGTCCTCTATGGCTTGAAGAAAAACACCTCGGGCATAATATGAAAGGATCAATAGCTGTCTAATGCAACTGAGATTCACTAGGAGTGAAACCGATCCAAACCATTACTCGAAGGTTGTGGATGATAAACCTCTCGTACCGGCACCTATGTCTGACAGGTGCAGACCCTCTCATTTATAGGAGATAGAGGGAGTTGGATTCTGAATGTGGGGAGATAAGCTGCAAGCTTGTGACTGCCTCGAGGATCTTAACTTTCAGAAGTTATATGGTAATGATGTCGGACCAGATTTGGGAAATGCCTCTGAGTTTCATAAACTCATTCGCGTTGATGTTCTTGGAGAACCTCCGTCTGGACATCTGTGTTGTAGTTAGCATGGTGAGCTCATATTTGGTTTAGCCTCACTAGATTGGTGCCAAGAATCTTCTAAGATATCTTTAGGGCACAATCTCTCATGAATTGAGATACACTACCGTAAATATGAAACCACATGATTATTCGAATGATGAGTGGGCAGGCAGTATGGAGGATCACTAGAGCACTTCTCAGTGCTATTTCTCTTTGGAATCTGCCTCGATATCCTGGATGAGCAGGAAGCATAAGTCGGTGACTCTGAGCACCACCAAGGCAGAATACATTGCTGATAGTATGGCCTTCTGTGAGGCAGTCTGGTTGATAAAGCTCTTCAGTGAGCTGTTTGTACACATGATGAATACCATTGTGATTCTCTGTGACAACCAGAGATGGGATTCGATTATTGAGGAATCTCGTATATGACAATTGCTCCAGCAGATAGAAATCAAATACTGCCTGATCTGGGATATGTTAAGTTTATGATTAAGGAGGCTCCATCGCACTGAGATGATGTATAGAACAGAGCCCTGAGGAAAGATCAAATTTGTGATTTTCCCGAACGACTTGGAGTTGTCGAAAGACCTTTGTAAAAGGGTCCTGCATGTTGCATACATTGAGCTCTGGGAGCTTTGGGGGGCTTGCAGTTCTATTGGAGCAACATACAACCACAGGGTGACTCACCCTCCCCTGGTGGTGTGCATTGGAACAAGATGATTCGCTCTCTTGTGGGACAAGATGATTCACTCTCTTGTGTAGCAGGATGATTAGTTCTCCTGTGAGGCCTGGATTGATGTGTTCTCCATGGCGATTGTAGCAGGATTGATGTGTTCTCCTGTGAGGCCTGGATTGATGTGTTCTCCATGGCAGCCTGGATTGATGTGTTCTCCATGGCGATTGTAGCAGGATTGATGTGTTCTCCTGTGAGGACAGGATTGATTAAGTTCTCCTGTCGAGGCATCCTACCCATGCAGTCTGGGACTCATGGGAAGTACCTCTCATCTGATCAATGAGCAGGGAAATGAAGTTAGGGACCATAGTAGTACCGATGGACGCATCATTGTATCTACCGTACTCCCTACGCTAGGATGTCCTCCATTGATCTGGGATCAATGATACTGGTCTGGGACCAGTGGTAGGAGTTGTACATACTATGAAGTTGACTTCTGGTCGGCTGAGACTGGTCTGGGACCAGTGGTACATACTCTGAGACTGACTTCGTGTCAGTGCAGGACTGGTCTGGGACCAGTGAGAGTCGTACATACTATGATGCTGACTTTGGGTCAATTGAGACTGGTCTGGGACCAATGGTATGCACTCTGATTCTGACTTTGGGTCAGTGGAGAATGGTATGAGACATTCTCGATAAATTCTTCTTCTTCATAGTTCAGCAGAGCTGAGCAGAGCAGAGCTAACAGAGCCAGCAGCGCTGAGCAGAGCAGAGCTAGTAGAGCCAACAGAGCAGAGCGAGCAGAGCTGAGCAGAGTAGAGCTGAGTAAAGCCAACAGAGCTGAGCAGAGTAGAGCAGAGCCAGCAGAGCTGAGTAGAGTTGGGCAGAATAGTGCAAGGCACTGATGGCAGAGATAGTATAGTCGGACTTATGGATCAATGGATGAAGTTCTCCCTAGTTGAGAGGGAGTGTTAAATTGGAAACTAGGGCCAAAATCCATGTGGGTCGGCTTATCTATGGTAGCTGATATTTTTATTGGATCCCTCTCGTCGAGAGGTATAGGATTGATCCAAAGATCATCCGATTCCGATAAGTATTTATGGAGATATGAATTTATTTTGTTTATGTAATTATTATCAAGCCGACCAGCTCTTATGTAGGCTCTAGAAGCCCAACCGACGTGTCTATTCATCATCCTCGTTGTGGTATAAATAGATGAGGATTTGATATCATTTACACACTTATTCTTAATGTGATCTCCTCTCCACGTCTTGGGTTTTTGGAAAAGGAGAGTCACAAAAGGAATACGCTGGCCTAGTTTGATGATGCCCTAATCTGCTAACCTCAGTCGCAGTCAAAGGTGGAAGATGAGCCACAGATGATGCCCTTATCTACGCTGGTCATGGAGACATACATACATTGTTCATAGAGACTGATATACACAGGCAATGGAAATTATATATGCTGAGCATGAGAGTCATATATACGCACAGCTCTCTATATTCGTTGGCAATGGAAACTATATACACTGGGCATGAGAGTCATATATACGCACAACTCTCTATATTTGTTGGAAATATACGCACAACTCTCTATATTCGTTGGAAATATATGCACAGCTCTCTATATCCGTTGGCAATATACACACAGCTTTCTATATCCGTTGGCAATGGAAAATATATACGCACAGCTCTCTATACGCTGTAAAAGGTAACGAAGCTGCAGTCGCAGTGATGCTCTAGCCGCAATAGTTGCAGACACTTAGCCGCAGAGAGCCACGATATATCCACAAGGATAGAAGAGCCGCAGTCCAGGTATGTGGAACCGCAGTCAAGACATGTACGCAGTCATGAAGACTCAGTTTCAATATTCTACCAATATCGGTGATCTCCATCATCACTGAAGCAATTACAATCTCGGCATATCTAAAACGCAGTATCCCGGATGGGCAAAGAAGACTGTGTATATATATTGCATAAAGAACAAGGGTTACATCTCGGCTCTATATTCAGATCTGTCTAGACATATCACAACGAATATATGTGATACTCAGTATACCTGTGATTAAAGGAAATATCTGCGGATGTATAAATCTAGGAATATATAGGAACAGCATCTTGTCAACCTGCAAGTGTTTTCATCAAACAGATGAAGCTGAAGGATCTGTCCTATGATCAAGGATCTCAGCATACAATTTATATTAACCTGCATACCTCAGTGTGAACTGTAATTTGATATCTCTCGATGGGTATTCGAAATAAAGTTCCACGGTTGCAATTATAGTTTAGACACACATGGAGATCTAACCTTCAGGTAGACTTCATGGATATGATAAAGAAGCAACAGTGAGGGTCTCCATGATGATGTAATAATGATGCATCAATGAGGACAACCTCAATCTCAGCGCTGGAAGTCTGGGCATAATTACATTCATAGCAAGGTCAAGGTCTCAATGAAGCAGTGATGAATGATGATGAAAAATGTGACACTGTGGGCGAAGTAATCATGGGCAGCATGATGTATGGGCAACATGATGAAGATCATGGGCAGCACAGTGATGTATGAGAGCTCGAGCAACATGATGATCATAGGCAGCATGATGGTGCTACATAGTAAGGTGCAGCAAATGGATGAGATGCAACACGATGATAGGTGAAGGAGTCACCTTGAGAATCAGTTGAAGCAGGATGTCTTCAACTGATCTCATCATACGAAATGATCTATGCTAGATCTAGATAAGTCAAAGTATTGACTTCTGTTGTAAATGTACTCTCTCTCTCTCTCCTTCTCTGCTGAACTTTCAAGATAAAAGAAGATTTGACCAAAGGGTTTCCCCACACATTGTGGGGTTTGTCCCTGGCTCGCGCCATATCTTGTGTCCTCTTGTCTTGGCTTGTCTTCTGCGTTTTATATTTATGTTCTATCTGCAGTTTATCGTAATGCTGATGTGATTGCTAATTGTGAAAATTTAAATAAATTTCTCTAGCATAGAACATACCAAATCTTAACAAAGATTTATGACAGAAAATCAAAAGCGAACAAATTTCAGTTGGATGATGTGGTGCTGAAGTGGGATGCAAGGAATGAGGAAAAGGGCAAGCACGGTAAGTTTGAAAATCTCTGGAAAGGTCCTTTTAAGATTGCAGCATATCGGGGTCAGAATGCCTTTCTTTTGAAGGAGATGAACGGGGAAGATTGTCCAGGAGGGCCGGTCAATGGTTGGCTGCTCAAGCAGTATCATTTCTGAGTTATTTCTGTTGTTTACATTGTCATTGTAAATACCATTTTATTTCAGTTTCATTGCAAGTGAGTGCTGTGATCCTTTTTTCAGTCTGGGGCCCGAAGTGAAGGCTATAATTCTGAAGAAATATTTCAGTTTCGAGTTCAATTTGTCGAGTCAGTTTTTCAATCATTTTAGTTTCATCATCGAGTTGTTTTGAGTCAAGTTTCAGTCAAATAAATTGAGTCAGAGTCTTGTGTTGTTTCTCAAAATAATGACTCCATAGCCCAATGGATGAAGGCACTGTCTAGCTCTCCCAGAGATCTATCATTCTTGGCACCTCCAAGGAGCTACCATCCCCATTGGAGCCAATGTTAGAGTCGGTCTGGTCATCCCTCCGTCAAAGATCATTTCTCTTATTGCATTTCATTTTTAGGTGTCTCATTCAGGTTGATCATCTACATTCCGCTAGGGGCATGCCATAATCTGACGGAAGGGTCTTGTCATACATTACCCCTCACGCCTTATGCATGCTGGCTCAGTTTTGTCCGTCAAAATCAAGTTTTAAAATCACTTACAGTCATGTTTTAGTTTATTGATCAGCAAAGGTCATTTCAGTCATTAGGTCTAGGGTTAGTCAATTTGGTCTTCAACAATGTTTAATAATGCCAGCAGACTAATGAGGGAGGTCCTTAATAGGTTTTCATTTCCGATATTTTCATCATCATAAGCTCGACTTTGACTTTTCTTCAAAACTCTGTTTTGAAGAAAATTCGTCATTTCTCTTTGTAATAAATTGTCTTGTAATTTTAAAAAAGTTTTTCAGTTGTTGAAATCTATAGGCACAACCTTGGTCTTCCTTTATCAAGACATGCCACTATCCCTGCAAAAAATTGACAAAAGACTCATCACTTAAGCCAAAAAATCAAAAGGGAAACAAAAAGATAGAGTTTTATTAATTGTGGAAAAAGTGCCAAGTCAAAACATTATAAAGTGGGTTTGGGAGGAACAAAAATCAAATCCATCACTATAAGATGTCTCATGGTTATAAAACATTCATTTTCTTGCCAAGAACAAAGAGGAGGCATCTCAAAGTGCGTTTTGGGTGAAAGAGTGAGAAATTGGACAAAAATCACTGCAACTTGCCGGCGCGGCGCATAGAGCTGGTGGCGCGGCGCATAGAGTTGGTGGCGCGGCACACTGGGGAGGCGCAGCGCATTAGGCATGATCAGCCCATGTAAATTAACACGGGCGTGGTGCACTGGGACGGCGTGGTGCGTTGGGCAAGCTGCACGGTGCACTCAGCTGTCTGGCCCAAAAAACTCCATAACGACCTCTAAACGCCAAAATTGTGCCAATTTCCTTTGTTTCAACTAGGTGGAGCTCCATTTCTCTTGTGCATTAAAGTTTGGTAGTTATGCTATGATGGTTGATGTGTTGAGCTTCCAAACAAATGATCAAACCCTATCATTTTGAATTCCTCAAATATAAGCTGCTGCCTAGGGTTTCAAAAATTGTTGGCCACCAAGCTTTTTCTTTTTCCATCATTTCTTTTCTCCTTGATTCCATTTGTTCCTTGACTTCATTGTTCCCTATCCCCTAAAATTACTAAACCCCTATCCCAAATTCCCTTTCCCAAACTTTTAAATGTGAAACCCTAAACCCTATTCCCACACATAAATCCTAAACCCTCTCCCATATTTCCCTAACAAATCTGTCTCGATAGTCCCTAATCCCTTAATATTATTTCCCCTTCCTAACAGTCCCTGTTTCATTTGTTTTCCCCTTGGTGGCAGAAATTAAACTCATCACAAAAGAGCAGTCCAACATAGTTTATATACAGCAGCATATTTTTCTTCAAGGTATTTTGTACAGCAGTCATGGCATCTGAGCATTCATCTGATTATGAAATGGAAACCCAAAGTGACTCACCCATGGAGGAACATGCACCCCGGAGGCCTCATAGAGGAGGTAGACATATCAGAGAAGAACCAGTCACCCTCACTGAATTACAGGCCTGCCCTCTTGCCATGTTTTGTTTCCAGCATTAGTCATGCTATGAGTTTTGTGAAAAGGTGGCTAATGTTCAATTTCATCATGAGTTGGCTCATCTATTTGTGCTGCATTTACATGGAGATCAAGCTACCTTAGCCGGTGTCACCTTCACACTTACACCAGAATCTGTCTCACTAGAAACTGGCATACCAAACATTGGGGAACCATGGACCAAGAGGAAGAAGATTGACCGGCAACATTATGAGCCATACATTAAAACCAGTTTCTTGAGGCAGCTCAAGAGAGTGTTTCCATTCCGATATCTGAAAGATAAATATGCTCCACTAATGAAATTTATCATGAAATATTTCAGCTATGAGGGACGGTTCTCTTGTCTATATGCTTATCACATCAGGTTGCTCATGCATTTCACCAGGGTACGGATGATGAACATTCCATACTTCATTTGCCGTAACATAGAGAGGATGACCACCCTTGTGCATCACAAAACCCCTCAGCAGCAACTTAACAGTGTTTATCATTTTGCTCTCATCAAGATTTTGGTGGTTCATCAGCTTGGATTGCAGGGCATCACTTCGGATGATTTTATCTCTCATGACTTCTTCAGAGCTTCACAAGGATTATCAGAGGTTAAGCATGAGACAGGAGGACCTTCTCATCAGTATGAGCACCATGAGACCGCTAGTGTGCTGGTATTCATCAGATATCAGAGGGGCACTAGACATTTGTTTGCAGCAGCAAAGCGAGTGTTATCTCCACCCGATGTGGAAGGGGCCTCGCTTCCGACATCAGCACCGCAGGTACAGGACAAAGGCAAGAGGAAAATGCAGGATTATGGGCCTTCAGGTGAACGAGAGACCGACTTCATTCTCATTCATGATGATGATACAGATACGGGCCCACAAAGTACACATCTTAGAGAGATCATTCAGGAACAACAAACAGAGATCAAAGCCTTATCCCTTGACTTGGAGAGGGCTAACTGGACTATGAAATACTTGGAGCAGAGGAACAAATAGCTTGAAGATTACCAAGCAATCGTGGAGTTACAGAACATCCGTGAGAATCGCCAAGCTGCACAAAGGAGAAGGGTTGAGCTCACTTCATTGGAGCAAGAGATTAATGATGATCGAGAGTCTTGGCTCGAAAGAGTCAACATCCACTTAGAGGGACTACTGGACAAGGCTGATAAAGACAAAGCATTGCTGAGACACATGGCTTTCCACTACATGGTGCGGAACAAGGTCTGCAAGGCACGAATCAGGAATCTAAAGGCAAAATTAAAGAAGGCAATAAGGAAGAAAAAGAGGCAAAGGGAGCTTGATCGTCTTCAGATATTGGCTGAAGCTTGTTTAGCCCAACATGACACTTGATGGAGAAGCTCCAGCCCAAATTTCAAGAAATTTGGAGCATTTTTGGCATTTTGACAAACTTTGGTACTAAAAACAGGCTTTTTCTCCCCATGCGTCGCGCGCTTTTGCTAGGGAGCTCCAAATTAAAAAAAGTTTATATTTCTAGATTTTGCATGCACAATCCTAGTTTTTGGTGCATGGCCAAGAAATTTGGGCAAGTTTTGAGTCCTCAGGAGGTCAAAAACACTCAAAAAATGACCTCACTGCCCCTATTTTGACACACAGGAAGCAGTCTTCGGAGATTGAAGTTTTGGAGGGGCAAATGACATCCAAATTCAAAAATTCCACTTGGGTTGAAAAGTAGACAGGTAGGGATTTCTAACAAGCACACTTGGGCGCAATTTTGACTTCAGTAGGTGCCTCAAAATCAGCTCCAAAGTGGCACGACGCATAGAGAATCAGGCGCGGCGCATAGAGGATTTTTGCCCATTTTTCACTGTTCAGCTCAGAAATTTGCCTAGTTTTGACTAGTTTTGCTTCTTGAAATTACCCTTCACCTTTCATGATGTAATTTGATAACCATGATGTAATATTGGCACATTTTTACTTGTTCTAGAGGATTCATTCACTAAAAGGTGAAAATTGAATGAATGAATCAGTTTCCTAGCATATAGGGGTAAGTTGTTTGACTACCTAGATTTCAGTTCCTTGTTTAGAATTAGTTCAAACAGCTCCTAGAATGATGAGCTCGACCCCTAGAGGTAAGGGAATAGGTTTGGCTTGTCTATATTATGTAATTTCTAAGTCATTTTCAGGGTTGGACACTTGGGATTGCTTAGCACTTCATTGTACATTTCATTTCTGCAATTTTGGCAAAGGAAAGACCAGGGTTTTGTAGCACTTGCTGGGATCCATGTGGCTTTGTGTTTTTATGGTGTGTTTCTCTATGTATTTGTAAGTTCATTGATGTTATTGTGTATAATTTTCCCTTCTTTTGTCTTTTGCAATTAAACAAATTAGTAATTATGGTAGAATTCATGGACTGCTATGCTCTGCCTGGATATTTTGTTTAATCCCTCATGTTTTCATCTTTTTGAGGAGGACTCTTGAGACCCTCTTGCCCTCCTTGTCTCCTCAGCGGTCTGATCCACCAATTCATTTAATTCAAAGCATCAAATTGATTGCCTTCCTTGCCCCAATCAGGACTCTGCAAAAATTTGGCCTCATCCCCGGACCCAAAATTTTCCTGTCCCTTTTTTCCAACAAAAACTCAAAAAAAATCCTTGTACTTAATACCTAGCCTAAGATCAGTTGTTAAATCAGTCGTCTCAAGCCCCATCGATTATCTTTCGCTGAGATTGACCTGGAGAGAGCCCTCTCCTGTCCTCGTAGGGCTAGCTACGAGGTTGAGCGTGGTTTGATGTGGACCTAGAACCTTGTCTTTTTAGCCTGAGGCAAATCTAGGCTCTAACACAAGGTAAATCCCTAAGGACGATGGAAACTAACCGTATTCCCAATTGGGGCTCCTACTCCAAACAGTGTGAGGCCTAATTGAGACTTCACATCAGGGAGACCCCCCTTGGTTGACGAATTTCCAACATCATCAACAATTGGCGCTAGAAGGAGGGCCATATGGCAACCTGTGCCTGTTGAGTCTATTTTGAATCTCCGATCTTAAATAAATCTTTCCCAAACCATAATCCTAGAGTGTTTTTCTAACCTATCCCCTCGTAAACTTTACATCTCTGTAAAACAGTTTCATGACTTGTCTCGATTCATGTTTGATGGTGAGGGCGGTACATTCATAGCCAAACATATATCTGATTTTATTGGTTTTTGTAAATCTAATGAAATCGATGATGAAGATCTGTTTTTATATTATTCACCCTCACTCTTGAAGATCAAGTTAGGAAGTGGTGTTAGACTTTACCATCCACTTCCATTAATTCATTTGATCAATTTCTCAAGGAGATTCATCAAGCCTTTGGCAAGTATTATTATCAAAATGTAAGCAATAGGATTGATCTACTCAGATTGTGCAAGGACGGTGCGACAACGCCTCAGGGAGGGAGCTGTCACTCTGATCCCCATCCACTCCATTCTATATGTCTTATGACATCACGATATGGGGGGTAGTAGCTATGGAAGATGGAAATGAAAGACTCATTGGCAACCAATGAGTCTGAGAGACACAATTGAATGACCTAGCCAATTGGTTGGTTTTAGCAAGTTATGAGATTAGATTGATTTATTTGTGAGACTAGTGCCTTATGGAGTCAACTACTTACTTTATATCAATTAGATACCAAGTGACCGGATGAATAATCGTTGCTTAAATGCTTCACTATCCTATATGCTATGAAAATCCTATGATCTAGGTGTGATGCAACAATCTTGATTACTTTTAATCATAGGCCTATTCTAGTTGTATCATTCCTCTTAACTATTTTGAAGCTAGTCTCTAGAGTAGGTTGTGAGAGAGAAGCCAAGGGGAAGCAAGCAAAGGCTTGGTTAATGATACCTCCCTTTAGGTTCTAACCACCCAATGTCTTTGGCACTACAGAGACTGTGGCTCTGACGATTGCAAGGTCACCGTGTTAATCACTAAAGAGGTGCTAGGCTCCTATAGCTAGGTGAGAAAGGTGGTCTTATTCTATATTAACCAAGATTATGCTTAGAGGTAAATTATTAATACAAGACTGAGCCTAGGATGGAATGCGAGATGTTTTGAGTGCTCTTGAGTTAAGATTGTTTATGTTAAGTACTTAATTATGATTTCACTTCAGTTATTACACAAAGTACTTAATGAATGAGGGACAATCTTATACACAAGATGAAGTGCTCAATATCACAAATGCCAACAAGATGCAAGAGATAACAAAGATGTAATTTCCCAAGTATTAAACAACAAGATATTGTTGCTTTTTGATAGCTTGGGAGGTACTCCAAGCCCTAGGGTTTGAAGTTTGGAGGTTGGAGCGCCACAATAAGGCATTGTGGGCTTGGAACCCAAGAATGGGGTTTTGTATCTAAAGGCATTGGGCCAAAACCATGAGGTACACTTGACATGTGATAGATGGAGATGATAGAGGGTGGCGAGGAGAATCCAACACATCAAGAATCATCGAATTTCGAGATTTCTAAGTGGAGATATCAATTATTTAAGTTAAGGAATGGTTTTTGTGGCACCTAGAGAAAGTCATCCTAGGGTATTTATGTACCACAAGGCATGTTGGAGACACCACATGAGTTGTATAAATAGGAGTGACATTGGAGGTCATTCCTCATTCATCCAAGTGCAACATATCATTGGAAATCATCTTCTGTGGCAGCCGCAGCGCAAGAAGGAGAAGGTCGAGGTGGAAAGGGACTGTTTTGGTCATCTTTGAGTAGGTTTCACAAGTCTATGGAGCAACATATGTAGGACGCATGGCTTGGGAGCAATTATGGACTGGGTTAATTGATGTTTAGATGGTATTTTCTTAGCCGCAGGTCCCTGAGTCATATCAGAATTGAGCAAAGGCTTGTAGAGAGGGCAGACAAGCCTAAAAGACAAGGATCAACCTTCTCTTTGGGAGCCACAATGATTTCTGTGCTGGACGAAGGTAGTTGTGAGGGCTAGGAGGATTAGAAAAGGCCTAGAATTAGCACTAGTGGTATTGAAGGAAAGAAAGACTAGGAAAGGTGAAAGCTGCAGTTGTAGCATGAGTTTTGGAGGAAGAATTGAGTGTTGAAGCAACTTGTATTCAGCCCTAAGCAGGAAAAAACTTACAATAGTGTGGACAGTCCAAGAATAAGGTATGTGTTGATGATTTCAAGTTGATCTTGTTGCTATTTGGATGTATTTTGTATTGCGTACCTTGTCGTCTATTGGAGGGTAGCGTGTAGGTGACCCAAGAGTATCCTTAAAAGCAACAGACAATGTGTTGGGTGAAGTATTGAGCCTATGAGTGGCTCTTTGATGGAAGAAATAATCTAATAAAAAGAGACAGTTTGAGAGCTCAAGGATTTTCCAGCCTAGACGAGTAGTTTATGATAGCCTATGTTCATTGTTGGAGAAGAGACTTGCAACAATGATAGGTGGCAACCCTCCAGCCCTATCTTAGCCTTCATATAACAACAATGGAAGGCTATATTGGGAAGAAGTCCCTAAGTAGCTAAGGAGCAATAATAGGCAAAGGGAGTTGTTCACAAAAATAGTTGTGAACAACTCAAATGGAGTCTCAATGTGTTGATGTGTAGATGGAATTATGATCAACGTGAGAGAAGGTGTAGCCATGTTCAGTGGATAGATGGACTTGATTAATTGATAGAGGCAGAGTTATGTTTGCTGCAGATCAGGAGCGCAGGACCGACAGGATGAGATATGACATAGAGGTTGTGATTGTGCACTATAACCTTCCACTACTGTTCTCCATCTTCAACAGATAGATGCTCTTCACAATGATTTACCAATATAAAGTTCACAATAGATATCGACTTTGAACATGAACCATAAATCTAATGACAATTAGAATACTTAATCACTTAAACAATTAGCCAATGGTTCTTTGTAGATAACATAAGATGTCAATTATCAATGCCCTTTATACAATTAGAAGCTCAAGAAGATAATTCCAATGACAATTATTGAAGAGATTTAGAACACTTAAATTTTTAATACCAATGGATTCTAAACACTTAAGAGGTAAATGATTTAATGCTCCTTTAAACACTATTAGAACAAGTTACTTAAAATTCCAATTAGATTGATAGAAACCATTTGATCTTCAAAGGACAAGATACTCAACAATTTAACAATATATTCTTAAGATTAATGTCAAGTGCTTTAGAGAGTGAGCTTATGTGCACAATTTGAAATTTGAACAAATCACAAGAAACAACAATATGTTAGTGTGTTCTTAGTACATGAAATATTTCTCCAACTGTTAAACCACTTTGTGAAACTTAATGTAAATAATGCATTCAATTATGAGAAATCATCATCAATAGAGCATGAACAAGTGAAAGCACTTTATGTTAATGACATCCCAACAAGCAACAAGTAAACTTTACGTCAACAGTGAGTTACTTATGTTCTAGAGCACTTTGGATGCCAATTATGAAATGCAAAATGAAAATTGGGACAACCGCTTTAGAAATTATGCAAATGAAGACAAGAGAAACGAATTAGAGTTCCTTTTAGATGGCAAGATGATTGTTCTCTATCAGACCTCAAAGTGCTTATGCCAATCATCCAATTTTCATGAAATCTAGCCCAAAAATAGATGCCCAATTTATGCATTGCCTTGTTAGTTTGTTGTACAACTCATGGATTACTTTTATGCTACTTAAATGACTTTTTATTCACTGTTAGGAAATGATCAGAGATCTGTAGCAAAACAATGAGGAGAATAATGGTTTTTACAGGAAAACCAATGGACTTCAGACTTAGTAGAAGACTAGTCAACTTGCCCAATTTTTTTTCCAGTAGTTAGGCCACCTACAAACACAATATTTTGACCAAATTCTATGCAAACCATGTTAGTTTTTTGTAGCATCGGAGGTGTTCTAGTCTCAAAACTTTGTGGAGAGGCTAAAACACAGGATTTCTCCATAGCCCAAAAATAATTTCTAGAATTTCCACCTAGAAGTGTTTCAATTAGATTATTAGCCGATTTTAAAATATTTCCTGTCTAAAATTATGGAATATGGTTAATTAATCAATATTAATTGAAATAAGGTGTGAATCATTTAGAAACTCACACAGATCGACATGGAATTAATATGGGTCCTTCATTAAGTTCTAATCTTGGTTGATGGCGATCCAACCAAGGATTATAAGAAGAAGTCGATGGATAGATGAAGAACACACTTGTGAGAACCACAAAGAGTTTTATTTCCTCGGAGGGTTTTATTTTCCAGATAGTTAGCAATGCTAGGAGAATATGAGCTTCAGTAGGGAAGCAGAGACAAAGAGGGACAAGGATAGTGATCCAAAGGAAGTTTTCCAGATACGGAGAGGCAACAACAAGTGACATGAGTGATCCATGCAGAATCAGTTAAAGGACTGCGCAGTAGATGTAGCAGAGAAGTTTGATTTAGTTGGGGAGGAAGTCGATTCATCTTCCAAAGGCCGAGAAAGTCTTCCAGAGGTTCGAAACATCACTTCCAGCAACAGAGACAAAAAATATGGCTTGCTCAGAGACTGAATAAAGCCACATGTGTGAGAGGCAACACAAGGACTACGCAGAGGGCCTATGCAGGGGTTTGAGAGACCAATTTTTTTGGAGGAGCTAGTTTCGGGATTCCTTGTTGAGTGAGAAAATTTCTTCTCTCTAATTAATTTTTTCAGATACTTGTTATTTGTATTTTCAGTTGGGCATCAATATATTGTACTTAGGTTTCATTGTTCATAATAATATAAACCCTTAGTTGTTGCACTAACTTTCCCAAGTTGGGATTTTCCGGGGACATTTGTCCAAATATAGCTGTCAATTTTTTGGTGTGTGTGCTAGAATTTATTAGTTTCTAGGGTTATTTTCTTTTTCGAATTTTGTGAAGGTTGCAGTGTGATTTATTTGATATTTGCAACAGCAGATAAATTGTTAAATTAATTAATAATTAAAAAAAAAATCCATTTGTTGCAATAGGATTTCAGTTTTGAACTTTTCACATGGTATCAAAGTGTGAGTGATCATTCGGGAAGCGAAGAAGGAAATTTTGTAGTTTAGAAGGAGCAGCAAGTCGAAATTCTCAGAAGATGCGCAATGCCAAGACAGGCAATGTGAATTGTTGGGCAAAGGTTCAATTTTTAGTTGCATGATTGCAGAAAATTTGAGTTGCCCATAATAGTGATTCCCACAGTCAGAGGGAGCAACAACAACTCATATTTTCACTTAACAGATTCCTTTGTTGGACGCAGAGAGTTTTGCAGTAGCAAAACCGACATCGGGTGGAAGAGAAAACACACACAAAACAAAGGTAAAATTTCTTTTAGGTGACTTTGATTTTCATATTTTCAATTTTTCCAGCAACAGATTGGCAGTAGATGAGTGCATATTTCCTCACTCTAGAAGGGACTGCGTATAGCAGAACCAACAACTAAGCAAAGGGAAAGAGGGTGTTTTTGACTAGATCATAGATGGCCACAACTGGGCTTAGATATCAATATAGGTTGGAGGGAGCCTCAAATTATGTCATCTGGAAGGATAGGATGTCCTTCCTTCTATATGAATATGGCCTGAAAGCCTACATAGATAACGTGGTGGAATTTCCCTAAGATGTCGATCAACTCAAGGAGTACATAAAATAAATGGTGAAGGCGAAGTAGTTGATCTTGGATGGAGTCCGAGATCATATAGTCTCACACATAGCTGGCAAAGGTACTGCCAAAGAGATTTGGGATGCTCTCTCCATGCTATATTAGGGTTCTTCCGAGCAGCGAAAGACGTTTCTCTATGAGAAGCTCAGGAGCATAAGGATGCAGAAGGGTGAAGGCATAGATCCCTTCCTCATGAAGATTCAACAAGTTCGAGATCAACTAGCAGTCGTTGGGGAGGCACCCCAACCCACAGATCTTATACGATTGGCACTAAATAGTGTCTCAGAGGACTAGAAAGTGTTTATCCAAAGCATATTTGGCAGAGACACTTTTCTTGGATGGGACGGGATGTGGGATTATTTGCATGAGGAGGAGTTAGGCGGGCTTTGTTAAAGAGTACCATCATCAACAACAGTAGGAAGGGGTTGAAGGGTGAGGAGGAGAATGTGGCTCTAGCATCTAAGGGTCCCAATTAGGGGTAGGAGGGAGTAGAAGAAGAAGAAGAAGGACCTATCAAAGGTCAAGTGCTTCAAGTGTGGTGAGCTTAGTCACTATAGTACCTAGTGACCTCTCAGGAAGAAGGACAAGATGGAGAATCAAGACTAGGAAACATCGTTAACAGAGATTAACAAGTTGTCCTCTAGACTGGAGGAAGCATTTTCCATTAATGTGACTATACCTCCAGGACAGAGGTGGGGCGATCTAGATCTATAATCCTAGAGCAATGCAGACTTGGGTAGGGTCCATTGGGGTATCCTCACCATGCATCATTACCTTGCTATAGGGGGCCACAGTGTTTAGTAGTAGGATGGATCAGTGTCAGTTGATGTAGTTAGATTCCGAAGTGATAGTTGCAGACTAGTAGTAGTCAAGTGCTGAGGAGCGCAGTGCAGTGTTGGAAGCAGAGCAGGAGGCTCAGTACTAGAGTCAGCAGTAACACAAATTCCTTAGTGGAAAGTGCAGTGGCTAATAGTAGTTAGGACTCAGGAGGCATATACAACAAACATAGTTGATTTAGTCTTTTGGATGCTTCTCAGTTTTAGTTGTTGCAGTTGCAACAAAAACATATGAGAGGAAGTTACAACGTAGATGCAAAGTTGGTAGCAGTATAGCAGTGTCAGCAGCAACATAGATGTAATAGATTTTCATAGTGGTTGGTGGGAACTGTCCAGACATCAACAACGTGACAGAGGGGTCATACAGAGATAGGGTGTTGTAGCAGTAGTGGTGCAACACTAGAACACCTTCCTCACTAAGAGGGATTGTTAGGTTTTTGTAGCATTGTAGGTGTTCTAGTCTTGAAACTTTGTGGATAGGCTAAAAAACAGGATTTCTCCATAACCCATAAACCTTTTCTAGAAATTCCATCTTGAAGTGTCTCAATTAGATTATTATCCTATTTTAAAATATTTACTAAGTCTAAACTCAATGAATATGGTTAATTATTTAGTATTAATTGAGATAAGGTGTGAATCATCTAAAAGCTCACACAGATCAATAGGGAATTAATTTGGTCCCTTGATTAAGTTCTAATATTGTTCATTTGTGCTCCAATAGAGGATTATAAGAAGAAATCAATGGGTAGATGGAGAACACACTTATGAGAACCACGGATAGTTTGATTTCCTTGAAGGGTTCAATTTTCCAGATAGTCAGCTGTGCTGGGAGAGTTTGAGATTCAGTGGTGATGTAGAGATAGAGAGGGGCAGGGATAGTGGTATAGAGGAATTTTTCCAGATCCGGAGAGGCAGCAGTAAGTGACAGAAGTGATCCACACAGAAGCAGTGCAAGGACTGCACAAGAGCTGTAGTTGAGAAATTCGATTTAGCTAGGGAGGAAGTTGATTCAGCTTCTAGAAGTTGGGAAAGTATTCCAAAGGGTCGGAGAGTCACTTCCAACAATAGAGATAGGAAAAGAGACTTTCTCAGAAGCTGAACAAAGCCACACATGTGAGAGGCAGCGCAAGGACTACGTAGAGGGCCTACGGAGGGGTTTGGACGGATAATGTTTCTGGAGGAGCCAGTGCCGAGATTGTTTGTGGAGTGAGAGAATTTATTCTCTCTAATTATCTTTGTTAGATACTCGTCCTTTGGATTGCCCATTGGGAATCCATAGATTGTACTCATATTTCATTGCTGGATAATAATAAAAATCCTTAGCTGTTGCACCAGTTTTCCCAAGTTGGTTTTTTCTAGGGACATTTGTCCAAAAATAATTGTATTAATTATTTTATCTGTGTGCAATAATAAAATGTGTGGGAAATATTTCTCAGCTTCCAACATTGTTTTCTTCTGTAGTTTTTGCGAAGTTTGCGGTGTGATTTATTTGATAATTGCAATAGTAGATAAATTGTTAAATTAATTAACAATTAGAAAAAATAAATTCCAGTTGCTACAATAACATTTCAGTTTGAAATTTTCACAAAACACACCAAGTATTAGCATCAATAATCAAAGATAACCCACATAGATGACTGAGAGAGGGAAATTATGCAAATTAAGAGATAGAGTGAGGGCTAGAAGGAAGGCAGGTTGAGTCAAGGAGAGGGTTGATAGAGGAAGAGGGGGGTAGTGGCAGAGGCTTTAGGAGACAGAACAAGGACAATCAAGGGGAAGGAAGGCTCATGGAGGAGGATGGGAAGGGCGCTAAGGCTTGTGGTCAGGCCTAAAATGCATAAAAAGGGTGGCGACTAGGGTTAGAAGGCCAAAAATAGCCAACGACTAGGGTTAGAGAGAAAACCATAGCTGGGGTTAGGCTACAGAGGGAGACGTTGGGCCTAGAGGCCCTAAATTTTTTTGAAAACCCCACAAAATACTTCATATTTTCTTCAGATCTCCAATTTAGCCAAATCACTGCAAAATTCTGAATATTGGCCTTACAAAATTTGTGGAGACTAGATCTTACCCTCAAGGGTCTAGATCTCGTTCAAAACCCCAGCAATTCTTCTTGAATAGATTGAATCTCACCTTCACAAATGAAAATAAAAATACCCAAAATCCCAATATATACAAAATCAAAAAAAAAACCCAAACCCAAAATAGTTGCAAAACAAGGGTTAGAAAAATTATTTTACAAAAAAAATTATTTACAAAAATAATTTACACGATATATACAAATATAGAATGCTTGTGAAAGAAATTTTTTTTGAGTTTTTTTTTTTTAAATGATGAATAATGAAAATAGATCAAATGTTTTTCGAAAGTTATGGTATTTCCCATAGCCTTGGTGAAGTAAGAAAAACATAGAAAAATACCCAGAGCTCAAATAAGGTTGTCTCACTTCCAAAATCTGTGAACTTGGAGCCCAAGGGTCAATGTAACTGCAAACTTTATATATTTCTTCAAACAAACTTGTTATACATATGGCGAATCATATCACCTAAGATGGACCCAAAATCTACAAGTAGAATGTTCTCATCACCATTTAATGAATAAAAAAGCTTATAAAATTTTAAGCACAATATAGGAAAGCACATACGACATATCGTTAGACAAAGAACACCATGAAATGAACCCCAAAGTCTTTTATTATGATATTTCAAACTTTCCTAGCAGATTAGTGGAACAACACCAACATTACAAAACTACATAAACCAAAGTCAAAGTTTTCATCATGACTTGAGATGAAAAATGGCTTCTAATTTATAGACAAACCCTCCAAGTGGAAAATAATGGCTAGTTTTCTTGATCCCTGTCAAAATAATCTCGATCGTCGATAAATATTTGATCATATTTTAATCTCCACCATCAAAAATATTTATTTTTGAGGAATTTTCAAATTTCTCATAATTTTTTTTTTTATTAATCCAAAAATAAATATTTTGGATTAATTTCCTCAAAAAATTTACTTTGACTTAACCATCAAGGTCCAAGTGCTCAATTTTTCTTAAAATATCCATTTTTTCCTTGGCGGGGGACCTCCAAAAATTAACTTCTTTTTGACCCACGAATGTTTTGGTCATTTTCCACTTGGAGAAATTAATTTCTCTAAAATTATTTTTTTGACTCTAAATTAATTAATTTTCTAGCTTAGGAGTTACTTTTGTTTTTGCCAGAAAAATTAATTAATTGACACAAAAGGAGACTAATTATTTTTCCACCCTCAAATATTTTATCCATGGTGTTTGATTGTAAGGTACGACTCACTAAAAATATTTTTTACATTAGATATTATAAATTCAACCCTCAAAAGGGGAAAATCCATTCATTATAGACCCTCAATATAATTACCCAATTCTGTGACACAATATGATCTAGTAGACCAAGTGATTTGTAATAAAATAATTTAGCAAATAGCTTAAATTATTCCCAACCCACTTTTACAAAGACTTGATATAGCACTAGGACTCACTTAAGACCTTGTCATTGAATTCCACCCTAGCTTTAGGGTTTAAGTTGGAGGCAAAAAATTTGTTGGTTATCCGTGTTTAGAAACACACATAATGTGGTGAGATGAAAAACTTCCTAGGATGAAATTCATCGCCAAAATCATAGGCTTACCTAGGTTGTTACATAATTAAACGTTCGTACTAGCATCATTTACATTACAAATTGCATAAAACGGATTTACAATATCATAAGAACTGGCTAACTGATGATTCTGAACTTTGAAAGATTTTGCACAACTGCTTCCTTGGACTTGTGACAAAATAGGTGCAACACACAACAAGCCTATCTTATGTAAAAATTACAAATCAGTCCAAGTATACCAATTATCCTTTAGAGCATTAATGAGTGCACATGTATTTTGTTACTTAGATGAGATTGTTAATAGTGAAACACTTATGAATGCAAGAGTGCAATAGATGGATGCAAGAGCTAGCAATGAAATGTAAGAGTGATATGAGGCAACGAAGAAATCTAGAGATCAATAATCACAACATTAAGAGAAGTAGCCCAATCAACACCAAAACAATTACCAAATATGCAAAGAGTGAATGTTAAATGAGATAAGATGATTGTCAATTACTTTGTATGCCACTACTATGTGTATCTTAAGGCTGTAATGAAACAATGATGAGGAAAGAGAGGTTAAGGAGGCAAACCACTAGGCCTTATGGCCTTGTTGGTGACTAGTTTGCTTGCTATATATCCTCCAATGAATGTGTCCACATTCAATCACAAATGTTAACTCCAAAACCATAGAAAAACAAAATTTCAGTCCAAAAACCAATGCTTATGATCAAGGTCGGCAAGGAGGGAGGGAAGAGGCAAAGAAAAGGGTAGCGATGAGGGTTGTCGTCAAGGGTTAAGGGCTTGCCTAGGCTTGCATCTTACAAAAATAAGCCTCCTAGAGGATGTTGCAAGGGATATGGGAGGCCTTATGGGTCGTGTTATCACTCCTCCGGATCTCCAAGGCCGAGGAAGAGTCTAGCTGAGGTAACCATAGACCAACCTTTTGACTTGGTAGCTAGCACTACCAAGCTGAAGAGGGCTCTCTCCAAAGAATCACAGCCAAGAGGGCTGGATGAATTAGGGTTTTAGGCTAGGTATAAAGTGCAGAGGTTGTTTTGATTTGATTTGATGGGGTTATTGCTAGATGAGGATATTAGGTCAAAGAGGCTAGGTCAGGGAAAATAAGATTAGGGTTACAGTCCATTCAATGGGCAAGGTAGGTAGGTAGGCTAGCACATTAGGGTTTCTTGGGATGAGATGATTCAGACAGGTGAGGAGCTAGGAAGAGCATGAAAGATGTATTCTTCCTAAACTGAAGAAAGATGAACAAACTATGAAAACTTTCCCAAAACAGAGCATATGAGATGATTCCTGTTTATCAACTTGAAAGAGATCATACAATAGACATGAAATGGAATATGGAGTAACAATATATTCACACAAATGAAACTGAAGAAAAAACAATGCTAGACAACCATACCACAGGTATCCCAAGGAAATAGCTACAACTCATCTATTAAAACTGGCCAAATTCTGATACAATAGTATCTCTGATCAATCTAACAGCATCCAACTGAGTCCAACCTTTGAAAAGACTGAAAAATAATTGATATAGGCATAAAAAAAAACTCCTCCCAACCTTAGGGGTAGAATCCATGAGAGGAGGAGCAATTCCACCAAAATCTGAACTAATAGCTAGAGTGTAGGATGGTCAAAGTGATTCATCCCTAATTACATTGAAACTGATCCATTTGACTTGATGATAACTTTTACCTGATGAATCTACCCCCTAAGTAACTTATCCACCTCATTATTACATTTACCATCCTCAATTACATAGGTGAAAACATCATTTTCTGAGATGAAAGTCAAAATTACAGTGAAAATTCAAAAATATCAGCAAATGGTCAAGTGCGCCATTTTTCTACCAAGTGCACCCTCACAGTGTCAAGCGCACCCTCCCTATTGCAAGCTAATTTTGACTGAGTTGTAGGTGTCCAAATTAGGCTCAAGATGGCTTGTTGGAAAGTGCTTAAGTCTAGTTTCTGAATATGCCTCCAGTTTTCAAAATGAAGTTGATTTGACCCCTCAAAACTTCATTCTCCCAATACTGCTCAATGTGCAGCACCTAGGCCAAAATTGAGGCAGAAACATGATTTTTTGCTTGTTTTTTTCCCTTTTTACTTGCTAGTTTTGCAAACTAAGGTTGGAAAAGTGGTTTTCTTAGATATATTGGTCATTTGGCATCCATTGGTGGTCTTCATTTTCTCAAAACGTGGCTCAAAAAAGTGCACAGCGCCAAGGGCACTGTGTGTTTGACCATTTTGTTGATATAGCGTTGTCTAGGAACACACAAAAAAAGACAAAACTTGCAAAAATGAGCCAAAATGCTTCAAAATTGGTGAAGTGGTTGATGATGGTGTGGCTAGGCTTAGAGTGAAGCCTCTACAAGTATATCAAGTTTCTTTTTCTTTTCTTGGTGAGTTAGGGATTCAATCTTTGCATTTGCTGTCTTGAGCTTTACCCTTGCATTTCTTTCTCTTTTGGCATAGTGTTTGGCCATTCTCCTTTGAATGTTGTTGTACTTTTTAGATTTCTTCAACAACTTATCCAAGTGATCATTGATGGCCTAAAGTCAACCTTCCTTGTCTTCGTTGATCATATCCAAGAATTGATCATCAAGCATAACTTCATCAACTATCTCTCTTTGCCTTTCAAGTTCCAAGGCTCTTTTCAAAGCTCTGGTTCTAGGCCTACCTCTTGATGCTTGTTCATCTTGCTCTTCAAGCAAACCATGCTTCTCAAGTGTCTCTTCTAACAAAACCTTGGCTTTTTCTGCCTCCCTTTGAGCTGTGATGTATTTTACCTCATCAATGAATTTCTTGGTCTTCAATTGCTTATTCTCTTGCTCAAGGAAGTTTATGACAAATTTGGCCCTGTCAAGATTAGCATGGAGTTCTCTAACCTTGGCATCCTTTCCTTGGATGACTATACTGATGTTCTCATCATCATCATCATGCTCACATAGGTCAACAAGCTAAAAATCATGTTTAGTCTCATGGAGGTCCTCCTCATGTCTGATTTCTACCTCAATATGTGCCTCAACCACCTTTTGTTTGCCTTTGTCTACCTGCTTTGCTGATGTAGAAGGAAAGAACCCTCCCACTATGTGTGGAGAAAACACATGTCTGTGACCTCTCTGGTATGTTCTTGCTAATGGATCAACCTCAGCCACATTAGCCCTCTTAGGCTTACTAACCTCAATCCTGCTAGGTGATCCAATGTCATGATGAAAAGGTGATGAGGGTGGTGAATTTGATGAAGGAGACTGATCTGATGAAGATGAATGTGTTGTGGGCTGAGATGGGGGAATGGAAGTGGAAGGGTGAGATGATGAAGGCAGATTTTGTGCATGCTGAATAGATGGCTTAGTGAATATCTCATTGGCTATGAAGGTACTCCATGCAATGTTCAGTTCTTTGAGATGATAGAGGACTATGATTTTGATGAGGGAATGATGGAAAAGACTTCTCATTTGATGTTCATACTCTCTTTTCTGGACAATAAATGCCATCTTATCAATGCTCCGGAAAAGGTAGTAGGGTATGTTGAGCATCTTTACCCTAGTGAAATGCATTAAGAGTCGGATGTGATAGGTATAAAGTCTAGAAAATCTACCTTCGCATGAAAAGTATTTCATGATAATCTTCATCATTGGGGCATATCTATCTAGGAGGTAAGAAAAAGGAAAAAACCTCTTTTTCTCATTCTTGTACCTTGGTTTTATGAAAGGCTCATAGTAATGTTCCTCCAATTCACTTTGCTTGAACCATTTCTCCCCAACATTTGGGATCCTGGTGGTAGCTGATATAATGGCAGTGGATATAGTAAAAGTGACGCCAACTAGAGTAACTTGGTTGTCATGGAGGTTAGATATGAAAATTCTGGTCAACATTGCATGGTGTTGGACCTTTTGAATTGGCTCATAGAATTCATAATAGCCAACATTTTTGGAATGTGTCACAACCATAGGAGATGCCAAGATTTCCCTGATATTTATTGGCTCAAGTCTGAGTATTCTCCCCCTTTTGTGTGGTCTCTTCACCTTTGTTTCTTCTCCCTCATTGTATGGTCTGTTTTCTTCTTCTGCCATGGTTTCTTAATGTCAAAACCCTAGGGAGGTATGTTGTTGGTGGAAAGTGGTTTTTAGGAATAAGTAATGGGAAAGGGAAATTGAGGGAGATGGTGCTAGGGATTTGTGAAATGGGGGAGGGGACGGGGAGTAGTAATATGATGGAATTTAGGGTGGGGAAATTATTTATAGGTTGGGGGTTGGGAGCCTAGGTAGTTGTAGCACCTAGGGCTTAGGCAATTGGGTAAAGGTTTAGGGAAAGGGAATTGTAATGAGGGAAGGGTATGAAACTGTAGGGGAATGAAATTTGGGAATTGAGACTGCAATGGTGATTTGAGGGAGATACTAGGGTTTCAAACAAGTAAAACACCAAATCTTTAATGAAACTTTCAAAATACCATAAGGAATGACTGTGGGAGGAAGAAGAATGATATATTTAATTGTCACTCACTTGCTGGAGGCTGAAGACGACATTGTTGAAGATTTGGAGGCAATTTGGCGAAGTCTGGAAGCGCTTTTTGGCTTTTTTGGGTAAGTGCGCAGGGCCACAAGCAAACACGCCCTCTCTTTGGCAGGTGCACAGTGCTAGAAGCAAGTGTGCAGCGCCTGCTCTGTTTTTTGCAATTTTGCCCAGAAAATTGAAAAATGCTCTCTTGGAGTTTGCTCAATGATGGTAGGAGAAAACTGAAGTTGAATATGATGCTATGAAGGCTCTTATACTTGAGTGGATTTGAATTTTTTATTTTAAAACCCACTTTCTAATGTTTCAATTCACCTTTGAGAACTTTGCTAATTACCCTTTACACTTTGATTTTGTTCTTTGCAGATTGATGATGCTGGAGTTTGGCACTCTTTACATTTGACTTTTCTTTGATGAAGTTGACATATAGAATTTGAGTTGGCAGCTTAGGAACAATACTTATTACATATAGTGAACATAAAATTACATAAAAAAATACATATCTTTTTTGAATGAAATTACACTTTGATATGAAAATCATACTTTGAAACCAAAATTACAACTTTCGAAAACCATTTTTACATACTAACAAATCTTCTTCAGATGATAAAAAAATATTATTTCAATCACTCTCACACTTTTACTGACCTTATGAGATGAAATGGAGTATTATTGAACCTTGGAAAATGAAACCTAGTGACCTAATGGGACCTTGAATGACCAGACTCCATGTTGATTTGAATGACATAAAGACATGATTATATGAGCTTTTATGTTTGATGTATGCTCAGTAAGAGATAAATATGGGCCAGCAAGTATTGATTTTTGAGGTAGAGTGAGGTTTTTTTATTAGGGCTACCATCAGTGAGTATAAAACCAAGTGTTTTATAATAAAGCAATTTCGTCATGTTGTCTAAGTATAAGTAACCATGCACTAAAATTTTTCCTAAACACATTTTTACATAGACTCAATAAGCATTAGGACTCACCTAAGACATTGCTAACAAATTCCACCCTAGCTTTAGGGTTATAGTTGGAAGAAAAAATAAGCTAATTATCCATGTTTACAGACACACATAATTTGGGGAGGTTAAAAAACTTCCTAGGATGAAATCCCTTGGCAAAAATCATAGGCTTACCTAGGTGCAATCACATAACTCAATGGTCATTCTATCATCATTTACAATAAACTTTACAGAAATTGGGTTTATAATGATATCATTGGAAGTTAAATGATGACATTGATTCAAACAAAAAATTATTTGTTGCTTTATACACTGCTTCTTGGGTTGTTAACAAAGTGCAGTCAACATTTAGCTTTTCTTGGGGACACATTGCTTCGGTTGAAGAAATGTGAGAATCCAGAATCTTGTATCCAAGAAAACAAAGTAACATCAACTAGATATCCACTCAAAATCAAAATCATCATGTATTCATCATCAAATAAATAGAACATTTGCTAGGATAAAAACCTATTCTAACATATGAAATATAACGACATAAAATATAAATGTGAGAAATAGAAACTAACTAATGGAAGTATTGAAATCCTATCTAAAGAATAAGGTTAGAGATACAATACAAAGATGTCCTATGGCATCAGATGTCTTCAACGTAGTGCATACTGAGCATCTGTTGAAGTTCAGGGAGGTCCGTGGGTTGCCTCTCATATGTGCCATGCTAGATTCTGAAGATGCTCGAAATTTGACTTATCCCAATATCATGCTTCCCCCGACCATCAGATGCTTCAAATTTCTTTCCTTTTTTCTGCTTTTTACCTTTCTTCCCAGTGGGCTGTGATGCTAATAATGCAGTCAATGTAGACTTTATGCCTTGATGCTCGAATGAAAATTTTGAAGTATCTGAGGCATACCCAATTTTATTCTAAATATATTCTATCAAACGTGACAAACAAGTCCCACAAGTACTGTGATTGACCTCAATATCCTCATATTTCTCAATTTATTTTCCAACCATGGCACTTCAAGTTAACATATTTCCAATGGACAAGTGGCCTCCTCATAATGAGATAGGAATTATCGGACGAGGAGTCTTGTGATTCATTGAAAGTTCTTTATGCATGTCCCCAGGATCCTCTGGTCTGGGTTGGAGTTCCTGAACCTGTGATTTTTCCATCTTTTACAGTTTACTCTGAAGAGTGATCTGATCAATTCTCATGGCATTCATTTGATTAGAATATTCAACCTTCATAACACTAATTTCCTTGGCATGATTTTCCTCCATGGCCAATAGCTTGTTTTGAAGATATATCTGACCCGCTTCCATGATAGTCAAAATATTTTACATGGTTGGAATTTGATTAGAGTGATTAATTTCCATGATTTTCAGTTCCTCAACATGTTTTTCTTATGTAGCTAATAACCTGTTCTGAAGACCGACTTCCATGTCCTTTATCACTTTATTATGATTCTCTTGAATAGAGCTCATTTCTTTCTTATGATTTTCTTTTATGGTGTTTAGCTCCTCAACATGTTTTTCCTCTATAGCTATCAACTTGGTGTGCATAAATCTCATTTCCTTAGAGTGGTTCTCTTAGATGTGTTCCATGGTTTTCATCAACTGTGCTTGACATAATTGCATGTCTTTAAGCATTTGAGTTAATTCCTTGATAAGATGCTTATCATTTTCTCTTTGACCATTTATCCTTGCCTCTCTAAGTTGGATAGTAAATCTGAAAGGTGCATATTTATTCTCTACAAGGGTGGTTTAAAATGTTATAAGCTTTGGAACCCAAAAACAAGGAAGGTTGTGTACAGCCAAGATGTGGTTTTTAGAGAAATGAAAGGTGTTATTAAACATGAAGTCCTACCAAAGGAACTTAAGAATATAGAGTTTGAGCTAAAGGAGGAAGAATTAGACTCTACAACAGAACAAAAATAAGAAGATGAAGAGCCAAAAACTCCAGCTATGAGAAGATCAGTTTGAGAAAGAAGGAAGCTAGAAAGGTATAGTCCATCTGCTTTTTGTTTAAATTTTTCTTTATCTATTACTGATCATGATCCCAAAACTATCAAGTAAGTAGTAGATTCAGAGGATGGAAACCTCTGGAAAGAGGCCATGGTTGATGAAATGGCATATTTAGACAAAAATGAGGCTTGGGATCTAGTGGAGTTGTCGGCTGGAATGAAACCCATTGGAAGCAAATGGGTGTTTAAAAGAAGATGAAGGTATAAGGAAAGGTGGAGAAATACAAAGCTCAGTTGGTAGAAACATCTTATTCCCAGGTGTCGGGAATTTATTTTGGTGATTTTTTTTCCCCTATTTCCAATGTAGCTTCTATTAGATTACTTTTATCTATTGTTGCTGCTTTTGATTTTGAGGCAAAACAGATGGATGTGAAGACAACATTTCTTCATGGGTGTCTGGAAGAAGAGATATACATGAAACAACTTGAAGGCGTTACGGTGAAGGGAAAGAAAGAACTCATATTCAGGCTAAAAAAGTCATTGTATGGGTTAAAACAGTAACCAAGGATGTGGTATTAGAAATTTGATACATATATACAGGGACTTGGCTTCACCAGAAGAAAAGCATATCACTGTGTGTAGTTTAAATTAATTGGTGGCCGTGTTATTTATTTGTTCTTGTATGTGGATGATATGTTGTTGATTGGAAAGGACAAAGAAATTATCCAAGGTTTGAAGACCCAATTGTCCTCCAAATTCGACATGAACGATATTGGTGCTGCAAACTATATTTTGGGCATGGAAATTAAACGAGATTGGGCAAAGAGGAAGCTCTAATTAAACCAAAGGAAGTATGTCGAGACAATACTTTAGAGGTTTAATATGCAGGATAATAAACCGGTGAAGGTTCCTATTCATGTATGTCAGACCAGGAAGTAACTCCTCAAAACAAATCAATTCATATTATTCCTTCAGGTTGGTCTTTATTATATACATGAGGGAGACTATTCACTTCATCTCTTGAATGACTATTCATATCTCTTATTATTTATTTACATTGATTATATTTATTCACCCAATCCTGATGATTAGGTGTCAACATTCCCCCCCTTAATCTGAAGGGATGTTGGTGAGTCCAAGCATCATTCTGAATTGTTCAAGCTTTTCTCTTCCAAGTGCTTTGGTGAAGATGTCGGCAGTTTGCTCATTAGTGGAACAATGATGGAGATGGATTGTTTTGGCCTCAACATGATGTCGAATTAGATGATATTTGGTATTGATGTGCTTCATTCGATCATGGAACTTTGGGTTCTTTGCCAACTTTATTGCAAAGGTATTGTCAATCATGAGTGGAGTTGATTGTACTTGTTTTACCTGCAAATATTCAAGAATTTTCCTGAGCCACACAATTTCTTTTGTTGCTTCAGCTGTTGCCACGTATTCTTCTTCTATTGTGGAATCTACTGGAACTGATTGTTTGCGTGATCTCGAGGAGACAACTCCTGATCCAAGACTCATAGCATATCCTGAAGTAGATATCCCAGTTTCTTTGTCTCCATCGAAGTCTAAATCAGAGTATCCAATCAAACTGAAGTCGTCCACCTGTGTATACTTGATTCCAAAGTCTTGAGTTCCCTTCAAGTACCTTAGAACTATTTTTGCAGCAGACCAATTTCCCTCACAAGGCTTTTCATAAACCTAGATAGGGTTCCAATAACAAACGAAATGTCTGGTCCAGTAGTAGTTAGGTAGTTGAGATTTCCTACAAGCTGTCTATACTTTGTTGCATCCTCAAATTCTTTTCCTTCAATAGATGTGAGCTTTAAGTTTTGTTCCCTTGGAGTAGTAAGAGGATTGCATTTTGTCATGCCAAACCTGTTCAATAGATCTAAAATGTATTTCTTTTGAGAAAGAAATATGGACTTCGGATGTTGGGTTACTTCAATACCAAGATAGTAATGAACATAGCCCAAATCAGTCATTTCAAAACTTTTTCCCAATTCCTTCTTTATGGACAAATTGTAGCTTTCATTGTTCCCTGTCATCAAAAGATCATCTACATATACCACAAGATATACAACTATTTTTCCAACTTTCTTGACAAATAAAGTTGCATAATCAAGATCATAATGTTTGAAATTGAGTTTCAGAAGATGCTTAGTTAGTTTTTCATACCAAGCTCGCGGTGCTTGTTTGAGGCCATACAAGGACTTCACAAGTTTTCATACTTTATGTTCATGTCCTTTCATAGAAAATCCTTCAGGCTGAGACATAAAAACATTCTCTTTTAGATCTCCATTCAAGAAATCAATTTTTGCATCCATTTGATGGACTTTCCAACCGTTCTGAGCTGCTAGGGCAAAGAGTGTTTGGATGGTAGCCCATTTTGCTGTGGGGGCAAAAGTCTTCTCATAATCGACCCCTTCCTTCTGTGCAAAACCTTTTTCCACAAGCCTAGCTTTGTGCTTTTCAAGTGATCCATCAGTTTTATACTTGTTCTTGTAGACCCACTTGCAGCCAATTGGTTTGGTTCCTAATGGAGGATCAACCAGCTTCCAAGTGTCGTTCTTTATGAGGGCATCATACTCCTTTTGCATCGCTTCTTTCCAATCATCATTAGAAGCAGCTTCTTTGAAGGAAGTTGGTTCAAAATTTGTAGACAAGTTCAATTCACAATCATAAGAAACATCCATATCAACAGGTGAATTAGAGCCATCTATATCACCACCATTTTGCCGGTTTGAATTTCTAATTCCTGTTTTTCCAACCTCATCAGGATGAACACTTTCAAGTGTCTTTGTCAGCCACTTTGGGGGACCTTTCTCAGATGGTCCAGGCTGCTCTGTTGACTGAGTTGGGACTAAATCAAGATTGAGTCTCCCAATTCTATCAATCACATCACTTAAAGCATCATCCGTTGTTGGATTTTCATGTGGGGGAGAGCGTTCTTCAGAAGAAGATTCCACATGTTGATCTAGTATAGGAATCCCCCCTTCAAGATGTGGAATCTTATTATCAAATTCTTGAAATGATTGCATTTGCGAATCTATCCAAGCGATCAAGTTGCTACTCAACAACATTGTCAGTTTTGGATGATTCAAGAAAAATTACGTCTCTAGATACAACAAACATTTTATTGACTTCATCATAGAGACAGTATGCTTTGGAGGTATTTGAATACCCCAGGAAGATACACTTACGACTTCTTGCACCAAGTTTATTTCTATGTACCTTTGGTATCAAGGCATAACAGGTGGAACCAAAGACCCTGAGATGCTTTACTGAAGGAACATGTCCATACCACATTTCATATGGAGTCTTGTTTCTAATAGCATTAGATGGACATCTATTCTTTATATATGCAGCACATAGAACAGCATCAGCCCAAAACATTATCTTTACATTTTTGAAGAAGAGCATGGATCGTACCATATTTAAGATTGTCCTATTCATTCTTTCAGCTACACCGTTTTGTTGGGGATTATAAGGCACAGTTGTTTGATGTTTGATCCCATGTTGGCGAAGATAGTTTTCAAATTCATTTGATGTGTATTCTTTTCCATTATCAGTGCAAATAGACCCAATATGAGATTGTGCATCATTTTCAATCCATTTATGGAAGTTCTTGAATGTTTGAAAAGCATCAGATTTTTTCTTCAATAAATAAACCCAACACATTCTGGTGTAGTCATCGGTAAATGTCATCATATATTTATTTCCATTTGCAGAAGGAACAGGCATTGGACCACATAAATCTGAATGAATGAGTTTAAGTTTTCTATGTGCTCTTGAATGTGAATCATGAAAAGGCTATTTGCTATGCTTTCATAGAATGCAAGCATCACATTGCTTAAATTTCCTAGGAATTGTAGGCAAACCAGCAACACCATTTTTCTTCAACAAGCGGGGGCTGTCATAGTTCAAATGTCCAAATCTAGCATGCCATAATAAACTTGATGGAAGTGTACCTTCTTCATAATGAGAATTGTATGAGAAATATTTTGCACGAGCAGAGGTACCTTGCAGCTTGAGAAGCCTTTCTTCTTCTATTACCCTCATGACAAGTGAGTGGTCAGATGCTTTTCTCACCTCAAGCTTACCATCAAGCATATGAATGGAGTGACCTTGCTGGTAGATGTGAACCAAGGACAACAAGTTTCTCTTGAGCTGTGGGAGATATAGAACATGATGCTGAAGAAAGTCTGGAAGACCAGGCAGTTTAAGCCTGATTGTGCCAAGCCCTGATGGCTTGATTTTTGATTGGTCTGCAAAGTATACTGCTCCATAAACATTGTCAGTAAATTCTTCAAAAAAATCTTTTCTATGAGTCATGTGGCAAGTTGCTCCTGAATCAAGCAACCAATCATTTTTCCAAGAAGCCAGTGAAGCATTAAATAAATCTTCATTTACTCCAATATTACATTGCGCCACAACATAGTGAGCGGATTCAGGTGCTTTACCTTTCTCTGTGTCATTAGTTTTACCTTTCTGTTGGTTTCTTTGCTGCTCAATTTTGTCCCATGGTAAATTGCATGTAGAGGAATCATGTGATCCATTTCTTTTTCAGCGTATGTAGTGCAAATTTGTCTTTTCTCCTTGAGAGTGTCTGCACCCCCTGCCTCTAAAATATCTTCATCTTCCTCTTCGACCACCTCTTCCTCTAGAAGAATCTTGAGCAGGATGCTTTTCTTTATGAGCAAGGCACACAGCCTCTTCAAAAGATTCAGGGGCTGTCTTCTTTCCAAAAGCTTTCTCTCTTTCAACAATTTTTTTCAGGAGAGAGTCAAAGGTAATGTCTTTAAGATTTCCATTTGCTTGCAATGACTCAAGATAATTGGAGTAAGTAGGATAAAGTGACTTGAGAAAAGCGATAAAAGGAATATCCAAATCAGTCTTAGTGGCTTGGATATCATGCATTATAGACTTTACTTCAGATGCAAAAGCAAGAGGATCATTATTTTGCAATTCAAGAGTAAAGAGTTTAATCATGAGTTGAACAACTTCAAGTGTAGAATGTGAGTCATAGAGTTCTTTCAACTTTTGTAAGGCTTCGAAGCAGTTGAAAATGGCGTAATATGGTGACTCACCTCTTCACTTACAAATGCTGCAATTAATGCATCGGCTTTGTTGTTCTTGTTTTCCCAAATGGCGAGCTCTTTGTCTGATGTAGGATGTTTTGGCTGTTTGTCTCCGTCTCCAATACACACTCCTTTCCACAACTCATTGAAAATGAGGGTGTGTTTTATCATCCGGGACCACTCAGGATAATTTTCCTTGCCAGTGAGAACTATTCCCACAATGGATATGATTGAATGCATACTGTAACAAAAACTTCTGTTGCAAAATTTTACTCCTAACGGGAAAAAATATAATTCTGATTGACGGGACAGAAAATTCAAATGTTAATTCGCATTCAATATATGGTGAGTGTATATATATGGTAGGCAACGTAAATATATGGCGAGTAACAAGGTAATACAAAAAACTGTGTATCAAAATTGTACCAATGTAATATCATTCCCGTAGCACTCCCTCACATTTCAACAGCACACTCACAACAAGCTGCATTGACACAACGATGGACAAAACTGTGTAATATGTAATACCAGCAATATCAAGCGTAAATGGCGATAAAGATAAACAATGGTATGGTAATGGCGGTATTACGTATTACAAACTAGCAACATCATAAACAATGGTGTATTACAAACCAGCAACATCGTAAACAATGGTATGGTAATGTGGATGAATACCACAGTGTATATCAAGAGCAAACCAAACACTGTTTCCTCCTGCGTAGATGCATTTGAGAAATCTTTCCAACTGGAAATGGCATTCGGTTCGTTGGTTCAGATCCGAAACAACACCACTTTGTTATAGGAACAACACCACGGTGATCAGAAAAAAAGTTTTGCTTCAAATTCTGTGTTGACATGCAGCGAGGGAAGAGCAAATGCACTAGCAACAAAACAAATTGAAACCCAGCGATGCCATCGGTTTCATCTTGTTCTTAATTTAGGCCATCGTCCAATGCTCAGAGCGGCGAGGTCGAATCCATCCGCCTTTAGATTAGTCGAGATGCCCGGATTAATACAAGGGCCTCTTCTTCTTGTACGCTATAGGGCAAAAGAGGGTTCTAGTTATGGATTATGGTGATAAGGGCAAGCCACTGCACCTCAACATCAACCATTTACTTTGAAACTGTACGCATTTCACCATGAGTACACGATAGCCAGAGACGAAATGCAGTCGGACAGTCAAAGGACTCTAAGAACCACGACTTGTCCCCTCAAAAGAGAATTCATCTAACGCCCAAAACTCCTTATACTCCTGTTGTGAAGGTGAAAGAGTCAAAGCACACAAAGCGCAGAGGACACAGATAATGCATCGTTTAGACAGTGGCAGTGATTGTGGAGGGGGTAGGTCAGAATATATGGAATATGGAAGACAATGGTTATGCACAGAAGCCACGTAGTGGGTAACACAGAGCGCAGAAAGGCCCAGACAATAATTATGGAAGAGAGACCAGAGAGCGCAATAGACAAATTCCATAGGGGGACAGACTGCAAGAAAATGGCAAAAGGGAGTTACAACTAATTTCAGGAGTTGGCTATGATACCATTTCAAACAGGTAGTAACTCCTCAAAACAAATCAATTCATATTATTCCTTCAGGTTGGTCTTTATTATATACATGAGGGAGACTGTTCACTTCATCTCCCGATGACTGTTCATATCTCTTATTATTTATTTACATTGATTATATTTATTCACCCAATCCTGGTGATTAGGTGTCAACAATGTAGGTGTAAAGTTATCCATTGAACAATGCCCCAAGACACAAGAAGAGGAAGAAGACATGTCTCGTGTTCCATACGCAAGTTCAGTCGGTAGTCTGATGTATGTAATGGTCTATACTAGATCAGACATTGCACATGTAGTGGGAGTATTGAGCAGGTTTATGTCAAAACCAGTGAAGGAACATTGGACAACAGTGTAGCGGGTTTTCAAGGATTTGCATGGCACTAGTGATTATGATTTGTGCTACCAAGGAAGACCAGGATTGGACAAAGTTTTGGACATCTGTGGCTTTGTTGATGCAGATTGGGCTAGAGATCTAGATCAGAGAATATCTACAAGTGGGTATGTGTTTAACCTATTTGGAGAATTGGATGAGCAAGAGACAGTCTGCAGTGGAGCTTTCAACTATAGAGGCAGAATACATGGAAGCCACTCATGCAAGAAAGGAAGAATTTTGGTTGCAAATGTTGTGTTCAAGTATGGGGTTATTATAGCGAGATATAAGGATAGATTGTGATAGCCAAAGTGCAATTTTCTCGTCGAAGAACAAAACACATTGCTCTTCAGTATCACTTTGTGAGGGATATGGCTGAGGACAAAAAGGTGTTGCTGGTAAAGGTGGACACTTTGAAGAATGAAGTAGATGCATTGACGAAGTCTATGAGCACTGAGAAGTTTGCTTGGTGTAGAAAAACAATGGTTGTCATAGGGTTGGACCAACCACTAAACTCTCTTGTGATTCCCTTGTGGAAAAGAAAACAACAAGTGGGAGAATGTTGGGCGTGTTTTATATTCTTTACAAGATTTGTCGCATGCGTTGGGGAGGGGGGGTCACAGGGGAGGTGAAATACCTCCCTATTCGTTGCGTCGGGTGTAGCAACGGGGTCACACGGGGGGATGCAGCCCACCCTTTCAAGAAGTTTCAGGGGGGCGGTAACCCCCTGCACAGGGTCCGGGGTAACACCTTGGGAAATTTTTTTTGGACCCTATATTAGGTGGGCAAACCTACCTATGGTTTTGTGCATGGGTTTTGCACATAGTTTTGGGCATGATGGTTTTCTGCCCATGGTGTTTTGTAGATTCGGTCAAGGGAACTACGATTATGTTCTAATCCAGGGTTAATAGATTGGGGTTTATGAATGCTTCAGCATGTATATATATGTATTGTAACATTGAAAGGGATACGATTAAAAATAAATATGGTAGTCCCAGTTTTGGGATCCAGGGGAAAATCTCTGTGTATTTTTTTTGTGTTTCTTGCCATTGTTTGTTTTCTTTTTTTAGAATTTGTCTGCAGTTAATTTCTGTACAAGGTTAAAACCTACACATACCTTGTATGGAATGGAGTTTTGTAGGTGTCTTCTTTGATGTGCATCTGATGATATCCTTATCTTAAATCAATATTTGACAATACTGCAACTCCCTTCAGTTGATCAAATCATCAATCTGTGTCATGTTAATTTTTCAGATTGTTCTATGTTGTTTCAATTACATTAGCCCAATTCAATTCTTCAATTAGAAATGATTCCAATTATTAATAATGTTTCCAATCATAAACAATAATTGAAGATATAAAAATAGATGCAATGACAAAGGAGACAATAGAACATCCACAAGAGACACCAAATTCATCAAAGACCAGGGCAAAAACCCCAGAAGGGGGAAAACCCTTTCAAATATTATTCTTATTAGATTGTCATAAAATGTTTTAGTAGGTAGTATAATGATCCCAATACAAAATCATCCAACAAAGATTTACCTAATACAATTCAAAAACAGACTTCCAAAATCACTGAACAACATAGAGAAACCTTCCAACTTCGATCAACTACGGTCAATTGTGATCAAGATTCAAACCCTAGCTCAGAACCTCAGTTGTACTCTTCAAGGTATCTTACGAGCGACTATGACTTACTGGTCACTCCCTGAAACACTGTGAGCAAGCAACTAAGACTTCTTGGTCGCCCCCTGAAGCACTGCAAGCAAGCAACTATGAACGGATCAGCCCAAAATTATCTCATAACCTCGGTCGCACCCTTCAGGATTTCATGCGAGTGAATGTGGCTTCTGAGTCACTCTCTGGAGTACGGTGAGAATGTAACTACAGTCAGCTCTACCCTGTGACAAGCATGTAACCAAAAAATAGAAACCCTAAAAAACTGTGAGCCTGAGACCTGTAATTTCGAACCTTGCGTGAGATTCCTCTGTCAAACCTATGTGAACCAAACAATAGAAGAAGAGAAGAAGATGCTTAATGATGATCACCATATGAACTTGAGGTCACTTTTATTTATAGGCTTTCATGGGTGTCCATTTGATGTTGAGGCTGACTTGTCCAAATGTACTTGTGTGGGTACATAAATTAAAAATCCAACTTCTGCTTGTCCAAATGAGGTGATATTTAGGTCAATTTTGGTCCTCTCGAAAATAGGAATTCAATGCAATCATCATCTCCATCATATGATATGTCTAAGATGGAATTTTAACCTACTTTCATAAATTAACACTCCCTCTCAACTAGGAATAATTCCACCTGCCAATATATGTCTGTTGATCATCATATCATCCTGTCATGTTGTCGTCATGTCGTGTCCATCTCTGCTCAACTCTATCTGTTGAAACATTCTCGAATATAAAAGAAGAAGAATTGGGGAGCATTAGATTCCACCCTATATCTCATAGGGGAGTCACATATATCAACCCCATATCGAGCAATAGGATATTCAAACACACAGGGTATCATATCTCAACCCTAGAATCACATCAGGGAGCTCATTCTCAACCCAGAACCACATAGGGGAGCAAATCTCAACTCAATCCTATTGCTTTTTGATCTTCCCATCAACAACTCTAAGGAGTCATGTGGTAGAACACCTGCATCATAATTTGAGCTTGGGCTAGATACCCAACTTACCAAAAGGTAAGTATCACATGCCCCAAGCCTCCTCAACTCGTTGGCTAGACGGGGAGGGAAAATCCCAACAAGCTCAACTTGTGGGTATGATGCCAATTGGGGTATACTATGCAATGACCAAAAGTGTGGGAAATGTGAAAATTCCACAACCGAAATCCCTATTGCAGCAATTGATGATATTACTTCTATTTGCTAAATTCCTTTAAACAAATTACTTGTTGTTTCCTACAGAAAATAGCATACTACATACACTGCAACCTTCACTTAATTAAATATTATGCGAAAATAAGAGACTGAGCAAGAAAGAAAATACAACACAATTGACACTGTTATTTTTGGAAAAATGTCTCCGAAAGAGCCCAGTGCAGGAAAACCGGTGCAGCAACTCTGAGAGTTTATTATTATTAAGCATTAGTTCTAAATACAACTCAGGATGCCCTTATACCAATCCAGCTATAGAGAAAAAGACTGGCAGAAAAATTAGTGAGATTACCTCACTTCACCCACCAAACCCTAGCTGATCCGACAACTAAATTGACTATCCCCGGCTACAATTATGCTGCCCCTTCATAGTAATTGTGTGGGCCTACTTGGAGCTCTCTGAGGCTCTGCTTCAACTCTGTGTTGGGTCTCCTTGCCTCCTAGAGCTCTGACACCAACCCTCCCGGCTGATCCGGCAGCTCCCCGGCAAGTTTTAGGCTTCTGCTGGAAGGAAACTCTACCTCTACATTGGCCCTTCTGGCTCTGCGTCAAGTACTGTGTGGTCCCTCCTAGCCCAGCATCATCCCTCCCTGGGTCTGTGTTTCCTCCACTGGTGTTTCTCTGCCTCTCTACTGAGTAGACGGGGTTCTGGAGAAGATCCTCCAACCCAACTATCCTTGCCCCTCAACTACAAGAAATCTCCTCGATCATAATTTCCTCCTTAGAACTTCTCACTTTAGAAATTCGATCTCGTGATCTCTCTTTGTGTGTTTTCCAAATAACCCTCAAGCCCCTTCTTATATCTTCATGTTGGACAACCAACAACCTAGATTAACTCCTAATCAAAGGCTTAGATCGACTTGACTTGATCTCCGTATTTTTCTAGAAGTTACAACCACAATTAGATTAATACCCATTAATATTTTAAATTTCCTAAGTTTAGACTTAGGAACTCCATTAAAAATATTAATTATTTTAATATAATCGTTTGTGGGTGAGATTTCTCAAAATGCTTTCTGGGTTCTTTGGAGTACATGTGCCCAAGCCTCCTTGCAAAATTTGAGGCCTATAGCACATCTGATGCTACCCAAAATCAACACTCCCGCTTAGCGAGAAATGTGCTCTAGCAATATACTATTGTTGGATACTACTCTAACTTTGAAGCATCGTCCTTTGTGTTGTTGATGTCTAACATGTTGTCCCTCAACTATTGCATTGTTACTGCAACTGTACTTCTGCCTTTGACACTGCCACTACCAATGCTACATCTGTACTACATCTCCCTCTCAAATGTTTCATCTGCTATGCTGCTAGCACTACCACTGCTAACACTTCATTCGTGCTGCAACTTAGTTGCTGAGAGAAGCAACTGAAAGACATCCAAAATCATTGAACTAATTGTGTTCAGTATGATACCACATGAAAGTTGGAACTGACTGCTGCTAGTCTCTGCGCTAACCCTCTGAATCTATTGCACTGTTGCTGACCTTTTCTTTGTACCATCTATAGTGCTGCCAACTTTGCTCTGCCCTGCTCAGACTCTGATGCTCTTAGCAATTAAAACTATCTCCCCAACACTCCTCAGCACCATCTGACACTAGTCCATCCTGCTACTGCAAAATTGGGCTCCCCTAGCAAGGTATTAGTTCAAGAGGTGGATTCCTCAAGGATCATGCCCATTTGTAGCTCTTTCAAACTATAAATCTAAATCATCCCACATCCCTCTTGGAGGTATCTCGGCTATCATGGAAAACTCCTCCTCTTCGATCTTCACGACTGTAACCTCAAGATTGTGCTTCTCATCCTTGTCCTTTTTCTCCAAAGGACACTGGGATGCATAGTGGCCCATCTCGCCACATCTGAAACACATCACCTTGGAGATGTCGTTCTTTCATCTTTATTGCCCATGTTGCCCCTTCGATACAAGGGTTGCATCACAATCCTCCTCCTTAGGCTTCGAATCACTGTTGTTATTGCTTCGGTCAAGTTTGACCTTGACTAGGTATCTCCTCAACTCCTCTTTTCTTAGAGTTGCCCACATCTCATCTTAATTCGGCAATGTTGCTCTTCCCAAAATACTCTAGACAAATACTTGCCACTCATCTGAGACAAAATCGAGGGCCAGTCTAACCAACTCTGAATCCTAAGGTTTATGCCCTGCAACATACAACTCATCACGGGTTTCCTTCAAATTCATGAGGAATGGATCCACACGATCTCCCTTCTGCATTTGATCATATCTCAGCTTCTACTCCATGTACATCTTCCAATGCTTGGAAGATCCCTGATATAATGTGGCCAAGGCATCCCACATCTCCTTAGCAGTTTCTCGGCTAGAAAAGCGATACACCACATGATCCTTGAATCCATCTAGGATCATCCTCTTGGCCTTCGCAATCTTAGCCTTGTACTTCTTCAACGGATCTGCATCTACAAGTTCAACCACTACATTGTCAACGTACGTCTTGAGGGCATATTCATCTAGAAGGAAAGACATTCTAGCCTTCCAGATGACATAGTTGGATGTTCCGTCCAACCTGTCTTGATCCCTCAAGCCACTAGTTTCCATATCTACCAAATCTCTGCTTCTCACTGTTGTTTCTCAGCCAATGAGAAAACAGACTTCTTGACGGGAAGTTTTTTGAGGAAAAGTTCCCTCAAGGTGCTTCTCTTCCTTCTTCTGATGTTTTTCAGCCCAAAAATCTACCTGTTGAAAATCTATGTCCCACCAACTCTCTCACACTAAGGCTTCAACGCTGCTCCCTCTGCCCCTGCAAAAATTTGAACTGGAAGTCCTTCTCTCCATCGACTCACTCGGAGAGAGACTACCTCGAAAATCTTCCCTCTCGGCTTGGAAATGCTTCAAGTTTATGACTTCTGCTGAAAGGAAACTCTGCCTCTATGTTGGCTCCTCTAACTTTGCGTCAAGCACTGCGTGGGCCCTTATATCCCAACGTCAGTCCTCCCTAGGTCTGTGTTGCCTCCACTGGTGTTTCGCTGCCTCCCTACTGAGTATTTGAGGTTCCAACGAATATCCTCCAACCCAACTATCCCTACCCCTCAACTACAATAAATCTCCTCAATTAGAATTTCCTCTTGAGAACTTCTCACTTCAGAAATTCTATCTCTTGATCTCTCTTGGTGTGTTTTCCAAATGACCCTCAAGCCCCTTCTTATATCTTCCTATTGGACAACCAATGACCTAGATTAACTCCTAATCAAAGGCTCAGATCGATTTGACTTGATCTCTATCTTTTTCTAGAAGTTACACCCACAATTAGATTAATGCCCATTAATATTTTAATTTTCCTAAGTTTAGACTTAGGAACTCCATTAAAAATATTAATTATTTTAATATAATTGTCTTCGTGTGAAATTTCCCAAAACTCTTTATGGGTTCTTTGGAATACATGTGCCCAAGCTTCCTTGCAAAATTTGAGGCCTAGAGCACATTCGATGCTACCCCAAATCAACATGAGATACCCGACATGTCAAAATGGACAAGGATCACACGCATTCCATGGGTGAAAGATATGAATGATGCCATATTTTCTAGAGTTTCCTCAACCCCAGGAGCCCTCTATCTCAATTCCTCACCCTAGGAGCTCAATAGGGGGGAAGAGTTGGCTTAGTGTCCTCGATTAGCACTGCCCCTTATCAGGAGGGGTCACATCCATCAATCTAAGCTACTCTCTGAAGACCACGAACTTCCCTTTCGGAAAAGCCTCGGTGAGAATATCTACAATCTTATCATCTATAGATATGTGATGGAGCCTAACGACTCCTATCTGTAACATGTCTCGAATGAAGTGATATTGGATCTCTATGTGCTTGGACTTGCCATGAAATACGATATTCTCTGCTAGATGGATCCCATTCTTTTTGTCACAATATATCATTGTAGTGTCTAGGACCTACTCAAATAGCTCTCCAAAGACTGTTCTCAACCAAATTTCTTCGCAGCTAGCCATGCTAGCAACAATATACTCTGCCTCGGTAGTACTCAACGCTATGAACTTTTGCTTCCTGCTCATCCAAGATATCATGGAAGATCCAAGGCTAAAACAACATCTAGACGTACTCTTTCTGTCGAAAACATTTCCTACGCAGTCATCATCGGTCCATCCATGAAGTCAAACATCTCGGGTAGAATATCTCAGACCAAGTTTGATCGGCCCATGCAAATATCTCAAAATGTGTTTGGCAACGATCCAATGTGCATGCAAAGGCTCGGTCATGAATTGAATCAATGTATTCACTGCATATCATATGTCTGGATGAGTGTTCACAAGGAACATCAGAGCCCAAATCAATTTCCCATACTCAAATGGATTCGTCAAATTGGGTCCTACAACTTCTCCACATAACTTCTTGAAGTTCATTTCCATCGATGTAGCCATGGACTTCCATTCTGTCATTCCAAATCTTTCCACCAACTTCACAACATATTTTCTTTGTGAAAGGAAAATCTCACTAGGCATTTTCCATACCTCAAGGCCTAGAAAATAGTGCATGATTCCAAGGTCCTTCATCTCGAATTCAGAGGCTATCTCCCTATTACACTCGATCATCAAGGGTTCACTACCTGTCAAGAATAAATTGTCAACATATAATACCAGAATCAATGACATACCTTGGACTACCTTGAAGTAGAGATTGGGATCGACATTGCTTCTTGTGAATTCCATCTTCATCAAATAATTTTTTATGCAAGCATATCATGCTCTAGAGGCTTACTTCATACCATACAATGCCTTCTTCAACCTGCAAGCATCATTTTTCAATCCTCTACTTCAAATACCTGTGGTTTCTCAACATACACTTCTTCCTGTAATATGCCATGAAGGAATGCAGTATTTATGTCCATATGATGAAGGGTCCATCCATTACTTGCGGCAAGGGAAATTATCGAACAGATGGTTGTATATCGAGCCACAGGTGCAAATATGTCATCATACTCTTCTCCCTCTTTATGTGAGAAACCTCAAGCCATGAACCTTGCCTTGTATTTCTCAATGCTACCATCAACTCCATTCTTGATCTTGAATAGCCACTTTGAATTCACCACAAATTTTCCCTTTAGTCTCGACACAACGCCCCATACGTCATTCTTCATAATTGATTCATATTCTTCAACCATAAAATCTTTCCAAACTTGTTCTTTTACAACTTCTACAGATGTGGGAGGTTCGGCTTGAATCATAGTGCTCATGGCTACAATATATCCCTGGTACCTGCATGGATTCTTACTTTCCCTTATTGATCTTCAAATGGGAACATGTCTCTCAACATCCTATAGAGTTTCATGGATCCAAAGTGGTCCCTTCCTAGTAGGAGGATCACTTAGAGGAGGATCTAAGGGATCCATAGGATCCATGTGATCATCAAAAATATCAGTTTCAGACTCAGGAACGAAAGGGCCATCTATAATATCCTTGTCATCATTCCTTTTCTCGGGAGGAAGAGGTGGAGGAAGGTCTCTTACGTTTCCAAGAGCAGCATCTTCATCGATGTTACATCTCGGCTAATTTCAACCTTCCTTTGACTAGGAATATATATTCTATATGCTTTAGAATTTTCATAATAACCAACAAACACACCTTTTCTTCTTGTAGCTTTCAACTTGTTCCTTTTGTCCTTCGACACATGAAAATATATGGGACATCCAAAGATACATAGATGGCTAATGTCAGGCTTGAGACTTGTCAACACTTCTTCGGGGGTCTTGTTTTCCAATACTTGATGAGGCACCCTGTTTTGACCATATACAACAACATGTGTTGCCCCTCCCCAAAGGAACTTTGGAAACTTTTGATCATGGAGCATGGCATGGGGAGCTTCTAATATAGACCTGTTTTTCCTTTCTTCTAATCCATTTTGTTTGGGTGTGTATGGCACAATTGTTTCCTTCTTAATTCCTTCTTTCTTGCAAAAGGCTATGAACTCATTTGACATGTATTCTCCACCATTGTTGGACCTGAATATTTTGATTCTCTTCCTTGTTTGATTTTCAATCAAAGCTTTGAACTCCTTGAACATTTTGAAGGCTTCATCCTTGTGCTTTAAATAGTATATCCATGTCTTTCTTGAGAAGTCGTCAATGAAGGTGATGTAGTAGAGATTACCACCAATAGAATGCACTAGAAATAGACCACATATATTGGAATGAATGAGATGGAGGATGTAATTTTTCTTGTTCTCACTAGAGGGGAATGCTCCCCTTGTCTTATTTCCACTTGCACAACCTGGACATACTCCATCATGTTGGGCTTGAACATCAGGAATACCAGAGACCAATTTCTTCAATTTTGGTAGAGCATCATAATGTAGATGAGTCAATCTCTGGTACCATAAATTGCTTAGATGATTAGTATTATGAACCAATTCTAAAAGTGGTATTCCAGTAACTCTATAGATTCCTTCAAATATTGATCCCAATGTGAATGCATCTCTCATAGGTGAACCAACAGACCAAGTCAGAACTTTTCCCTTGATGAAGGAAACCCTCATCCCTTTATCTTCCAAAGCGGATATAGATACCAAATTATTCTTTAATCCTGGCACATACATAACATCATGCAACAAAATTGATTCCCTAGAATTCAAATGAAATTTGACGAACCCAAAACATTTTACAGGATGAGTGGAGTTGTCTCCAAGAATAATCTTCAGCTTAGTCTCCCTCTCTACTAGATTAGAGAGAACTTCCTTATATCTAGAGAAATGATGAGTGGCCCCACTATCAACCAACCAACTATCCCACAAATCTAGAGGAGAAGAACTAGTAAGGGCAGAAATAAGAATATATTCAGATTGATTTGCAACATTACTTTCATACCTGGAAAATCTTGACTTCTTTTGAAGTCGACAATCTTCTTTATGGTCTCTTGGAGCATCTCTTATTCTTCTTTCGTCTCTTCTATCATGGTCATTCCTTTGATTATTGTACATGTTGTTGCTTCTAGTGTTGTAACGAGGAGAATGGATCTTCTTGTGGAAATCTCTAACATAGTGGCCTATTTTGTGATAATTGTAGCATTCAACGTACGATGATTCTTTCCTTCTATTTGAATGGTGAGGAGGAGGCTTTCTTGAGCTTGATGTACCTCCTTTTCCTTTCTTCTTCCTTTTGTAATGAGTGATATATGCAATAGGTTATCCCTCTTCATGCTTTTTAATCCTTCCCCTTGATATCATCCTTGATTCTTCTTGTGTAATCTTTCCAACAATCTCATCAAATGACAAGAGGATATTGTTGTTGATTATAGTGGTAATGAAGGTTTCCCAAATAGGAGGGGGACCTATCAGAGTCAAAATTACCAATTCCATGTCACACATAGATTCTCCATGTTGGCTCTGCTATACAACGCTGACTTTCTAATGCCAGAAAGAAGTCTAGTTTGCTTGGTTGTGTCCAACAGGGGGCTTACATTGATCACTTTTCCCTTTTTCCTCACCCCTCTCACCTTTAATCTTCCTCATTTCCTAAACAAACCTTCTAAATCTGAAAAAATTCCCTTTGGCCTCAGCCCTAAGCACAAAGATAAACTAACCACAAAACCTCATCCATACGCCTTGTGTGCTCGTAACCCATCACACCGCATCCCCACCATTGATCAGCCCCCACCAATCCAACAGCTCGCATCGCACCTGATAAAGGTGACCCACTCTACCACTCTCTTCCGTCAGATCATCTCCACTAGATCTGATGGCCTTCGCACATATCGCGAGAATAACTAGATCGAGCGATGGCGCGCAATGAGGGTGGTTTTTCGCTCGGCCCCGACAATTACCACTTAGCGCCCGAAAGTTGTGCAATGAAAACCATTACCGCCTAAGCAAACCACCGCCACCCGTTAGCGCCCATGCAACTCCATCGCCCGATGACCGTCCGATCTGTCCGCTGCAGATCTAATGACCCTGATGCACCCCGCTCCCACCTCGGCCGATAGCCTTCGCCGAGCCATCTCCACCATTCATCTTCCCGATCTGACGGTCATCTCTCTCGCTCATCCCAACTGTCCACTTACCCATGCATCCTACATCCTACGACCATTCTGTTTCCCGAAGAAGGAGATGACCAACTCTGTCGGACTGGTTACAGTAAGATCCCCAACAACCACATTAAACAAAAAATATGGCCAAAGGAAGAAAAGGACATAGCACAGCTCTGTAACAGAATTTATCAGTTATGGACTTCACTGCTGCGAGCATTCTAACCACCTAAAGGACAGCACAACAGCTGTGTAGATCAGATTTACACAATAAAGCAAGCAACCTCGTTCAGAGACTCCACCCGGCAACTAAATGCAGTTGGTGGTCAATTAAGACCCCTCCATACCTAAACGGCCAGGTTCCATTGTAATGTAAACTTATAAATACCCAGAAGAAAGATGTAATCAAGGTTGGCATTTGATGTAAAGTTCAACTTCTGGAGACTGTAGACACTTTGTCACTTGTAGTGTCTCATCTTCATTTTTAGCAAATACAAGCTTCTTTTGCTATTAACTGCTCACTATCCATTTTCCTCTATTCTAAGCTTGTACCTGATATGTTGTGTTCTTGATCTCTTGATGTTTAGCACTAGATAACTGTCATCTTATCTCTGTGTTGGAATATTGAATGCATCACTGAATAGGTTTCTCAGGTTTCTTTCTATCTAATGCAGGAGAGTTGTCATCCTATCTTTGCATTAATAGACTAGATTTGCAGGTTTTTGTACTAGTTGCAGCCGGCCATCACATGGTCTTGTGTATTTGCTGGTGTGGTTAGTATTCTCCATATTCACCTAATATCTAAATTATGAGCATTGGTGGTCTAAAGCCTTGTAGTCTGAGGGTGTTCATGCATGTCTGGAGTGAAACAGAGTAGAAGTGGTTATCTGGCTTGAACCAAACCATCATTCCTTCCATTAAACCTTGCAACAATAGTTGAATTTATATGTTACCAGGCATCTCCGAGCTACAACCTAGGAGAGTTTCTTGGAATCCTAACATAATTGGCGCCATTGCCAGGGAGAGGAGATTGAAGCTCAGCTTCCCTGGGAGAACGACACAGATCCAGCTTTGATGATAGACAAAGTCTGGACACATTTTTGGTTGTAATCATCTATCTGGCGACTCTACTGGAGGTTGAGCTTCTTGGCAACTCCACATCATAGTTCTGGCTTAGTTTGTGAGGCACACTCAGAGAAATCCTTAGAAATCACCAGCTGACCCAGTGCTTGACCCTGAAAAGATTATCAAGCAAAGAAAGACATCACAAAAGGGAGCATCAGGATTAGGTAAACCTAAACAATCTTATGCATCTCTGCAAGAAAGGCTTGTAACAGAATACATACATAGTGAGAATATAGCCTCTAGTACTAGCAGTGAAGAGAAATTTTTAGAGATTCATAAAGCTCCCTATTCTTTAGGTCCTCCTTTGGATTTCAGCCCAAAGGGAACCTCCCCTCCTATCCATCATAGTCCTTTAACCCTGTCAGTCATTTCTCAACTCCCTACCTTTCAGACTGCCAGCACTCTTCAATCCACCACAGTCATGGCAGGCCCACAAGCACCCACCAAAATGGAAAGAATCATAGCTACTAGGTATGGACCCCTAGTCCTGCCTATTCCTTTGAATGCCATGCCTACAGGAGAATATCAGAAATACATGCCTAAGTTCACTGGGACAGAGGGAGTAACAGCTAAAGAGCACCTGGAGTCTTTTTATAGCTATGTTGATAACCTAGATATCAGTGAAGATGATGTGTGGATGAGAGTATTTGTCCAAAGCCTTGATGGAGAGGCTAGAAAGTGGTTCAGAGAGCTAACCCCTAGGTCTATAGCAGACATTGAAGCATTAGATGATGTGTTTTTAAAGCATTGGGGGGATAAGAAAGATCTACTCTATTATCATACTGAGTTTGGTAACCTAAAAAGGGAAAATGGGGAGTCATTGTCTGATTTCAATAAAAGATTCAATCGTATGTATAGCAAGATACTAGCTGAAGTGAAGCCTACCCCCACCTCTGCCAAACTCACCTATGCCAATGCCTTTGACTCTAATTTCTGCCTGCTATTAAGAGAGAGGAGATGTGCTTCTCTAGCTGAGATGCAAGATGCAACCTTGGAGGTGGAATCCAATATCATGGCTGTAGAGAAACTCAAAGGACATGCTGATAGAAGGAGGTAGAGAGGTGAGTCTTCCTCTTCTTCTTCATCTTCAGATCCCAAAATGGACAAAATGTCTAAAATGATAGAGTCATTGGCTGCTGAAATCTCCAAGCTGAAGGTTAAGCAGAGTTCTGGGAAAGCAAGGCTTCCTAATAAATTTGCTCCTAGAAATGCAAATCCATATAGAAGAGCAAATTAACAATTGTAGATCATTTAGAGGGGAAAAAAGGCCAGTGAAGAACAAAGGGTTAAGACTCCTTTCTAGAATGTAATCCTGGAGGAGGAGCAATTTGATGAAGAGGATGAGATTCACTGCATGGAAGACAAGGGCAGTGCTGCCTTTTTGACATTAGCTGCCTATGAGGAGTCATTACTTAGGGACCAGACCAGTCAAGAGTGGGACAGGGAAGCTGTTCTGCAGACTGAAGACCAGCAGAGATATAACTTGAGATCAAGAGTGAGTAATGTCAAAGAGAGTCCTGCCCAAAGAGCTGCAGTCCCCTCAGAGCAGTAGATCAGCAAGCAGAAGCGACCAGCAGTTGATCCCGTCATCCTCAAAACACCGGCTCAAGAGGTAAGAGTCCCTGACAAGTCCCCTTCCCCTTTCAGTTTTGAATCTGAAGTCTAGAGATTAAAAATATCTGTGCCTTTGACTGAACTTGTAAAGAGTGAGGTCTTTAAGAAGCCCATCCTTGATGCCCTTGAGTTGAAAGCCACACGAGCCTCCAATGACTATGTGAATTTGTAAGATGACAAACCTACAATTGTGCTTATCCCAATGAATGAGCCTGCTGATGACAATTCCCCATCATTTTATGTCTCCCTGGCCATTCATGACAAAATCCTTCACAATTGTCTGTTGGATATAGGAGCCAGTCATAATCTAATGCCCAAAGCTGTTATGGACGAGTTAGGCCTTGATATTACTAGACCTTATCATGAATTTTTCTCCTTCGATTCGAGGAAGGTGACATGTTTGGGGCTAATTAAAGACTCAGCCATCACCCTAACTCAACTGCCCATGAAAAGCATGATGATGGATATTGTGGTAGTAGATGCCCCCCTAAGTTTGGTATGCTACTTTCCAGAGGGTGGATCAAGAGGTTGGGTGAGACATTGCAAAATGACTTGTCTTATGCCACAGTCCCAGTTTTTGGAGGAGAAAGAAGAAGACTATACAGGGAAGCCTAGGTAGCCTATATCATCAATGATGAGAAGAATCCCACTAATCATCCCATTTACGCTGTGGACACTAATTTTGGAGCATGTATTCTCCAAATTGAAGAATCCCAGAGGGCCTCGATGCAACTAAAGAAACCAATATGCCAGGCCATGGAAGACGAAGGGACACAGGCTTGGGATATGTTCTTCGATGGAGCCTGTTCAAGGGAAACGACAGGAGCAGGAGTGGTGCTAGTGTCTCCAAAACAAGAAAGCACACATCTATCTTTTAAGCTGACTTTTCAGGTCACCAATAATATAGCAGAGTATGAGGCTCTAATATTGGGCTTAAATGCTACCAAAGACATGGGAATCAGAGACATAAAGGTGTTTGGAGAGGTTGATCTCATCATCCAACAAGTGAACAAAACGTTCCAAGCAAGGCACCCAAGGCTGAAAGTGTACAAAGATGAGGTATGGAGACTCAAAGACTCTTTTGATAACTTTTGTATCTCATATATTCCTAGAGTAAAAAATCAGCTTGTCGATTCCCTGGCTATGTCTGCTAGCATGTTCATCCCTCCCATGCCCCCTAGATTGGCTTATGAAGTCCAAGTAAAATATAGACCATCCTTGCCTGATAATGTCCATCACTGGAAAGTCTTTGAGGATGATGATGAAGTAAATAGGTTTCTGCAAGTCATTGATGAATTCTTTGAAATGCAAATTGATCAAGAGAATGAAACCTTGGAGGAATCTCCCCAGCCCCAGCTAAGGAATAGAATTGGCCAAGACAACATTGTACAGTTGCCTAGAAATCATATACCTAAAGGGCTAGTGCCTCTAGAGAAGTTGTTTGATCATAACGATGTGCCTCATAAGATTGCCCAAAAAGAAAATCAGTCTACAGTCCATAGGCATAACATAGGGAGTCCAGATCATCCAAAGTATATAAATCTGTCCACCCATTTGTCTGCTGCCCAAAGTTCCGAGTACTGCACCTTAATGAAGCAATTTGCTGATGTCTTTGCCTGGGAATACAGTGACCTTAAAACTTATGACAAAAATATCATCCAACATAAGATCCCATTGGAGAAAGACACCATTCCTTTCAAATAGAAGTTGAGACCCATAAATCCTTTGCTCCTCCCTCTGATTGAAAAAGAAATCAAGAAGTTGTTGGCTGCCAAAATCATAGTTCCCCTGAGATATTCGAAGTGGGTAGCCAATTTGGTAGTGGTGAGGAAGAAAAGTGGAGAAATCAGGTTGTGTGTTGATTTCAGGAACCTGAACAAATGTTCCAAAAAGGACAACTATCCCCTGCCAAAGATGGAACATTTGCTACAGAAAGTCTCAGGAGCTAAAGTTATGTCTTTCCTGGATGGATTTTCAGGGTATAACCAAGTTGTTGTACATCCAGATGACCAAGAAAAGACTGCTTTCACCACTCCTTGGGGCACTTTTATGTACTCCAAGATGCCCTTTGGGCTGATGAATGCTGGGGCTACCTTTCAGAGAGCCATGGATATAGTGTTTATAGGAGAGAAGGATAAGTTTGTCCTTGTCTACCTGGATGATATAACAATATACCCCAGCAGCCATCAGGATCATTTGCAGCATTTGAAAAAGGTGTTTCTAAAGTGCAGAAGGTTTGGGATATTAGTGAACCCTAAGAAGTCACAATTTGCTTTAGAAGAGGGCAAGCTTCTAGGACACATTGTTTATGTTGCAGGTGTCAAGATTGACCCAGAGAGAGTGAAAGCAATATAGACCTTGTCTGTTCTAAGATCAAAAAAGGAAATCCAATCCTTTTTGGGAAAAATAAATTTTGTAAGGAGGTTTATTCCTAATTTTGCAGAATTGGTAAAACACATCTCCTCTATGCTAAAAAAGGGATCAGAGATCAAATGGACTAATGCAACAAGAAGATATTTTGAAGCCATAAAAGGAGCCATTATGGAAGCTCCCACTTTGATCAGCCTAGACTATAGCAAGGAGTTCCATATCTTCTTCTTTGCTTCCTGTGACACCCTTGCAGTAGTCTTATTGCAGAAAGATGATGAGGATTCAGAGCATCCAGTGGCATTTTTCAGCAAAACCTTAAGGGATGTTGAACTAAGGTATGATATTATCGAAAAACAAGCTTATGCTCTCATCAAATCTTTAAAAGCTTTCCGAAGCTACATTCTGCACTCCCAGGTAATTGCCTATGTGCCCTCTGCTTCAATAAAGGATGTCCTAACGCAGCCAGATGTTGATAGAAGAAGGGCAAAATGGATTGAAAAGCTTATTGAATTCAACATAGAATTGAATCCCACCAAGCTTATTAAGGGTCAGGGCCTCGCTAAGCTGATGGCTGAAGAAAATTGTAGGATCCTGGACATGAATTGGATAAGCACAAATTCGGATGACAGACAGGCAGGGGGAGAAACAGTTGAATGAGGGCAGAACCAGTTTTTGGTTGAAATCCTGGCCTCTTATGAATGGTATGATAAAATAACTCACTTTCTGTTGAAACTAGAGGTTCCTCCCGGTCTTAGCTCGAGCCAAGCCAGGACCGTTAAGCTAAAAGTAGCCAAGTATTGTATTCATGAAAGCTTTCTTTATTGGAGGGACCCATCAGGAATCCTCTTAAGATGTCTGGACAAAGAACAATCTGTGGAGGTCATGCATCGGTTTCATTCCAGCATCTGTGGAGGACATCACTGTTGGAAAACCACAACCCACAAGATCCTCGGAGTTGGGTATTATTGGTCCACTCTTTTTTCCGATGTCTTTTCATTTGTGAAATCTTGTAACAAGTGCCAGAGGTTTGAAGGAAAACATCAGTTGAAATCCTTACCCTTGAAGCCAATACATGCCAACAGACCTTTCCAACAATGGGACTTAGACTTCATAGGGGAGATTAATCCACATTCTAGTGGCCAGCACAGATGGATCTTAGTAGCCACTAATTACTTTACTAAATGGATTGAAGCCATCCCTACTAAGAAAGTTGATCACCATGTTGTCACGATGTTCTTGACAGAAAACATTTTCACCAAGTTTGGCTGTCCACACAAATTGGTTACATACAATGTAGCAGCCTTCAGGGCAAAAGAATTGGTGAACATGTGTGACTCAATGGGCATTAAACTAGTGCATTCCACCTCATATTACGCTCAAGGCAATGGTCTAGCAGAATCATCCAATAAGAGCCTGATAAGGATAATCAAAAAGCTGCTGGAAGACAACAAAAGGAACTGGGATTCCAAACTGAAATTTACATTGTGGGCTGACAGGGTGACCACCAAGAAATCCACAAGGAATTCTCCGTTCAAGCTGGTATATGGCACTGAGGCTCTATCCTCCATCCAGTTGACCCACCCTATGGCCAAGTTCGTGCAAGAAGAGCAGAATGAGGAAAATGACTTGGCAAAGAGGATTAGTGAATTGGTTGAAGTGCATCAAATCAGCGATCAATTGATTGAGAAGTTTGTAACACATCAAAAGAGAATCAAGGAAGCCTTTGATAGAAAGGCAAAGATGGACAATCTTCAAATTGGAGACTTAGTTCTTAAATGGGATGCATTGAAAGAAAATAAAGGCAATCATCGAAAATTCAATGCTTTGTGGACAAGACCTTTTGTCATTTCTCAGGTCCAGGGGAACAACACTTTCATGCTACAAAGTGTGGAATGAGAAACAGTTTTTGATGGCCCAGTTAATGAGTGGTTTTTGAAGATTTATGTTGTTTAAGGCCTTTAGGCCCCAACATTGAAAATATGTTCTTTTACAAGTTTTAGTGTAGGCTTAGTTAGACTCCATGCCCAATGGAATACTAGGAAATCTTGCTGATCTTGTTTCTATATGAAGGCAGTGGTCTACGGTTCTTGAAACCTCATAGGGAGGATTTCATCCCCAGAAGGAGCCAGTGTTAGCTCTATTATACAACGCTGACTTTCTAATGCCAGAAAGAAGTCTGGTCTGTTTGGTTGTGTCCAAAAGGGGGCTTACATTGGTCACTTTTCCCTTTTTCCTCACCCCTCTCACCTTTAATCTTCCTCATTTCCTAAATGAACCTTCTAAATCCGACAAAATTCCCTTTGGCCTCAACCCTAAGTGCAAAGCTAAACTAACCATAAAACCTTATCCATATGCCTTGTGCGCTCGTAACCCATCGCACCGCATCCCCGATCAGCCCCCGCCAATCCAATGGCTCGCATCGCACCCAATAAAGGTGACCCTCTCTACCACTCTTCGTCGTTAGATCATCTCCACCAAATCTGACGGCCTTCACACATATCGCGAGAACAACTAGATCGAGCGATAGCGCGTGATGAGGGTGGTTTTTCTCTCTCATCCGCTGCTACGTGTCATTCATTAAGTGGAATCGCTCAGCCCCAGGCAATTACCACTTAGCGCCCGAAAGTTGTGCGATGAAAACCATTACCGTCTAAGTAAACCACCCCCACCCATTAGTGCCCACGCAAATCCATTGCCCGATGACCATCCAATCTGTCCGCTGTAGATCTAACGGCCCTGATGCACCCCGCTCCCACCTCAGCTGATAGCCTTCACTGAGCCATCTCCGCCATTCATCTTCCTGATCTAACGGTCATCTCTCTCGCTCATCCCAACTGTCCACTTACCCATGCATCCTACGTCCTACGACCATTCTGTTGCCCGAAGAAGGAGATGACCAGCTCTGCCGAACTGGTTACAGTAAGATCCCCAACAACCACATTAAACAGAAAATATGGCCAAAGGAAGAAAAGGACATAGCATGGCTCTGTAACAGAATTTATTAGTCATGGACTTCACCGCTGCAAGCATTCCAACCGCCTAAAGGACAGCACAACAGTTGTGTAGATCAGATTTACACAGTAAAGCAAGCAACCTCGTTCAGAGACTCCATCAGCAACTAAATGCAGTTGGTGGTCAATTAAGACCCCTCCATACCTAAACGGCCAGGTGCCATTGTAATGTAAACTTATAAATACCCAGAAGAAAGATGTAATCAAGGTTGGCATTTGATGTAAAGTTCAACTTCTAGAGACTATAGACACTTTGTCACTTGCAGCGTCTCATCTTCATTTTTAGCAAATACAAGCTTCTTTTGTTGTTAACTGCTCACTGTCCATTTTCCTCTGTTCTAAGCTTGTACCTGATATGCTGTGTTCTTGATCTCTTGATGTTTAGCACTAGATAACTGTCATCTTATCTCTATGTTGGAATATTGAATGCATCACTGAATAGGTTGCTCAGGTTTCTTTCTATCTAATGCAAGAGAGTTGTCATCTTGTCTTTGCATTAATAGACTAGATTTGCAAGTTTCTGTACTAGTTGTAGCCAGCCATCACATGGTCTTGTGTATCTGCTAGTGTGGTTAGTATTCTCCATATTCACCTAATATCTAAATTGTGAACATTGGTGGTTTAAAGCCTTGTAGTCTGAGGGTGTTCATGCATGTCTGGAGTGAAACAGAGTAGAAGTGGTTATCTGGCTTGAACCAAACCATCATTCCTTCCATTAAACCTTGCAAAAATAGTTGAATTTATATGTTACCAGGCATCTTCGAGCCACAACCTAGGAGAGTTTCTTGGAATCCTAACACTCCAACTCTTTGCAATTGATCTCTAAGATGAGATATACTCATGATATAGGATTGCACAGATTCACCCTTGTTCATCTTAGTGTCTTTGAGTTTATATTTCAAAGATATGATCTCATTCAAATAGTTGATTTCATACATGCCAGTTATCTTATCATACATGTCTTTGGACTCACATTTCTTGTACTTGTTTTTGATGGAAATGGAAGTATTCTTCAGGGGCTTGGGCACTCGTGAATGTAATCCAACACATCATTGTTGTCAACTATGATCTCCAAACTAACTTTCCATGCAAAAAATTTAGATGAGTCACCCAACTTCTCATGCTCCTTGAAGGTAGAGGAAGACATCTTGACTTTGACTAGATAAGCTCCTTCAACTTTCCAAAGATGATAACTTCAATGCTTGTCTCCTTTTAGTCTTGTCCTTCACCTTAGCTCTGAAACCATGTTAATTTTTTAGATTGTTCTATGTTGTTTCAATTACTTTAGCCCAATTCAATTCTTCGAATAGAAATGCTTCCAATTATTAAAATTGTTTCCAACCATAAACAATGATTGAAGATAGAACATTATATGCAATGACAAAGGAGACAATAGCACAACCACAAGAGACACCAGATTGGTCAAAGACAAGAGAAAAAACCCCACAAGGGGTAAAAACCCTTTCAAATATTCTTCTTATTAGATTTTCATAAAATGTTTCAGCAGAGAGTACAATGAGCCCGATAAAAAACATCTAGCAAATATTTACCCAATACAATTCAGTAACAGATTTCCAGAATCACTATACAACAAAGAGAAACCTTCCAAACTTTGGTCAACTACGATCAACTATGATCAAGAGTTGAAACCTAGCTCGGAACCTCAGTCACACTCTTCAAGGAATTTTGTGAGCGACTATGACTTCTTGGTCACTCCCTGAAGCACTGTGAGCAAGCGACTAAGACTTCTCAGCCGCTCCCCAAAGCACTGCAAGTGAGCGATTGTGGATGGATCATCCTAGAACTATCTGAGAACCCCAGCCACACCCTTCAAGATGTCATGCAAGTGATTGTGGCTTCTTAGTCACTCTACATAGTACAGTGAGTGTGCAACTGTGGATAGATCTCCCATGTGACAAGTATGTGACCGGAAAACAAAAACCCTAAATATGGGCGAGCCCTAGACCTGTAATTTCAGTCCTTGCACCAGCTTCCTCGGTAAGATCTGTGGGAACCAAACAATAGAAGAAGAGAAGAATATGCTTGATGATGATCACCAAATGATCTTGACGTCACTTTTATTTATAGGCTTTCATGGGTGTCCATTTGATGTTGAGGCCAACCTGTCCAAATGTACATGTGTCTGTACATAATTTAAAAAGCCAACTTATGCTTATCCAGATGAGGTGATATTTAGGTCGATTTTGGTCCTCTCGAAAAGAGGAATTCAATGTAGTCATCACCTTCATCATATGAGTTGTCTAAGGTGGAATTTAACCCTAGTTTCATAAATTAACATGCCAATTGATATCCGTTCTTAATAGTCGCCTTATTCAGCTTCCTCTAATCAATGCACAATCTAAGAGTACCATCCTTATTCTTTACAAACAACATTGGTGCACCCCAAGGAGACATGTTTGGCCTTATGTGGCCCTTATCAAACAACTCCTTAATTTGTAACTTCAACTCCACCAACTCTGGAGTGCTCATCTTGTATGGTGCCTTAGATGCTGGTGCTTCTCCAGGCATCAACTCGATATAGAAAACCACCTCCCTCTGAGGAGGAAGCTTTGGAATCCTTGCAAGAAACACATCCTGAGACTACTGCAAGACAAGATAGTTCTTTAGGACTTATTCATCCTCATCTTCCTTTCCTTTTTCACTGGAAACATGCAATACAAACAATACACATCATTTTTTGCAGCTTCATTTAGCTTGCATAGTTGTAACCATTCTCATTGATGTATGTTTCTTATTTCCCTACAAGACCCTCTTTTCTCCATCATCATCCACACACTTAATGACCTTCTCATAACAATTTACCTTGTTCCTATGAATAAACAACCAATCCATGCCCAAAATCATGCTATACGGACCCAAAGGAAGCACATTTAGGTGTGTTGTTCTAGGCATGCCATTAAGCTCAAATGCACAAGATTTCACCCAATGGTGAACTCTTCTCTTGGTACCTATAGCTAACTACACCAACCAAGATTTTACATGCATTTCCTTATTCAAATGACACCTATCCATCAGGTTAGGACTAATATTTCTATAGTTAGATCCCAGATCAATCAAAATGGAAACAACTTGATCACACAACTTACCTGCCATATTGATGATAGATGCCTGATACTCTCCCTGCCTATTATCAAGTGTTGCATAGATCCAGGGAATTATATGACCTACATCCCCAATTGTCTATAACTCATGAGCATTGTAGATATGTGGCCTATGACCCTGGTATAATGGACAATCCTTCTTGCAATGGTATTTACCACAAATCCATCAATTCAATGGTTCCCTACCATTACTCCTATTCTACTACTCCATAGGCTGAGACCCATGTCCTTTCTCAACTGCATTGAACTTCTTATGCGGGACCACATATTCCTTCTCACGCACATCCTAATATCTTCCTCACTTCTTGGGCCATTTTCCTTTAGCCTTTTCATTACCCTTCCACTCACACTTAAACTTAGGCTTGCGCTTTGACTGCTCATAATAGTGCTTTAACTTTCTAATGAATTCCTCTAATGATAGAGGTTCATCAAATTCTATTTGGTCTTTGAATGCTAATGGAAATCCATTGATGAACCTTTGGATTTTTTCTTTCTCATCCTTTAGATAGGGCACATATCTCAACAACTTTGGAATTTGGTTGCATATTCTTCATCTAACATGGTACTCATCCTGAGCTCATAGAATACCTTGGCCTTTCCGTCATAATACCTCTCAGACAAGTACCTATTCCCGAAGATTCTTTCAAACTCATCCTAAGTTAGCTTCTCATCTCTAATGCCTCTGACATTCTTAACATCTTCACTAAATATCTTCTTTTCCTTTTAGACTGGAGATAGTTATCTTGGCTTTCATGTTCTCTGAGTAATCATGCAATCTGAAATTTTTCTTCATCCCAAGAAGCCATGCTTTTGCATCTTCTGATTTCTTCATTTACCCATCAAAATTAGGAGGCTTGGATTTCTTGAACTCCTCTAAAAAATAATGCTTCTCACTCCTCCTATAATAATGCTTATGGTGATGATGATGATGTCTCCCAGAAGTAGAGCTAGAATAAAATCCATTCGTAGCAACTCTCTTCTCAAGTGTGCTCAAGAGCTTGCCACTCTTCACTGTATCATAATTTTCCATCCTGTATCTTTTCTGAGATTTCCTACCATCTGTTCCATTATTCTTTTATTCATGTCTATCTCCATGATTGGTCCCCAACTGTCCATGCTTCTATAAATCTGAGAGGCTCTAAAGGATAACTACATTAACTTCAGCTTTTTGTTCTTGAGCTTTTACAAGCCTTGTCTGGGCTTCAATCAATTGCTCATTATCTACTTTACAACTTCTAATATCTTCCCTTAGACTCCTCAATATATTTTCTAAATCAGTAGAATATTCCTCTCCTTACTTCTCAATTGAATTCTCCCATTCTAATGATTTCACTTTGATCCTGTATGGGGAGTCATGTGAATTGTTATCCACCATTATGCTCTTCATTTATGGTCTTCTATTGTCTTGTAAACATATCATGTTAGATAAATCAAATAGAAGACATAATCAAAATCATACTTCAATGTATCTCAGGGGAGGCTATTACATCTGCACAAGTCAGTCCATATTAGCACAATATATAATAATAGAAACAACATATCAACATCATGCATGAATCAAGATGATAATACAAAATTGAAACAATAATTGCATGCATGATAACCATATCCATTTGCATTCACTGTAGTATACCTAGGGGGATAATATGGGGTACAAAGGGAGGTACCCAAGGGAATAATATGATGTAATAATGTAATGATAATAAATAAATGGGCAATAATTAATTAATAAAGTGGTTAACCCACATTATGCAAGGGACCACAAGTAGTTAGGGAATAATGTGATAAGCCTATTGTAATGGATTTATGGTATTAAGAGACCCATGGAAATTACCGATGGTATTGTATGTATGAAGCCTATATAGAGGCTATATACCACTTGTAGTAGATATGAATTGATAACACTATTATGAGGCTCTATGAACTGATACCACTATTATGAACCGATACTGTTATGAGGCTCTGATACCACTTGTAGTAAATATGAACTGCAATTTTAAAAATTTATTTGATAAAATAAACCCAAGATCTAATGCACAAATAATATAGAAATGCTTCTCTTTATTAATCAAACCCTTGAGGTAGGGTAACACCATACAATTACTCATATAGGAAGGAGATTACTCCACAAGCCATATGCATATCAATATAACAATACTTGACATGTCTCAGTGGAGAGTCTCTAGCATCTATATAGGCTTCATACATACACTATCATGGGTAATTACCATGGGTATATCAATACCATACATCCATCACAATGGGTTTATCACATTATTCCCTAACTACTTGTGGTCCCTTGTGTAATGTGGGTTAAGCACTTTATTAATTAATTATGGCCCATTTATTTATTATCCTTACATTATTACATCATATTATTCCCCTAGGTACCTCCCTTGGTACCCTATATTATCCCCCCTAGGTATACTACAGTTACCCTGAGGTCCAACGATGTAAACCTCGTTTTGATACCACTATGCAACACTAGTATTAGACAAAGGTTTATGGGAACAAAATTGTTATGATACCACCCTGTAACACCCCACCCCACATTTGCCTGCTTTTACAAGCTCTCTAGGGAAAACATGAGTTGAGAGTTACTATGCATGACCCAAAAACCAAGTTCCAGTTATGGAAGTGGGGCCTACTAAACCGAAAACCTTATGCAACCTCCCAAGGACACCTGATCACCCATGTGTCAGACAACATCCACTGGTGATCTTTCCCTGGACTGGAACTACCTTCTTGACATACTTCACAGCCCATCTACATGCATGAAAACCTATTCATGTGGCCATAAGGCTCCAGTTACATGCACAACTCATCCTCCTTATGGCTACAATTGAAATTTCCAGGATATGAGAGTGTGACCAAAAGCCCTGTTTCGGATTTTCAGGGCTAGCTTATAGGCCAACTACCCAAAACTACCCAGAACTTCCAGAGCTTCTTGTAGGAGTCTTATTGCACTGTTCTTGACCCAATCCCTACTCAAACTTGTCAAATATATGGTAATAATTTATACAAACACTTTGTAAGCATAGTACATGTAGGTCATGAATGCATATATGTACAATAATTCATTAAGTTCATCAAAGAATCATCAAGCAAGATTTTTGCCCGCTCTTACTAGTTGCAACAACACACATTAACTCATGCATTCATATAAATTAATCAAGAGCCCATCAAACCATGGAATGGATCCATAACAAGAGCACATCATATAATGAGGAATATACCATGCATGTATCCAACATTTCACTAGAATGGAACCATGACAAATCAATCATAAAATCATACATCAAACTAGTACTTGTGCTCATTAACCTCAATAAGGAATAACACATGATAACACATGAAAATTCCAACCAATTCAAGGATTGATCCAGGCGGAAGATAATCACTGCAGTTAATAATTAATTTTCTATCAATGGTTGTTAAAACCATGGATAATGCATGATAATAAACAAAATAAATCATAATATTAAAGTGAGAATCTAATCGCACGATGATTTCAATTTTACCATCATAATTATGATACTCACCCATGGATTTTGTAAACCATGGTATTTACCCATGGTATCATAATTTATTATATTTACCCATGGTGTCATAATTTATTATATTTCATGGTGTCATAATTTATTATATTTTCCCATGGTATTCACCCATGGATTTTGTAAACCATGGTATTTACCCATGGTATTTGAAATGTAACAAGAGGCATGACTCTCGATGAAAGATACCCGTAAAAAAACGTATAAATATGAAACTTCACCATGGAGTAAATCATCCTTTTTCTCATAATGTAGTCTCATGGGATATTATCAATTCAATAAATATTTGGTTCATTTTTATTGTTTTTCTACAATATCTCTTGTGCATGGTGCCATATTATGAGTTATCTTTATAATGTTTTTCTACAATATTTTTCTTACACATTGTGCCATATTCTCAATTATTTTTATAATGTTTTGGCTGGAATATTTCTCTCACACATTATGGCATGTACCTTAGTCACTCATGAAGTTGAAACTTGGATCACACCAACATTAATGCATCAAATTTCATGAGACATTTGTAGTTAAGCGCACTTGAGCCAGAGTACTATTGGGATGGGTGACTTTCTAGGAATTTCTAGTTTTTATTCTTTTGTTACTCTTTAATTCTCATTCCTCCATCATTTTGGATCAATGGTATCATAGTGGGGTTTCTCTTGTCTATTTTTTTTTGCATGTCCCCAACGAGGTCATGATACAAGGAACTCAGCCTCGAACTATTGCAACCTTTTGTAAGATCATCTTCACCTACCCCGACAACCTCACATGGCAGATGAAAATAAAAATGACATAGCATGAGATCCTATCAAACTATTGCTCGAGGAAGCACTTACATGACAGATGAGTGAGATGATGGAAGCCTTTACAACATCTCATTAGATGGTGATTTAAAAATATAAGCCACCATATCTCTACCAGGCAGATCAACAAACAAACTATCTCAGCACAGGTATGGGTAAACCACACAAAACCCTTGCCACCGAAGTCCATTTGCTAGGTCACACATTGTCAGCATCATAGTTTTCCCACAAGCATTACAAGGTATCTTTATCCTTGGATCTTCATTCATCACGGTTATGGGTCAACCACACAAAACACTTACCATCAAAGTTCATTTGCTAGGTCACATACTGTTAACATCACAATTGGCCCACAAGCATTACCGGGTATCTCTATCCTCGAAGCTTCGTTCATCATGGTTAAGGGTTACCCACAAACCCACCATTATGGGTCAACCATGCAAAAACCTTGTCTTCAACAACACTTGGTTTTGGGTCATCCATAAACCCACAGTTATGATCCTATTCAATAAAGGCTTCCCCGAAGGGAACTCAATGCAATGGGGACCATTGCTTCTTAAGAGGGGAGGATTGATCTAAGTGGAAAATAATTACTGTAGTTAAGAATTATTTTTCCATCAATGGTTGTTAAAATCATGGATAATGCATGATAATAAATAAAATAAACCATAATATTAAAGTGAAAATAGCATCACGTGATGATTTCAATTTTATCATCATAATTATGATAATCACCCATGGTATTCACCCATGGATTTTGTAAACCATGGTATTTACCCATGGTACATCTTGATGAAATATACCCGTAAAAAAAGTATAAATACGAAATTTCACCATGGAGTAAATCATCATTTTTCCCACAATGTAGCCACATGGGATATTATCAATTCAATAAATATTTGTTTTGTTTGTAATATCTCTTGTGCATGGTGTCATATTATGAGTTATCTTTATAATTTTTTTCTACAATATTTATCTTATGCATTGTGCCCTATTCTCAATTCTTTTTATAATGTTTTGGATGAAATATTTCTCTCACACATTATGACATATACCTTTGTCACTCATGAAGTTGCAACTTGGATCACACCAACATTAATGCATCAAATTTCATGAGAAATTTGTAGTTAAGCATGCTTGGGCCAAAGTAGTATTGGGATGGGTGACTTGCTAGGAATTTCTAGTTTTTATTCTTTTGTCGCTCTTTAAGTCTCATTCCTCCAACAATCAGGATCAGGGACTTCCACGTACCACATGACCATAGATTGGGCTGAACCAAATATTTCTTTCATCCAATCACCCCCATGCCATCTTCCAAGCATTAATGTGGGATCTCATGGGATAAACCAAATATAATCAAACAAGGACTCAAGAGGTTAAACCAGCTCCACCCTCAAGCGACAGTGATCTCACCTAAACCAATACAGAGATCACCAAACCAAAACAAGCTTGGATGTCTCAAAATTTCTTCACCATACCTCGAAGAATTTTCCTCTCTCCACCCACTTGTCAAGGGTTTCCCTGAAAAACCATCCCCACCCCCAACCATTGGTATTTTCTTGATACCACCTCACCTGGATCAAAAATCTTGCGGCAATCCAAAGCTCAATAAAAAAGGAACCCGCTACATCTTGGTTATCCATAAATGGAAAAGGAAAGGCTATGCACCACTGTCAATCCAAAAAAAACCCATGCCAATGACAAAAAAATAACCAAATAACCAAATGCATGCACCATGCATTCAAATGGAAGAAAGTAAATCACACACATGCAATCTATTACCTGCAGTGTCCTCCTATTTTAGTTGTTTTTACAATCTTCTTGCACTCCCTTGCTTTCATTTGCTTGCTTGCTTGTATCTTTCTTGTGCTTTCTTCCTCTTGTTGTAGTTGTTCTCCTCTTCTCTCCTCCAAGTGAATGATAAAATGTCCAAATTTGTCTAAGAGTATGATAGAGTGTGATCCATGAGTAACCAAGAGTGTATGATCCAAAGAGAGTGTTGGAATGTTCGCTCTCTCCTTTTATTTTCCCTTGATTTCCTTCATTTTCCCTTGCATGCATATTTTTGTCTCTTCATCTTCCTTCTCCTATTTTCCTTTATTTCTTTAATTAATTTCCTTTATTTCCCTTTTCCTTTTGCCAATGCCAATGCCAAATTCCATAGCCAATAATTAACCACAAGTGATGCCCACTTTAATGTTTGTCCCTTCATTCAGTTTGGAATACATGTCCCATGACCTTGGTTTCACTTTTTCCTTTTTAATATCCTTTTATTACGTGTAGCTTTAACCCATGGTTATTATTTTTTCACAAGATACAAATATAATGCTCTTGCTCCATAGGTTGCATTGTAGGCTTGTAACTTGGAGAAGTAAATATAACATTGATAGTAAATTGAAGTGGCCAGATATTCTTTCAACTGCATATGAAGTTAAATTGGTACTAAGGACCAATTTTTATGTGTATCCCTTTTAGAGAGGAAGGACATGAAAATAGGGTAAAAAGTGTAGTGAATGTGCTAACTAGAAAAAAAATTGCTATATAAAATTCCTATCTTGCTTCATATAATGATCATTATAGAATGGGTTGTCTTATAGGTTTTTTTGTGCTCAATTAGGTCAAACCATGTACATATAGGGTCATGATCATATGACATGTAGGTTCTCAATATTGAACTAGAAGCAATGTCATTTTGGCAATTGTGAGCATGAGAATAACATCAATTCTTAGTGTTGCGGGACTTATGTCTACCTTCTACGCAACTAATACAATTTGTGTTTTGGGTCGGTGCATGCATTTCTAAGATAGAAGATTCTGAAGTCTAAAATTTAAGGTGAGACAAATTAAGTTTGATCTTATATCCATAATACACCTCCTCTTTCCAAGAAATGGAAAATATAAGATATTTTTCCACATTGGATTTCTTAAATTAAAGCATGCTACAAATTTTTGGTCATGTTTTTTTATATAAATGTTTCTTTTGAATATTTAATGAAATTGTGTATTACAATAAACCTATGAAATTACGGATTTTATGTGTGCTAACACTCTAAATCTTTGTTAAACATGTAGGTAATCCAGATGACATGTTGCAAATATCATACAACAATTTAGGATTGAACAACGTTTAGTCTAACCAAAGGGTATTTTTCTAAGATTATATTCAATTTATATCAATGGTTTTCATGAATGGCGTTGTAAAGGAAATGCAACAACCTAAGTACCATGGACTTCATGCTATATAAAGATATGTCAGATAATGTATTTATGAGTTTCCCTTCCCTAGCAAAGTACATACTATATTCCACATTTCTCCACATTGAAAATAGTTATATGTCTCAAACTGAAATAAACATGTTTATTATCTTTCTTGGAAATTATCCTAATATTGGCTTTGTTCATCTTGTTGCGAGAAAAATGAACCTTTGTTAAATGGTTAAGTGAAACCAAACCAGATCAAATTCAAACACTTGGATCTTTCTCTAAGCGTCCTTTGCATGCAGAGGTATAATTTGCAATGATTAAACATGTTCTTTTACATCACGGCAATTTACTCCTAAGATTGGTTGCTAATGATTATGTTTCTTTTTAGAAACTTCTCAGTATTCTAAAAAAAATTCAGCTGAATTTTCCTCGTGAACTTCTCGCTTTCATTTTCAGGATTGCATACACAGTTATCCAAAGTCAATTGCCCAATTGAATTCCTACAAAACAATTTAGGGTTTTTGTGCTCACATTGCTGACAAATTATCTTACAACTTGTGCATCTCATAGGCCTTTTAGCATCCTAGGCATTGATGAAAACATTTTTTTGTTGCATTCATTGTCATAAATCATATATGTTGACATGCTTCTAGGGAAAATGTTGATTCTTCTTTTCTGGTGTCATATAATTTGCTACGATGTGAATCCACCATCTGTAGCGAAGGGATAGAATATTAGTTGTGATAAGTGGAACCTGGTGTCAGTTCCAAGTGTTTGAAGAGACATAATTGTTATTTTTGGTATGGAGTAAGTCATTAGGGATTTTCAAATTTTCATATTAAAATGACAATCGGTTTATCATAAATATTTGCATAACATATGCTAACAAAATTATTGGAAAATGTTGATATTCCATTTTCCTTTCATAATGTCATATATTTTGTTATAATGTGAATCTAACTTCTGGGGTAGAGGGTAAATTTCTTAGTCTTGTCACAAGTGAGAACCCCAGAGTAGGCTCCAAGGGTTATGTATCATGTCATAACCAATATTTTAAGTTTGGAGTAGGTCTAGTTGGATTTTCATTTTTCCATATTGAAATGCCAGTTAGTCAACTTTGACCCTTGGGCCAGTGGACTACAAATATTATTGAAAACTATTAGGAATTTTATGTTTTTGCTTCTCTTGGATTCTGTAAATATGTGTCATTTTTCGCACTAATGAAATTGACTTTCTGCTTTTTAGGAGAGAGTTTCTAGTGGAAGATGAACGAGGTTTTCGATTTGTGCATTTTAGCTATGACCATGGATTGCAAATCAGGGCAAAGCTTTTGGAACTTGGTTTTAGGAATTGTTATCCATTGTCAGATTTAGATCTTGGAATTGTGAGTATTCTAAAGGATAAAGTTTGTATAGTTTTACTTTCAAGAGAAGAATATAGGAAGTTTTAAATATACATTTCATGTCACAGGAAAACTCGTAGGGTGTGAAGGATACAAAGAGGATCATACTTCTTGTGAAATTATTCTTCTAACTTATGTAGTTTATTTGGTACAATAAACAACGAATAAAATCACAACTGCAATTTTCACCATAAAAATACTGCAGAAAATAAAATACTGGAAATTGAGAAATTCTAGCACACACATAATAATTTTGACACAGTTATTTTTGGACAATTGTCCCCAGAAAAACCCAACTTGGGAAAATCGGTGCAGCAGATGAGGGTTTTATTATTAATCTTCAACAACAATTCTTAGTACAATTATTTTAGATGCCAAGCTACCAATCTAATCTGAGGTAAATAATGGAAAAAAATATCGTGAGAATTTTCTCTCACCCCATAGCTATTCTCTACCTCTGAAACTGACTTCCTAGCCTCTGCACCGAGCTCCCTGCATCACCCTATGCATAGAGCTTACGTTGGCCCTCTGGAAATTTCGACCTTCCTTCCTTTCCCTCTCCTAGCAACTAGAAATCTTCCTCCTAGAATTTTGTTTCCCTCCTCTTCCACTTGATACTCACCGTCTGGCTTTATCTTCTCCGTTGAGTTGCTACTATTGAGAAAATCAAACTACCTAGGCAATTGAGTATATGCACTGGATGATTTCTCCATCACCACATCAACTTCCTCTTAGAATCCACTATTAGAGCACCAATGACCAAGATTAAACCTTAATCAATGGCTAAGATCATCTATGGATCAATTCAAGTGAGTTGCTAGATGATTCACGCCTTATCTCAATTAATAATGATTAATTAACCATATTCCCTAAGTTTAGACTTAGGAAATATTTAAAAATTGATTAATAATCTAATTGAGACACTTCTAGGCAGAATTTCTAGAAACGATTTCTTGGTTTTGGAGATCTCATGTATTATAGCCTCTCCACCAAATTTTGTCACTATATCACATCTGATGCTACAAAAACTAACACTACCTCTTAGCGAAGAATGTGTTCTAGTGCTACTGCACACCCTGTCTTTGCATCATCTTATGTCACGTTGTTGATCTCTGGCCAAACTCCCCACCAACCACTGCGCGACTCGGATATACGCTGCATTTGTGTTGCTGCTGACCTTGCTGAACTGCTGCCAACACTGCATATGCACTTCAACTCCCTCTTTATCTGTTGTTGCTGCAATTGCAACATCTACAACTGAAAAGAATCCAAAATAGCATGTCTTTGCTACTGAAATGGGTTCTCCACCATACCCATATGTTCTATAAAATAGACCAACTTAGCTCTCCCTAAAGCTTTCGTGAGTATATCTACAACCTGCTCTATGTGGAAACATACTGTAGTTGGACTGCTCCACGTTGTACACAACCTCTGATGAAGTGGCACTGAATATCGATGTGCTTCGACCTATCATGAAACATTGTATTCTCTTAGAGCTTTATGCAACTCTGATTATCACAATAGACATTGGTTGCTTCCATCTTCTGCCTGGACAAGGTTACTAGCAACTTCTGAAGCCATATAGCTTTGCACGTAGTTATGCTAGCTACCATATACTTTGTAGAGCTTAGTGCTAGAAACTTATGCCTCATTCTACACCAAGAAACCATCGCTGATCCATCACTGAATCAGTACCCGAAGGTACTTTTCTTGTCCACTGAACTACCTTCCCAATTTTTATCTGTGTACCCACAAAGTCTAACATGATCTCCCCGAGTATATCGAAATCCATACTTGATTGTGCTGTGAACATACCTAAGAATATGCATCATTGCTACCCAATTTACCCTCTTCGGCTTTACCATGAACTAACTAAGGGTATTGACCGCGAAGTAGATATCTGGCCTAATGTTATAAAATATGTGAGAGACCTAATAAGTTGTCTATACAAGGTAGGGTCGACATCCTTTTCATCTGATGCATCTATATTCTTCCATTTGGTGATCACAAGTGATGAGCCTCATAAATGGGTAATTATATGGGCTCATTTTACCTCCTAACCTAGTCAAATCAACCATTCTCTTAGCTTATTGTATGATTTTCTTATTATATTTATGTTTATGGAGTGATTTGAGTTAGTTATGATGCCATGTGGTCTAACACGTGTTTAATGCAGATTATTGATGAATTTTGAGGTCAAAGTCAAGGATCCAGTGGACAAATGGCAGCAATAACTCAAAGTGGAAAAAGGAGAGGACTTATAGGAGGGAATCCCCCTCATTTATTACTCCCTAATTCGAATTCCCTTTCATTCAGCTCGGAGTACAAGCAGCCAAGTCATGCACTAGAAGGTCGCTGAGCAAGTGGAGGATGACTGATGATTATCTCGAGTTTTGGGAGCCAAGCCTCCCTAATTTTAAGGAAGTTGTTGGTAGCTTCATTTGTATAAGTAGAGAGGCCTAGGGCCTCACTAGGGTCGGATTTTTGTTGGATTTTTGCTTATGTAAACTCTGCTCCAACTTCGAGCTTATTATTTTGTGACAGTTTCATGTAATCTTGTTATTGTTTTGGAAATAAAGATGGAATTATTTTTGAGCTAGCACTGAGTTACCTTAGAGGGCTGAAGCTCTTGGGTTAGGGCCCAATCCAAGTAGCCAAGCTCCTCTTTACTTGTATTTGTATGTTTTATTTCAGTTTGTAGATCAGGTTGTTGTTAGATGTATTTCTTTTATGGTTAAGAATAGGTTTCTTTTGATGATTCAATAGTTTGCTTCCATTTGTGTTCTCTATAGCAAGTTAAGCAGTGATAAAATAAGATTCAAAAGGATAGAAACAATGCCTTGGCCTCTCTTCCTCCCTTTGGGACCATGATTTGAGGAAAAGACCCTCTTGCTGCACCAAAAACACAGATTTTCCTCATTCATAGGACTTCTAGTGTTTGTAGCTTTTTAGTGGTTAATAGTCTAGTTTTTCTTTGATTCAGAACTTCTTCATCATGCTCACTTATTTATTTACAATAGTCTTCTTTCATGCTTTCCTTTCTTGTAGCATTTCTCAACATTTCCTTTCATAGATCATAGTTTAGACTATTTTGATGCAAAACTCTATTTTCCTAGATGCACTTATTTCATTGCTTGCTTGATCTTATTGGTTGACTGTCAGTTTTTTATACAGCAGATCTCTTCTAGCAATAGGCCAGCCTATTAGCAATCCCATCCTCCATCTGATCCATGCTCTACAGGTCGCCCAAGTCTCCCCTCAATTCTGCCTTAGTTTCCTGCATTTTCCATATAATTTCTTCCTCTCTCCTTGAGCAAATCCAATCATCTTTCTCTCTCTTGATGATTCTTGGTAGACCCTCGGTGCCCTAACACCTCATTCCAACCTTCATCCACCTATTTTACCTACTCTCACACCCTCAAAATAGTGAAAACTACTCTTAGCCTCCTCCTGTAGGCCTCCTGTAGAACATTGTTTTCTTCCTGTAGATTTTCCTGTAGGCTTTCTTTTGAAGGCCGAGTGTGGGAAAAGCCTCCAGAAGGCCACCTAAGACCTCCTAGGACCCATCCACACCATCCTACATCCTCTCAAGTCCCAAAACCACCCTCCAACGCCACCTATTCGCTGCCACATTCACAAACAATAAATTACATGCATGTCAAATTCACATAAAAATACATAAAAATCCAAAAAGATGTTTTTTGCTCATTTACTTCCAAAAATAGCTTAGTTAGATGTTGTTTACTTCCTTGAGTAGGTAATGGCATTCTTTTCATGATTTTCATAGTGCTTTCTGCAAAATTTGGATTAGTTGGTTAATTTGGGTTTACTAGTTTTGCTTTACATTTCAAATTTTCTCCTTTTTGCAGTTAGAATAGTATCTGTAGGGTAGTCTTTCTCTCATTTCATCATATATAGAGCTTCTTCTAGAATCCATAGAATTTGGCTTGAGCTCCTATTGATCTTGCATCGGCTAACCAAGTGACAACCTGCAGTAAGAACTAGTACTTATACATACAACACCAACGCTTCCAAGTTTGTTATGAACTACCGGGTTGATAAGAGTAAAGTAGGCAGCCCAAGAGTTGCAACATTATTGCTGCAATACTGGTGCTCACCACTTTTTGGCGCCGTTTCCGGGGAAGCATCAGAGTATTCTGTGATTACTGCTTTCTTCTATTTTCTATTGCAACATTCTGCTAATAGTTTATTTCAGCAAGAGTAGACTAGTCATTTCCTTTCCTTTCAAGTTCTGCATTTCCTTGCTTTCCTTTTCAATTCTGCAAATTTCATTTCAGCAAGAGTAGACTAGTCATTTCCTTTCCTTTCAAGTTCTGCATTTCCTTGCTTTCCTTTTCAAATTCTACAAATTTCATTTCAGCAAGTTCATTTCAGTTAGTTGTAGTTTGTTTTATTCAATCAATTTTAGCTTTGCAGGTATTATCAGTGTGGGGAAAAAGAAACAAAAACCAACCAAAAATATTTCCTTTGATGCCTCGTAGGAATAGAGATAACTCAGGAAAATTTTTGCCCAACGCCCCCACTACTTCACACAGCCAGCCTTCTCTCTTCTTTAGCGGTTGCGATCAAGAAGAACCCTTAGGTGAACAGAAAGACATATTTGAAGAAATTATAGGGGAAGAAGAGGAAGAAAGCATTCCTTTGGAGCCAATGGCCGAACACAGAAATGTTAGGGGGAATGGAGAGATAATAGAGTGTACCTTTCCCATTCGGGAGACCAATGGGGACACCAAAATGAAGAATATAAGCCCCTCCGCCCTACCTCATTTCCATGGTATGACTATAGAAGATCCTGACACCTTTTTTTTTGAGTTTGTTGTTATCTGTTGAACCTGTCACTCTGCAGAAGATGAGAAAAAGTTGAAATTGTTCCCTTCTACTCTCAAGAATGCAGCATTGCGCTGGTTCATGGGATTACCTGGCAATAGCATCACAACTTGGGCTCAGATGCAACAAGCCTTTAACAACAAGTATCATGACTATTGTAGGTCAAAAGATACTAAAGAAGAAATTTTTTAAATGACTATAGGAAGTCATGAGTCCATGGAAGACTTTGAAGAGAGGTTCCAACTTAGTTACAAAAGGGCCAGGTGTACACTTGACCTTGAGTCTCTGAAGTTGGTCCTGCTCAGAAAAATTCAGGAAGATCTTTTAGACACCCTCCATCTATTGGCCGAGGGAGACATCTAAGAACTATCCTATGAGGACATAAAGACTGTTTTTAGAAACCATTCTAGAGCATCCAAAAAGAAAGGTAGGGGGAGTCAACCCATGGCTAGTACCTCTTCCTCTAACTCATCCATTAAAGGAGAAATTGGAAACATGTTGGAAGACTTCAAGAGTGAGATGTTGCATACTCTTGCCATGCAAAGGAGGCGGCATGGACCTAGACCATATCATCAGGGGATGCAAGGGACATCTCAGGCACACTACAACCCCAACCAAGTAACTTCCATACCTTCTTGGGGCCCCCTTGCTCATCTTTCCTAGTCGACAACTCCTCCTTGGTCTTTCACATCTCCATATCATGCCCAACCAGCCACCCATTCATTTCAATCCTATGCTCAACTGCAACCTTAGTGGAATGCATCTCATCAGGGGTGGAGGCCACAATACAACTCTTCTCCCACTCTTTTGCCTCCACCACCTGCCCAACCACAACTGTTACCTCCTGCTCCACCAAAGCAACCCCAAATGCCTACCCAGCCAAATCCGAACCCAAACAACAGACAGACTCAGCAAGTGTATAGTGGGGAACCATCATGGCTGACTTATGCTGTAGAGATTCAGGAAATTAACTTGCCATCTGAGAAAGTTCTCCCAGATAGCCAGCCTCCACCCAGGGAGGTTGAGGAAGATAAAGAGGAAAGCGAACCTAAAGGAAACCCACCCTTTCCTGAGAGACCATCCATGACAGTCCAGCCTACCCCAGAAGAAACTAAACTCCTGGGAGAATTGAAACATTTATGTGTGAATATACCACTTCTCCAAGCCATAAAAGATGTGCTTATCTACAATAGGTTGATCAAAGAGAAGTGATTTAGGCATCCTGGAAGGCGCAAGAGAGATGCCCCAACCATCAATGTCATAGGGCAACTGTCTGACCTAATGTTAGGGCAGGTAATCTGTCCAAAATATCTAGACCCTGGAAGCCCAGTAGTTGATGTCCACATCAATGGCACCATGATCCCACACACCTTGATTGATATGGGAGCTGCCATTAATGTGATGAAAAAGGACATGCTCAAACTCAACCTCCAGGGCTCCTTGAGGAAGACCATGACCGTGCTACAGCTTGCAGACCGCTCCACCGTGACCCCTGAGGGGATTGTGGAAGATGTGATGGTCTCCATTGATTCTTGGGAGTACCCTACTGATTTCTTAGTTCTCCAGCCAAAGGCAAAGCTCACTAGGTATCCTCTCATTCTGGGAATACCCTGGTTGGCTACCACCAATGCCTACATCAGTCGTTGAGCTAGGAACATGACCATAAAGAACGGGCACATGTCCAAACAGTTAATCTTATATCCTCCTACCCAACCCTTGCTAGAACATGATCTACCTCTCTGGTTGGAGAAGGAAGATGAGGATGAAGTCTATTCTACACCGCTTTGTGCATTAGAAATTGCCATGGGGGGGAAACCGCAAGATGAGGATGATATGATTGAAAATCTGGTTCAGAATCCACCCCCTAGTGTATCACCATTAGAGGACATAGTAAGAGAAACCCAAAACAACCCCTCAACTGATCTTTGTGTAGCCAAATCCACTCCTCTCCGTGTTAAGAATATAGAGTTCGGCCCAGAAAGAACCTTGAAAATCAATCCATCCCTATCCACTTCCCAGGAGAAGCTGTGTAACCTGCTGAGGAAACACCTAGATGCCTTCGCCTGGAGTTATAAGGAGATGAAGGGAGTTAACCCTTCAGTATGCACTCATCATATATACTTCAAGGAGGATTGTAAGCCAGTCAGGCAGCCTCAAAGGAGGATGAATCCAGCACTTAAAGATATTGTTAAGGAAGAACTGCAGAAATTGCTTGATGCAGGATTCATCTATCCCATCTTTGACAGTGAATGGGTCTCTCCTTTCGTGCTAGTGACCAAGAAAAATGGTAAGTGGAGAATCCATGTCGACTATCGAGAATTGAACAAAGCCACTAAAAAGGACCATTTTCCTTTACCTTTCATAGATCAAGTGTTAGATGGTCTGGTAGTGAAAACGTTTTTCTCTTTCCTAGATGGGTTTAGTGGGTACAATCAGATTCAAATCAGCCTGAAAGACCAAGATAAGACCACTTTCACTTTTCCTTGGGGTACCTTTGTATACTGGGTCCTTCCTTTTGGCTTGTGCAATGCTCCAGCCGCTTTCCAAAGAACGGTATTGAGTATATTTTCTGAACTGGTTCATGATGTAGTAGAAATATACATGGATGATTTTACTCCTTATGGTTCTGACTTTCAGGAAGCTTTGTTTAACTTGGGAAAAGTTCTGGATAAGTGTATTGAGGTGAACCTGTCCCTTAGTCCAAAAAATGTGAATTCTTGATGACTGAAGGGACCGTGCTAGGTCATGCAATATCTCAACAAGGACTGCAAGTGGACCCCAACAAAATTGCCATCATCCAAAGGGTCCCACCTCCTTAAAAAGTGAGAGATGTCAGAAGTTTCCTAGGCTTAGCTGGGTATTACCGGAGATTCATTAAATATTTCAGCAAGTTAGCCTCTCCTTTGTTTTGCCTCTTAGGTAAATATGTCGAGTTCATATGGTCGGAAAACTATCAAGAAGCCCTAGATACCTTGAAGAGAAAGCTCGTGACCGCCCCAATTCTGAGAGGCCCAAACTGGGACCTACCTTTCCACATTCACACAGATGCCTCGAACAAAGCAATAGGAGTAGCCTTGGGACAAATTGATGAAAAGTTGCCTTATTCCATATACTTTATAAGCAAAAACTTTTCAAAGGCAGAGTTAAACTATACAGTGACTGAGAAGGAACTCCTAGCTGTCATGCATTCCTTAAACAAATTCAGACATTATATCATAGGCTATCAAAACTTTGTGCACACTGACCATGTTGCAATTAGATATTTAATGAACAAACTGGATGTAAATGCTCACATTATTAGATGGTTGCTTTTACCGCAGCAGTTTGATTTGACCATTATTGATAAGCCTAGTAAAGAAAATGTTGCTTCTAACTTTTTGTCTAGAGTAAATTTGTTTGCAGGTGAAGAAGGAATGGTGGATGACCAAATGCCAGATGAAAATCTATTTGCTATTTCAATACTCTCTCCATGGTTTGCTGATATAGCAAACTACTTGGTTTCAGCACAGTTCCCACCACACCTGTCCTCAAAAGAGAAGAGCAAGATAGTAAGGAAAAGCGCCCCTTTCACCTGGATTGGGGGCAATCTCTTCAAACTTGGCCCATATCAGATCTTGATAAGATGTGTCAGGAAGGAGGAAGTCTTTGACATCCTCCTTACCTGTCACGACGGGCCTTGTGGAGGTCATTTTGCAGCAAAAAGAACTGCCTTCAAGATATTGCAAGCAGGGTACTACTAGCCCACTCTTCATCAGGATGCAAGGAGATATACCGGCCAATGTGATCGGTGTTAGAGGATGGGGAAACCTACTCCAAAGGATGAGATGCCCATGCAACCTCAAGTGACCTTTGAGCCATTTGAGAAGTGGGGCATGGACTTTGTGAGGCCTATCAGCCCTCCTTCAAAGCAGAAATAATACATCATTGTGCACACCGATTACCTGACAAAGTGGGCAAAGACAAAAGAAATCAAAGCAGCGACAGAGGAAAAAGTAGTTAAATTTTTTAGAGAGAACATATTCTACAAGTTCAGGTATCCAAAAGAGTTGGTCACAGATCAAGGTAGTCAATTCACTTCCAATTTGATTGAAGACCTACTCACACATCATATAATCAAGCACAAGACTTCGACCCCTTACCATCCACAAGCCAATGGGTAGGTGGAGGTCACTAACAGAGCATTGGAAGGGATCCTGACAAAGGTAGTGAGCAGCAGTAGAAAAGATTGGGCAGACAGATTAGTTGAGGCCACTTGGGCCTACAACACAACATGGAAGACCACCACAAGGTTCACACCCTATGAGTTGGTCTATGGGAAGAAGGTTTTGTTGTCAATAGAATTTGAATTCAATACCCTAAGGATGGCAGCTCAACTGGACCTAGACCTCAGCCATGCACAGAAAGAAAGATTACTTCAGCTCAATGGATTGGATGAACACAGAATGCAGGCCCTTCTCCATACAGAGGTAGTTCAGCTTCAGAGAAAGATATGGCATGACAAAAATATCAAGGAGAAGCAATTCCAAGAGGGAGATTGGGCACTACTCTATGATTCAAGATATAAGGATTTCAAAGGAAAGCTAGGGACAAGATGGCTGGGATCCTACACTGTGAAGAAATGCAATGACAATGGTTCAGTTCTGATCAGAACCATTTATGATGAAGCCATCCCCATGCTTGTCAATGGACACTGGTTGAAAGTCTATAAGAAACCCCTCTCCAAGCGAGAGTATGTTGAAGATTTGAATAAGACAATGATGGTAGTGGAGCATGTCTTAGCCTCCACTTCACCCACTCACTGAAGAAAAAGAAAAAAATAAAAAAATAAGGACTCAAGTGAAAACCTCCATGAGGCGCTTGAGTCCCATCATTGGGTTGAAAACCTTTTCTAACGCGGCCTAGTGATGTCAAAAAAAAAAAGAGAGAAAAATAATATCCCTGGGTTAAAACCTCCCTTGGAGGCACCTAGGGCAGGCAATTAGGGTGAAAACCTCCCTGAGGTGCCCTAGTTGTTTAAAAAAGAAAAAAAGAGAGAGAAAAAGAAAAATGAATTTTCATTTGCATTGCAGGTTTGCAGGAGGACTACAGGAAGCAACAGAAGGTGCTAAGGGAGCCCTGAAACCAACACCAGCACCTATCCTACCTTCCCACACCTTTCTCCATCATTCTTGGCATTTATTTCACCTCATTATGCTTCTTTTTCAAGAACTGTGTTTTCTACATGAGGCTCTGTGTTTTCTATAGGAGGCTCTTGTAGGAATTACAAAAAGCCAGAAATGGGTATAAAAGGAAGTTTGAGGACAGGGAAGCTTCATAAAGAACCTACAAAGCCTCCTACAGTCTTCAAACCTCCTTACATCATTTCCAAGCCTGCATCACACCCCAAGCATCATTCTTCTTCCTGTCCAAGAAAAACACAGGAAAAATAGTTTTTCAGGAAAAGAAAAACACAAAAAGTAAGAGAGGAAACAACACCATCCACCTCACCTGAAGCCTACCTATTACCCCTCGATCTCTATTTACATCTATGGCATCATCCTCACAGCTCCAACCATAGAAAGAAGCTGAAGTTTCAAGGGGAGAAGTAGCTACAGGAGCTCCTGTAGGAATTCCTGTAGCAGTTGATCCCATTAAAATCCAGCATCAGCAGCAAGAGAGTGCAAACATGAAGGTTGAAGAAGACACCTGAAGCTTAGATCCAGCTAGAGAAGAACATGCATAAGAAACAGCCACACATCAGCAAGCAAACATCATTCATCAAAAGAAACAAAGGCATGCAACAGAGAGAGAGAGCCACAACACCTCACAACAAATACATTCGGATCTCAGGTAAGTAACTAACCCGCTCCTCTGTTTACATTTGTGTAATTAGAAGGCATGCAAAAGTAACGAGATGGTTGAGGTTGAACGAGGGAAAGGTGGCCAATTACCTTGGCCACCTTCATCTAGTTAACTCCACTCATCTGAAGATTTCAACCACACGTGCGCACAGTCAACTCAAGAAAGATGTCAAGGACAGGTAGTGGAGGAAGTGTGAACTCCAATGCAATCATGAGGGATGATTACAAGGAGGGGATAGATGACAAGGCAGGTGGGGACCAACGCTCTGAATATGGCCAATGTATACTTTGCTAGCTCACCCTCCATCACTGGAAATATCCATAAAGGGCAATAAGTACTCCTCCTCGAGCACTCTCACCACCTTTTCCTTCATTCTCTCCTCGAAACTCAGCTACAGCAGTCTCCTCATGCCCCCACAGCCTCATAACCATCGTTCTCCATTAATCTCTCCCATATTCCTGCTCTTGGTATTTTCTATAGGAGCACTTACAGGTTCTACAGGAGTACCTACATGAATTCTACAGAAGGGACAACAGTCTTCTACAGGAAGGGCAGTGAGTTGTTTTGAAGGGAGAAAACACGGGTTTTAGCACGATTTTCGATCTAAGGAGGTAGGTTCCATGCATGACCCCATTAAATATCAATATATGCAAGTAGTGGTTTCAATTTTAGGAGAAGATAAACCCTTTAGGAGGAGAAAATACATAAAGGAATTTCTGCTTATTTTTTAAAAAAACACAGTCTCCTCTGTTTCTCTGTTTTTCTCAAAAATTGTTGTCTCCATTTCCACATTTGGTTTCCCAAAAGAATATAAACAAAATGACAGGAGGATTTATGAGGAAGGAGCCCACCAACTCCTCCAGGCTCCATGCACATCCCCAAGTAGTGGACATCTTCACAAGGGAAAATTGGATGAACTTTTTTGAGAAATTTCGAGAGTTTGATGAGGAGATTGCCTAAGAATTTGCCCACTTTTTGGTCCCTCACTCAAGAACACATGCCACTATCACCTTTAGAGGTCTTTCCATGGAGATAACCCCTGAATTTATCAGTAGATTCACTACCCTTCCTCTTAGGCCGCCTTGGAGTAAGGATGAGAAACCAATTGGCTAGGCTGCCAAGAAAAACTTTTTCCAAAACAATGAAACCCCTGTAGATGATAAAAATGGAATTAGAAGGGCTAGCATACCATATCCTTGGGATGAATTTAGTTATCAAATAATCAAATACATTTCCTGTGAGGGGAGGTACAACATTGTCTATGGTTATCACTTTAGAATCCTCCATGAATTAAGGTATGGGATGGACACTCCAGCACCTCAGAAGCTCAGCATCCCCTACTTCCTCCTGCAGTCCCTCATTGACTCCAGCACTAAGGTTCAAGCAAGAAATTCAGAGCAGCTAGCTCACCATGGGTTAATTAAAATTTTAGTGGAAGAAGCCCTCCATACATTTACACTCCCTATAGCATGGGAAATCTTCCGAAACATGATAGCTGAGGATGACATAAAGACCCTAACCTATGATATCAATCCTACTAGCAGTGAGGAGGAAGAGTAGTAAGGGGGAGAAGGTGAAGCAACTGGTGACTTAGAAGAACAAGAAGGGAAGGAGGAAGAAACTAAGATAGAGGAGGAGAAAGCTAAAGAAACAGAGCAGGAAGAAACAGAGACAAAAAAAGAGATAGAAGGAGGAGAGAAAGAGGCAGAAAAGACAGAACAAGGAGAAGTGTCCCCTAAGACTCTAGAAAGAGAGGCAGCAGCTGCTCTCATTGCCCTCAATACACCAATCAAGCCAAAACAAAAGAGGAAAATGCAGGCCTCCGTGTATTTCAGGGTTAGGAAGAGCACAAGAATCAAAATAGGGAAACCTCAGCCCTCTTCAAAAGTGCCAATTACAATTGAAGATTCACCCTCTGCCCAAGGAAAAGAATCCCCTTCCAAGGCACCTATCACATATGAAAGGGGGACTCCTAAATCTCCCACATGGAAAGAGAAGGTAGAACTACATGACCCAAAAACAGTCCTACAGGAGGCTCAGACAGTTCTACAGGAGACACTGTGAAAACTACAGGAGACCCAAGAGCTTGAGAAAGAAATGGAAGGAAAACCACAGGTAAAGGAGGAAGAAACAGAGCTACAAGAACCTAATCCCCAACCCAGTCTTGCCTCCTACTATAACCTTCTGGAGGGAGGAAGAATAATTCCACAAAAATTTTCAATTCCACTATTCTTTGAATTAGAGAAAGAGAGAATAAGGGCACATAGGTGGATGAAAATAGCCAAATCCAAAGGAGTTGAGGATATTGGCCATATGGAAAACAAACACAGAGAAATGCGCAGAGAGTTGTGTGCTATCCAACACAGGGAAGCAATTATAAGAAGCCACCTTGAAACTGAAAATGAATTGTTAAGGAGGCAGTTGCAAGAGAAAGAGACCTAGCTGGCATGCATGACCAGCTTATCCATGGAGGCATTGCAATGTAGAACACTAGCAAAATCCTATGGCCTATATCTCAAGGACAAATGGTTGCAATTTTAGATAAAGACTTTGGCACAAAGAGGCACAATGCCTTTCCAAGATTACAGTCAGTTTATGAACCTGTGTGACCAAAGCACATAAGAAGATAAGGCAAAGATGGTAGAATTCTACCTACATAACATGTCCCTCACATACATGAATGTGTGGGACCCCGATGCCAGGCTAGGGGACCTACAACTAAAGGCCATGGCCTCATGGATGAATCATGAAGAGTTGAGGGCAGTAGAAATAAGAAGGTTGATGATAAAAGAGAAGAATGAGCCATTAATGATCATAGTTGAGCCATCAAATCCCATGGCACTCATCAGCACACGTAACATGCTTGCCAATAATCCTCAAATTTCCCCTAGATATATAAGTGATCAGGCACAAGCCATTGCACACTTTGAGGATATGTAAAGGCTACCTGGGGATGACTGTGTGCATGCATGCATGAGGAGATGAAACACCTTACCACACAGTCTGCAGATCAGGGAATATCATTCCCCCATGAGGATGAAGGAGGCATTAAGAAGAGTGCCAATGTACAAGTGCTCCATGCAGAGGCTGAAGGTCAACTGGATTGGCCTCAAATTGAGTCCCCCACTGCTGTTAGGCATGCTGGAAGGCAGAAGAGAAGAAGAAGAGGAGGAGCAGTGGGAAGAGATAGAAAGGAAGGTAGGATTCTATGACAAGGAAGAGGAGACCACATCAGAGGCTTGGGATGCTAGGGAGGCCACCAGGGCCATAAAAGATGAGGAGATGGACTAAGTTGCTCAGAGGATGAGCAACACTTTCAGTAGGGGGTGATGATGAGCCTCATAAATGGGTAATTATATGGGCTCATTTTACCTCCTAACCTAGTCAAATCAACCATTCTCTTATCTTATTGTATGATTTTCTGATTATATTTATGCTTATGGAGTGAGTTGAGTTAGTTATGATGCCATGTGGTCTAACATGTGTTTAATGTATATTATTGATGAATTTTGAGGTCAAATTCAAGGATCCAGTGGACAAATGGCAGCAATAACTCGAAGTGGACAAAGGAGAGGACTTATAGGAGGGAATCCCCCTCATTTATTACTCCCCATTTCGAATTCCCCTTCATTCATCTTAGAGTACAAGCAGCCAAGTCATGCACTAGAAGGCAACCGAGCAAGTGGAGGATGACTGACAATTATCTCGAGTTTTGGGTGCCAAGCCTCCCTAATTTTAAGGAAGCTATTGGTAGGTTCATTTGTATAAGTAGAGAGGCCTAGGGCATCACTAGGGTCAGATTTTTGTTGAATTTTTGCTTATGTAAACTCTGCTCCAACTTTGAGCTTATTATTTTGTGACAGTTTCATGTAATCTTGTTATTGTTTTGAAAATAAAGATGGAATTATTTTTGAGCTAGGACTGAGTTACCTCAGAGGGCTGAAGCTCTTGGGTTAGGGCCCAATTGAAGCAACCAAGCTCCTCTTTACTTGTATTTGTATGTTTTATTTCAATTTGTAGATCAGGTTGTTGTTACATGTATTTCTTTTATGGTTAAAAATAGGTTTCTTTTGATGATTCAGTAGTTTGCTTCCATTTGTGCTCTCTATAACAGGTTAAGAAGTGATAAAAAGAAGATTCAAAAGGCTCGAAACATTGCCTTGGCCTTTCTTCCTCCCTTTGGGACCATGATTTGAGGCAAAGACCCTCTTGTTGCCCCAAAAACACAGATTTTCCTCATTCATAGGACTTCTAGTGTTTGCAGCTTTTTAGTGGTTAATAGTCTATTTTTGCTTTGCTTCAGAACTTCTTCATCATGTTCACTTCTTTATTTACAATAGTCTTCTTTCATGCTTTCCTTTCTTGCAACATTTCTCAACATTTTCTTTCATAGATCATAGTTTAGACTATTTTGATGCAAACTCTGTTTTCCTAGATGCACTTATTTCATTGCTTGCTTGATCTTATTTGTTGATTGTCAATTGTTTATACAACAGATCTCTTCTAGCAGTAGGCTAGATGTTAAATTGGAAACTAGGGCCAAACTTCATGTGGGTCATCTTATTCATGGATAATAATATTTTTATTAGATTCCTCTCGTCGAGAGGTGTAGGATTGATCTAAATATCATCCGATGCCGATAAGTATTTATGGAGATATGAATTTATTTTGATTATGGAATTATCATCAAGCCAACCTACAACTCATGTAGGCTCAGAAGCCCAACAGTCGCATCTATTCAAAAATCAACAATTGTGTATAAATATAGGAGGACTTTTCCTCATTTTCACTCACTCATCTCATCACATCTCTCTCTCTCTACTGCGCAGAAAAGAGTCTCTTCTCTACTGCGCATAAAAGGGTCTCTCTCTCACACACGTGAAGCTAGAAGCTGTTGAAACTGAAGCTGCAACTGCAAATCCAAACTTTGGCCAGCGTGGACCATCAAACCTCCTCTTTTGATCTGCACTGTAGGTTCATATGAACCTCCTCTAAAGGCTGCAAATTTTGGTGGTGGAATCAAGTCGATCCGACGGACGGTTTGCGAGATATCGACTGCCCTAGTTTGAAGGAAGCTGCTGAAACTGAAGCTGCAACTGTAGATCCAAACTTTGACCTGCGTGGACCTAAATATATCCTCATAAGAACTCCGTTGTAGGTTCATCTGAACCTCCTCTGAAGGCTGAAAATTTTGGTGGTGGAATCAAGCCAATCCGACGGACGGTTTGCGAGATATCAACTACCCTAGTTTGAAGGAAGCTGCTGAAACTGAAGCTGCAACTGCAGATCCAAAATTTGACCTGCGTGGACCTGAATATCTCCTCATCAGAACTACACTATAGGTTCATCTGAACCTCCTCTAAAGGCTGCAACTTTTGGTGGTGGAATCAAGCCAATCCAACGGATGGTTTGCGAGATATCGTCTGCCCTAGTTTTGATGATGAAGCTGCTAATGCTAATGCTGCTAATCTAGGGTTTGCTACTGCTGATATAAATAAGATTTATTGTACTATTTATCTCTGCTGAATTATTGAAGATAAAAGAAGATTTGATCAAAGGGTTTCCCCACACATTGTGGGGTTTGTCCCTAGCTAGCTGCCACATCTTGTGTCTCTTGTCTTGGCTTGTTTTCTGTCGATCGTTTAATGTTCTATCTGCACTTTACTTTATGTACATGTGATTGCTAATCTCTGAAATATAATAAGAAAAAGAAGTAAACTATTATAAGCATAGAACATACCATAACTTAACATGGTATCAGAGCTGAGGTGAAGACAAAGCCCAAGCAAGAGTAAGAGAAATCATTGAAGAGAAGATTGGCAAGGCCGTCCTAAAAGAAATATGGGGTCCTCAACACTCTTTCCTGCCGAAGACAAGCTTCGTGAGAAAGCTGACTATCACAGATGGAAGATGTATATCGATCTAACCCTAGAAGATCAAGGAGTTTTGGACCATGTAAGAGGCAATATTGTTGAGCCTCCATCAAATGCATCCACTGCTTCCTGGAACAAATGGAAAAATGGAGAAGTCAAAACAAAGAAGATCATCTGAGGCTCTATCGACAAGCACTTGGTGGCCTACATCTCTGAACTAGACACCTCCAACGAAATCTACGATAGACTAGTGATTTTATTTAAAGTCAATGATGCAAATCAAGTTTTGTTTCTTAGAAATAAGCCAAGGGAAATCAAGAAGGGTAAAGATGAGAGTATGCAAGCATACTTCTTAAGAATCACCTAGATCAAGAACGATCTCCTATCTATTGGGGAAACTATTACTAACAGGGAAATGGCACTCACGACTCTTGGAGGATTACCATCCGAATGGTACATGTTCAGGACTACTCTTCTGAACAATCATGTAATTCCTCGTTTCAAGGAATTAATGGCTAGATGCATTCTAGAAGAAACAAGGGTAGAAGAGCAAGAAATGCCCTTGCCTAAAGGGCCTCCTGTTGCCTTTTCTTCTCATACTAAGAAAAGAAATAATTCCGAGTCTAAATTGAAAAGAAAGGCTGGACCTAAGGGTGGAAGAAAAGTACAATGTTACATTTGCAATAAATTAGGTCACTATGCAAGGGAATGCCCTGATAGAAAGGACTTTTACCATGATGATGATCAAAATCCCTCTCATGGTAATCTAAGGGATGGAAAATTCAATAGCAAAGGTAAAAGGAATGCTAGAAATCAAGGAAGAGGACAACCATTCAAGAAGGCTAGAAATTCCAGGATGTATTAAATGCACCTGACCTCCAAAAGAACTTGGTGTCCATCTCGGTAATGGAAGACAAAGGCTACAAGGTAACCTTCAGCGATGGAAAGGTACGTGTATCGAAAAATAATGTTAAAGATGCCTTTACTCTTTGGTTTCGTGTTGATTCATTATATCAGGTCGATGAAAGTTAGGTAGGTGTCATGTCTTATGACACATCTCTTCAGTCCGAACTTTGGCATTAGAGGTTTGCTCACCTTCATTACAAATATCTACCCGATGTAAGACATATGGTAATAGGGATGCCCGAATTCTGAGTACAAAAAGAAGGTGTATGTTCGAGATGTGCCGAAGGAAAGCTCAAAAGGGGACCATTCCCCTCAAGCCTAAGCAAGACCTCCGATATATTATAGTTGGTTCACTCAGGCATACCTGAGGTTGGAATTAAGAGGGAGAATACTACACCACATACTCCAGAGCAGAATGGTGTGGCACTGTACGATTGTGGAAGCTATCTCTATGGGTAGATGATGTAACAATGCCTTATGTGGAAGAACTGATGGATCCTATTTATCCACCTGAGCCTTCCTATTCCAGGACGAAGCCTTCATGGCTTAGGGGGATACTTGATGATGCTGAAAGACATGCTACACCCCGAGGAACCTTTCGTGAAAGTAAGAAACCCAACAGGTATCAGGGATACCTGACCAGTATGAGCACAATCATACAAAATGAGCCTTCATCATTCTCAGATGTCGTCAAGCATCAAGTATGGAAGGATGTTATGACCATTATGAAGAATGATGTCTAGGAAGTAGTTCCCAGACCCCAGGACAAGACAATTGTTACTTCAAAATGGCTTTACAAGATAAAGTTGCAACAGATGGAAATGTGGAATAGTATAAGGCTCGTTTTGTTGCTCGTGGTTTCTCCCAGAAGGAAGGTATAGACTATGATATTTGCACCTATTGCCAGATATACGACCATCCGCTTGATCATATCCCTTGTGGCTTCACAAGGATGGAACCTACATCAGAGGGATGTCAAGACCACGTTCTTACACGGTTCGATCAAAGAAGAGGTCTATGTGGAGCAACCCGAAGGATTTGAGATTTATAATTGAAAATCTCATGTATGCAGGTTGAAGAAGGCTCTCTATGGGCTGAAGCAAGCACCCCGAGCATGGTATGAGAGGATCGATAGCTACCTGATGAAGCTGGGATTCACAAGGAGTGAAGCCGATCGTAACCTTTACCTTAAGGTTGAAGATGAAAAGCCTCTCATACTGGTGTTGTATGTGGATGACCTCTTTCTAACAGGTGCATACCCTCTCATTCACAAATGTAAGAGGGAGTTGGCTTTTGAATTTGAAATGAAGAATCAAGGACTTGAAGTGTGGCAGAAGCCAAGAGAAATTTTCCTATCTCAAGGAAAATATGTGGTGAATATTTTGAAAAGATTTGGTATGGTGGATTGCAAGCTTGTGACTACCTCGAGGATCTTAACTTTCAGAAGTTATATGGTAGTGATGTTGGACCAGATTTGGGAAATGCCTCTAAGTTTCAAAAACTCATTCGCTTTGATGTTCTTGGTGAACCTTCGTCCGAACATATGTTTTGCAGTTAGCATTGTGAGCTCATATTTGGTTGAGCCTCACTAGATTGGTGCCAAGAATCTTCTTAGATGTCTTCAGGACACAATCTCTCATGGATTGAGATACATTGCCAGAAATATGAAACTACATGATTATTCGAATACCAATTAGGCAGGTAGTGTGGAGGATCACTGGAGCATTTTTTAGTGTTGTTTCTCTTTGGATTCTGCTTCGATATAATGAATGAGTAGGAAGCAAAAGTCGGTTTCCATAAGTACCACTGAGACCGGATACATATCTATGAGTATGATCTCATATGAAGCTGCCTAGTTGGGGAAGCTCTTAAGTGAGCTGTTTGAACACATACCACTGTGATTCTCTGTAACAACCAGAGGTGGGATTCGATTATTGAGGAATCTCGTATTCGTTGATTGCTCCAGCAGATAGACATCATCTGGGATATGGTAAGTCGATGAGAAAGGAGGCTCCATCGCATTAAGATGATGTACAGGTCGATACACCTTGTCAAAGCCCTGAGGAAAGATCTAATCTGTGATTTTACCAAACGACTTGGAGTCGTCAAGAAACCCTTGTACAAGGGTCCTGCATGTTTCATACATTGAACTCTGGGAGCTTTGAGGGCTTGCGGTTCTTACTAGAGCAACATACGACCACAGGGTGACTCACCCTCCCCTGGTGGTGCACACTGGAACAAGATGATTTGCTCTCTTGTGGGACAAGATGATTCGATCTCTTGTGGAACAGGATGATTCGCTTTCCTGTGTAGCAGGATGATTAGTTCTCCTGTGAGGCTTGGATTGATGTGTTCTCCATGGCGATTGTAGCAGGATTGATGTGTTCTCCATGGCGATTGTAGCAGGATTGATGTGTTCTCCTGTGAGGCTTGGACTGATGTGTTCTCCATGGAGATTGTAGCAAGATTGATGTGTTCTCCTGTGAGGCCTGGATTGATGTGTTCTCCATGGTGATTGTAGCAGGATTGATGTGTTCTCCTGTGAGGCCTAGATTGATGTGTTCTCCATGGCGATTGTAGAAAAATTGATGTGTTCTCCTGTGTGGACAGGGTTGATTAGTTCTCCTGATGAGGCATCTTACCCATGCAGTCTGGGACTCATGGGAAGTACCTCTCATCTGATCAATGAGTAGGGAAATGAAGTTAGGGACCATAGTAGTACCGATGGATGCATCATTGTATCTATCGTACTCCCTACGCTAGGATGACCTCCATTGATCTGGGATCAATGATACTGGTCTAGGACCAGTGGTAGGAGTGGTACATTCTATGACACTGACTTCGGGTCAGTTGAGACTGGTCTGGGACCAGTGGTACGCACTCTGAGACTGACTTTGAGTCAGTGGAGGATGTTACTAGTCTGGAACCAGTGGTAGGAGTTGTACATACTATGACACTGACTTCAGGTCGGTTGAGACTGGTCTGGGACCAATGGTACATACTCTGAGTCTAACTTTAAGTCAGTATGATACACCCTCGATCATTTCTTCTTCTTCATAATTCAAACAAAAGCAAAGCAGAACAAAACAAAAGCTGAGCAGAACAGAGCAGAGCAGTACAGATCAGTACAGGGCAGAACAAGACAACGCAAAATAGGCAGAATAGAGCAGAGAAGGGCAAGGGTCAGGCTATACAGGGCAGTGCATTTCATGGATGAATAGTAGCGACTGACAAACAGATTGCAGATGAAGTTCTCCCTAGTTGAGAGGGAGTGTTAAATTGGCAACTAGGGCCAAACTTCATGTGGGTCATCTTATTCATGGATAATAATATTTTTATCAGATTCCTCTCATTGAGAGGTGTAGGATTGATCTAATATCATCCGATTCCGATAAGTATTTATGGAGATATGAATTTATTTTTATTATGGAATTATTATCAAGCCGACCTACAACTCATGTAGACTCAGAATCCCAACAGTCACATCTATTCAAACATCAACATTTGTGTATAAATATAGGAGGACTTTTCCTCATTTTAACTCACTCATCTCATCACATCTCTCTCTCTCTACTACGTAGAAAACAGTCTCTTCTCTACTGTGTAGAAAAGGGTCTCTCTCACACGCATGTGAAGCTGGAAGCTGCTGAAACAGAAGCTGCAACTGCAGATCCAAACTTTGACCAGCGTGTACCATCAAACCTCCTCTTCTGATCTATGCTATAGGTTCATCTGAACCTCCTCTGAAGGTTGCAAATTTTTGTGGTGGAATCAAGTCGATTCGACGGACGGTTTGCGAGATATTGACTGCCCTAGTTTGAAGGAAGCTACTAAAACTGAAGCTGCAACTGCAGATCCAAACCTTGACCTACGTGGACCTGAAGATCTCCTCATTAAAACTACACTATAGGTTCACCTGAACCTCCTTTGAAGGCTGCCACTTTTGGTGGTGGAATCAAGCCAATCCGACGGATGGTTTGCGAGATATCGACTGCCCTAGTTTGAAGGAAGCTGCTGAAACTGAAGCTGCAACTGCAGATCCAAACTTTGACCTGCGTGGACCTGAAGATCTCCTCATCAGAACTACACTGTAGGTTCATCTGAACCTCCTCTGAAGGTTGCAACTTTCTGTGGTGGAATCAAGCAAATCCGACAGACGGTTTGTGAGATATCGTCTTCCCTAGTTTTGATGATGAAACCGCTAATACTGATGTTGTTGATCTAGGGTTTGCTACTGCTGATATAAATCAGATTTATTGTACTATTTCTCTCTGCTGAATTATTGAAGATAAAAGAATATTTGATCAAAGGGTTTCCCCAGACATTGTGGGGTTTGTTCCTGGCTAGCCACCACATCTTGTGTCTCTTATCTTGGCTTGTTTTCTATCGATCGTTTAATGTTCTATCTGCACTTTACTTTATGTACATGTGATTGTTAATCTGTGGAATGTAATAAGAAAAAGAAGTAAACTGTTATAAGCATAGAACATACCATAACTTAACACCAGCCTATCAGCCATCCCATCCTCCATCTGATCCATGCCCTACAGGTCACCCAAGTCTCCCCTCAATTCTGCCTTAGTTTCCTGCATTTTCCATAGAATTTCTTCCTCTCTCCTTGAGAAAATCCAATCATCTTTATCTCTCTTGATGATTCTTGGTAGACCCTCGGTGCCCTAACACATCATTCCAACATTCATCCACCTCTTTCACCCACTCTCACACCCTCAAAATAGTGAAAACTGCTCTCAGCCTCCTCCTGTAGGCCTCTTGTAGAACGTTGTTTTCCTCCTGTAGATTTCCTGTGTCCTCCTGTAGATTTTCCTGTAGGCTTTCTTTTGAAGGCCGAGTGTGGGAAAAGCCTCCAGAAGGCCACCTGAGACCTCCTAGGACCCATCCACACCATCCTACATCCTCTCAAGTCCCAAAACCACCCTCCAACGCCACCTATTCACTGCCACATTCACAAACAATAAATTACATGCATGTCAAATTCACATAAAAATACATAAAAATCCAAAAAGATGTTTTTGCTCATTTACTTCTAGAAATAGCTCAATTAGATGTTTTTTACTTCCTTGAGTAGGTAATGGCATTATTTTCATGATTTTCATAGTGCTTTCTGCAAAAGTTGGATTAGTTGGTTAATTTGGGTTTACTAGTTTTGCTTTACATTTCAAATTTTCTCCTTTCTGCAGTTAGAATGGTATCTGTAGGGTCATATTTCTCTCCTTTCATCGCATATAGAGCTTCTTCTGGAATCCATAGAAGTTGGCTTGAGATCCTACTGATCTTGCGCCAGCTGACCAAGTGACAACCTGCAGTAAGAACTAGTACTTGTGCATACAACACCGACGCTTCCAAGTTTGTTACGAACTACCGGGTTGATAAGAGTAAAGTGGGCAGCCCAGGAGTTGCAACATTATTGCTGCAATACTGGTGCTCACCAACAAGCATAGACATGGTTTTGTAATCCTGTATCATGAACCTCTTAAGAATATCTGTAGCATATCTTCCTTGCCCAAAGAAGATCTCCCCATCCTTCTTCCACACTTCCAATCCTAGGAAATAGTGCATCAACCCCAAATCCTTCATGTCAAATTCTGCTACCAGGTTCGTCTTGCAATCTTCTATGAGTCCTGACGATCCTATCAAAAAGTGATCATCCACATACAAAACTAGAATGAGTGGCTCACCCTCTACCACCGAACACTAAAGGTTAGGATCTACGTCACTCTTGAAAAATCCCATCTACTGCAAGTAGTTTTCAATCCTACCATACCATGCCCTGGGATCCTACTTGGTCCGTATAGAGCTTTCTTCAATCTACACAAATGAGTGTGCCTCTCATGAGTCTCAAAGCCCTCTGGTTGTTCTATGTACACTTCTTCCTCTATCAACCCATTCAAGAAGGTTGTCTTGATGTCCATTTGGTGAATTTGTCGTCCCATCTGAGCTACTAGAGATATAATTGACTGGATAGAAGTGTATCTAGAAACTGGGGTGAAGGTCTCCTCGTAATCTATCCCTTCTTTTTGTGCATACCTCTTTCCCACAAACCTAGCCTTGTACTTTTCCACACTATCATATGCCGCATAATTGATCTTATAGATCCATCCAGAACCTACAACTAATCTGTCTTCCAGTCTCGACACTACCTCCCAAACATCATTCGTCATGATAGAGCTATTCTCTTCTACCATGGCATCTACCCATACCTGATGTTGTGCAGCCTCCTTAAAGCTAGAGGGTTCAGCAACCTGAGCCACCAATGCTTGGTACTTGTCAGTCTTTCTACATTGTCTTTTGCTCATTCTAGGAGTTCTAATAAACTCCTCTGCATCTCTCAATGTATTTGGCAATTGGGGCAAAGGTCTCCTCGTAATATATCCCTTCTTTTTATGCATACCCCTTTCCCACGAACCTAGCCTTGTACTTTTCCACACTGTTGTCTGTCGCATATTTGATCTTATAGATCCATCTAGAACCTACAACTGATCTATCTTCTGGCCTTGACACTACCTCCCAAACGTCATTCGTCATGATAGCGATAATCTCTTCTACCACGGCATCTACCAACACCTGATGTTATGCAACCTCCTTAAAGTTGAAAGGTTCAACAACCTGAGCCACCAATGCTTGGTACCTATCAGTCTTTCTACATTGCCTTTTTCTCATCCTAGGAGTTCCAATAAACTCCTCTACATATCTCAATGTCTGACGAATCTCTCTGCAGGCTTAACCACTAGTCGCAGAAGGTTCTACCATCTCCTCCTCATCTTGTCTCTGTTGCTCCATTTGCTAAAAACTCCTAGGATTTCCTGCACTTGAGGAAATACTAGTACTGGTTACAATACTTGATCCTTGTGACTAACCTCTTATCTATCCCACTAGCTACCGATGTGGCTTCCCCTGTTGATGGATTAAAGGAGATTATGCTAACTGATTCTGATCACCCAACGAAGAACCCCTTCTCTGCAGTCTGATCCAGTTTGGTCCTTTTATCATTTGGCACATGACAATAAGCAATGCTGCCAAAATTTTTGAAGTGGCTTATTTATGGATTCTTCCTTGTGAAGACTCCTTATGGCATTCTCTTCCCCAATGTTCTATGAGGAGTCTTGTTCTGAATGTATATTGTCATGTTATATGTTTCTTCCCATAGAAATCTAGGTAGATCCTGGTCATATAGCATAACCTTTACATCTCCAACAATGGTTTTGTTTTTCCACTCTGTTGCACCATTATGTTGTGGATTATATGCAGTTGTCCATTCTCTCTTGACACCTTCCTTCACACAAAAATTTGTGAAGTCCTTATCAATATATTCTCCTCCATTATCTAAGCGAAGCACCTTGATCTTCTTCCCTGTCGCTTTCTCTACGAGAGCTTTAAACTCCCTGAAACGATCGAAGACCTCATCCTTGGTCTTCAAGAAGTAGATCCAGGTTTTCTTGGAATGACCATCAATAAAGGTGACGAAATACTTGGCACCGCTGAGAGCTCTAGTGGAAATTGAGCTGCAAATATATGAATGCATGAATCCTAAAATGCCATCAGCTCTGCTATCACTTCTTGGAAATGATTCCTTAGCATGCTTCCCAAGTACGCATCCCATGCACACATCATCGTGTTCCATTCCAAGTTTTGGAATCCCTGTTACGTTTTCTCTGAGCATCTTGAGTGCTCCATGGTGTAGATATCCGATTCTCCTATGCCATAAATCATTCCTCTCCTTTCCACTGCTACTTTCACTACTTATTAGTTCCATTGGAGAATCGATTTTTAATTGGTAGAATCTGTTACTTCAAACTCCAATCTGTCTTACCTATTTCCAACTCAGGTGTTTGACATACACTTTTTTCCGTATGAAGTGAATATCATACCCCTTATCCTGTAACTGGGATACTAAAATCAGTTTCATATCCAATCCTAGCACATACAATACATCTGTAGTGTTGGTGTTTTCTCTTGAATCCCTCTAAAAATCTATGGTACCTCTCCCTACTGGAGTACATTTCGTTTTGTTTCCCATAATAATCTGGAAGTCCATCGGCTGTTATTTGTATCTAGAGAAATATTCTCTAACTCCTGTCATGTGAGCTGATGCTCCATTATCTATATACCAGACTCCCCGTGAAGTTGATCCTGCTAAGCAAGCAAATTCATCCTCCAACATGGAAGATAAATTTGAAGTCTCCTAAATGTTTCTTCTATCCATGGCTATGCTGACAAATTTAGTGTGTTATTCCTCTTTTCGTCCTTGACGTTGGCTCTGCTCTAGCGAATTTCTACAAAAATCGTTTGCCTCCAGCTAGAGATCTGCTCAATCAAGAAAATATGAGTTGCTGCTTCTGCCTCTGGAATCACTTGTTCTGGAAGAATTGATTTTTTCTACCCCTCTCAGAAAAATCGGTCTTCCTCAAGCAATTCGGCTTCCTGGAAAAAAGACTGTGTTGCCCCTCTGGAATTTTGATCGGTTGCCCACACTGAGCAGCAAAATTCTTTTTCTTCACTTCTGAGCTTTTCGGCTGATCAACCTGGTTCTGATACCATGTGAAATTTTATCTATTGCAGCTACTAGAAATTATTCTTCTAACTAAAATTTTAATACTGCAATTTATTTTCTACGACAAACAACGAATAAAATCAAAATTGCAATTTTCACCATAAAGGTATTGCAGAAAATAAAATACTGGAAACTAAGAAATTCTAGCACACACACACACTAGTGTAGAATTTTGTAGAATTTTTCTACAAATCAGTCAACTCTGATACCATGTAGAAATTTCTCACCTATAGATCAACTTGGTAATGCAATGTACTAAAGCAAAACACTTGATCTACTTCTACAAACAATTTAGAGGAAGCTTAATTGAACATGAGCAACATCAAGCATGAACACATATAACTGGTAAGAAGGAATCAATCACACATAACATAGAATATATCACTGGGGAAAGCACCAGCATAAAAACCCAACACTGTATTATCAATCAAGTGGAAATCCTCAACAACATACAAAAAGAATCAGCTCAAAAGCTATCCTGCTTTCTTTGTACTCTGATGATGAAGCTCAGGGACTACCTAGCCTTGTATATAAAGGCTGCACCTCAGGTCCAAGCTCCTATTTCCTTGCCCATGCAAGGAATACTTACTAGAAATATCCTAGCATCTGATAGTACATTGTCCCACATCTGATCTCAATTGGGTCTCTAACAGAACTGACATGCATCAGTTATCCATGAGTGCATACATAGTTATCTGAAAATAATAGTTGTCACATGCATGCTAAAATCAACAAACTATATCTCATTAATTTAACAACTTGTTAAATTAATATAACTGAACTTGACTAAGTTAAACTAAGTCAACTGATCCTCTCAATATAGAACTGAACCTTATCTCCTTTAATCAAGGGATAAATTCCTAAATCAAGAGAGAAAATAATTGCATGATCTCACAAAGACTTCAAGTTTAATTTTCCATAACTAATTAACTCATGGAGATTAATTAATTAATATTTTAAACTGCTGGTAAGACCAAATTCGTTTTTACTTCCTATAGTTAGACCAGGGACTGCTAAAAATAGGAAGGGACCTAGAAATGCTATTTTTAGAAGTTTCTATTTTTAGTAGTTTCACCTCTCACCCAAGGTGGCCAAAATGCTCATTGGCCAAACTGCTATTTTTAGCAGATCTATTTTTAGCACTTTCTAAATTTAGCATTTCTTGTTGCACATTTTTCAACAACTAGTTTTGACACAATTATTTTTGGACAATTGTCCCTGGAAAAACCCAACTTGGGAAAACTGGTGCTGCAAATGAGGGTTTTATTATTAATCTTCAACAACAATTTTGAGTACAATAATTTTAGATGCTCAACTGGCAATCTAATCTGAGGAAAATACTGGAAAATATATCGTGAGAATTTTCTCTCACCCCACAGCTATTTTATGCCTCTGAAACTTCCTTCCTAGCCTCCTCATTGAGCTCCCCAAGTTGCCCTCTGCGCAGAGCTTACACTAACCCTCTAGAAATTTCGGCCTTCCTTCCTTTGGCTCTCCCAAGAACTGGAAATCTTCCTTTCGGACTGTTGCTTCCCTCCTCTTCCACCCACTACTCACCCTCTAGATTTATCTTCTCTGTTGAGATGCTACTACTAAGAAAATCGAACTACCTGGGAAACTGAGTATCTACACTAGATGATTTCTCCATCACCACATCGACTTCCTCTTATAATCCACTGTTGGAGCACCAACGACCAAGATTAAAACTTAATCAATGGCTAGGATCATCTCTGGATCGATCCGAGTGAGTTTCTAGATGATTCACGCCTTATCTCAATTAATACTGATTAATTAACCATATTCCCTAAGTTTAGACATAGGAAATATTTAAAAAGCAGTGAATAATCTAACTGAGACACTTCTATGGGGGATTTCCAGAAAGGATTTCTGGGTTTTGGATATCTCATGTATTCTAGCCTCTCCATGAAATTTCATGGCTAGAACACATTTGATACTACAAAATCTAACACTTCTATCTAAACAATTATATTATTTGAAGTAGTTTTGACCTTTTTATCTCTACAACAGGATTTATAGATTGAGTTTCAAGATGTTCAACTAAGTTAGCTTGGATAGATTGGAAAAGGCATAAACAATAGAACCATTTTCAGTCAGTGTCAACCCATTTTCAAAGTCCACTATGGAACAACAAAGACAATCTCTACATGTTCGATTATAGGTTGTCCAAACATAGTTACAACACCAACAATATCATGGAGTGCCAAGGATTAGCTCCTGAACCAACTCCAACATCAACAGTTGTGCATTAAGCCACTGGAATAGGATTTGGGCAATGAAATTGGCAACCACCAGACTGGGTTGTGGAGCCCAAACTAGGTGTCTTTCGTTTAGAGGTTGTGAAGGATGGTGAAGTATTTTATCAAATCAATTTGGATAAGAGAAGACACATATTTGGGAGAGAGGTTGTCACTTGTGATTTTGTGTTGGACCATCCATCTATCTCTTGATAACATGTCGTTGTTGTGCAACATAGATATGGCAGGTTTGCATTTCCCCCAAAGAATATTACCTAGTAGCTACCTGAAATTTAATTGAGATTACTTGGTAGCTACCTGAAATTTAATTGAGATTACTTGGTAGCTACCTAAAATTTAATTGAATCTATCTAAATATTGAAACTACACCTCACTAAGAAGGAACAATATGGTTTTTGTGTAAGTCCCAGTTTGGTCAGATTCAATTGTTTGATTGTCCATTGTACACCCTAGTAGTGGATTGGTTACTAGGCCAATATAATATTTTGTCCCAAGAACCTTTACTTCGAGTTTCTAGCTTTTGGTATACTGTGTTGATTCCAATTGGGCTTGTATAGTTTTTGTTCTAGACCCTTGTGGCACTTAGGATGGCACAATGGTGCTATAAAAGTACTTAGGTAAGTGAGCATAGTAGTCTCACCTGACTAAGCTTCACAAGCATCTTTTTACTATGATTAGATAAGCTCCATGTCTTATCTTAGTAAGCTACAATGAAAGATCCTTTAAATAGTGAAAATAAAGGTAGCAACTTACAAGATTTTCAACCTTTTACTAGTAGTTAAAGTTAGTTGATAGGTAATTATTTTGATAAAAAAACATTGGTATCCTTTAAGATAGATCACCTATCATGAATGTAGGAATATTATTAACAAGTCCTCTCAACAACAAAATGAAACATATTCCCATCCTTTTACAAGCAATTGATAGGTAATTCTGATGATAACGAAATATAGGTATATTTAACTATAGATAACCTATGAAGAATATAAAACTATCATTAAGAAGTCCTTTCTACAACAAGCTTAAATATAAAGGTTGGAACACCAGCAACCAACTAGAACAAATGACTATAAAATAAAAAAGTATGTCCTCCTAAGTGCCTCATAGGAATCATACAACAATATACTTCCATAATATTCATGTTCTTCTTCTACATGGAAAATTATTTGTGTAAGATGTGTCCACTATTCCCCTAGGTAGCATTGAATGTAAGTATTTGAAGGAAGGTATTCCCTTCAATTGACTTTGGAGGATTTACTAATCATTTTTCCTCCAAGATCCTCACTCCCTACAACTTGTCAATTGGATTTGTCCTCTAGAAATATTCCCCCACTGTCATTGCTATTAGGATTTGCAAAATTACATTCTTTATCCTTATTACACATATATTGTTTATAGTACAAAAAATAAAGGAGGAGTGGTTTTTATAGTATTGTTTATCTCTGATTGTTCAACTATTGTGTATATCTTATTTTAAACTTTCTTTAAAAGCTTATTCTATGGAATTCTGAAATTTTAGGAAACACTCTTGATATTTGAGAATCATGATTTAGTCAAAATCATTTATTTACATATGAAATTGCTTGTGTTATTATTTCCTTTTTCCTAACAATTTGTGGATGATTCTTTTGAGTATTCTGAACATGATTTTAATGTATTATGTTTTTACCATATAGGTCTAACTAGGAGACATTTTGTCGTGGGATTCAAATTTTCTATTCGTATGGATTGTTTTGAACTAGAATCTTTTGTATGACCAACATGCTAGAAAATTCACTGGCATGAAATATTCACACTTTCTTTAACCATTTCTCCAACTATTTGCTATTTAATTTTTTTATTTTTAAATAAAATGTCAAAGTTGATTTAATTGTGCATACAATGCACTATATCCAAGGAGAATTATTTAGTTGACAACATCATTACTATTTTATAAGTAATTTATTGTAATTGCTTTTAGCTAGAATAGTATGATAAATAACACGTCCAATTTAAGGTAATGCCTAACATGTCAAAACTTTATGAGTATTTAATATGGTAGATAAAAAACTACAATATTATCAACTAGTGATTTTTTTATTTATAATAAATTGCTAACTTTGTTGGTATTGCGACAACAATCTAACCGTTGCAACACATTTTTTTAAATTGGTGGGGCTAGCCCAAATGTCGCGACTACAACATGTTCATCGCAACATATTTTGTAAAATTAGTGGGGTTTTCAGTCTTGCGATGGGATTTCCCATGACTGAAATGTTGCAACTACGACATGATCATCACAACATACTTTGTAAAATTGGTCGAGGGTGCAATGGGATTTCCCACGGCTTAATTGTCACAATTGCAACACAATCGTTACAACATACTTTGTAAAATTAGTTGTATCGTCAGTCTTGCGACGATATTTCACACATCTTGAACGTTGCAACTACACCATGGTCATCGAACATACTTTATAGAATTAGTGGGGTCTTTGGTCATGCAACCAGAGTTTCCACAACCTAAACATCATAACTAGGACATGGTTGTCACAACATACCTTGTAGAATTAATGGGATCGCCAGTCTTGGGATGACCTTTCCCATCCCTAAACGTCGCAAGACCATCACAAACAGGTTGTTTGGCCTTTAGAATTGAGATGTGTTTTGCGATAGCCTTTCCAATGCCTAAAGGTCACAACTATGTCAAATTTTTATCGGTCTTTTGATGTCAGTTTCAACAACACACAAAGATTGTTTTTCCATTAGAATTGTGATGAAAATGACCATCAAAATGTTGATGATTAAGGATATGTCAAAAATATGATTGTAAAATAAATGAAGTTTCACGAAATCTAATTTTGTCATTATAGCTACGAATGATTGTCTCAAGAAAGACAAAAAGCCATCTAAAATTGGATCAATATTTAGTAGTGAACCGAACATAATCAAACAAAAAAGAAATCAATAATAGTACAAAGAAAATTGGCGAAATCAATTCTATTATTGATCCATTAACAAGAAAAAACTAGGGATCCCTTACCAAGGATCATGGCCCTTTAGATCTCTGACGCAAAAAAATATACAGTCTATCCTTTAACTAAAAATACAGGGCTTGAGATATCATCCTTTAGATCTTCAATTTGTCTAATAAAACAAGTGCATACCTGACCTTGTCCTTTAACTCACGGTCCTTAGATTGTTTGTAGCCCATTTCAACCAGTCTAGGGACTGTGAGTTGAAGGACAAGCTCAAGAATGCACTTGTTTTATTGGGTAGATTAAAGATATAAAGGATCGGATATCAAGCCCTATATTTTTAGTCAAGGGATAGACTATATATTGTTTTTGTATTAGAGATATGAAGGGCCATGATCCCTGGTACCAGAGCCCTAGTGTTTTCTTGTTAATGGATCAATAAGAGGACTAATTGGGGCCAATTTTCTTATTTATTGTTATTGATTTCTCTTATATTTGATTCTTCTATTCCAAATTGATAGTTAAGGGTTTCTAGTGTGTTTATGTGTTGAAATTCAATATGGACTAGATCTAGGGCCCATGAAAAATTAACACCATGTTGACCTATTTGTTTGAGTACTCAACATTATCTCATTCATTCATAATCTATACATTGTGTTAGATACCTTGGGAACCATTTCATTATTGGTGGTATCCCTCACTTCAGTTAACAAGGTCCCTTAATGTCTAGTAATCAAACGGTCTCCTTGCATGTTTGACATAATGTCATTCATTTGCATGTAGTAGATTCGTACCATCAAGACAAGTCAAAGACCTTAGAGCATGTGGCTACTTGATCACACATGACCATTGCCTCACCCAAGTTGCGCTGGAGAATTTCTTATGTACTTTGTGGGCCATCATTGGGGGCACTTACATCAATGTTCCAGCACTATTGATAGCTATTTTTCCAGAGATCTATATTGTATCATGACTATTCCTTGATGACATGAGTCTGCAATATGTTCTATGGGCATCCATCCTCTATTCTCTCAGTATCGAATATGGGTATGCCTATCTCGAGGATTTATTTTTCATGGATCTGAATATGATTTTTGTAGTTTTTGTAGATCTTTTGTTCGTGTTCTCTCCCTTCACCTCACTCACTATTCTTATTATAATGTATTTTTGCCATGAATTTCTCTTTTGATATCACACATTAGGGGGCATATGTTATAGCTCAAAAATCCACCCCCTTAGGTATAATAGAAGGGAACATCATCTGCAAAGTCAAGATTCCAAAAGTGGTTTGTGGAAAGCTCCAAAAAAAATGAATTGGTTCCTTCAACACTCTTATATAGTAGTATCCAAGCAACACTGAGCCTAACAACTCTATGTGCACATTGGCTTCAAGCAACAGAGAGCCAACAATGCCCTAGTAACATTGTGATGGAGCAACAAAGTGTGAAATTGCATGAATAAGTTTGGATTAGGTTAAAATTATATTTTCTCAGTGTTAGGAAAGTGTCATGATGTCTTGTACATATTCTTGAATTTCAAAAGTAGTTAAGTCCTGGTGATTTTTTGTTTTGTCTGAGTGTTGGTTTATTTTCATTGTGGAAGATTTCTTTTAAATACAATTAAAAAGTTACTAAAATATTAACCAAAAAGCTAGACATGGTGTTTTAGCAATTACAAATTAATGCACATAAACTAATAACAACATGAATTTTACGAATTTTCATTATATATATATATATATATATATATATTGAATTATCAAGCCCATAGGGCTAGCTCAATTGGTTAAGTTCCCATTGCTAAAGCACCTACCTAATGGGAAGTCACAAGGTCAATTCTTTTGGATGCCTGTAGGATTAGGCTTTGCAAATAAGTGTGATCCCTTTGGGTGGATCTACTTGGATATTTCCTTGGGAAATAAATGTTTTGAATTATCAAAATAATGAATAGTGAGAGAAATTTGTTAAATATATTTTTTACTATATATTTTTTACTTTAATTTTTATTATTATATTTGCAAATAAGGGTGACCCCCTTAGGTAGATCTGCTTGGATATTTCCTCGGGAAAAAAATATTTTTAATTATCAAAATAATAAATACTGAGAGAAATTTGATAAATAAATGTTTTAATTTTAGTTTATTATGATATTTTCCCATGGGGGATAACTCGATCGATGAAGAAAGAAAGAAAGAAATCAGTTAACGCACATGAGGCTAAAGATAGCCTATGATCACCTTGATAATTAGGAGTTATGTCCCATGAAGTTCCAAGTTCAAACCTCGTGAGTCAACCAATAGAAAAAATATTATAATATTTAAATATTATTTTTCAATTTAAAAAAATAAAAAATATTATATTTTATTATCTTTAGGATTAATAGTAAATAATATGATTTATTTTTATATAAATATTATTAAAAAAAAAAATTCTAAATATTATTTTGTATATATTTTAAAATTATGTATATAATTTCATTTTTATAATATTTATTTTATTATTAGAATTAATAATAATTATATCATACATTTTATAAATTATATGTTATTAACATATTTCCAAAAATAAAATAAATATTATTTTTTATTAAAAAGTAATAAAAAAAATTATAAAAAAAATAATAAAGAGTATATTCAACACGTCAAGTTCCACTAGCACAACCGGTTGAGGATGGGACTCATTAGCAAGGAAACCCATGATCAAACCTCACAAGGTTGTTTGTGCCCTATTCTAGGGGGGTGAGACATGCTAAAAAATCTAGTCAGCTAGGGGTTGCTGTGGCACAGGCTTGGTGCGATCCCTGAGTGACTTTGATGGCTTAGATGCCCCTGGGTTGTGGCTCCTCAAGCCACAGGTCAAGCCTGGAGGATAAGAAACAACTTGACAAAAACAAATTATATTCAACACAAATAATTATTTCACTTTTTTTTTTGTAAATTTAACTTGTATTGCATTAATAAGGAGATTACAGAGTGTGTCATTTCAGTCGATACAATACATCATAAAGTGAAACCCATCTATTTCACAAGCCAAAGCAAAATTCTCAATCTAGCATAGCTACTAATAATTTTTCCAGCTAAAATAAACAATATTAATTGAGACCAGACCCATATAATTTTTTCTTGAAAACAAAGTTACATTACTAGCCAGGATCAACAAATACCCCAAGAAGAACCAACTTATATCAACCTCAACAAAAAATATAGAGAGATTGGGTTACATCAACAAGCCAAAATCCAATTATCAGAATGCATAGTTGAAACCTTCTCCCTGCAGCTCAAAATCTCCAGGAGTAAACTTCCACAAAAGCAACAAAAATTTACAGACAATTTTTTCACTTATCTTATGACTAGTTAAGTTTTTAGATTATCTAATTTTATAATTGTAATGTGTTTATATACCAAAAGACATCATTTTTTTTGTAAGTTGAAATTTCTATTAATCATAAGGAATATACATGGATATAAAGAAGCATGTGGTCTCACCCCAACTAGGTTTGTTGACCAATGCGATGACCATACAACATACAAAAAAAATTGCTAGTTGAGAGGTCCAGAGCCTGAGAGGTATAAGATTCCAGAAAACTAACAAAACAAGGAATACATCAGTGAACATATTCAATCGTCAGATGTGATGGAAGCGGGGTTGTCCAGCCTAGTACCTAGGGAGGTGGCAGACGATACATGAGTTGACATGGTTCTTGAAGTGAGCAAGCCAGGTTTCTAGATTTTCCACCTTTCCAGTTAGTAGGTTCTGGCCACGCCAAACTACTACTAGCCTCTCACAAGCATGGCACTGAAAGTATTAGAGCTGCTCAGATTTCGCCACGACAGCCTCATGTTCCTCTCTGCGAGCTTGATCATGGGTGTCTAGATGAGCATAAATGGAGTGAAGCAGCTCAAGAATTGCCAAGGAGTGACCTATCCTCCTAGATGATGTACCGATAGAGGATGTTATAGATTTGGTATGAAAATATATGAAAATACAAATATACCCAAAAATAAGAAGATAGAAATAGATAGAAATTCTTCACTTTATTGATCAAACCCTTAAGGTAGGGCAACACCATACATTCACTCCTTAAGGAAGGAGAACACTCCACAAGCCATATGCATGTTCATACAATAATCCTTGACATCTCTCAATGGGGAGTCTCTAGCCTCTATATAGGCCTCATACATACAATACCATGGGTCATTACCGTGGTTCCCTCAATACCATCTATCTAATACCATGGGCTTATTACATTATTGCTAACTACTTGTGGTCCCTTACATGATACGGGTTAACCATCTTATTTATTACTATGGCCCATCCCATTATTACATTATTCCCTTGGGTACCTCTGTTGGAAATACTGAGAGGGGGGTGAATCAATATTTCTTTTTCCCCCTATTGTTTTACTAGTTAAAAACATATATGTTCAGAACACAAAATGAACAGCAGGAATAAATGCTTTTATTAATATAATTGTGCAGTAAAATAAATACAATAAATAGATGGTCACAATTGGTTGCCAAGCTCCAACTTGGACTTTGGTGAGGCTCCAACCTCCAGAGCACCAACTCTATTTTGCCAAGACACCAATCTTGGACTTAGGAGCACCAACTCCCAAGGACTTCAATCCTGTTCAATTCTGAGGCTCCAACCTCTTTGATATACACTGGTGTGCTACTGCACTCTTTTCAGCTTCCACTGCTTTTGCTACCCCCTTTGCTTCTGCTGCTTCCACTATCTCATACTCAGGTTATACCATATACCAATAACAACGTCAATTCTCTGTTTTCTGCTGCTTTTTATATTCTCCATGCCTCTGTCCCTTCATTTCTTCTTTCTCACTAGCTCTTTGACTTCCTTCTCGCCTGCTTTAGCTTCCTCACTGTTGGCTTGTTTGTCATTGTAGCTTCCTCTGTCCATTCGTTTTCACAGGACACGTTGAATCAATGGGCAAGGATCGAGTCATCCATAGAGAACACAAGTTCAAAAACTTGTAACAGCACTGCTTTGCCAATGATAGTGGGCATACACAGGGATGGCATTATTTAACGGACAGCCACGTCCTTATCACAATCATAATCGCCATGATTTGGTCTCCTGCACTATCGGGACTGTTCCTCACAGTATTTTCGCCTCCACACTATAGAATCAGAGCCACCCTTTTATCGCCACTTTTATGTCTATCGGAAGCCACTGCCCAACCGTGTCCACACATACAATCAACACAAGCATTTCAATATATGTCTTAAGGCTTAAACCCACAGCCACATATAATATATGGGAAACATTATAAAACCCCTTTATAAAGATTTCGGTCACATATACATTACTACACAGGAACCCATGTAAATCCGCTCAAATGAACATTCGCAGATTTCAAATCTTATCCGCCCGCCTTTATAGTTATCGGCGGGTCCGGATTTCGGCGATCACAATAAATCCCTTTACTCCGACCTCTGATGCCCTTGCCGACCCGATACCTCTTACATACCTTCCTAAAATGACTTCGGGTCCGGGATATTGGGGTTATCGCGGCCTCTTGTGATGCGATAGTTCTGCAGACCCGACGACCCTCTATACTCTGCTTCTTAATGATTTCGGGTCCGTCATTTCGGCAGGTTCGCATCGGCGGTTTTGTAATACAAAGGGTCTACAGACCCGATGTCCCATTCAATTGGCTCTTTATAATATTTCGGCTTCGGCTTCTTCGGCGATTTCGCTGATCGCTACCTCCGAAATGATACAAGTCCTCCGCGGACCCGATATGCAATGCACCACAGTTTATATTTTATCGCATCCGCCTCCGCCCAATGGTAATTCGTCGGCGATCGGCGATCGCTCGTCGCGGGTTATATCTGTATGCATCCGCCGATACAAAACCAGACCCGATTTGGCATTTTAACCCGATATATATTATATCGCGTCCATTCTCATCCCTAAGGGTTCCGATACGATATCGCTGCGATATCGCCGATATCCCGATGCGATGGTATTATCGAACCCGATAAGCTCCACAGGCAAATTTAATATGGTTTCAAGTCCGCCAGTGCTCTGCTAAGGGTTTTTGGCGTCGATTCTCTATGTTAATAGCTTCTCTGCTCTCGGACTTTAGTTAACCCAGCTTTGCCTCCACTCCCGATAGGTGTTATCTGTGGCTGTATATAAGTTCTGCTTCCTCTATCGCTCTGATAGCTCTGTTTTTGGCATATATTACAAGCAACATTCCTCTTGCTCTGATATGGCTCCCCGATGGCTCCGATGGCCCTATTTGCTTGTAATATATATATGTCTCCTCTTGGCTCCTCTTGCTCCATCTGCTCCTCTCGATCCACTTTGTTTGCTCCTGTAGCTCCTCCTCTTTGGCTCCGATATGACATATACATATGTGGTTCCTCTTGCTTAGTTTGCACCTCTTGGCTCTGTTTGCTCCGATAGCTCCTCCGATGGCTCCTCTTGCTCTGACACTCCTTCGATATGGCTCCTCTTACTCTGGCACTCCTCCGATATATGTGGCTCCTTTGATCCTCTCCACTCCGATATGCCCTGTCTCCTCTTCTTGAATATTGCCATATTGACATCAATGACAATCTGTGTCCAACAATCTCCCCCTTTGTTATTGATGGAAATATTCTTCTGCCTTCTCCCCCTTTGACATCAATGGCAAAGGAATGCATACAAACTCCCCCTGTCAAGTTGCTCCCCCTGTCTTGCTGCATCTTTATGAATAGACTTGAGTGATGATAAAGAAATAACCCCCATCTTTTGTTGCAGGTGTTCGAATGCTTCCCGAGGAAGAGGTTTAGTGAAAATATTATCTATTTGCTCCTTAGTACTTATATATTCCAGAGCGATGTTTTGTTCAGCTACTTGCTCAAGGAGGAAATGATACTTGATTGGTATATGTTTGGTTCTTGAGTGCATCACTAGATTTTTACTGAGACTGATAGCACTAGTGTTGTCACAATAAACAGTAATTGGTTGATCTGTGCATATGTTGACATCCTTTAGCGCTTCCTTCATCCATAGTATCTGAATACAACAGTCTGCTGCAACAATATACTCGGCTTCGGTTGTGGATAATGATATGGATGACTATTTTTTGCTGAGCCAGGATACCAAACAGTCTCCTAGGAAGAATGCATTTCCACTAGTACTTTTCTGATCATCTATATTTCCAGCCCAATCAACATCGGTGTATGCAGTTACAGTCAGTGTTGAGTTCCTTGGGTACCAAAGACCGAAATCTGAAAGTTCCCTTCAGATATCTGAGGATTCTTTTTACGGCTAATAAATGGGATTGTTTGGGAGCCGATTGAAATCTTCCCACCATTCCTACTGCTTGCATTATGTCCAGTCGTGTAGTTGTTATGTATAGGAGGGCTCCAATCATTGACCTATAATGAGTTGCATCTACTAGAGGGGAGTCATCATCTTTGCTCAGTTTGCAGTTTGTGGTCATGGGAGTGCTCATGGGTGCACAGTTCTCCATTCCATATTTTTTGAGCATGTCTTTTAGATATTTGGCTTGAGATATACATAATCCTGCTCTGGTTTGAGATACTTGAAGTCCAAGGAAGTGGGAAAATTCTCCTATCATTGAAATCTCAAATTCTTTTGCCATGCTTTGAGAAAATTCATGGCTCATTTCATCATTATTACTAGCAAACATCAGATCATCGACATAAACAAGAGCAACTAGTAACTTACCTTGATCTGTCTTTATGTATAGATTGCTTCCAGCCACTCCCTTTTTGAAGCCTTGTTGTTGGAGATAGTTATCCAGCCTTGCATACCAAGCTCTAGGAGCTTGTTTCAACCCATACAAAGGCTTTTTCAACTTACAGACTAGGTCCTTTCCTGCTGTCAGATCAAAACCTTCTGGATGCTCCATGTAGACTTCCTCCTTGAGTTCCCCATTTAGAAATGCTGATTTCACGTCCATTTGATAGATTTTGAATCCTTTCGAGCAAGCAAATGCTAAAAACATCCTGATAGCTTCCATACGGGCCACTGGTGCAAACGTCTCTTCAAAGTCAACTCCTTCAATTTGCAAATAGCCTTTGCAAACAAGTCTTGCCTTGTTTCTGATAACTTGTCCTTCCTCATTCATTTTATTTTTGAACACCCATTTGGTTCCTATTATGTTTTTGTCCTTCGGACGAGGTACCAGCTCCCATGTCTTGTTCTTCTCAATTTGGGACATTTCTTCTTCCATTTCTTTTACCCAATGAGGATCCTTACTTGCTTCTGTGAATTTTCCTGGTTCTATCATAGATAGGAGGGCAATGGATTTTCTCTTGGGTGAGGTTGTTATCCTTCTTCTGGTCTGCACACCTTCATCTTTATCGCCAATGATCTGTTCTTCTGGATGATATCTTTCTACATACTTCATCTTTGAAGGGGTATGAGGTGGTTCTCTTTCCTCTTCTTCTTCTTCATCATCTATCTCTTCTTCTTTAGGTTCTTCTTCTTCAATGAGAAAGTCATCTTCTTGTTCTTCAATTTCCTTTTCTGGAATATCTTCATCAACCTTTACATCGATGCTTTCCACTATTTTCTTCAGTCGAAAATTGTAGCACTTGTAAGCCTTGCTCCGTGGAGAATATCCAAGAAATATCCCCTCATCAACCCGAGGATCAAATTTTCCAGGTGAACCATCATTTATTTTTATGAAGCACTTGCTTCCAAATATTTTGAAATACTTCACCGAAGCATGTCTCCCTTTCCATAGCTCATAAGGAGTTTTGTCACAATTTGGTCTCAATTGAGTCCGATTCAATGTATAGACAGTTGTCCCTACTGCTTCCCTCCAGAATTTAGGTTGTAGGTCTGCTGCTAACAGCATGGTTCTTGCCATTTCTTGGATAGTTCAATTTCGTCTTTCAACTACCCCATTTTGCTGAGGTGTTCTGGCAACCGAGTATTCCCTTTTAATTCCATGAATATTGCAGAACTCTCTGAACTCGTTTGATGTGAATTATCCTCCTCTGTCTGTTCTGAGACACTTAATTTTTGAATCTTTTTCATTTTCTACAAGGGCTTTTAGATTCTTAAAACACTCAAAATTTTCAGATTTATACTTTATGAAATATATCCACATCATTCTAGTATAATCATCAACAAATAATACAAAGTACCTTTCTCCTTGGAGTGCTTGATTTCTAGTTGGCCCACACACATCAGCATGTATGATCTCCAAGGGCTTTGATGTATAGTGTTCCTTTGTCTTGTGGCTGGTTCTGGTCTGTTTTCCATGTTGACATGGACCACACACTGCTTGATTTGGTTTGGACAACCTTGGGATGTCTTGTACAGCTTTGATCTTGCTGATATTGACCAGATTTTCGAAGCTGGTATGTCCAAGTCTCTTGTGCCACAACCAAATCTCATCTGTCTGACTCAAGTAACATTTATTTTCCTGAATCTTGTTCAGAACATAAATATTGTCTGGTTTCCTCACCCCTTTTGCCACAAGTTTCCCTGAGGCAGAGTTCCTTATTTCACAGTCTTTGGTGCTGAAAACAACCTTATGTCCTTGATCACAAATTTGGCTGACACTCAAAAGGTTGTGTTTGAGTCCGTCAACCAGCAAAGCATCTTGAGCTTTTCCTTTTCCATTGATCAGAGTAACTGTTCCTCTCCTGCAATTTTGCCAGTTCCGCTTCCAAAGGACACATTCCCTTCCTTTTTGCTCAGTGAGATAAATTTCCTTCTGTCTCCTGTCATGTGTCTGGAGCACCCACTATCCACAAAGCATTAGTTTCCATTATTTTGCGCAAATAGAGCCAGGCCGCATTTGTCCATTGCAGAGTTCTTGCTACTCGTCTTTCTTCCTTTGAGTGGGCAGTCTTGTTCATAGTGTCCATTATTGTAGCAAAAAGAGCAAGTCAGATCAAATTTAGTCAAGGGATCGAATGAATTGAAGATTTTGATTTGTCCCTGTCTTTTGGGAGCATATGAGTTGATTACTCGGTCCTTTTGTGTTGTCTTTTCACTTCTGCAAGCCATACAGTGTCTAGCTTGGTGACCAAAGTTTTTACAGTGAAAACAATGTCCAAGAAAGATGGTTTTGAAGCAACCACGGTTTAATTCGCTTTCCTTTCTGAGAATTACTCCTCCCTCGTCCTTTGGATTTTTGATGGGTCCTTGGTGGAGTACAGGTTTGTATTTGCTGTAGTGTCCATGATTCGACTCCACATTCTTCTTTGGAGTAACTCTTTCTTTATTCTTGGAATCTGGGATGCACTTTTGATAACATACTTTTTCATCTTTTGGGTTGCAGGAAAGTGCATCGGCATAGCTTTTCGCACTATTCTTGGTGCTTGAGGATTCTCCCTTGAAACCTATTCCAGACTTATCATGTTGAGGTTTTTTATTTTTCAGAATAGTATCAAGTATTTGAGAGCTTTTACAGCCTTTTTTAATTTGCTCCAACTCCTTTCTCAGAGATACTACTTCGGCCTCACGTTCTTCACAGGTCTCTTCTTTTTCTTTAAGCTTCGTTTCCAAGAGATCTTCTCTCCTTCTTATTTCCTCGTTTTCCACTTTGAGAGAGATGATTTTGTTCCGTAGTTTCTCGTTCTCTTCAATGGCACTTATTAATAGTTCATCCACATTTCCTTCTGGCCCCGAGTCATCATCATCTGTGAGTGCCATGAATAATGCTTCTTGGCTTTCATCATGATCGCTTTCCTCATCTGATTTCTTTTTGATGACCATAAACTCATCCTCATCAGACTCATCTTGCTTGGAGAGGAGGTTTTTCTTATTGAACCCTTTCTTTTTGTGTGTCATTCTTTTAGGATTTCCTTCATCATCACTGTCATGCTTATGAGGACATTTTGCCGCATAATGACCTATTTTACCACATTTAAAACAGATAAGAGGATACTTGCCTTTAAGCTTAGATAATCTCTTCAGCTTTCGTACATATTGAGCCAATTCGGATTCCACATCTGACTCATCACTACAATCATTCCTTTCTTTCCCTTTCTTTGACTTTGAGGCCTTGAATGCTGCATCTTTGGAGCTAGGACCACCTTTCCTCATTTCATAGGCAGTGATAATTCCATGGAGTTCATCCATTTTGAGGGTGTCAAGGTCCTTTGATTCTTCTATAGCACTTATTTTGGAGTCAAATCTGTCTGGAAGAGACCTTAATACCTTTTGAACAATGGTACTTTCTTCAACTTTTTCGTCCAATCCTTTCAGGGAATTTACCACTTCAGCTACTCAGAGGAGGTATGCTGCAATGTCTTCTTCCTCTTCCATCTTCAAACTTTCAAATTGTCTTCTGTGGGTTTGAAGCTTTGCCTTTTTGACTTTTGAGTCTCCATCGTACAAGCCAACTAGCTTCTCCCACATTTCTCTGGCAGAGTTACAGTGCATGATTTTTGTAAACTCGGAATCAGTGATTCCACTAGTGATAGAGTTCATGGCTTTTGCATTCGCAATGTAGGCTTTCCTCTCGTCTTGGTCTATTGGAAGAGTGGAAGTCGCTCGGTATTCAGTTTGACAAAAATGCTAGACTTCAGGTCCAAGGGACATTAAATAGTAAGTCATTCTTTTCTTCCAAAACCCAAAGTTAGTGCCATCGAACAGAGGAGGTTTTCCTAATGCTTCATGATTTCTCATCATGGCTGCTGATCCTTCTTCAAGCTGTTAGGCTAGTATGAAGAAGCCTGCTCTGATACCAATTGTTGGAAATACTGAGAGGGGGGTGAATCAGTATTTCTTTTTCCCACTATTATTTTACTAGTTAAAAACATATATGTTCAGAACACAAAATGAACAGCAGGAATAAATGCTTTTATTAATATAACTATGCAATAAAATAAATACAATAAGTAGATGGTCACAATTGGTTTCCAAGCTCCAACTTGGACTTTGGTGAGGCTCCAACCTCCAGAGCACCAACTCTATTTTTCCAAGACACCAATCTTGGACTTAGGAGCACCAACTCCCAAGGACTTCAATTCTGTTCAATTCTGAGGCTCCAACCTCTTTAGTATACACTGGTGTGCTGCTGCACTCTTTTCAGCTTCCACTGCTTCTGCTGCCCCCTTTGCTTTTGCTGCTTCCACTATCTCATACTCAGGCTATACCATATACCAATAACAACATCAATTCTCTGTTTTCTGCTGCTTTTTATATGCTCCATGCCTCTGTCCCTTCATTTCTTCTTTCTCACTGGCTCTTTGACTTCCTTCTCGCCTGCTTCAGCTTCCTCACTGTTGGCTTGTTTGTCGTTGTAGCTTCCTCTGTCCATTCGTTTTCACAGGACACGTTGAATCAATGGGCAAGGATCGAGTCATCCATAGAGAACACAAGTTCAAAAACTTGTAACAGCACTGCTTTGCCAATGATAGTGGGCATACACAGGGATGGCATTATTTAACGGACAGCCACGTCCTTATCACAATCATAATCGCCATGATTTGGTCTCCCGCACTATCGGGACTGTTCCTCACAGTATTTTCGCCTCCACACTATAGAATCAGAGCCACCCTTTTATCGCCGCTTTTATGTCTATCGGAAGCCACCGCCCAACCGTGTCCACACATACAATCAACACAAGCATTTCAATATATGTCTTAAGGCTTAAACCCACAGCCACATATAATATATGGGAAACATTATAAAACCCCTTTATAAAGATTTCGGTCACATATACATTACTACACAGGAACCCATGTAAATCCGCTCAAATGAACATTCGCGGATTTCAAATCTTATCCGCCCGCCTTTATAGTTATCGGCGGGTCCGGATTTCGGCGATCACAATAAATCCCTTTACTCCGACCTCCGACGCCCTTGCGGACCCGATACCTCTTACATCCCTTCCTAAAATGACTTCGGGTCCGGGATATTGGGGTTATCGCGGCCTCTTGTGATGCGATAGTTCTGCGGACCCGACGGCCCTCTATACTCTGCTTCTTAATGATTTCGGGTCCGTCATTTCGGCAGGTTCGCATCGGCGGTTTTGTAATACAAAGGGTCTGCGGACCCGACGTCCCATTCAATCGGCTCTTTATAATATTTCGGCTCCGGCTTCTTTGGCGATTTCGCTGATCGCTACCTCCGAAATGATACAAGTCCTCTGCGGACCCGATATGCAATGCACCACAGTTTATATTTTATCGCATCCGCCTCCGCCCAATGGTAATTCGTCGGCGATCGGTGATTGCTCGTCACGGGTTATATCTGTATGCATCCGCCAATACAAAACCGGACCCGATTTGGCATTTTAACCCGATATATATTATATCGTGTCCATTCTCATCCCTAAGGGTTCCGATACGATATCGCCGATATCCCGATGCGATGGTATTATCGAACCTGATAAGCTCCACAGGCAAATTTAATATGGTTTCAAGTCTGCCAGTGCTCCGCTAAGGGTTTTTGGTGTCGATTCTCTATGTTAATAGCTTCTCTGCTCTCGGACTTTAGTTAACCCAGCTTTGCCTCCACTCCCGATAGGTGTTATCTGTGGCTGTATATAAGTTTTGCTTCCTCTATCGCTCCGATAGCTCTGTTTTTGGCATATATTACAAGCAACGTTCCTCTTGCTCTGATATGGCTCCCCGATGGCTCCGATGGCCCTATTTGCTTGTAATATATATATGTCTCCTCTTGGCTCCTCTTGCTCCATCTGCTCCTCTCGGTCCATTTTCTCCATTTGCTCCATATATATTGCTCCTCTTGGCTCCTCTTGCTCCATCTGCTCCTCTCGGTCCACTCTGTTTGCTCCTGTAGCTCCTCCTCTTTGGCTCCGATATGACATATACATATGTGGTTCCTCTTGCTTAGTCTGCACCTCTTGGCTCTGTTTGCTCCGATAGCTCCTCCGATGGCTCCTCTTGCTCTGACACTCCTTCGATATGGCTCCTCTTGCTCTGGCACTCCTTCGATATATGTGGCTCCTTTGATCCTCTCGGCTCCGATATGCTCTGTCTCCTCTTCTTGAATATTTCCATATTGACATCAATGACAATCTGTGTCCAACAACCTCACTTTGTACCCCATATTATCCCCCCTAAATATACTACATTCCACCCCCCTTAACATGTTTCATCCCCGAAACATGGGAATAACACAAATAATAAGATCTACTCGTCCACTGGTACCATGCACGTGCATCTAGCCATCCAAAAGAAAGGTGAACCCTTGATCTAGCTAGTGCCTCGCTCGTTTGAGATGGAAGTTGACCCTGGCGGCTCTTCTGTGTTGATGTGTAGTAGGAGGATCGTCGCCCCTCTTTATCTGTCATGTAGGGTTTGTTGTCCTTGTGGCTAATTTGTTGCCATCTTGTTGGTTGTTTTCTTGTGGGGTGATGTGGCTGGTGATATGTTGAAGTTTTAACCAACGGTGTCTTTTTCTTTAATTCACCACCTAATGGAGCCTGATTGGTAGCTCGTACATGTTGTGGTACCTGCTGTTGTTTCTCATCTTCCAATATTACTTCAACCACTGAGTCCTCATCTGATGTATCAGTACCTGTAATATTTTCTGTTTCAACCTCCTTGGATTCTTCCTGTTTTTCTTATACCTGGTTTGATGTTTGTGTTTGGTTGTCGACCATCAAGGGCTCATCATCTGATGTGTCAGTCCCTGGAACATCTTCTCCTTCAGCCTCCTTGGACTCTACCTATTTATTGCTGGAAATATCCTGTAATGTAATTTTCTTCTTTTTATACCAGAGCTTCAGGAATTTCTTTTGCACATTAATATTGATAGTACCCATCGATTCCTTCCAAGGGTATCCCAAAACAACATCCACATTAGCCATATCTGAAGCATAAAAATCAGAATGCAATACATACTTGTCCATAGAAATCTTCAAATCTTTATAAACTTGCACCTCCTTATTATTAACTTGTGTGTGCTCCATTTGTTTTGGTGGAACTTGCAATTTTTTTTCCAAAATGACATTTATAAGATTTTTCTTGCAACTAAGATTTATAGACACAATGATCTTCTCCCTCTGAATATATCCATGAACCTGTAATAAGAAGATACCAGTAGAAAATAACCCCACATGTTTCTCATTATCTTGTTTTCTAGCATGAGACCATTTGTCTAAAAGGAATTTTCAAATTCTTCATCAAGCAGGTTGGAACACTTCTCTTTGTTAAGTAATTCCCACCATGTGGCTGCCTCATCTGTAAAACTAGCCACTACCCAAAATCTCCAATGGTGTGCCCATATTGAACTTTTTGCTTTTATGTATTCTTCAATAGTAGGACCATTATCTTTTCCTGTAAAATATAGAATCACCATGAAGAGGGTTTGGGAAAAAAATTCACTTACTTGGCGAAAATTTGAAATGGCCACAATTTAGTAAATATTGCTCAGAATCCCTATTATGACCTATTTTTTGAAATCGAACAACCCTTCTGCTTCTTCCCATGTGATAGAAATCCCAATCTAGGCACTGGAATTCCAAATTCGCGTTGCACTTGTCTCGCCTTCACAACAAATTTCTGAAAAAAGAGATGATTTTAAATCAGCGATATCTCCCTCATTCGGACTCCGATTCGACTGAATTTTATTTAACTTGCATATTTTTTCATAAACAATCCAGATCTGCAATTAGATTCTGCATATTTTACACCAGAACTCACAGATCTGATCCACAAACTCGCTGTCCCAAAAAATGTCCGCAACACAACTAATTTTAAATCAATGATATCTCCCTTATCCAGACTCCGATTCAGCTGATTTTTTTCAAATTGGGTATTTTTTTCATCAACAACTCGAATATGCAATTAGGTTCTATAGATTTTGCACCAAAACACACAGATCTGATCTGCAAACTCACCACCCAAAAATTTCCTACAAAAAAAATAAAAATAAAAATAAATCTCCACTTTGCCCAAGAAAGTGCTCTTATACCACTTGTTATAGATCTGGTATGAAAATATATGAAAATACAAATATACACAGAAATAAGAAGATAGAAATTTTTCACTTTATTGATCAAACCCTTAAGGTAGGGCAACACCATACATTCACTCCTTAAGGAAGGAGAACACTCCACAAACCATATGCTTGTTCATACAATAATCCTTGACATCTCTCAATGGGGAGTCTCTAGCCTCTATATAGGCCTCATACATACAATACCATGGCTCATTACCATGGTTCCCTCAATACCATCTATCTAATACCATGGGCTTATTACATTATTGCTAACTACTTGTGGTCCCTTACATGATACAGGTTAACCATCTTATTTATTACTATGGCCCATCCCATTATTACATTATTCCCTTGGGTACCTCCCTTTGTATCCCATATTATCCCCCTAGGTATACTACACAGTCGTCAGATGTGATGGAAGCGGGGTTGTCTAGCCTAGTACCTGGGGAGGTGGCGGACAATACATGAGTTGGCATGGTTCTTGAAGTGAGCAAGCCAAGTTTCTAGATTTTCCACCTTTTTAGTTAGAAGGTTCTGGCCACGCCAAACTACTACCAGCCTCTCACAAGCATGGCACTGAAAGTATTAGAGCTGTTCGAATTTCGCCACAACAGCCTCGTGTTCCTCTCTGCGAGCTTGATCATGGGTGTCTAGATGAGCATAAATGGAGTGAAGTAGCTCAAGAATTTCCAAGGAGGGACCTATCCTCCTAGATGATGTACTGACTGTGGAACTAGAGCGACCTTGGCTAGAGTGGCCCCGCATTGTTGAGCCCTGGAGATGCCCATTCCTGTGACCGCCCATATCTGCATCACAACTGAGTTGCGAGACCATTTGTTGACGACCACCACGACCCCCGCCACCAGAGCCTCTTGCTCCCTGCCACTAGAGCATGTCACTCCCCGCCTGGAGCTACCATCTTGAACAACAATAGCATCACCTTAGGCCTTGACGGGAGGGGAGGCACTTTCTAGCTTGGTCAAAGTAATTATGCGTGAGGAGCGGGGAGAGGGCTTCGTTGAGGAGTACCAAAGGGACCTGTAGAACCGGAGAGGATGGATTCCTCGAGATACACCACCAGCCAACCAAAACCAATTGAGATCGACTGCAGAACAAAGAGAAAGGGAGGACCAATGCCAAGACCCCCGCCACCCTGAATTCGCTACCCAAAGGATATCAACCACCCATAACCAACCAAGATCGGTCATGGACTCCAAAGAAAATGGCAACCAATTCCAAGAGCCTCACCACCATGAACTCACCGCCTAAGAATAGCCAAGTTGTGCCAGAGAAGATAGAAACTCACGAGGTAGGAGTTGAACAAGAAGAAGCAGACGCCCAAGGAGAGATTGAATGGAAGAAGAGAGCCAGCACCCAAGACGAAACATAGCAGCGAGGAGAGAGCTAAAACCAAAATTCTCAGTAAACAGAAGCTAGAATGCAAGAATGCCTAGAGGCCATCGACACCCTAAACCCAAAGTCACCACCCCGAGAACAGTAGAACCTCTAGCATGCCCAGAATTGCGAAGGTAAAAAGAATAGATTCAACACTAGACAATACAAAAACTTCCTCAAAGCGTCCAAGGTATAGAGCAGCAGGAGCATAGGGAAATTAAGAAGGGGACCAACCAAAACCAACGAAGAAGTGTCCACTAGATATTCCTAAAGGAGGAAAGATTCTTAGGAAACTGGAACGAGCGAGAGGGCAAGAGTTGAGGCATGCATATGGCAAACTAAACAGACTGCCATCCTGTAGCATACACCGAGGAGGATGCGAGCAAGGATGGAGATGTAACACACAATAGAGCGTTTGGAAACCGGGGGGTGATCTCCAATGGGATATATCCAGAGGAGTAATGAAGCCATCGCGTCAAAGAAAATGCAGACCGAAGATACATAACCATTCACGCATTCGAACATAGACATAATAACTATGGTGTGGTGGAGTGGTTGTTGCCCTACCTGCTCCTGCCACGTGACATGTTGTGGTCTTTATCCAACACCCCCATCAGGAAGACATCATTATTTTTTAATGAAATATAAAATATTATTACTTTATAAATAATAATAATAATAATAATTTATATGTGGATATTTAGTTTTTAAAATAAAATAAATATTTTCTCTTATTCAGTTTTATAAAAAATAAATTTTCAATTAATCTATATGATGGAGGTTTCAATCATATATATATAATAATCTTAAGAAAATTTATATAACACTATGTTATTCTAATTTATTAATTATGTCTATTAGAAGCAAAATAATTTAGATAAAAATTATCCCTATAAAGTCTTAACACAAAATATAGTTTGAGAAATGAAGGTAGTATCCTCTTTCAATAAAACTAATGCTAACATTGTAATTAATTAAAATTTTATTTTAACCAATGATTCCAATTATTATAACCCTAATACTTTATGGCTAGATGAGGACCTTATTTTAGCTAAAAAATACAAAAGAAGCTTTGAAAACCCGTTTGGTGCTAAGCCAATCAAACTCTATAGTTATCAAGCTCGAATAAATGTAAATGGTGTAATGAAGTGACTTGTTTTCGATTATATGACATCAAATATGCATATATACATCCAATTAGTAAATTCCAACCTTTTAAATAACCATGTGTCCAACCTTCATCATAAACCTTTAACTCTAACTCTAAACTTTGTCATGCTCAAAACCCTAACTGAAGAGAACTCTAAAGAATTTTGAAAAAATAACTATTATTTTCTTAAAGGCCTTAAATAGTCAATTAATCCTCCTATTATATAAGAATAATATTGAATATCTTTACCATAATTTTAAGACCACCCTCTTTACTCCATTAAAGAATTGTACATGAAGGTGTTATCTAAACATAAAAACAAAGGAATCAACCCTTGGTTTGATAACATGTAAAATTATTAAAAAAAGTTATTAAGGATTCTTTTAGTGAGTTCTTAAAACCCAATAAGATAAATAACTACAAAAACCTAATTAAGGGGGTGGGTGGGCGGGAAGCACTACATAAATTAAAAAGAAAAATAAACTTTTGAACCTATCTAATGCCAAATCCTAAGAAATTCTACACACATATATAAAACTAAAAAAATAATATAATTCCCTTGAAGGATTGGAATTACTACATCAATTTCTTTACCAATCCCCTAATTTCATGAGCAACATTTCAAATATTTCTATAGAGGATGAAGTTTTATTATAGAAGACATAAAGTTTAGAGTTAAGAAACAAGTAAAAGGGAAGGAAAAATTAAATGCTAACAAGCTAATATATTAAAAATTGAATGGTATATCCTCATCCATTACATATACAAGCTCTTCATTCTGGCAATCAAATAGTATCTTCCCTAAACCCTATATTAAAAACCTCACTATACCTACTTTTAAAAGTGGGGATAAAAGTAATAACCCTAGTTATAAGACCATTATGGTTAGCCCCACTTTAGTGAGTCTATTAAAAAGTAGTTTGGAAAAGAAGATCAATATATAGCTAGAAATCTAGGGAAAAGGAGTTAAAGGCCAGGCTAGACTTAGAGGTTTTCATTCAATTGTGCACCACCTTGTTACCCTTAGGATGGAATAGTTCCCGAGACTAACCTTTGGAATAGGTCAGAGGAGTTGCAAGTTTCTTTCAAGTTGAAGATCGATGTGATAAGGTTGTATGAGAATGTTATTGCCAAGTTTAGGAACACCAAGAGCTAGTCAAAAGAGTTTAAATGTAATATATGAATCAAATAAGGTTTTCCCCTATACCATGTCCTTTTAGGCATATATATTGACAAGTTCTAAGAATGTTTGGAATATGTAGGTAATGTCATCCTAACTCTCCCTAGTATAGTTATCATACTTCTTCTTTACACTGATGATATTGTCATTATGGTGATGAGTCAACTATGAATATTCAAGTAATTCTACTCTAATATGGGTATGAGAGTGAATAGTTACAAAATAAATGTTATAAAAATTAAATAAAAAACAACCACCTATGATACTTTTGTATATGGTAATAACAATATGGAGGAAGTGTCTTTATAAAAATATCTTAGAATTCATATTTATATTCAAAAAATAAAAAATAAGTGGTGAAAAACTTATTATGGGCTTGAAAACAATTGTCAGTTAGCAAACCCTTGGTTATGGGATAAGAAATAAATCTCCCCTTTGAGAATTTCATTGCTTTGTTATCTGATATGTATGTGAAGATTGGATATGTAATATCTTTACAAAATATTAAAGAAACATAGAGAAAATACAAAAGAATTTTTAACTTATAATATTAAAATTAAAGCCAATACACCCTATCTTATCATCCCCCTAGAAGTGAGTATTTTCCCCATTGAGAGCATGACTATCATTAGGTATTTAATGTACAAAAGAAAATAAACAACATGGAAAACAAGAAGCTCCCAAAATTGCTTCAAATACTAGCCAAAACCACCTAGAACTCAAGTGGGGATGGCATAGATCTGTCAAGTATTAGCTAAATCAAGTGGGGATAGCATAGAGATGTCAAGTATTAGCTAAATCAAGTGGGGATGGCATAGAGATGTCAAGTATTAGCTAAATTATTGGGGAATAAAGGAATAAGTCATTCTATAGGGTCTATAATATTAAATGTATTATTACATCTAAATTTAAGGAGAATATGTGATGCAATAAACAAGGGATAAATGAAAATTCAAATACTATAAGGAGATGGTCAACCCTAATTTACAAGATCAAAAGTATCTGTCTTTCTTTACTAACATAGAGGTAAATATTATTAGTCATTATCTATGATGAGAGTTGATTCATCATAAAACATGCCACTTAAAATCATTCTCTTTTGGCACTGAGGGAGCAAACCTTCACTCTTTCTAGATGACTTTAAGTTTTGGGTCATTAATCTATTTTATTATGATCCAATAAAAATGGACTTTTAACCATTAATTATTTCTATTTAAATAATACTTCTCAAAACTGTTTTCAATAAAATCATATACTTTTTAATAATATATAATATAAAAAAACTAAATAACATCTAATTACAAATATATTATAATAATAAAATATATTTATTAAATACATATAAAATAAATTATATTACTTCTCATAGGCTATCTTTAGCCTCTTGGATGTTAGAATAAATTCTTTCTTTCTTTCTAGGCATAAATTGAAATTAAAATATAAAAGAGAAAAAAAAAAGAGATAATTTGTTTATTTAGACATCGAACCTATAAATAAAATATTATTAAAATAATTATATTGAAATTTTTATATATCATAATACTAATTGTAAGGCGAAAATAAAGTGAACTAAGTTAAATTTTCCAAAATAATTTGTTAATAATTTTTTAAAATTAAATTTTCTATAAAAAAAATATTTTAATGTCCTATGAGAAAGATTGCTTCTCCATCTACTTAACTAGCTGTGCAGAGCACGCATCGGCTACACTCACTTTGGCAGGTTGTGTGTTGGAAAAGACTCCTATCATCACAGAAAACTTAGGAAAAAAAACTTTACCATATTTAGAACACGTTAATGTATATATGTATCGTTATAGAAAATGTTAATTTATCACAACTCGACCGCACTTTGTTATAAATTCGAAATTTTGTTATTTCTGTCGCAAGTCAGAAACCTCAGAACATCATACAAGAATAAACGCCACAACATCTAGCAAAAGAGTTCAAGATTTTATTACTTGTTGCAGTAATGGGAGATCAAGAGGATAGAAAATCCAAGGAGCAAGAAGGTCGACTTCTGCAAGCGAAGAGAAAATCTGTTCAAGAAGGCCAAAGAATTTTCTATCCTCTGCGATGCAGAAGTAGCAGTTCTCGTATTTTCCATTGGTAACAAATTTTTAGGAATTGCCAGGTCAGATATGGAAAGCGTAATGCATCGTTACAGGAAATTATCTGAACAAACAGAATATCGTGACTCAATTGAATGTTGTGATAGTAATCACAACAAAAACCTGAACATCCAGGCGTCGGAGGTAAAGTTTCAGGCGAAACAACTGCAGATGATGTTGACACAGATGGTGGCACAACAACAATTAGAAGAGGGAATGGACCTAGCAATCACGCAGGTGAGGGCGACAAACAATCAGGCTATGCTGAGGCGCATAGAGGAGAGAACGGTTAACGAGCAAAATGTGATCGAGGATAACCAAAATTTAAAGAAAAACGAGAGAACGATTAACGAGAAAAATCTGATCAAGGAGAATCAAGATTTAAACAAAAAGGAGGAGAGAACGGTTAACGAGAAAAATCTGATCGAGGAGAATCAAGATTTAAAGAAAAAGAAGGAGAGAACTGTTAACGAGCAAAATCTGATCGAGGAGAAAAAGGAGGCGTGTGTATGTAACACTGTATGTCCAGCACCTGTGCCTCAAACATTATAATTTCTGACGTATAATATGCCAAATAATTTAGAATCGATTGACGGTCATAGCCCTGTTATTTAAATATTGTCATTAAAAATCGTTTGAAAACTCTTCAACTTTTTTATTTTTATCCTTTTAGTAATCAGAGGCAAATCATTGGAAAGAATTGAGTTATATATTGTGAATTTTGAGTTTTAAATATCTGATGCTTCCGATCAGTTAGATGAAATACCTGAGATTCAACCGATCCTCTGTTTCTCGGGGTTGAATTGTATACGAAATAATGTCAATTGCAGAGTTTTATTGTAATGTGGAATTCATTTTTGTAACACACCCTTTTAAAATTCTGAACATAAAGAAATGGTTAATATATTTATGTGCTGAGATTCATCATGGACTAGATCTAGGGCCCATGAAAAATTAACACCATGTTGACCTATTTGTTTGAGTGCTCAACATTATCTCATTCATTCATAATCTCTACATTGTGCTAGATATCTTGGGAATCATTTCATTATTGGTGGTCTCCCTCATTTCAGTTAACAAGGTCCCTTAATGCCTAGTAATCACAGGATCTCCTTGCATGCTCGACATAATGTCATTCATTTGCATGTAGTAGATTCGTACCATCAAGACAAGTCGAAGACCTTAGAGCATGTGGCTACTTGATCACACATGACCATTGCCTCCCCCAAGTTGCGTTGGATAATTTCTTATGTACTTTGTGGGCCATCATTGGGGGCACTTACATCAATGTTCCAACACTATTGATAGTTATTTTTCTAGAGATCTATATTGTATCATGACTATTCCTGGATGACATGAGTTTGCTATATGTTCTCTGGGAATCTATGCTCTATTCTCTTAGTATTGAATATGGGTATGCCTATCTTGAGGATGTATTTTTTATGCATTTGAATATTATTTTTGTAGTTTTTGTAGATCTTTTGTTCCTGGTCTCTCCCTTCACCTCACTCACTAGTCTTCTTATTATAATGTATTTTGGCCATCAATTTCTCTTTTGATATCACACATTAGGGTGCATATGTTATAGCTCAAAAATCCACCCCCTTAGGTATATTCGAAGGGAACATCATCTACAAAGTCAAGATTCAAAAGTGGTTTGTGGAAAGCTCCAAAAAAACTGAATTGGTTCCTTCAACACTCTTGGGTATTAGTATCCAAGCAACACTAAGCCTAAAAACTCTATGTGCAGACTTGCTTCAAGCAACAGAGACCCAACGACGCCCTAGTAACATTGTGATGAAGCAACAAAGTGTGAAATTGCATGGATAAGTTTGGATTAGGTTAAAATTATATTTTCTCAGTGTTAGGAAAGTGCCATGATGTATTGTACATATTCTTGAATTTCAAAAGTAGCCAAGTCCTAGTGATTTTTTGTTTTGTCTAAGTCTTGGTTTATTTTCATTGTGGAAGATTTCTTTTAAATACAATTAAAAATTTAATAAAATATTAACCAAAAAGATAGACATGGTGTTTTAGCAATTACAAATTAATGCACATAAACTAATAACAACGTCACCAGGAGAGAGCTAAAACCAAAATTCTCGGTAAACAGAAGCCAGAATGTAAGAATGCCCAAATGCCATCGACACCCTAAACCCAAAGTAACCACCCCGAGAACAGTAGAACCTCTGGCATGCCCAGAATTGCGTAGGTAAAAAGCATAGATTCAACACTAGTCAATCCAGAAGCTTCCTTAAAGCATCCAAGGTGGAGAGCCACAAGAGCATAGGGAAATTAAGAAGGGGGGTAGCCAAAACCAATGAAGAAGTGTCCACCAAAGATTCCTAAAGGAGGAAAGATTCTTAGGAAACTGGGACGAGCGAGAGGGCAATGGTTGAGGCATGCCTGTGGTGAACTAAACATACTGCCACCCTGTAGCAGACATCGAGGAGGATGCGAGCAAGGATGGAGACGTAACACACAAGAGAGCGTTTGGCAACCGGGGGGAGTGATCTCTGATGGGATATAGCCAGAGGAGTAATGAAGCCATCGCGTAAATGAAGACCAGAGAGACATAACCATTCACGCATGCGAACATAGACATAATAACTATGGTGTGGTGGAGTGGTTGTTGCCCTACCTTCTCCTGCCACGTGACATGTTGTGGTCTTTGTCCAACACCCCCATCGGGAATACATCATTATTTTTTAATGAAATATAAAATATTATTCCTTTATAAATAATAATAATAATAATTTATATGTGGATATTTAGTTTTTAAAATAAAATAAATATTTTTTCTTATTCAGTTTTATAAAAAAAGAAATTCAATTAATATATATGATGGAGGTTTCAATCATATATATATATAGATATCTATATCTATATCTTAAGAAAATTTATATAACACTATGTTATTTTAATTTATTAATTATGTCTATTAAAAGCAAAATAATTTAGATATAAATTATCACTATAAAATATTAACACAAAATATAGTTTGAGAAATGAAAGTAGCATCCTCTTTCAATAAAACTTTAATGCTAACATTGTAATTAATTAAAATTTTATTTTACCAAAGATTCCAATTATTCTAACCCTAATACTTTATGGCTAGATGAGGACCTTATTTTAGCTAACAAATACAAAAGAAACTTTGAAAACTAGTTTGGTGCTAAGCCAATCAAACTCTATAGTTATCAAGATCGAATAATTGTCACTGGTGTAATGAAGTGACTTGTTTTCAATTATATGACATCAAATATGCCTATATAAACCCAATTAGTAAATTCCAACCTTTTAAATAACCATGAGTCCAACCTTCATCATAAACCTTTAACTCGAACTCTAAAATTTGTCATGCTCAAAAACCCAATTGAAGAGAACTCTAAAGCATTTTGAAAAAAATATTATTATTTTCTTAAAGGCCTTAAATAGTGAATTAATACTCTTATTATATAAGAATAATACTGAATATCTTTATCATAATTTTAAGACCACCCTCTCTACTCCATTAACAAATTCTACACGAATGTTTTATCTAAACATAAAAACAAAGGAACCAACCCTTGGTTTGATAACATGTAAAATTGTTAAAAAAAAGTTATTAGGGATGCTTTTAATGAGTTCTTAAACCCCAATAAGATAAATATCTACAAAAGCCTAATTAAAGGGCGGGGGGGAAGGAGCACTACATAAATTAAAAAGAAAAATAAACTTTTGCACCTATCTAAAGCCAAATCCTAAGAAATTCTACACACATATATAAAACTAAAAAATTAATATGATTCCCTTGAAGGATTGGAATTACTACATCAATTTCTTTTACCAATCTCCTAATTTCATGAGCAACATTTCAGATATTTCTATAGAGGATGAAGTTTTATTATAGAAGACATAAAGTTTAGAGTTAAGCAACAAGCAAAAGGGAAGGAAACATTGAATGCTACCAAGCTAATATATTAAAAATTGAAGGGTATATCCTCATCTGTTACATACACAAGCTCTTCATTTTAGCAATCAAAGAGTATGTCTTCCCTAAACCCGACATTAAAAACATCATTATACCTACTTTTAAAAGTGGGGACAAAATTGATAACACTAATTATAAGACCATTATGGTTATCTCCACTTTAGCGAGGCTATAAAAAAGTATTTTGGAAAAGAAGACCAATACATAGCTAGAAATCTAGGGAAAAGGAGCTAAAGTCCAGGCTAGACTTAGAGGTTCTCATTCAATTGTGCACCACCTTGTTACCCTTAGGATGGATAGTTCCCGAGACTAACCTTTGGAATAGGTCAGAGGAGTTGCAAGTTTCTTTCAAGTTGAAGGCTGATGTGATAAGGTTGTATGAGAATGTTATTGCCAAGTTTAGGAACAGTAAGAGCTAGTCAAAAGAATTTAAATGTAATATATGAATCAAATAAGGTTGTCCCCTATACCCTATTCTTTTAGGAATATACATTGACAAGTTAGAAGAATTCTTGGAAGATGTAGGTCATGGCATCCTAAATCTCCCTAGTATAATTATCATACTTCTTCTTTACACTGATGATATTGTCATTATGGTGAGGAGTCAACTATGAATATTCAAGTAATTCTTCTCTAATATGGGTATGGGAGTGAATAGTGACAAAATAAAGGTTATACAAATTAAATAATAAAAAAATAACCTATGATACTTTCGTATATGGCAACAACAATATGGAGGAAGTGTCTTTATACAAATATCTCAAAATTCATATTCATATTCAGAAAATAAAAAAATAAGTGGTGGAAAACTTATTATGGGCTTGAAAACAATTGTGAGTTAGCAAACGCTTGGTTTTATGGGATAAGAAATAAATCTCCCCTTTGAGAATTTCATTGCTTTGTTATCTTATATGTATGTGAATTTCGGATATGTAATATCTTTACAAAATCTTAAAGAAACATAGAGAAAATCTTAAAGAAACAGAGAGCAATATTTTTCCCATTGAGAGCATGACTATCATTAGGTATTTAAAGTACAAAATAAAATAAACAACATGGAAAACAAGAAGCTCCCAAAATTGCTTCAAATACTAGCCAAAGCCACCTAGAAATCAAGTGGGGATGGCATATAGATGTCAAGTATTAGCTAAATCAAGTGGGGATGGCATAGAGATGTCAAGTATTAGCTAAATCAAGTGGGGATGGTATAGAGATGTCAAGTATTAGCTAAATTATTGGGGAATAAAGGAATGAGTCATTCTATAGGGTCTATAATATTAAATGTATTATTACATCTAAATTTAAGGAGAATATGTGATGCAATAAACAAGGGATAAATGAAAATTCAAATACTATAAGGAGATGGTCAACCATAATCTACAAGATCAAAAGTATCTATCTTTCTTTACTAACATAGAGCTAAATATTATTAGTTATTATCTATGATAGGAGTTGATTCGTCATAAAACATGCCACTTAAAATCATTCTCTTTTGGCACTAAGGGAGCAAACCTTCACTCTTTCTAGATGACTTTAAGTTTTGGGTCATTAATCTATTTTATATGATCCAATAAAAATGAACATTTAACCACTAATTATTTATATTTAAATAATACTTCTCAAAACTATTTTCAATAAAATCATATACTTTTTAAAAATATATAATGTAAAAAAACTAAATAATATCTAATTACAAATTATCTTCATTTCAAAATGTATATTATAATAATAAAATAAATTTATTAAATACATATAAAATAAATTATATTACTTCCCATAGGCTATCTTTAGCCTATTGGACGTTAAAATAAATTCTTGGCATAAATTGAAATAAAAATATAAAAGAGAAAAAAAGAAGAGGTAAATTTGTTTATTTAAAGTATTATTAAACGTTATTATTAAAATAATTATATTGTAATTTTTATAATATCCAAATAATAATTGTAATTGCGAAAATGGAGTGAACCAAACCAAGTTTTCCAAAATAGTTTGTTAATAATTTTTTAAAATTAAATTTTATATAGAAAGAAAAAAGAAAGAAATTATTTTAATGTCCTATGGGAAAGATTGCTTCCTCATCTAGTTATCTACTTGATAATTCGGTCCTTTTCTATGAAACTTCACAATAAATTCTCCTGGCTAAAAAAATATTTACAATTTCTAACTATGCTGAGCGCGCATCGGCCACACTCACATGGGCAGGTTGTGTGTTGGAAAAGACTCCTATAATCACAGAAAACTTGGGACAAACAAAAAAACTTTATCATATTTAGAACACGTTAATTTATTTATGTAATGTTATAGAACACGTTAATTTATCACAACTCGACTGCACCTCGTTATAAATTCGAAATTTTGTTATTTTTGTCACAAGTCAAAAACCTCAGAACATCGCACAAGAATAAAGGCCACAACAGGTAGCAAAAGAGTTCAAGATTTTATTACTTCTTGTAGTAATGGGAGATCAAGAGGATAGAAAATCCAAGGAGCAAGAAGGCCACCTTCTGCAAGCGAAGAGAAAATATGTTCAGTAAGGCCAAAGAATTGTCTGTCTGCTGCGATGCAGAAGTAGCAGTTGTCATATTTTCCAAGGCCAGATATGGAAAGCGTAATGCATCGTTACAGCAAATTATAAGAACAAACAGAATCTCGTGACTCAATTGAATGCAGCGTTAATAGTCACAATAAAAACTTGAACATCTAGGCGGTCGGAGGTAAAGTTTCAGGCGGAACAGCTGCAGATGATGTTGAAACGGATGGTGGCACAAGACCTAGCAAAATCGGAATCTGGGCAATTACAACAATTAGAAGAGGAAATGGACCTGGAAATCGCGCAGGTGAGGGCGACAAACAATCAGGCTATGTTGAGGCGCATAGAGAAGAGAACGGTTAACGAGCAAAACCTGATCGAGGATAATCAAAATTTAAAGAAAAATGAGAGAAAGGTTAATGAGCAAAATCTGATCGAGGAGAATCAAGATTTAAAGAAAAAGGAGGGGAGAACGGTTAACGAGCAAAATCTGATTGAGGAGAATCAATATTTAAAGAAAAAGGAGGAGAGAACAGTTAACGAGCAAAATCTTATCGAGAAGAAAAAGGAGGCGTGTATGTAACATTGTGATGATGGTGGTGGTGGTGGTTAACGTCCAATGAGACCAAATTGGTCTATCGGACCTATAATTTTCTTAGTTCTTAATGGTTTGGTTTCTGGTCTTTCTTGGCGAGATTGGTGTTGTAGCTTTCTTTTTTTTCTCTACGGTCTTCCAACTTCTTTTATCTTGCATCTCCTTCAGGTTCTTGGGACATTGGTGTCTTAGCTTCGTGATCTGTTGTGTTCTAGTCGGAGAAGAAGTTTGGTCTGGGAGATTTTCTTTGCTGTTAAATGAAGATTTATTTTGTGCGGTATTCGAATCCTCATAACTGTTGATGCTTGAGGGGTTGTCGAGTTCACTTTTTTGCTGTTGGGTGGGGCTTTCCCTCTCTTGTCTTGAGAGTTGTTTCTTTCTTGCTCGATTTTTTGCGATTCATAGTTTTCTGGAGAGTATTCTTCCTTAACCACAGTGTAATGTTCTTTTTGTGCTCCTTCCCACCATGTAGATCTGTGGTGATTCTTTCTAGCGGAATTTTTCTAGGAGGATTTTGGACAATTTTTGGCTAGATGGCTTGTCTCAAAGCAGGATCTACATCTGAAGAGGATGCTTTCATAATCGAGTTTCTAGTTCCACACATAGTCTTTACTTTTTAGGTTTATTTCAATTGGGAATCCGACGCTGAAGTCCATTTCCACACAGATGTGTGCATAGGTGGTTCTGGCATATTCCTCTATTTCTAAGCACCTGTAGTATAATTTCCCAATTGAATTTCCAATTAGCGAGGAGAAATTTCAGAGATGCAAGGGTAGGTTTGGCAATATCATCCAAACTGGTGCTGAGGTTATGACTGTTGTTGAGGGATCGAATGATGGGTTCCATGGCTTCATGAATAGGCCTGAGTTTTCCCAAAACCAAGGGCCGGAATCTAGAATGCATTGTCTGCTTTTAGGGTTTTCAAAATCTACTTTAAAGAAACCCCTAGCACAGGGGTAGATATTAATTTCATCAGAAATGACAGGCTTCCATACCTCTGAGATCCAACTGTGGAGAGCTGTGTGCCGCGTCCAAAAACCATTGAACCGGCAGATTAGGGCACTTTCAGAAAACTTCAAAGCCGACCTGGACCACCTCGAAAGTGGGAGTTGGGGCTTCGCTGAGGATATGGGTGGAGCTTGCCCTCCAGAGGAGGACGGAACTGAGCCAGAAGCTATATTCGCGAAGCTGGGAACCATTTACATCAAGGTGGATCGATGATTCCCAAACTTATGTATGCCCCTGCGGAAGAATGTGATTTAAAAAAAAAAGAGATTTGATTTGCAAAAATTTCTCGCACCCAAGCACCCGAAGTTCGATTTCTTTCACAGCAAGCAAACGGCAGAGCAGGATCCACCTCCTGCAAACAGCGGTTCGGTGCAACTACAGTTTCAGAAAATAAAATAGAAACCCTACAGATCATCTTCCCACGAGCAATTAAACGGTCATAACCTTGTTATTTAAATATTGTCATTAAAAATTGTTTGAAAACTCTTCAACTTTTTTATTTTTATCTTTTTAGTAATCAGAGGCAAATCATTGGAAAGAATTGAGTTATATATTTTGATTTTTTAGTTTTAAATATCTGGTGCTTCCGATCAATTAGATGAAATACCTGAGATTCAACATATCCTCTGTTTTTCGGGGTTGAAATAATGTTAATTGCAGAGTTTTATCGTAATGTGGAATTCATTTTTGTAACACACCCCCTTAAAATTCTGAACATAAGGAGATGATTAATAGATTACCCAACTCTTGTTGCAGGGTTGCAATAATGGGGTAAGTGCTTTCTTCTTTGTTGTTTTTTTTCATGCGAAAGTCTAGGTGCAAGGACTGGCCTAGCCCCTTGTTCAGTTGGTCGTCTTTTGATGTGTGGGTGCTCCACACTATAGCATCATTTCTTTTATTCATATGCTCTTGTAAGGATGTATGGAATATCTTGAGATTAGACACTCTCACCTCTGATTGCCAGCACTGTGTTGTTGAAAGGTTCGGGATACAGTGGCATGATGAACTCTTAAATTTTCTTACAGTTCTGTGCATATTGAGATCACCACTCACCTGAACACAACTTAAGGGTCTAAGTGGTGAATTCAATTGGCTACATGCACAGCACTTAGGTGCTGGTATAAATTTTTGGAATCTGCCCCGTGGTTATTTCAATTCAGTTAGGTCTATGGATTGCCCTTTTTCCTATAGAAGACTGCAGACCCTAATACAGGCTGGAACATATTCACATTTTACGACTACCTCTCATGGAAATGGTCATACGTTTGAATGACTTACTTAACGCAGTTGAATCCCAAAAATGATATCTAATATAATGCACTGCGTAAATCCCCCATACTTAAATTCAAAAAGAGTCAAGGGATCTCTACTTGAATGGTTCATGAGGCACAATACTTGCTAAGGTTTTGCAAATGGGGTAGCAAGCTAAGTGGGCTTGATTGTGGGGAAAAACTCCACAGTTAAGCGCGCTTGAGCTAGAGGAGTTCTGGGATGGGTGACCTCCTGGGAAGTCCTGGTTACCGGGTGCAAGCCCCGGAAGTGATGATTGATGCTATGTGATTCGTTCTTCACATTTCACTAGTTTCAATCCCACTTCTTCACCCCTGTGAGCATCACCCGATGCAATGAGTGCTAAGTGAACTATTCAAAAATCATGAGAAATTAGTCAGTTACGACTACCTCTCATGGAAATGGTCATACGTTTGAATGACTTACTTAACGCAGTTGAATCCCAAAAATGATATCTAATATAATGCACTGCGTAAATCCCCCATACTTAAATTAGAATACTTACTCCATTTTCTAGGCCAGCCGCTACAACAAAAGTAATTCATTTTCTAGGCCAGCCGCTACAACAAAAGTAATTCTGCCAGGTATAGAACCGGCAAATGGCTATCATCTACAGGCATGCAGAATGAATGGAATTTTTTCTAATTAGTGCACCATTCATTGGTCCTGAGAGTGATTCTCTGAGCATGTGAAAATTTGCACTAAGATCCCTCCGAAGGAGTGAAGGCGATATTTCCTCTTTTAATGAGTTATCAAGAGAGAAGTGCATCTATGAACCCGTTACATCTTCACAACTGGTCATGTAGTGTTTTGATAACTGGGTTGGTAAAGGATGCTTGATCACTCTGAGTCATTTAACTTCTGCAGTTTCCGCACCAGAACTCATCCATCTCTTCATTATGTTGCCTTCAATCAAGAGACCCCATAGACAAACGTGAAAGTGCCTATCATAATCTTGGCAGCTAATTGAAAAAGTGACACAACCAGTTACCACATACAACCTATTTGATCAATAGTCCATCACGAGGAGTCAATTGATGTTTGTCTCAATTGTACGTTCACTAGGTTGTAATGAGTTTGCAGACCATGGATTGTTTTCTTTTAGATGGGGCGAATGTAATGGCTTCCCACTACTCACTTCTGTATTGGCATCACTACCCCAACAAACAACTCCATCCTTACAGGTCCACTAAGTAATAGTGAGCAAGGAAGCTCTTAGAGAATCTCCTTTTTTTTTCCTTTGCACCCAGTCTTGTAAAGCTTGAATTTGTCTCAAACAAGGACCAACTGTATATTTAATTGAAGGCTAAACCCATCCATTTTTGAAGATTGGGACTCATTTGCCGAATTTTTATTGTGCATCAAAAGAGGATCAAATTGCCTTCTTGTTGTAGGGGACTTGCGGATTTATATTGTGCCATCAATCGTCCTATAGAATCGAGGACTTTAAAATTGACATCAAATCACATTAGAGAATTCTTAGAAGCCTTGAAGAGTGAGAGACTTATTTCACGATTGCTTATTTCCATCGACAAATTAAGTTCATAGAATTGAATTTGTCTGACTAATTTCCCTAGAAGAACGCTCAAGATTTGAAGCCTAATATTCTTGAAGGGAAGATTAAAATTATTCTTCGGAGAGAGCCTAATTATTTCCTCGAGGAAGGTCGATTTCAGGAGAAATTATCAAGGCCGAATATCAGTCTTTTCCATAATTTTAATTCGAATTAAATAACTAACTTCAGAGTTTGATTCTTCTAGCCTGAGGATCGAATCAGTTCTCCATAAGTTGATTCACTGATCTATTGGGAGGATGAATCTTGAAGGACAAATTTTCTACCAAACTCCAGAATCGAATCACCTTCCTTTGTTGTGAAGCAAATCAATTCTTTGACTGGCGTGTTTCTAGCTTTTAGAGGAACGCATTTTATTAGATATTGAACAGAGGGATAATACTTGAGAAGGGGTCGAGATACCTGTTTTTATATTCTTGAGCGAGTACATCCCAAAAAAGCCAAGTTCCCACTGAAAAGAGGATTTGATTATTGGACGTGTTTGTTGTAGGGTGGGACTGAGATGCACTGATAGAGGAGGATTGTATCCACTCCTTGGCTATTGACTAAACACATCTTTCACTGGGAACCGAGTTAAGCCTGTGGGGATCGATTTTCCTCTAAAAATGAGATCGAGTTTCATCTATTTGTTGATTGTGTATCAAGAGGAGCAAAATAACGATTGTTTAAGAGTCGAGTGGGTTTCTTGAGCGTTGAGCTAGCTACCACATTCACATGTGATACTTCTCTGTTGATAATACAACCATTGTACAAATATTTCTACACTTAGACTGAATTTATCATCAACACGCCAAAGGAAACCCTCACCATGATGGAGCTTACACAGGTTGAGAACAAGATCCAATTTTGAGTGAGTTGCTAAGACAAACTTGCGTCTAATCATTTTCCAGATCAGAGAAGATGAGGATTATTATAAGCACCAGGAGCATTTTAGAGGGCCCGCTATTGTGAAAATTCCTAAATCTAACACAACATAAACCCTTAATGCAATTACTGGTTTACAATCTCTTACTTGTTCTTTACATTAACACGTTATTTAATTGCATAAACATCGAAGTAAACACTATTGCAGCCTTCACAAATATACAGATCATGCACTGAAATAAACAGAGACAATAACAAAAGAGACATTGTTATTTTTGGACAATCGTCCCCGGAAAAACCCAATCCGGGAAAACCGGTGCATCTTATAGAGGGTTTGTATTATTAAACAAATTCGTGAATACAACTAGGGTGCCAGAAATGGCTCAACCAACAAAGAATATCCTTGGCAGTAGTATCTCTATCTGGAGACAGATATTCTAGAAAATCAGCGACCAGATGATTAAACCTCACAGTGACTCAGGTTGTTCCCTATGCTAGACAACGAACGCTGCTCCAAGCATTGCTCTAGAACTGCGTCACTTCTCCAGGAGCTGCGTCACCCTCTCCCGGTTCAGAGTCTGATGATCTGCTCTCATTCTGCCTCATACAATCTCCCCAGCACTGCCTTTGAGACCCAACGTCAGCCTCTATGGCCTTCTACGTCCTCTGTGTCCTCTGCGTCAGCTCTTTGGCCTCGTCAACCCTTCTAGGGCCTGCACTGTCTCTTCCGACACTTTGCTGCCTCTCTATTATGTATTCTTCAGCGTCGGATTAAAATCCCTTGCTAAACTGCCCCTCACTGCAACTCTGATCATTAACTCGATTTCCTCAGCAAACTTCACCCTTGAAAATCGAATTCTTTGATTACTTGGTGTATCTCCAACTTACCCTCAAGCCTCCTCTTATACTTTTCCAGTTGACGAATCAACAACCGAAATTAAGTCCCTAATCAATGGCTGAGATTAGAACTAGCTTGATCCTCGTCACTTAGAAATTTCTCACCCATATTTTATTAATACACATTAATATATTTATTTTCCTAAGTTTAGACTTAGGAACTCATTAAAAATATTAATTATGTTAATAACTCTTTATCCAGGTGGAATTTATCCAAACGATTTCTGGGTCTTGGAGATCTCATGTGCCTTAGCCTTCCCACCAATTTTCAAGGTTAAAGCACATTTGATGCTGCCCAAAATCAACACTCCCTCTTAGCGAGGAATGTGCTCTAGCAATGCTTCACCATAGAAGCATCACACCGATCCTCTACATTGGTCCTCTGTGCTAATGCTTGGCCTGCTACCCCAAATCCACTGCACTGCTGCTTCCTGTATTGCTACCCATGACACTTCCACTGCCAGGGCTACATCTGTACTACAACTCCCTCTCAAAATGTTGCCCATGCTGCCCATAACACTACCACTGCTAACTATTGCACTGCAACTCAGTTATCGAGAAGTAAGTAACTGACTTCACCCAAACACTGACATCTTGGTCAGTTTGGAAGCCTCGTGATGCTGAAGCTACCTCTGCTACTATCCTGTGCTCCCTCTAATGCCACCGCGCTGTTGCAACCTCTTATGTGCCTCTCACTCTATTACAACCTCCACTGCACTGCTATAGACTTCTGCACTCTAGCAATGCCATGCCGCTCCATCACACCTTGCTCCACCCGACACCTGTCATCATGTTATTGTCGTTAAGGGCTCCTGTAGCCATATGTGATCCAAGAGTTTGGGCACCTCAAGGATCATGCCCCAGCTTCTGTAGTCCTCTCAACTACAACTCCAAGTCTCCCCACCTCTTCTCTAGAGGCGCATGAGCACTCATGGCACAATCGTCATCAGTCTCAACATCCTTCCTTCCTTTGCTAGAGCAACCTTTGAGTCTAAAGCTTCTCCCTTGCCTTTTTTCCTGTGGCACTAAGAGGCATAATGTCCTGGCTCCCCACAGTTGAAGCACTTGACCTTGGAGATGTCTTTCTTCTTCCTCTTCTCGTCCCACTGATGCAAGAGCTGCATCCTCCTCCCCCTCCTTCTTGCTTCGAACTCCCTTACCACTACTCTCCTCATTCGTCAATCTCCTAAGCTCTTCCCGTTGAAGAGTTTCCCACGTTTCCTCCCAACTGGGGAGAGTTTCTTTGCCCAAAATGCTTTGGACAAACGTCTCCCACTCCTTGGATAGTGCATTCAGGGCAGTCCTGACTAAGAACTCTGGATCTGGAGTAGACCCCACGGAAGTAAGTTGGTCGTGAATCCCCTCCAACCTGAGAAGGAAGGGATCTATCTCCTCTCCTTTCTACATCTGATATGACCTCAACTGATTCTCCAATAACATTTTTCGCTGCACGGAAGAGCCCTGGTATAAGGTGGTCAGGGTGTCCCACATCTCCTTTGTTGTTTTCTTCTTAGAAATATGTGGTATGACATGATCCTTGACCTCATCTAGGATCATGCATTTCGCCTTCACCTGGGCCCATACTTCTCATTTGCATTAGGGTCAACTGGGACAGAGATTGTTTTCAAGACATAGTACTTGATGCGATGTTTATCCAGGATTGCCAAGATCTTGGCCTTCCAAATAACAAAATTGGAAGATCCATCCAATCTGTCATGATTCCTCAATTTGTTCACTGCCATCTCTGCTCCTCTTCTCTAGACTCCCTCTAAGTCCTGATTGTTGATTTTGGGTCGCATCGAATGTGATCTAACCATGAAATTTGGTGGAGAGGCTAAGGCACATGAGATCTCCAAGACCCAGAAATCGCTTGGAGAAATTCCACCCAAATGAAGAGATATTAAAATAATCAATATTTTTAATGGGTCCCTAAGTCTAAACATAGGAAAATAAATTTATTAATGTGTATTAATATAAAATGGGTGAGAAAGTTCTAAGAGACAAGGATCAAGCCAGATCTATCTTAGCTGCTGATTAGGGACTTAATCTTAGCCGTTGAATCGTCAACAGGAAAAACATAAGAGGAGGCTTGAGGGTCAGTTGGAGATACACCAAGAGAGATTTAGAATTTGATTTTCTGGGTTTGGTTTACTAAGGAAATCGAGTTAGAGATCAATTGCAATGAGGGACAGTTTAGCAAGGTATTTCGATCCAAGGCTGAAGAATACATAGCAAAGAGGTAGTGAAGTGCCGAAAGAGGCAGTGCAAGCCCAAGAAGGGCTGACGCAGAGGTCTGAGGAGCCAACGCAGAGGATGCAGAGGGCCATAGAGGCTGACGCAGAAGCCATAGAGGCTGATGTAGAGGACGCATAGGGCTTTAGTGGCAACGCTAAGAGATTCTATGGGGCAAACTGGGATTTTATCAGCAGATCCTGAGCCGGGATAGGGTGACGCAATTCCAGAGAGGGTGACACAGTTCCAGAGCAGTGCTTGGTGCAGCTTTCATTGTCCGGCACAAGGAACAGTCAGAGTCACTGTGGGGTTGATCATCTGGTTGCTGATTTGCCAGAATATCTGTCTCTGGATAGAGGTATTACTGCCAAGGATATTCTCTAAAGGGTGAGCCATTTCTGGCACCCTAGTTGTATTCAGAAATCTACTTAATAATAAAATCCTCTATATGCTACACCGATTTTCCCGCATTAGGTTTTTCCGAGGACGATCATCCAAAAATAATGGTGTCCCTTGTGTTAGTGTTTCTGTTTACTTTAGTGCATGATCAATAAATACATGTGAAGGCTGCATTTGTGTTTACTTCGATATTTATGCAATTAAATAACTTGTTAATGTAATAAACAAGTAGGAGATAGTAAACCAGAAATTGCAGTAGAGGTTTTTGATGTGTTAGATTCATGAATTTTCACACTAATTTCCCTCTCGGAAATCCTCAGACCAACTGTTGAATCGCTCCTCTCAAATCCTCCTTTGTTGCTGCAACCCGGATTTAGATTTCTTGGCTAGAAATTTGTCGAGGTAGTGATTCCCTCTACCTTGGTTCAGTCTCCTTAGACATCATTTTTCACCGACAGAAACAGCGTTCCACCTACTCCAAAAATCAAAATCTACACAGCTCCCTTGGCCCCGGCAACTCAAAGAATCTAAGCCCTTTAGGCTTTGCGCAATCTCTACGTGGGTTGAATCTGCACCTCTCATCCAATTGCGTCAATCCTTCCTAGCTCAAAAGGATGACGTGGCTCTACGTGAGCCTGATCTGCCCTCCTCTGCCTTTGTGCTGGCCCTGATGGTTGACGCAGCTACTGCGTGGGCTTCTCCTAGCTACTGCATCTTCCTCTCCCGTCTCAGAATGCTTATGCAAGCATTGTGTGAGCCTTTGCATCACACTCTCTGCACTGCATCACTCCTCCTTTTGCCTCTTCAGATCTGGAATAACGTTGTCTCTCGGGTCAGCTACTTCCCTGTTGCAAATTCTCAGATTTCTCCGCTAGTGTCTTCAGTCGCCTACGATCTGCAATCCCTCTGATACCATGTGAAAATTTCTGAATCTAACACATTAGAAACCCCTACTACAATTACTGGTTTACAATCTCTACTTGTTCTTTATATTAACAAGTTATTTAATTGCATAAACATCGAAGTAAACACTATTGCAGCCTTCACAAATATACAGATCATGCACAATAAACAGAGACAATATTACAAGGGACACCGTTATTTTTGGACAATCGTCCCCAGAAAACTCAATTCGGGAAAACCGATGCAGCATATAGAGGGTTTGTATTATTAATCAGATTCGTGAATACAACTAGGGTACCAAAAATGGCTCACCAACAAAGAATATCCTTGGCAGTAATACCTCTATCCAGAGACACATATTCAGGAAAATCAGCAACCAGATGATCAAACCCCACAGTGACTCAGGTTGTTCCCTATGTTGGACAGCGAAAGCTGCTCCAAGCACTGCTTTAGAACTATGTCACTTCTCCAGGAGCTGCGTCACCCTCTCCCGATTCAGAGTTTGTTGATCTGCTCTCAGTCTACCCCATAGAATCTCCCCAACGCTGCCTTTGAGGCCCAACGTCAACCTCTGTGGCTTTTGTGTCACCTACGTCATCCTTCTGTGTCCTCTTCATCAGCGCTTTGGCCTTTGCGTCGGCTCTTCAAGGGCCTGCGTTGTCTCTCTCGGCACTTTTCTAACTCTCTGTTATGTATTTTTCAGCCTCGAATGAAAATCCCTTGCTGAACTGCCCCTCACTACAACTCTGATCACTAACTCTATTTCCTCAGCAAACCTCGCCTCAAAAAATCTAATTCTTTGATCACTTGGTGTATTTCCCACTGACCCTCAAGCCTCCTCTTATACTTTTCCTGTTGACAAATCAACGGCCAATATTAAGTCCCTAATCAACGGCTAAGATTAGAACTAGCTTGATCCACGTCACTTAGAACTTTCTCACCAATATTTTATTAATACACATTAATATTTTTGTTTTTCTAAGTTTAGACTTAGGAACTCATTAAAAATATTAATTATGTTAATAACTCCTCATCTGGGTGGAATTTCTCCAAACTATTTTTGGGTCTTGGGGATCTCATGTGCCTTAGCCTCTCCACCAATTTTCAAGGCTAGAGTACATCCAATTCTACCCAAAATCAACAGTTATCTCTCAAACTAGTAGGGGTCCTAGGAGGGGATCCTAAAGGGACAACTACTTGGTCAAGGGCAAGAATCAAGCAATAGCCGACTGTCACCTCAGTTAAAGCTCCCTACTCTTTACGAAATTTCACTTATGGGAGGAGACCCGGTATAAAGGAAATCACTAGATGAATGAGTCAATGAAGAGATAAGGAGTGATTCCTAAGGGCCAATTCATAAGAGAGACTCAAATGTGTGGTTTACTTCCTTGAGAAGCAAGGTGTAATACTCTCTAAGAAGAGCCAAGGGGATTTCAAGGGCTATGGTTTGCAAATAATCCTTATAAAGGAAGGACCTAGTGACCTAGTCCTAAAAACCCTTTTGAAAACTTGGTTTCCAAATGGTTTTTGTGAGACTATCTTCAAAAGGTTGTGGGACCACATGGGACCAAGTGAACCCAAAATTAGGTCAAGTGGATGGAGTAGATCAATAAAGGATGTGCTTGACCTAATTGAGGAGGAGAATGGGAGCAAAGGAGAAATTTCCAGTGGTTTTGATGCAGTGATCCCTGTGAGGTAACTAGCTAAGGGAAACCAAAGGAAAGAATCGCTCTCAAAGCTAGTGCTTAGAATATATTGAGATCCCACTGTCGGAATTTCCTCAAATTTGGAGGGCTCCTAGGAGACACACCACCGCAGTAGAGGGAAAGAGATTGATTTTTTTGGATGGGTGAATTGTGCCCTAGGTCACCCTTCGTGGCTAGGCCTAGAAAGAAGGAGAGAAGGTGAGAAAGATATGTTTTAAAGTGATCACCAGTGGAGGATCAGTGCCTAATCCTTTGGGAAAGATGGAGTCAAGGATATTCCAATTCTTAGGATGGATTACTTAGTCAAGGAGGCCTCTAGAACAATTTTGCATGGAAATTAGGGCATGGGACAATTGCTTCAAGGTCTTTACACTTCGATATCAAATATATGATGACTTATCACGATAAATTTCAACAAATTATCTCTAGGAATATTCACTTATTGATACATGGCCCATGAAATGATGCAACACTATAAACAGACAATATTTCCACAATTTCACACAGGAAAAGTAGTAAATTTCAACCTAGTATAGTGAAAATCCCTAGCAACATGCATGTGACATAAAAAATGACAAAATGGCATCAAAAGAGTACTTACATGTAAGAAAAAGTATATCCAATCATCACCATATGCCAATAATGAATTTCCAAGACAAAAATGAAGAGATCTAAACATCAAAATTCATCCATTCATCCAATTTCGTCCTTAAAAAAGAATAGCAAAAATCTCATAAGAGAGAATGATCCAATCCAAGTGATGATACTCCAAATGATTCATCACACTTGTATTTATACACTTCCTAATGAATTTGATTTGGCTAATTAGACCTAATTTAGCCCCTAAAATAAAATAATGTGCATAATAACAAAACTTTTGGTGGTAAGCCCATCAAATAGCTCAATAAACTAAAGATAAGCCTCTCAAGTGGGTCAAATGATCAATAAAGTGAGTCGTTGGGCCTTTGAGAAGGCCTAGTAGAGTCCAAGGGGTGCCATGATGAAGAAATGGACTCCAAACATAGTGGACAAGGGGTTGGCCCCTTGTCATCTTATCAAGAACTTGTGGTGCTCCCAAGTGGGTGTGGGGGAACAAGGACATCCTCATAGGTCTCCAAATGGATCAAATATGCCTATATACCATTTGTAAGGGTTGGAATAATGACATAAGCTCTCCCTCTGCAACGAGAGGAATCCTGGAACCTATGCCAACTGTATGGTGCAACTGTGGAGGAGACTGGGCATGGTGGACTAGGTGCATCATCCTCATCCAAAAGGTGGAACACAAGCAATAAATGAATGCTGCTAGGGATACATGATGTGACATCTGCTATGGTGGAGGCCCATGGCTCTCAACATTCACTCTACAAGTGCCAATGTGACCCTCTGGAGGGCTAGGACCTCGTCTAGGAAGACCAAGCCCCAAATGAAGACCCACCTACAATCTTGCATTAGATTCAATGCGTCCCCTTGCCCTCCAATACAACAAATCATTAGAATAATCAAGTAATAATGCTTACAAGTTATGGGATCAATGGGGAACTTCATGGTGGCATGCCCTTCCATAGTGGGCTTTGGCAAGTACAAGTGTCTCCAAGTTCAATAGGGGGTTAACCAAGAACCCTATTAAGTGGTTTCAACCTCTAAAGGGGGTGGTAGGTCCATGGTACATCCTTTAAGAGGTAGATGGAAAATGATATAATAATGGAATGGAGTGGGGATCAAGGGAGTCATCCAAACCACATGCCAATGTGCATTGGGTAGCTATAATAAGGGAAACTCTCACCTGGCTATATGAGTGTGAGAGGGAGAAAATCATGGTACATGAGTTACCTTGACCTTTGTTTTTCTGCCCTTATTCATATGCCTTTTTCCTTAGATTGACTTTTTTTAATAACTGCTCGGGGCTCTAGGGGATGGAGAGCATGATATGTAATATATAGTAGTGGATACCCCCTTAAGGTGGGGCAGTTCATCGCCCACTAGGGGTTGGGACATTCATGGGTTCCTTAATGACAGAGGGGCCTCATCTAGAGCCTGTACGAACCAGGGTGATGGCCATTGATAAGGGGTAGAGGTCATGTTTGGCTTTTTCCCACCTGCTAAATTTGTATGGCCTGACCATCTTTTTGCATTTTGTGGTACATTTCCTATTGAGAGTGGCCAAATTATGCTTTTTTATTTCTTTTTAGCTGCATCAACCTTCGGGGCATCGTTCCAAGCCCAACCCAAGGTATGGACAAGGGGAAGGGGAGGCTAATCCTATGTGGACCTAGTGGACACATGTGGACCCGGATGGGAAAAGAGATGAATGGGGCTCAAATGAATGGAAAGGAGTCACGTAGGTGGTGTCGAGAAGTGGGACCACGCAACCAAAATCATGATTTCCCATGTAATGCTAACCCTAAAGCTACTGGCTAGTAAAGGAAATCCCACGGGACCAGGATACAAAGGTAACCATGAAATCGAGCAATGGAGACAAGAATACAAACCTAACCCACTCTTTCCTCTAAATACCCCCACCATTTCATGCCCAAAAATGCCCATGAAAATTAAGAAAAAATACTCAACTACACCAATGAAAAGCCATACCTTTGGGGTCGAGAGGTCCACCATCAAACATACATTCATAACAAATGACCAAGGGACCACATGGCTAGCTCAGGTGGCAGAGAAAATGGCACATAGAGCTATCTGGGGGTTTCAAGGGGTTGTTGGCTGCCGACTGAGGACCATCTAGGAGAATATTTTCTCCTATATACACTACCCACGGGCGGTGGGTAACATCTGTCTCCAACTGGGACATGAGCTCTCAGAAAAGTGTGTGAGGCCACTCGAAGGCAAGGTCATGAGAACACCAACAATCTCTTAGTATCGTAGACCTTTTACCTGCACATTTCAAAGACCAAGCACACGGGGCAGCATGTTTTTTCGGTGTCTTATGATCACCTATGCTTAATATTAGGCCATAAAATCAACATAAAAGCAAAAATATGCAAATTTAATCTAAATGCAACTAATATACCATGATAAATATCACATGATTTTAGTTCTAATGCGAAAATCAGCATGAAATGCATCCTACCCTAACATGCATATAGTACAATGTCAAGTGTCAAGGAAGGGGGTGATACAACTTAACGTAATCAGTTGCGACCAGAGTTCAACGTTGAGTTTAGCAATGTAGTAATAGTCCTCCCCTACTTTCCCATGGATCTTGACAGTCATCAAATTTTTATCAACCAAGACCAAATCCCCAACCCTGTATTCCCTTTTAGGCTTCCACTTTTTGTTTGCTTTGTGATTTGGTCTCTTGAGGATACGAACTTCTTATGAAGGGAGAATGGGAGAAGGCTTCTCAATCTCATGTGTCTTGGAGTATGGGATTGGTCCTAGCTTGACCACATGAGAAGGGTAAGTAGGCTCCCTATAAAGGATGAAGGGATTCCATCAGATTGTGGGATAGTGGCATATGATAAGTCCATTTGGAGATGACCTCCAACAGTGACTCCCCATTTCCTTGATAGGAGCATACCTCATACATCAGGGATATCTATGACCACAACATCCATAAGCAATGATATATCAGGGTTCATAGCCAAAGAAACATTAAGGTCTTTTATACAGCCTTCCACTTCCACAGGTTTGGGGGCATGATGTTTTCGGAAGCCCCCGAGTCTAACATACAATTATGTAATAGGAAGTCATTGATGGCTAAAGTAAGCATGAATGGCTCATGTCCGGGGTTTAGATCGAGAAGGTGGATGTTTTGCACGTCTTCGGGTAATTCTTCTTCTTTGAAACCCAAGGATTTCTTAATTTTCCATTGTTGCTCGGGAAGCTTAGAATTCTCCTTTAATGGAACTGGCATGGTCATTTTCCCTAAAGTAGTCTCTAGATCAATGTTAAGACCAATCTCTTTTCCTTTTTCCTACTTCTTGATGGTTTCTTTCGTTTGAGGATTATTTTTGGGATTAGCCTTCTTTGGGGGATCTTTTTTAAGAGGATATTTAAGGAGAGGTTCCTTAGGGGGGACTTGTTCGTCAACTAAGTCATTTTTGTTGGGTTCCATGGAGGTTGCGGGGTCCATATTGTTATCATTTCGTGAATATTGGACCCCTTTGAATCTTCCACTTTCATTAGCATTAAGGATCGACTCTTCCTTCTCTTCTTTGAGGGTGACCTCAAGGGAGGATGAGTGTATGAACCTCCTAGTAGAATGTTGAATACATCAGATTCTACAAGGTTAGCTTGCTCATCTCCTTCCTCATCACTCTCATCCTCATCACTTTTCTCCTTCTCGGAAGATAAATCTTGCTCAACTACATTGGTTGGAGCCAAAGTGTTTGGGACTTGAGATGAGCTTGGCTTGTCTCCTTCATTTTGAATTTTTGGAAAGGGCTTCCCTTTTGGGATGTAGCTAGACTTTTGGGCCCTTTCCAAGGCAGTGATTTTGTTCATGTAGTCTATCTCACGAGTTCACTTCTTCGCTGATCTTTTCCATCTTTTTTAGGATGGCTAGAAGGGTTTCTTCGTGTTGATCTTTGAATTTTTCCCTTTTTACCTTAGCTTTAGCCTTAGTGTGGTCACTAACATCCATTCTAGCGATTTGTAAGTTTTCTTCAACTTCCATTGCTATCTCTTTAGCCTCAACTAACGTTGAAGGTTTCTTGTCCCTTAATGCATAGGTCAGATGGCCACCCACAAATTTGATGAATTTGTCAAGAATGTTATCAAGGGGGTCCTTCAAATGGTCGAGGATATCCCTGACTACCTATTGGAATTTCTAAGTTTAACCCGTTAGAAATTCTTCCTGTACTATCTGATTTATTTCTTCCTACTTGTTCAATTACTTAACAAGTTATTTACCATGTAAATACTGAAAATTAATAAAAGCACAGTATCAACACATACAGATCATCAACTGAAAGTAAACAAGCACAAAAGTGACATCATTGTTTTTGGACTAATGTCCCTGGAAAAAACCCAATGCGGGAAAATTGGTGCAACTATTTAGAAGGTTTTATTATTATGCAATTTCAGAATACAACCTGGGTGCCAAAAATGGCTCACCCAACAGAGAATGCCCTCGACAGTAGTACCTCTCAGTCAGAGATGGATATTCCAACTAAATCACCGAATGAACGATCCCACAGCAACAATGTAGCTTCTGCTGCTCTGCGTCACTCTGATAGGGACTGCGTCACCCTATCCGGCTCTCTAGCTCCCAGTCTATCCCACAAAATTCTCCCAGCACTACCTCTAGGCCCAGCGTCAGCCTCTCTGGCCCAGCATCAGCCTCTTGGGGCTCTGCGTCAGCCTCTGGAGCCTTTGTGTCTCACACAATGGCCCTTCTCTAGCTTTGCGTAGCTCCTGGTTGCCTTTGCATGGCCTATGGCTGCCTCTACATGGCCTCTAGCTGGCTCTGCATCAACCTGTCTTGGCTTCTACGTTGATCCTCCCGGTACTTACTCTGCCACTCTTCTATGTATTCATTGCCCCTCAGCTGCAACTCTGATCACTCACTCAATTTCCTCAGCAAACCCTACCCCAGAAAATCGAGTTCTTGATCTCTCTTGGTGTAATCTCCAATTGACCCTCAAACCTCCTCTTATACTTTTCTCGTTGGTCCATCAACGACAGAGATTAAATATCTAGTCAGTGGCTAAGATTAGATTTGGCTTGATCCATAAATTTTGGACCATTCTAACCCAGTTTTATATTAATACCCATTAATATTTTATTTTTCCTAAGTTTAGACTTAGGAACTCCATTAAAAATATTAAGTATTTTTATATCTCTCAAACCAGTTATATTCTGCCCAAACCATATCTGGGTCTTGGAGATCTCATGTGCTTTAGCCTCTCCACCAATTTGTGTGGCTAGAGAACATCCGATGCTACCCCAAATCAACACTCCCTCTTAGCGAGGACTGTGCTCTAGTAATACTCCTCACTGAGTATCACCCTGATCATCCAACATCGGTCCTTGTGTTGATGCCAGGCCTCCCCTCCCAACATCCTATGCACTACTGCATCCTATGTTGTTGCCCATGGCACTGCCACTGCCACTGTTGCATCTGTACAGCAGCTCCCTCTGCATCCGTGTTGTTGCCCATGGCCCTGCCACTGCCACTGCTGCATCTGCACTGCATCCCCTCTCATCATGCTGAATTGTGTTGCCCATAGCACTGCCACTGCTAACCATTACACTGCAACTCAGTTATTGAGAAGTAAATAATTGATCCTCCCAACTCTAACATCTCTGTTAGGCTAGAAACACTCTCGATGTTGAAACTCCCTATGTCGCTGACAGTTCTCCCTCTACTGACCTCTGTGCTACTACAACAACTCCATGCATCTCGCACTCCTGTATCATGCTGTCCCAGGACTCCTGCATTGTATCACTCTCTGTTGCTCCATCCACATCCATCTCTACTGAAATCCACCAGTCCTGCTACTCCTCTTCGGGGCTCTCGTAGCCAGGTATAATCCAAGAGGTTGGGTACCTCAGGGATCCTGCCCCTCATCGTCTATAGTCCATCTGACTACAACTCGATGTCTCCCCACTTTCTCTCAAGTGGTGCATGAGCGCTCACGGCACAGTCGTCATCTGTCTCCACTTCTTTCTCTGCCTTTATTGGCACTGCCTTGGTCTCAGAAGCCTCTCCCTTGCTCTTCTTCCTTGGACACTGGTTCGCACAGTGACCCAGTTCCCCACAGTAGAAGCACTTGACCTTGGAGAGGTCCTTCTTCTTTCGTTTCTCCTGCTTTCCTTGCAGATGCTAGAGCAACATCCTCCTCTTCCTCTTTCTTGATTCTAACCCCCTTACTGCTATTCCCTGCCTTCGTTAACCGCTTAATCGCTTCTTGACAAAGAGCCGCCCATAGTTCCTCCCAATCTGGAAGGTTCGTCCTGCCTAGTAAGCTCTGGAAAAATACCTCCCAATCCTCTGAGACTGTGTTCAGTGTGGTCCTCACCAACATCTCCTCATCCAGCGTGGCCCCTATGGAAGTCAGCTGGTCCCAGATCTCTGTCAATCGCCCGAGGAAGATATCTATTTGCTCTCCCCTCTGCATCTAGTATGACCGCAACTGATTTTCTAGAAGCATCTTCCTCTGCATGGAAGTATGTTGATACAACTTCTTTAGGGCATCCCACATCTCATTTTTCATACCCTTCTCGGCAATATGTGGTACCACATGATCCTTGACCCTGTCAAGGATGATGCACTTAGCCCTGGCCATTGCCTCTTCATACTTCTCATTTTCAGTTGGGTCAACTGGGATCGCTATCATTTTCAAGGCGAAGTGCTTGATGCGATACCTGTCTAGAATGGACAAGATCCTAGCCTTCCAGACTACAAAGTTGGAAGCTCCATCTAGTCTATCCTGATCTCTCAGCCCATTCACTGCCATTTCACTGCTCCTCTTTTGACTCTTTCGAGTCTCTCTACTTTCCTCTTGGAAGTCCTCTGATCGACTCCTGATGAGTCTCTCAACTTCCCATCTGGAAGTTCTCGATTTGACTCCCTCTAAGCCTCGATTTCCCTTCTGGAAACCCCTCTTCCAATGTCGAGATGCCCCTCTCCGATTGTTTGTGCAACTGCACCACTAATCCGGATTTCTTAGCTAGAAATCCTCGGCAGAAACTCCCTCCTCCTTGGTATTGCCCTCTTAGGTACTGTTCTGACCACATACCCCACCATCTTCGCTCCGCAACTCACCCACAACCTCCTGTGCCTCAGCAATCTGAAGGTCTGAGCCTCTAGGCTCTGCGCAATCCCGACACCAGTAAAATCTACACCTCCTGGCCACAGCGTTGATCCTTCCTCACTGAGAAATATGATCGGGCACTACGTAGGTCAGGTCTGCTCCTCTCTGCCTCAACATTGATCCTCCTCTTGGATTGAACTGATGACGCAGGCTCTCTGCATCACCCCTTCCTTGTTGCTTTCTACTAGGAACAACTTCTGTCACTCGGGACCACTGTTTCTGCTGCTGCTTCTTTGCTCGGCTGATGTCTTCAGTTAGCTTGTGATTTGCAACCACGCTCTGATACCATGTTGGAATTTCTAAGTTTAACCCGTTAGAAATTCTTCCTATGCTATCTGATTTATTTCTTCCTACTTCTTCAATTACTTAACAAGTTATTTACCATGTAAATACTAAAAATAAAAACAAGCACAGTATCAACACATACAGATCATCAACTGAAAGTAAACAAGCACACAAGTGACACCGCTTTTTTTGGAATAATGTCCCTGGAAAAACCCATTGTGGGAAAATCGATGCAACTATTCAGAGGGTTTTATTATTATGGAGTTTCAGAATACAAATTGGGTGCTAGAAATGGATCAGCCAATAGAGAATGCCCTCGGCAATAGTACCTCTCAGTCGGAGATAGATATTCCAGCTAAATCACCGGATGAATGATCCCACAACAACAATGTAGCTTCTGTTGCTCTATGTTACTCTGATAGGGACTGCGTCACCCTATCTGGCTCTCCAGCTCCTAGTCTGTCCCATGAAATTCTCCCAATGCTGCCTCTAGGCCCTGCGTCAGCCTCTCTGGCCCAGCGTCAGCCTCTTTGGCCCAACGTCAGCCTCTTGGGGTTCTGTGTCAACCTCTGGAGCCTCTGCGTCTCACACACTGGCCCTTCTCTAGCTCTACGCAGCTCCTAGATGCCTCTGTGTGGCCTATGGCTGCCTTTGCATGGCCTCTAGCTGGCTCTACGTCAACCTCTCCCGACTTCTGTGCTGATCCTCCTGGTACTCACTCTACCTCTCTGTTATGTATTCACTGCCCCTCAGCTGCAACTCTGGTCACTCACTCAATTTCCTCAGCAAACCCTACCCCAGAAAATCGAGTTCTTGATCTCTCTTGGTGTGATCTCCAACTGACCCTGAAGCCTCCTCTTATAATTTTCTCGTTGGTCCATCAATGGCCGAGATTAAATCTCTAATCAACGCCTAAGATTATATTTGGCTTGATCCATGAATTTTGGACCATTCTAACCCAATTTTATATTAATACCCATTAATATTTTATTTTTCCTAAGTTTAGACTTAGGAACTCCATTAAAAATATTAATATTTTAATATCTCTCAAACCAGTTAGATTCTGCCCAAACCATTTTCGGGTCTTGGAGATATCATGTGCTTTAGCCTCTCAACCAATTTTTTTGGCTAGAGCACATTCGATGCTACCCCAAATCAACACTACCCTATCAAATTTTTGGATGAATTCTCAGATATCTTCCCTTCCCCTATTTATTTGATAAAATCTTTCAATGTTGAAGGTTCCTTGTGCATTACATCACGATCTTCTCATGAACATGTCTTCAAATTGGCCAGAGTCATCTATGCATGTTGGGGGAAGACTAAGGTACCATTATGTTGCTTGTCCTTCAAGAGACAAAGCAAAAAGCATCATAACCCTATCCTCATCAAAACTCATCCTAGGTGACATGTGCCAATAGAATTATTCAACAAAAGTCACAAGCATTTATGGAAGCATCACCATTGAATTTGGGAAACCATCTATTGTATTTCTCAGGTAATGATTTGGGATCATCACTAAACTTCAAAGGGGAAAAGACACTGACCAAATGCCTTTGACTTTTGGTCATCTTGGGTTGGTCTTGTTTCGGGTTAGTGCTAGAACTATTTGCCATTTTTGGGGTGGGATCACTGACCTTTTCAAATTCAGGGAGAAGGGCGGTTTTTGTCCTTCGGACGAGGTACCAACTCCCATGTCTTGTTCTTCTCAATTTGGGACATTTCTTCTTCCATTGCTTTTACCCAATGAGGATCCTTACTTGCTTCTGTGAATTTTTCTGGTTCTATCATAGATAGGAGGGCAATGGATTTTCTCTTGGGTGAGGTTGTTATCCTTCTTCTGGTCTGCACACCTTCATCTTTATCGCCAATGATCTGTTCTTCTGGATGATATATTTCTACATACTTCATCTTTGAAGGGGTATGAGGTGGTTCTCTTTCCTCTTCTTCTTCTTCATCATCTATCTCTTCTTCTTTAGGTTCTTCTTCTTCAATGAGAAAGTCATCTTCTTGTTCTTCAATTTCCTTTTCTGGAAGATCTTCATCAACCTTTACATCGATTCTTTCCACTATTTTCTTCAGTCGAAAATTGTAGCATTTGTAAGCCTTGCTCCGTGGAGAATATCCAAGAAATATCCCCTCATCAACCCGAGGATCAAATTTTCCAGGTGAACCATCATTTATTTTTATGAAGCACTTGCTTCCAAATATTTTGAAATACTTCACCGAAGCATGTCTCCCTTTCCATAGCTCATAAGGAGTTTTGTCACAATTTGGTCTCAATTGAGTCCGATTCAATGTATAGACAGTTGTCCCTACTGCTTCCCTCCAGAATTTAGGTTGTAGGTCTGCTGCTAACAACATGGTTCTTGCCATTTCTTGGATAGTTCAGTTTCGTCTTTCAACTACCCCATTTTGCTGAGGTGTTCTGGCAACCGAGTATTCCCTTTTAATTCCATGAATATTGCAGAACTCTCTGAACTCGTTTGATGTGAATTCTCCTCCTCTGTCTGTTCTGAGACACTTAATTTTTGAATATTTTTCATTTTCTACAAGGGCTTTTAGATTCTTAAAACACTCAAAAGTTTCAGATTTATACTTTATGAAATATATCCACATCATTCTAGTATAATCATCAACAAATAATACAAAGTACCTTTCTCCTTGGAGTGCTTGATTTCTAGTTGGCCCACACACATCAGCATGTATGATCTCCAAGGGCTTTGATGTATAGTGTTCCTTTGTCTTGTGGCTGGTTCTGGTCTGTTTTCCATGTTGACATGGACCACACACTGCTTGATTTGGTTTGGAAAACCTTGGGATGTCTTGTACAGCTTTGATCTTGCTGATATTGACCAGATTTTCGAAGTTGGTATGTCCAAGTCTCTTGTGCCACAACCAAATCTCATCTGTCTGACTCAAGTAACATTTATTTTCCTGAATCTTGTTCAGAACATAAATATTGTCTGGTTTTATCACCCCTTTTGCCACAAGTTTCCCTGAGGCAGAGTTCCTTATTTCACAGTCTTTGGTGCTGAAAACAACCTTATGTCCTTGATCACAAATTTGGCTGACACTCAGAAGGTTGTGTTTGAGTCCGTCAACCAGCAAAGCATCTTGAGCTTTTCCTTTTCCATTGATTAGAGTAACTGTTCCTCTTCCTGCAATTTTGCCAGTTCTGCTTCCAAAGGACACATTCCCTTCCTTTTTGCTCAGTGAGATAAATTTCCTTCTGTCTCCTGTCATGTGTCTGGAGCACCCACTATCCACAAACCACTAGTTTCCATTATTTTGCGCAAATAGAGCCAGACTGCATTTGTCCATTGCAAAGTTCTTGCTACTCGTCTTTCTTCCTTTGAGTGGGCAGTCTTGTTCATAGTGTCCATTATTGTAGCAAAAAGAGCAAGTCAGATCAAATTTAGTGAAGGGATCGAATGAATTGAAGATTTTGATTTGTCCCTGTCTTTTGGGAGCATATGAGTTGATTACTCGGTCCTTTTGTGTTGTCTTTTCACTTCTGCAAGCCATACAGTGTCTAGCTTGGTGACCGAAGTTTTTACAGTGAAAACAATGTCCAAGAAAGATGGTTTTGAAGCAACCACGGTTTAATTCGCTTTCTTTTCTGAGAATTACTCCTCCCTCTTCCTTTGGATTTTTGATGGGCCCTTGGTGGAGTACAAGTTTGTATTTGCTGTAGTGTCCATGATTCGACTCCACATTCTTCTTTGGAGTAACTATTTCTTTATTCTTGGAATCTGGGATGCACTTTTGATAACATACTTTTTCATCTTTTGGGTTGCAGGAAAGTGCATCGGCATAGCTTTTCGCACTATTCTTGGTGCTTGAGGATTTTCCCTTGAAACCTATTCCAGACTTATCATGTTGAGGTTTTTGATTTTTCAGAATAGTATCAAGTATTTGAGAGCTTTTACAGCCCTTTTTAATTTGCTCCAACTCCTTTCTCAGAGATACTACTTCGGCCTCACGTTCTTCACAGGTCTCTTCTTTTTCTTTAAGCTTCGTTTCCAAGAGATCTTCTCTCCTTCTTATTTCCTCGTTTTCCACTTTGAGAGAGATGATTTTGTTCTGTAGTTTCTTGTTCTCTTCAATGGCACTTATTAATAGTTCATCCACATTTCCTTCTGGCCCCGAGTCATCATCATCTGTGAGTGCCATGAATAATGCTTCTTGGCTTTCATCATGATCGCTTTCCTCATCTGATTTCTTTTTGATGACCATAAACTCATCCTCATCAGACTCATCTTGCTTGGAGAGGAGGTTTTTCTTATTGAACCCTTTCTTTTTGTGTGTCATTCTTTTAGGATTTCCTTCATCATCACTGTCATGCTTATGAGGACATTTTGCCGCATAATGACCTATTTTACCACATTTAAAACAGATAAGAGGATACTTGCCTTTAAGCTTAGATCCTCTCTTCAGCTTTCGTACATATTGAGCCAATTCGGATTCCACATCTGACTCATCACTACAATCATTCCTTTCTTTCCCTTTCTTTGACTTTGAGGCCTTGAATGCTGCATCTTTGGAGCTAGGACCACCTTTCCTCATTTCATAGGCAGTGAGAATTCCATGGAGTTCATCCATTTTGAGGGTGTCAAGGTCCTTTGATTCTTCTATAGCACTTATTTTGGAGTCAAATCTGTTTGGAAGAGACCTTAATACCTTTTGAACAATGGTACTTTCTTCAACTTTTTCGTCCAATCCTTTCATGGAATTTACCACTTCAGCTACTCGGAGAAGGTATGCTGCAATGTCTTCTTCCTCTTCCATCTTCAAACTTTCAAATTGTCTTCTGTGGGTTTGAAGCTTTGCCTTTTTGACTTTTGAGTCTCCATCGTACAAGCCAACTAGCTTCTCCCACATTTCTCTGGCAGAGTTACAGTGCATGATTTTTGTAAACTCGGAATCAGTGATTCCACTAGTGATAGAGTTCATGGCTTTTGCATTCGCAATGTAGGCTTTCCTCTCATCTTGGTCTGTTGGAAGAGTGGAAGTCGCTCGGTATTCAGTTTGACAAAAATGCCAGACTTCAGGTCCAAGGGACATTAAATAGTAAGTCATTCTTTTCTTCCAAAACCCAAAGTTAGTGCCATCGAACAGAGGAGGTTTTCCTGATGCTTCATGATTTCTCATCATGGCTGCTGATCCTTCTTCAAGCTGTTAGGCTAGTATGAAGAAGCCTGCTCTGATACCAATTGTTGGAAATACTGAGAGGGGGGTGAATCAGTATTTCTTTTTCCCACTATTGTTTTACTAGTTAAAAACATATATGTTCAGAACACAAAATGAACAGCAGGAATAAATGCTTTTATTAATATAACTGTGCAGTAAAATAAATACAATAAATAGATGGTCACAATTGGTTGCCAAGCTCCAACTTGGACTTTGGTGAGGCTCCAACCTCCAGAGCACCAACTCTATTTTGCCAAGACACCAATCTTGGACTTAGGAGCACCAACTCCCAAGGACTTCAATCCTGTTCAATTCTGAGGCTCCAACCTCTTTGGTATACACTGGTGTGCTGCTGCACTCTTTTCAGCTTCCACTGCTTCTGCTGCCCCCTTTGCTTCTGCTGCTTCCACTATCTCATACTCAGGTTATACCATATACCAATAACAACATCAATTCTCTGTTTTCTGCTGCTTTTTATATGCTCCATGCCTCTGTCCCTTCATTTCTTCTTTCTCACTGGCTCTTTGACTTCCTTGTTGCCTGCTTCAGCTTCCTCACTGTTGGCTTGTTTGTCGCTGTAGCTTCCTCTGTCCATTCATTTTCACAGGACACATTGAATCAATGGGCAAGGATCGAGTCATCCATAGAGAACACAAGTTCAAAAACTTGTAACAGCACTGCTTTGCCAATGATAGTGGGCATACACAGGGATGGCATTATTTAATGGATAGCCACGTCCTTATCACAATCATAATCGCCATGATTTGGTCTCCTGCACTATCGGGACTATTCCTCACAGTATTTTCGCCTCCACACTATAGAATCAGAGCCACCCTTTTTATCGCCACTTTTATGTCTATCGGAAGCCACTGCCCAACCGTGTCCACACATACAATCAACACAGGCATTTCAATATATGTCTTAAGGCTTAAACCCACAGCCACATATAATATATGGGAAACATTATAAAACCCCTTTATAAAGATTTCGGTCACATATACATTACTACACAGGAACCCATGTAAATCCGCTCAAATGAACATTCGCAGATTTCAAATCTTATCCGCCCGCCTTTATAGTTATCGGCGGGTCCGGTTTTCGGCGATCACAATAAATCCCTTTACTCCGACCTCCGATGCCCTTGCCGACGCGATACCTCTTACATCCCTTCCTAAAATGACTTCGGGTCCGGGATATTGGGGTTATCGCGACCTCTTGTGATGCGATAGTTCTGCGGACCCGACGGCCCTCTATACTCTGCTTCTTAATGATTTCGGGTCCGTCATTTCGGCAGGTTCGCATCGGCGGTTTTGTAATACAAAGGGTCTGCAGATCCGACGTCCCATTCAATCGGCTCTTTATAATATTTCGGCTTCAGCTTCTTAGGCGATTTCGCTAATCGCTACCTCCGAAATGATACAAGTTGTCCGCGGACCCGATATGCAATGCACCACAGTTTATATTTTATCGCATCCGCCTCCACCCAATGGTAATTCGTCGGCGATCGGTGATCGCTCGTCGCGGGTTATATCTGTATGCATCCGCCAATACAAAACCGGACCCGATTTGGCATTTTAACACGATATATATTATATCGTGTCCATTCTCATCCCTAAGGGTTCTGATACGATATCGCTGCGATATCCCGATGCGATGGTATTATCGAACCCGATAAGCTCCACAGGCAAATTTAATATGGTTTCAAGTCCGCCAGTGCTCCGCTAAGGGTTTTTGGCGTCGATTCTCTATGTTAATAGCTTCTCTGCTCTCGGACTTTAGTTAACCCAGCTTTGCCTCCACTTCCGATAGGTGTTATCTATGGCTGTATATAAGTTATGCTTCCTCTATCGCTCCGAAAGCTCTGTTTTTGGCATATATTACAAGCAACGTTCCTCTTGCTCTGATATGGCTCCCCGATGGCTCCGATGGCCCTATTTTCTTGTAATATATATATGTCTCCTCTTGGCTCCTCTTGCTCCATCTGCTCCTCTCGGTCCACTCTGTTTGCTCCTGTAGCTCCTCCTCTTTGGCTCCGATATGACATATACATATGTGGTTCCTCTTGCTTAGTCTGCACCTCTTGGCTCTGTTTGCTCCGATAGCTCCTCCGATGGCTCCTCTTGCTCTGACACTCCTTCGATATGGCTCCTCTTGCTCTGGCACTCCTCCGATATATGTGGCTCCTTTGATCCTCTCAACTCTGATATGCTCTGTCTCCTCTTCTTGAATATTGCCATATTGACATCAATGAAAATCTGTGTCCAACAACCTCACTTTGTACCCCATATTATCCCCCCTAAATATACTACATTCCACCTCCCTTAACATGTTTCATCCCCGAAACATGGGAAGAACACAAATAATAAGATCTACTCAAAAGAATAGTCCACTGGTACCATGCACGTGCATCTAGCCATCCAAGAGAAAGGTGAACCCTTGATCTAGCTAGTGCCTCGCTCATTTGAGATGGAAGTTGAACCTGGCGGCTCTTTTGTGTTGATGTGTAGTAGGTGGATCGTCGCCCCTCTCTATCTGTCATGCAGGGGTTGTTGTCCTTGTGGCTAATTTGTTGCCATCTTGTTGGTTGTTTTCTTGTGGGGTGATGTGGGTGGTGATATGTTGAAGTTTTAACCAACGGTGTCTTTTTCTTTAATTCACCACCTAATGGAGCCTAATTGGTAGCTGGTACATGTTGTGGTGCCTGCTGTTGTTTCTTATCTTCCAATATTACTTCAACCACTGAGTCCTCATCTGATGTATCAGTACCTGTAATATTTTCTGTTTCAACCTCCTTGGATTCTTCCTGTTTTTCTTGTACCTGGTTTGATGTTTTTGTTTGGTTGTCGACCATTAAGGGCTCATCATCTGATGTGTCAGTCCCTAGAACATCTTCTCCTTCAGCCCCCTTGGACTCTACCTTTTTATTGCTGGAAATATCCTGTAATGTAATTTTCTTCTTTTTATACCAGAGCTTCAGGAATTTCTTTTGCACATTAATATTGATAGTACCCATCGATTCCATCCAAGGGTATCCCAAAACAACATCCACATTAGCCATATCTGAAGCATAAAAATCAGAATGCAATACATACTTGTCCATAGAAATCTTCAAATCTTTATAAACTTGCACCTCCTTATTATTAACTTGTGTGTGCTCCATTTGTTTTGGTGGAACTTGCAATTTTTTTTCCAAAATGACATTTATAAGATTTTTCTTGCAACTAGGATTTATAGACACAATGATCTTCTCCTTCTGAATATATCCATGAACCTGTAATAAGAAGATACCAGTAGAAAATAACCCCACATGTTTCTCATTATCTTGTTTTCTAGCATGAGACCATTTGTCTAAAAGGAATTTTCAAATTCTTCATCAAGCATGTTGGAACACTTCTCTTTGTTAAGTAATTCCCACCATGTGGCTACCTCATCTGTAAAACTAGCCACTACCCAAAATCTCCAATGGTGTGCCCATATTGAATTTTTTGCTTTTATGTATTCTTCAATAGTAGGACCATTATCTTTTCCTGTAAAATATAGAATCACCATGAAGAGGGTTTGGGAAAAAAATTCACTTACTTGGCGAAAATTTGAAATGGCCACAATTTAGTAAATATTGCTCAGAATCCCTATTATGACCTATTTTTTGAAATCGAACAACCCTTCTGCTTCTTCCCATGTGATAGAAATCCCAATCTAGGCACTGGAATTTCAAATTCGCGTTGCACTTGTCTCGCCTTCACAACAAATTTCTGAAAAAAGAGATGATTTTAAATCAGCGATATCTCCCTCATTCAGACTCCGATTCGACTGATTTTTATTTAACTTGCATATTTTTTCATAAACAATCCAGATCTGCAATTAGATTCTGCATATTTTACACCAGAACTCACAGATCTGATCCACAAACTCGTTGTCCCAAAAAATGTCCGCAACACAACTAATTTTAAATCAACGATATCTCCCTTATCCAGACTCCGATTCAGCTGATTTTTTTCAAATTGGGTATTTTTTTCATCAACAACTCGAATATGCAATTAGGTTCTATAGATTTTGCACCAAAACACACAGATCTGATCTGCAAACTCACCACTCAAAAATTTCCTGCAAAAAAAATAAAAATAAAAATAAATCTCCACTTTGCCCAAGAAAGTGCTCTGATACCACTTGTTATAGATCTGGTATGAAAATATATGAAAATACAAATATACACAGAAATAAGAAGATAGAAATTTTTCACTTTATTGATCAAACCCTTAAGGTAGGGCAACACCATACATTCACTCCTTAAGGAAGGAGAACACTCCACAAGCCATATGCTTGTTCATACAATAATCCTTGACATCTCTCAATGGGGAGTCTCTAGCTTCTATATAGGCCTCATACATACAATACCATGGCTCATTACCATGGTTCCCTCAATACCATCTATCTAATACCATGGGCTTATTACATTATTGCTAACTATTGTGGTCCCTTACATGATACAGGTTAACCATCTTATTTATTACTATGGCCCATCCCATTATTACATTATTCCCTTGGGTACCTCCCTTTGTATCCCATATTATCCCCCCTAGGTATACTACACAGTCGTCAGATGTGATGGAAGCGGGGTTGTCTAGCCTAGTACCTGGGGAGGTGGCGGACAATACATGAGTTGGCATGGTTCTTGAAGTGAGCAAGCCAAGTTTCTAGATTTTCCACCTTTTTAGTTAGAAGGTTCTGGCCACGCCAAACTACTACCAGCCTCTCACAAGCATGGCACTGAAAGTATTAGAGTTGTTCGAATTTCGCCACGACAGCCTCATGTTCCTCTCTGCGAGCTTGATCATGGGTGTCTAGATGAGCATAAATGGAGTGAAGCAGCTCAAGAATTTCCAAGGAGGGACCTATCCTCCTAGATGATGTACTGACTGTGGAACTAGAGCGACCTTGGCTAGAGCGGCCCCGCATTGTTGAGCCCTGGAGATGCCCATTCCTGTGACCGCCCATATCTGCATCACAACTGAGTTGCGAGACCATTTGTTGACGACCACCACGACCCCCGCCACCAGAGCCTCTTGCTCCCTGCCACTAGAGCATCTCACTCCCCGCCTGGAGCTACCATCTTGAACAACAATAGCATCACCTTAGGCCTTGACGGGAGGGGAGGCACTTTCTAGCTTGGTCAAAGTAATTATGCGTGAGGAGCAGGGAGAGGGCTTCGTTGAGGAGTACCAAAGGGACCTGTAGAACCGGAGAGGAGGGATTCCTGGAGATACACCACCAGCCAACCAAAACCAATTGAGATTGACTGCAGACCAAAGAGAAAGGGAGGACCAATGACAAGACCCCCGCCACCCTGAATTCGCTACCCAAAGGATATCAACCACCCATAACCAACCAAGATCGGTCATGGACTCTAAAGAAAATGGCAACCAATTCCAAGAGCCTCACCACCATGAACTCACCGCCTAAGAATAGCCAAGTTGTGCCAAAGAAGATAGAAACTCACGAGGTAGGAGTTGAACAAGAAGAAGCAGATGCCCAAGGAGAGATTGAAGGGAAGAAGAGAGCCAGCACCCAAGACGAAACATAGCAGCGAGGAGAGAGCTAAAACCAAAATTCTCAGTAAACAGAAGCTAGAATGCAAGAATTCCTAGAGGCCATCGACACCCTAAACCCAAAGTCACCACCCCGAGAACAGTAGAACCTCTAGCATGCCCAGAATTGCGAAGGTAAAAAGAATAGATTCAACACTAGACAATACAAAAACTTCCTCAAAGCGTCCAAGGTGGAGAGCAGCAGGAGCATAGGGCAATTAAGAAGGGGACCAGCCAAAACCAACGAAGAAGTGTCCACTAGATATTCCTAAAGGAGGAAAGATTCTTAGGAAACTGGAACGAGCGAGAGGGCAACAGTTGAGGCATGCATATGGCAAACTAAACAGACTGCCATCCTGTAGCATACACCGAGGAGGATGCAAGCAAGGATGGAGATGTAACACACAATAGAGCGTTTGGAAACCGGGGGGGGGGTGATCTCCGATGGGATATATCCAGAGGAGTAATGAAGTCATCGCGTCAAAGAAAATGCAGACCGAAGAGACATAACCATTCACGCATTCGAACATAGACATAATAACTATGGTGTGGTGGAGTGGTTGTTGCCCTACCTGCTCCTGCCACGTGACATGTTGTGGTCTTTATCCAACACCCCCATCAGGAAGACATCATTATTTTTAATGAAATATAAAATATTATTACTTTATAAATAATAATAATAATAATAATTTATATGTGGATATTTAGTTTTTAAAATAAAATAAATATTTTCTCTTATTCAGTTTTATAAAAAATAAATTTTCAATTAATATATATGATGGAGGTTTCAATCATATATATATATATATATAATAATCTTAAGAAAATTTATATAACACTATGTTATTCTAATTTATTAATTATGTCTATTAGAAGCAAAATAATTTAGATAAAAATTATCCCTATAAAGTCTTAACACAAAATATAGTTTGAGAAATGAAGGTAGTATCCTCTTTCAATAAAACTAATGCTAACATTGTAATTAATTAAAATTTTATTTTAACCAATGATTCCAATTATTATAACCCTAATACTTTATGGCTAGATGAGGACCTTATTTTAGCTAAAAAATACAAAAGAAGCTTTGAAAACCCGTTTGGTGCTAAGCCAATCAAACTCTATAGTTATCAAGATCGAATAATTGTAAATGGTGTAATGAAGTGACTTGTTTTCGATTATATGACATCAAATATGCATATATACATCCAATTAGTAAATTCCAACCTTTTAAATAACCATGTGTCCAACCTTCATCATAAACCTTTAACTCTAACTCTAAACTTTGTCATGCTCAAAACCCTAACTGAAGAGAACTCTAAAGAATTTTGAAAAAATAACTATTATTTTCTTAAAGGCCTTAAATAGTCAATTAATCCTCCTATTATATAAGAATAATATTGAATATCTTTACCATAATTTTAAGACCACCCTCTTTACTCCATTAACGAATTGTACATGAAGGTGTTATCTAAACATAAAAACAAAGGAATCAACCCTTGGTTTGATAACATGTAAAATTATTAAAAAAAGTTATTAAGGATTCTTTTAGTGAGTTCTTAAAACCCAATAAGATAAATAACTACAAAAACCTAATTAAGGGGGTGGGTGGGCGGGAAGCACTACATAAATTAAAAAGAAAAATAAACTTTTGAACCTATCTAATGCCAAATCCTAAGAAATTCTACACACATATATAAAACTAAAAAAATAATATAATTCCCTTGAAGGATTGGAATTACTACATCAATTTCTTTACCAATCCCCTAATTTCATGAGCAACATTTCAAATATTTCTATAGAGGATGAAGTTTTATTATAGAAGACATAAAGTTTAGAGTTAAGAAACAAGTAAAAGGGAAGGAAACATTAAATGCTAACAAGCTAATATATTAAAAATTGAATGGTATATCCTCATCCATTACATACACAAGCTCTTCATTCTGGCAATCAAATAGTATCTTCCCTAAACCCTATATTAAAAACCTCACTATACCTACTTTTAAAAGTGGGGATAAAAGTAATAACCCTAGTTATAAGACCATTATGGTTAGCCCCACTTTAGTGAGTCTATAAAAAAGTAGTTTGGAAAAGAAGATCAATATATAGCTAGAAATCTAGGTAAAAGGAGCTAAAGGCCAGGCTAGACTTAGAGGTTTTCATTCAATTGTGCACCACCTTGTTACCCTTAGGATGGAATAGTTCCCGAGACTAACCTTTGGAATAGGTCAGAGGAGTTGCAAGTTTCTTTCAAGTTGAAGATCAATGTGATAAGGTTGTATGAGAATGTTATTGCCAAGTTTAGGAACACTAAGAGCTAGTCAAAAGAGTTTAAATGTAATATATGAATCAAATAAGGTTTTCCCCTATACCATGTCCTTTTAGGCATATATATTGACAAGTTCTAAGAATGTTTGGAATATGTAGGTAATGTCATCCTAACTCTCCCTAGTATAGTTATCATACTTCTTCTTTACACTCATGATATTGTCATTATGGTGATGAGTCAACTATGAATATTCAAGTAATTCTACTCTAATATGGGTATGAGAGTGAATAGTTACAAAATAAATGTTATAAAAATTAAATAAAAAACAACCACCTATGATACTTTTGTATATGGTAATAACAATATGGAGGAAGTGTCTTTATAAAAATATCTTAGAATTCATATTTATATTCAAAAAATAAAAAATAAGTGGTGAAAAACTTATTATGGGCTTGAAAACAGTTGTCAGTTAGCAAACCCTTGGTTATGGGATAAGAAATAAATCTCCCCTTTGAGAATTTCATTGCTTTGTTATCTGATATGTATGTGAAGATTGGATATGTAATATCTTTACAAAATATTAAAGAAACATAGAGAAAATCCAAAAGAATTTTTAACTTATAATATTAAAATTAAAGCCAATACACCCTATCTTATCATCCCCCTAGAAGTGAGTATTTTCCCCATTGAGAGCATGACTATCATTAGGTATTTAATGTACAAAAGAAAATAAACAACATGGAAAACAAGAAGCTCCCAAAATTGCTTCAAATACTAGCCAAAACCACCTAGAACTCAAGTGGGGATGGCATAGATCTGTCAAGTATTAGCTAAATCAAGTGGGGATAGCATAGAGATGTCAAGTATTAGCTAAATCAAGTGGGGATGGCATAGAGATGTCAAGTATTAGCTAAATTATTGGGGAATAAAGGAATAAGTCATTCTATAGGGTCTATAATATTAAATGTATTATTACATCTAAATTTAAGGAGAATATGTGATGCAATAAACAAGGGATAAATGAAAATTCAAATACTATAAGGAGATGGTCAACCTTAATTTACAAGATCAAAAGTATCTGTCTTTCTTTACTAACATAGAGGTAAATATTATTAGTCATTATCTATGATGAGAGTTGATTCATCATAAAACATGCCACTTAAAATCATTCTCTTTTGGCACTGAGGGAGCAAACCTTCACTCTTTCTAGATGACTTTAAGTTTTGGGTCATTAATCTATTTTATTATGATCCAATAAAAATGGACTTTTAACCATTAATTATTTCTATTTAAATAATACTTCTCAAAACTGTTTTCAATAAAATCATATACTTTTTAATAATATATAATATAAAAAAACTAAATAACATCTAATTACAAATATATTATAATAATAAAATATATTTATTAAATACATATAAAATAAATTATATTACTTCTCATAGGCTATCTTTAGCCTCTTGGATGTTAAAATAAATTCTTTCTTTCTTTCTAGGCATAAATTGAAATTAAAATATAAAAGAGAAAAAAAAAAGAGATAATTTGTTTATTTAGACATCGAACCTATAAATAAAATATTATTAAAATAATTATATTGAAATTTTTATATATCATAATACTAATTGTAAGGCGAAAATAAAATGAACTAAGTTAAATTTTCCAAAATAATTTGTTAATAATTTTTTAAAATTAAATTTTCTATAAAAAAAATATTTTAATGTCCTATGAGAAAGATTGCTTCTCCATCTACTTAACTAGCTGTGCAGAGCACGCATCGGCTACACTCACTTTGGCAGGTTGTGTGTTGGAAAAGACTCCTATCATCACAGAAAACTTAGGAAAAAAAACTTTACCATATTTAGAACACGTTAATTTATATATGTATCGTTATAGAAAATGTTAATTTATCACAACTCGACCGCACTTTGTTATAAATTCGAAATTTTGTTATTTCTGTCGCAAGTCAGAAACCTCAGAACATCATACAAGAATAAACGCCACAACATCTAGCAAAAGAGTTCAAGATTTTATTACTTGTTGCAGTAATGGGAGATCAAGAGGATAGAAAATCCAAGGAGCAAGAAGGTCGACTTCTGCAAGCGAAGAGAAAATCTGTTCAAGAAGGCCAAAGAATTTTCTATCCTCTGCGATGCAGAAGTAGCAGTTCTCGTATTTTCCATTGGTAACAAATTTTTAGGAATTGCCAGGTCAGATATGGAAAGCGTAATGCATCGTTACAGGAAATTATCTGAACAAACAGAATATCGTGACTCACTTGAATGTTGTGATAGTAATCACAACAAAAACCTGAACATCCAGGCGTCGGAGGTAAAGTTTCAGGCGAAACAACTGCAGATGATGTTGAAACACAAGACCTAGCAAAATCGAATTCTGGGCAATTACAACAAGTAGAAGAGGGAATGGACCTAGCAATCACGCAGGTGAGGGCGACAAACAATCAGGCTATGCTGAGGCGCATAGAGGAGAGAACGGTTAACGAGCAAAATATGATCGAGGATAACCAAAATTTAAAGAAAAATGAGAGAACGGTTAACGAGCAAAATCTGATCGAGGAGAATCAAGATTTAAAGAAAAAGGAGGAGAGAACGGTTAACGAGAAAAATCTGATCGAGGAGCATCAAGATTTAAAGAAAAAGAAGGAGAGAACGGTTAACGAGCAAAATCTGATCGAGGAGAGAACGGTTAACGAGCAAATTCTGATCGAGGAGAAAAAGGAGGCGTGTGTATGTAACACTGTATGTCCAGCACCTGTGCCTCAAACATTATAATTTCTGACGTATAATATGCCAAATAATTTAGAATCGATTGACGGTCATAGCCTTGTTATTTAAATATTGTCATTAAAAATTGTTTGAAAACTCTTCAACTTTTTTACTTTTATCCTTTTAGTAATCAGAGGAAAATCATTGGAAAGAATTGAGTTATATATTTTGAATTTATAGTTTTAAATATCTCGTGCTTACGATCAGTTAGATGAAATACCTGAGATTCAATAGATCCTCTGTTTCTCGCGGTTGAATTGTATACGAAATAATGTTAATTGCAGAGTTTTATTGTAATGTGGAATTCATTTTTGTAACACACCCTTTTAAAATTCTGAACATAAAGAGATGGTTAATATATTTATGTGCTGAGATTCATCATGGACTAGATCTAGGCCCATGAAAAATTAACACCATGTCGACCTATTTGTTTGAGTGCTCAGCATTATCTCATTCATTCATAATCTCTACATTGTGCTAGATACTTTGGCAACCATTTAATTATTGGTGGTCTCCCTCATTTCAGTTAACAAGGTCCCTTAATGCCTAGTAATCCGACGATCTCCTTGCATGCCCGACATAATGTCATTCATTTGCATGTAGTAGATTCGTACCATCAAGACAAGTCGAAGACCTTAGAGCATGTAGCTACTTGATCACACATGACCATCACCTCCCCCAAGTTGCATATATTATGTACTTTGTGGGCCATCATTGGGGGCACTTACATCAATGTTCCAACATTACTGATAGTTATTTTTCTAGAGATCTATATTGTATCATGACTATGCATTGATGACATGAGTCTGCAATATGTTCTATAGGCATCCATCCTCTATTCTCTCAGTATCAAATATGGGTATGCCTATCTTGAGGATGTATTTTTTATGCATCTGAATATGATTTTTAGAGTTTTTGTAGATCTTTTGTTCGTGGTCTCTCCTTTCACCTCACTCACTAGTCTTCTTATTATAATGTATTTTGGCCATCAATTTCTCTTTTGATATCACACATTAGAGGGCATACGTTATAGCTCAAAAATCCACCCCCTTAGGTATACTAGAAGGGAACATCATATGCAAAGTCAAGATTCCAAAAGTGGTTTGTGGAAAGCTCCAAAAAAAAAAAAAAAAAATTGGTTCCTTCAACACTCTTGTATAGTAATATCCAAGCAACACTAAGCCTAACAACTTTATGTGCACACTGGCTTCAAGCAACAAAGAGCCAACGACGCCCTAGTAACATTGTGATGGAGCAACAAAGTGTGAAATTGCATGGATAAGTTTGTATTAGGTTAAAATTATATTTTCTCAGTGTTAGGAAAGTGTCATGATGTCTTGTACATATTCTTGAATTTCAAAAGTAGATAAGTCCTCGTGATTTTTTTTTGGTCTAAGTCTTGGTTTATTTTCATTGTGGAAGATTTCTTTTAAATACAATTAAAAAGTTACTAAAATATTAACCAAAAGCCAGACATGGTGTTTTAGCAATTACAAATTAATGCACATAGTCTTGGTTTATTTTCATTGTGGAAGATTTCTTTTAAATACAATTAAAAAGTTACTAAAATATTAACCAAAAAGCGAGACATGGTGTTTTAGCAATTACAAATTAATGCACATAAACTAATAACAACGTGAATTTTACGAATTTTCACATATATATATATATATATATATATATATATATATATATATATATATTGAATTATCAAGCCTATAGGGCTAGCTCAATTGGTTAAGTTCCCATTGCTAAAGCACCTACCTAATGGGAAGTCACAAGGTCAATTATTTTGGATGCGTGTAGGATTAGGCTTTGCAAATAAGTGTGATCCCTTCGCGTGGATCTGCTTGGATATTTCCTTGGGAAAAAAATGTTTTGAATTATCAAAATAATGAGTAGTGAGAGAAATTTATTAAATATAGTGAGCTTCCTAGCCTTTTACAATGTCAAAATTATAGTGAGCTCGGGAGGCTCTCCAAGCTTTTTGAGCATAGGAATAAAATCTTAAATCAAAATAAATAATTTGTTTCTTTAGGTCTGATAGACTATTGTTTGGTCTCAGTGGACGTTAACCATCATCATCATCATCATATTTTTTACTTTAATTTTTATTATAATATTTGCAAATAAGCGTGACCCCTTTGGGTGGATCTGCTTGGATATTTCCTTGGGAAAAAATATTTTTAATTATCAAAATAATAAATAGTGAGAGAAATTTGATAAATAAATGTTTTAATTTTATTTTATTATAATATTTTCCCATGGGGGATAACTCGATCGATGAAAGAAAGAAAGAAAGAAATCATTTTAACGCACATGAGGCTAAAGATAGCCTATGATCACCTTGATAATTAGGAGTTATGTCCAACCAATAGAAAACAAATTATTATAATATTATTTTTTTATTTTAAAAAATAAAAAATATTTTATTTATTATCTTTAAGATTAAATAGTAAATATTATGATTTATTTTTATATAATTATTATTAAAAAAACATTTTTTCCCTAAATATAAATTTTAAATATTATTTTGTATATATTTTAAAGTTATATATATATATATATATATATATATATATATATATATATATATAATTTCATTTTTATAATATTTATTTTATTATTAGAATGGATAATAATTATATCATACATTTTATAAAAAATATGTTATTAACATATTTCAAAAATATAAAATAAATATTATTTTTTATTAAAAAGTAATAAAAACTTATTTTATAAAAAAATAATAAAGAGTATATTCAACACGTCAAGTTCCATTAGCACAATCGGTTGAGGATGGGCCTCATCAGCAAGGCAACCCATGATCAAACCTCATGGGGAGTGCATGTGCCCTGTTCTAGGGGAGTAGACATGCTAAAGATTCCCGTCAACTAGGGGCTGGTGTGGAACAGGCTTGGTACGATCCCTGAGTGACTTTGATGGCTTAGATGCCCTTGGCTTGTGGCTCCTCAAGCCACAGGTCAAGCCTGGAGGATTAGAAACATCTAGACAAAAAAATTATATTCAACACAAATAATTATTTCACTTTTTTTTCTTTTTTTGTAAATTGAACTTGTATTGTATTAACAAGGAGATTACAGAGTGTGTCATTTCAGTCCATACAATAAATCACAAAGTGAAACCCATCTATTTCACAAGCCAAAGCAGAAAGCTCGATCTAGCATAGCTACTAATAATTTTTCCAACTAAAACAAACAATATTACTTGAGACCAGACCCATATAATTTTTTCTTGAAAACAAAGTTACATTACTAGCCAGGATCAACAAATACCCCAAGAAGAACCAACTTATATCAACCTCAACAAAAAATATAGAGAGATTAGGTTACATCAACAAAACCAAAATCCAATTATCAGTATGCATAGTTGAAACCTTCTCCCCACAGCGCAAAATCTCTAGGAATAAACTTCCACAAAAGCAACAAAAATTTACAGACGATTGTTTCACTTATCTTATGACTAGTTAAGTTTTTAAATTATATAATTTTATAATTATAATTTGTTTATATACCAAAAGACATCATTTTTTTTGTAAGTCGAAATTTCTATTAATCATAAGGAATATACATGGATATAAAAAAGCATGTGGTCTCACCCCAACCAGGTTTATTGACCAATGCGATGACCATACAACATACAAAAAACAAAATTACTAGTTGAGAGGTCCAAAGCCTGAGAGGTCCAGAACCTGAGAGGTCTAACATTCCAGAAGACTAACAAAACAAGGAATACATCAATGAACATATTCATTCGTTAGACGTGATGGAAGTGGGGTTGTCCAGCCTAGGACGATACATAAGTTGACATGGTTCTTGAAGTGAGCAAGCCAGGTTTCAAGATTTTCCACCTTTTCAGTTAGTATGTTCTGGTCGCGCCAAACTATGACCACCCTCTCACAAGCATGGCACTGAAAGTACTAGAGTTGCTTGAATTTCGCCACGACAACCTCGTGTTCCTCTCTACGAGCTTGATCATGGGTGTCCAGACGAGCATAAATGGAGTGAAGCAGCTAGTGAGTTGCCGAGGAGGGACCTGTCCTCCTAGATGATGTACTACATGGAGAACTAGAGCGACCTTGGCTGGAGCGGCCCCGCTTTGCTGAGCCCTAGAGATACTCATGCCTGTGACCACCCACACCTGCATCACGACTGAGTTGCGAGACCGTTTGTCGATGACTTCCACAACCCCCCCCCACCAGAGCCTCTCGCTCTCTGCCTAGAGCTACCTTCTTGAACAACGATAACATCACCCTGGGCCCTGATGGGAGGGGAAGCACCTTCCGGCTTCGTCAGAGCAATTATGCGCAAGGAGCGGGGAGAGGGCTTTGTTGAGGAGTACCCAAGGGACCTGTAGAACTGGAGAGGAGGGATTCCTTGAGATATACCACCAGCCACCCAAAACCAATCGAGATTGACTGCAGAACAAAGAGAAAGGCAGGACCAATGCCAAGAGCCCCGCCACCCTAAATTCGCTACCCAAAGGATATTAACCACCCAGAACCAACCAAGACCAGTCGTGGACCTGAGAGAAAATGGGAACCAATGCCAAGAGCCTCACCACCTACGAATAGTCAGGTTGTGCCAGAGAGGATAGAAGCTCACGGGGTGGGAATCGAACAGGAAGAAGTAGGCGCCCAAGGAGAGATTGAAGGGCAGAAGAGAGCCAGCACCCGAGATGAAACAAAGCAGCGAGGAGAGAGCTAAAACCAAAATTCTCAGTAAACAAAAGCCAGAATGCAAGAAGTCCTAGAGGCCATCGACACCCTAAACCCAAAGTCACTATCTCGAGAACAGTAGATCATCTGGCATGCCCAAAATTGCGAAGTTAAAAAGCATAGATTCAACACTAGTCAATCCAGAAGCTTCCTCAAAGTGTCCAAGGTGGAGTGCCACAAGAGCATAGGGAAATTAAAAATGGGGCCAGCGAAAACCAACGAAGAAGTGTCCACCAAAGATTCCTAAAGGAGCAAATATTCTTAGGAAACTGGAAGAAGCGAGAGGGCGACTGTTGAGGCATTCCTGTGGCGAAATGAACAGACTGCCACCCTGAGACATCGAGGAGGATGCGAGTAGGGATGGAGATGTAACACACAAAGGAGCGTTCGGTAACTGGGGGAGTGATCTCCGATGGGATATAGCCAAAGGAGTAATGAATCCATCGCGTCAAAGAAAATGAAGACCGGAGAGATATAAACACTCATGCATGCAAACACAAACATAATAACTATGGTGTGGTGGAGTTGTTGTTGCCCTACTTGCTCCTGCCACGTGATATGTGGCGGTCTTTATCCAACACCCCCATTAGGAAGACATCACTATTTTTTAATGAAATATAAAATATTATTACTTTATGAATAATAATAATAATAATTTATATGTGGATATTTAGTTTTTAAAATAAAATAAATAATTTTTCTTATTTAGTTTTATAGAAAATAATTTTTCAATTAATATATATGATAGAGATTTCAATCATATATATATATAATCTTAAGAAAATTTATATAACGCTATGTTATTTTAATTTTTTAATTATGTTTGTTAGAAGAAAAATAATTTAGATAAAAATTATCCCTATAAAATCTTAACACAAAATGTACTTTGAGAAATGAAGGCAGTATCTTCTTTCAATAAAACTTTAATGCTAACATTGTAATTAATTAAAATTTTATTTTAACCAATGATTCCAATTATTCTAACCCTAATATTTTATGGCTAAATGAGGACCTTATTTTAGCTAACAAATACAAAAGAAGCTTTGAAACCCGTTTGGTGCTAAGCCAATCAAACTCTATAGTTATCATGATCGAATAATTGTCAATAGCGTAATGAAGTGACTTTTTTTTGATTATATGACATCAAATATGCCTATATACACCCAATTAGTAAATTCCAACCTTTTGAATAACCATGAGTCCAACCTTCATCATAAACCTTTAACTCTAACTCTAAACTTTGTCATGCTCAAAAACCCAATTGAAGAGAACTCTAAAGCATTTTGAAAAAACAACTATTATTTTCTTAAAGGCCTTAAATAGTCAATTAATCCTCCTATTATATAAGAATAATATTGAATATATTTATCATAATTTTAAGACCACCCTCTTTACTCCATTAACAAATTCTACACGAAGGTGTTATCTAAACATAAAAACAAAGGAACCAACCCTTGGTTTGATAACATGTAAAACTGTTAAAAAAACATTATTAGGGATGCTTTTAATGAGTTCCTAAAACCCAATAAGATAAATAACTACAAAAACCTAATTGAAGGGGGGGAGGGCAAAATAACTACATAAATTAAAAAGAAAAATAAACTTTTGCACCTATCTAAAGCCAAATCCTAAGAAATTCTATACACATATATAAAATTAAAAATATAATATGATTCCCTTGAAGGATTTGAATTACTACATCAATTTTTTTACCAATCCCCTAATTTCATGAGCAACATTTCAAATATTTCTATAGAGGATGAAGTTTTATTATAGAAGACATAAAGTTTAGAGTTAAGCAATAGGCAAAAGGGAAGGAAAAATTGAATTCTACCAAGCTAATATATTAAAAATTGAGCGGTATATCCTCATCCATTACATACACAAGCTCTTCATTTTAGCAATCAAATAGTATGCCTTCCCTAAACCCTAGATTAAAAACCTCATTATACCTACTTTTAAAAGTGGGGATAAAAGTAATAACCTTAATTATAAGACCATTATGGTTAGCCCCACTTTAGCGAGGCTATAAAAAAGTAGTTTGGAAAAGAAGATCAATATATAGCTAGAAATCTAGGGAAAAGGAGCTAAAGTCCAGGCTAGACTTAGAGGTATTCATTCAATTGTGCACCACCTTCTTACCCTTAGGATGGAATAATTTCTGAGGCTAACCTTTGGAATAGGTCAAAGGAGTTGCAAGTTTCTTTCAAGTTGAAGGCCGATGTGATAAGGTAGTATGAGAATGTTATTGCCAAGTTTAGGAACAGTAAGAGCTAATCAAAAGAATTTAAATGTAATACATGAATCAAATAAGGTTGCCCCGTATACCCTATCCTTTTAGGCATATACATTGACAAGTAGAAGAATGTTTGGAAGATGTAGGTCATGTCATCTTAACTCTCCCTAGTATAGTTATCATAATTCTTCTTTACACTGATGATATTGTCATTATGGTGAGGAGTCAACTATGAATATTCAAGTAATCCTTCTCTAATATGGGTATGAGAGTGAATAGTGACAAAATAAAGGTTATAAAAATTAAATAAAAAAATATCACCTATTGATACTTTCGTATATGCAAACAACAATATGGAGGAAGTGTCTTTATACAAATATCTCATAATTCATATTCATATTCAAAAAATAAACAAATAAGTGGTGGAAAACTTATTATGGGCTTGAAAACAATTATGAGTTAGCAAACCCTTGGTTATGGGATAAGAAATAGATCTCCCCTTTGAGAATTTCATTGCTTTGTTATCTTATATGTATGTGAAGTTTGGATATGTAATATCTTTACAAAATCATAAAGAAACATAGAGCAAATCTAGAAGAATTTTTAACATATAATATTAGAATTAAAGCCAATACACCCTATTTTATCATCCTCATAGAAGTGAGTATTTTCCCCATTGAGAGCATGACTATCATTAGGTATTTAATGTACAAAAGAAAATAAACAACATGGAAAACAAGAAGCTCCCAAAATTGCTTCAAATACTAGCAAAAACCACCTAGAACTCAACTGGGGATGGCATGGAGATGTCAATTATTAACTAAATTATTAGGGAATAAAGGAATAAGTCATTCTATAGGATCTATAATATTAAAGGTATTATTACATTTAAATTTAAGGAGAATATGTGATGCAATAAACAAGGGATAAATGAAAATTCAAATACTACAAGGAGATGGTCAACCCTAATCTACAAGATCAAAAGTATTTATCTTTCTTTACTAACATAGAGCTAAATATTATTAGTTATTATCTATGATGGGAGTTGATTCATCATAAAACATGCCACTTAAAATCATTCTCTTTTGGCACTGAGGGAGCAAACCTTCACTCTTTCTAGATGACTTTAAGTTCTGGGTCATTAATCTATTTTATCATGATCCAATAAAAATGAACTTTTAACCACTAATTATTTCTATTTAAATAATACTTCTCAAAACTATTTTCAATAAAATCATATACTTTTTAATAATATATAATGTAAAAAAACTAAATAATATCTAATTACATATTATTTTCATTTCAATATATATATATATATATATATATATATATATATATATATATATATATATAATTATTAAATGCATATAAAATAAATTATATTACTTTCCATAGGCTATCTTTAGCCTCTTGGACGTTAAAATAAATTCATTCATTCTTTCTTTCAAGGCATAAATTGCAATAAAAATATAAAAGAGAAAAAAAGAAGAGGTAAATTTGTTTATTTAGACATCGAGCCTATGAATAAAGTATTATTAAACATTATTATTAAAATAATTATATTGAAATTTTTATAATATTAGAATAATAATTGTAATGCGAAAATGGAGTGAACCAAGCCAAGTTTTCCAAAATAGTTTGTTAATAATTTTTAAATAAAATTTTATGTAAAAAAAAAAAAAAAAAAAAAATTATTATAATGTCCTATTGGACAGATTGCTTCTTCATCTATTTGATGTATTCGACCTTTTTTTGAAGCTTCACAATAAATACTCCCAACTAAAAATACTTACAATTTCTAGCTACGTTGAGAGAGCATGAGCCACACTCACATTGGCAGGTTGTGTGTTGGAAAAGACTCCTATCATCAAAGAAAACTTAGGACAAACAAAAAAACTTCACCATATTTCGAACATGTTAATTTATATATTTAACGTTATCGAACATGTTAATTTATCACAACTCGACTGCACTTCGTTATAAATTCGAAATTTTGCTATTTCTTTCACAAGTCAGAAACCTCAGAAACCTCAGAACATCGTTCAAGGATAAAGGCCACAACAGGTAGCAAAAAAGTTCAAGATTTTATTACTTGTTGCAGTAATGGGAGATCAAGAGGATAGAAAATCCAAGGAGCAGGAAGGCCACCTTCTGCAACCGAAAAGAAAATTTGTTCAAGAAGGCCAAAGAATTGTATGTCCTCTGTGATGCAGAAGTAGCAGTTCTCGTATTTTCCATTGGTAACAAATTTTTCAGAATTGCCAGGTCAGATATGGAAAGCGTAATGCATCGCTACAGCAAATTATCCGAACAAACAGAATCTTGTGACTCAATTGAATGCAGCGATAATAATCACATTAAAAACCTGAACATCCGGGCGTTGAAGGTAAAGTTTCAAGCGGAACAACTGCAGATGATGTTGAAAAAGATGGTGGCACAAGACCTAGCAAAATCTGATTCTGGGAAATTACAATAATTAGAAGAGGGAATGGACCTGGCAATTGCACAGGTGAGGGCGACAAACAATCAGGCTATGCTGAGGCGCATAGAGGAGAGAACAGTTAACGAGCAAAATATGATCGAGGATAATCAAAATTTAAAGAAAAATGAGAGAAAGGTTAACGAGCAAAATCTGATCGAGGAGAATCAAGAATCTGATCGAGGAGAAAAAGGAGGCGCGTGTATGTAACACTGTATGTCTAGCACCTGTTCCTCAAACATTATAATTTCTGGCGTATAATATCCAAATAATTTAGAATCGATTGACGGTCATAGCCCTGTTATTTAAATATTGTCATTAAAAATTGTTTGAAAACTCTTCAACTTTTTTACTTTTATCTTTTTAGTAATCAGAGGCAAATCATTGGAAAGAATTAAGTTATATATTTTGAATTTTTAGTTTTAAATATCTCGTGCTTACAATCAGTTAGATGAAATACTTGAGATTCAATAGATCCTCTCTTTCTCGCGGTTGAATTGTATACGAAATAATGTTAATTGCAGAATTTTATTGTAATGTGGAATTCATTTTTGTAACACACCTCCTTAAAATTTTGAACATAAGGAGATGGTTAATATATTTATGTGTTGAGATTCATCATAAACCAGATCTAGGGCCCATGAAAAATTAACACCATGTTGACCTATTTGTTTGGGTGCTCAACGTTATCTCATTCATTCATAATCTCTACATTGTGCTAGATACCTTGGGAACCATTTCATTATTGGTGGTCTCCCTCACTTCAATGAACAAGGTCCCTTAATGTAAGGTCCTCGAGTTTAGCCGGGCGCGGTTGGGCGCGGGCGAGCTGGGCCGCACGACAGGCGAGAGAGCGAGGGCACGCGGGCGCGCAGGCGCACAAGCAGGCAGGTGCGTGGTTGGACAGGCGGGCGTATGGTGCACGGGCGGGCGCGCGGTGAACGGGCAGGCGCGCGGTGCACGGGCGGGTGCGCACACACGGACGAGTTGCGATATGCGACGGAGAGGCACGACACATATGCGACGAAAGGTGCGACGATAATAAAAGTGCGATGGACTTATACCCACACGAAGTGCGTTTGCGGTGAAGGGGTGGCCGACCTACAACGATGGGGTGAGGCCGACTTATGGAGCGCCCAAACGATGCGATGGAGGGGTGTGTGGGCGGTCGGCTGGGCAGCCCACCCACGCACGAAGATGCATATATATGTAGTGTGTTGGAGCACTTGCAAATCAACGAATCATTCAACACATCTATCTTCGCTCTTGGAGAGATAAGAAGTGCGCAGTTTTAGAAGGAGATGAGCGCATAGCTCATGCGCACTCCTTGGTGATACGCACTTGTTGGAATCGCTCACGGTGAGAGGTGAAGGTGTTGGGCAAGACGTGCCCGGGTTGGATGTGCGGTTGTGATATTGTGTCGGGACTTGGCGAGGGTGTCTTGGTGGCTCGGGTGAGCACCCGCCCATCGTGCAAGGTGTGCACGAAAGTTGTATTGATGTAAAATTGGCTAAGTATGGGACTTGGTCTTGCCAAGACATACTTGTGTATTGTAAACTGATATTCTTAATATATTATCGGGCAGACTCATTGTTCAGGGAGTTGCCCCTCCCTTTATACTGTGCAATTGTTGTTCTCTTTTATAATTGCTGATGATAATGAATGAGTATGGGTGTTCATTAGTATAAAGGCTAACATAATATTGCTTGGTTGCGAAACACAAACTAAGTAAGGAAAAGTGAATTAGGCGTAGTCCATGAACATTAGTATTGGTGAAAAGAAAGTGTTCGGTGGTGCCGCACCTCGCTATAAGCGGTTGGAAGACTACCGCAGGTGTAGGGGCATGACAAGTGGTATCAGAGCAACTGATTCAAGGTATTGAAGGTGGAAGCTGCTACACACCTTCACCGAAGTGAAGGTGGTATCAGAGCTAGTCTGAAGACTTGGAGGAGTCTTGCAGGAAGCAGGTGAGCAGGGTTGCTCGTGACAGTGGAAAGGGTACTTGCAGGTGAAGGAAGTTGTTTCACATACAAGTGAAACAAGAGCTGGTTCGTGGTTGCAGGGACTTGGTGAACATGGAGAAGGCTGAAAAAGCAGAGATAGTAGATGAACCTACGATGGGTGATTCTAGCCATAGTGCAGTTGAAGCTTTCCGGTACAAAGTGTTGGAACAGATGAGTCGGTGGAGTTTTGACTAGGTTTCAATGAAGGCTGAGAACATGAAGATTCGGGAGAGTTGTTCGGAACTAAGGAGGGAACTTGAAGAACTCAAGAGCCAATGCAAAAGTACGATAGAGGTTGAACTCAAGGAACTTGATGAGGAGATCCAACAGAGTGGTCTTGATCTTCAAGAGCTCTTTGATGAAAGAGCCCGGTTGAGGAAGGAAAGTGCCAGGGTGGAAGCCGAAATCAAGCAAGTTGAGGAAGAGATAAAGAAGAAGCTTCTTGGTAAGAAGGTTGTTGTGATTGAGCAGGAAGAGCTCAACTACATTGACAGGTTGGGAACTCACTACCGAGAGAATCCAGAGGACATCTGGAAGTTTAGTTCTATGAACTTGGTCAGTGGACACTTGGTTGGTGCACTTGAGCAGAATGCGAAGGAGGATACGCTTGAAGGGAGTCAAGCTGGACCAGGATCGAGTTGCTTAGAAGAGCCAAGCAGGGAGGTGAAGTACCTTAGGAGGAAAGTCAAGGTGGAGCATGAGCCAATTGACACTTCTGAGGCCGAATTCTTGAAGAAGGTTGCTGATGTAAGGTGCAAGACAAAACCAACAGAGGGAGGTGATTCCTTGAAGCTAAGTTTTGTGCAGGTAACCGTGAAGGGCAAGAGATTTGCAGCTTTGGTGGATACGGGGGCTACTCATAGCTTCTTAAGCAGGAAGGCAGCAAAGTCTTTTGGGAAGAAAGCAAAGATGGAGAGGGAATGGAGTGCTTTCAAAGCAGTCAACTCTACCATAAGAGCTGTTGATGGTGTGTCGAAGGACACTCAGGTGAAGGTAGGATCGTGGTTTGGAAAGTTGGACTTGAGGGTTGTGGACATGGATGATCATTCTATGGTGTTGGGGCTAGACTTTATGGAGCTTGCACAAGCCATACCAATGGTGGACTGAGACATTCTCTTGATCACAGCTGAAGGAAAAACCATGATGGTGCCGATGAATAGAAGAAGTTGCTTGGGGTATAGGCCAAGAATGACTCCTATGGTTTTGTATCCCAAAGATCTGAATGTAAAGCATGAGGATGTGGAGCAAAGAGGACTTGGGAATGTGACTCAAACAACGAAGGAAAGAATGTTGGTTAACTTTGTTGCAAGGGCTGGAAAAAAGAATGAAGAAAGTGAGAAGACAACCTCACGAACATGGAGACACTTGATGGGAGCATCTTTTACTAATGATCTTCACAATGGAGTTGCAAATGAAGGGAGTCCAGGTACTACTTCAGAGGCAGTGGTTGATGAGGATTATGGAGGTAGAGATCCTGCTGAGATAGTGGACTTTTGTAGGTATGCCATGGGCATATATGACTTTCAGTTGACAAAGGACAAGCTAGGAGAGCTTGGATGTACATGTGAGGAGATTGAGGCTGTGCATAGATACTTGAGGACACAACATCAATCTGACACATGGGTGGATGAGAGTCAGGGAGGAGACTTCTTGGCCCTCCTTTCTCTATAAGCAACCTTGGAGATAGGTTGGTGTGGAGGCCTTGGTAGGGAGGAACCACACCAACTTTGCAAGGGGCCTTGGAAGGAGGCTTCTTTATGACAGATGCAGACTTGGATGCAAATGACCAGAGGTTGAGATGGAGTCTACATGGGTTGGACATCATGGACAACTACAGTCATGGACATCAGGTTGGAGAGATGGAGCATGACAGTTATGCAAGGGCATGAAGCATGGACATTATATGGGGAATGTTGAAGTAAGGATGTTGTGCAGGTGCTGTTGTGGAGATGTATGAGCTAGTGGAGAGGTTGTACACTCTTGTGCAACAAGACCATGGCTTGGACATGTTGCAGATGGGATGGAGTTTCCATGGACCTGAGCATGGGATAGATTCTTGGTGAGTCCGAGATGTTGCAGAAGTCAGGGAAAGACTTGTGGCGGCATAAGGATGTGCATTCTTATGATTTGGGTGTATGGTTGGACTGATCACCCGACTAGTTCGAGTCATGAGGGGTACCAATGTGCAGAGGTATGTTGGCATTAGTCGAGACGAGTCAACACATGGCAGAGAGATGTTGTTGTTGGGTCGACATGTTGGCACACATGTGCTAGCATCTGATGAGAGACTACATGGAGGGATGACACATGATGAGGTCGACACAGGATGTTGCAGTGGAGGTTGTGGCAGAAGGGTCGATGATCATGGATCGAGATGATATCTGATGATGGAGGACATACCGTTGAGGTGTATACCTTGGTATGGTTATCTTGGTGACAGTTGGTTGCTGAGGTGAGACATGATGGAGATGGAGTTCTACATATGTTGCAGGGATGTTTGCCTTATGTGGAGGAGTTGACATCATGGATAGTGATGATCTTGGTGGATGGCTACCAAGATGGTATGTTGTCGAGGACGACAAAGATTTCAGGTGGAGGAGGATGTAAAGTCCTCGAGTTTAGTCAGGCGCGGTTGGGCGCGGGCAAGCCGGGCCACACGACGGGCGAGAGTGTGGGCACGTGGGCGTGCGGGCGCACAAGAGGGCGGGCGTGCGGTTGGACAGGTGGGCGGATGGTGCACGAGCGGGCGCGCGGTGAACGGGTGGGCGCGCGGTGCACAGGCAGGCACGCACACACGGACGAGTTGCGATATGCGACGGAGAGGCACGACACGCATGCGATGAAAGGTGTGACAATAGTAAAAGTGCGATGGACTTATACCCACACGAAGTGCGTTTGCGGTGAAGGGGTGGCCGACATACAACGATGGGGTGAGGCCGACTTATGGAGCGCCCAAACAATGCGATGGAGGGGTGTGTGGGCGATCGGCTGGGCAGCCCACCCATGCACAAAGATGCATATATATGTAGTGCGTTGGAGCACTTGCAAATCAATGAATCATTCAACACATCTATCTTCACTTTTGGAGAGATAAGAAGTGCGCAGTTTTAGAAGGAGATGAGCGCATAGCTCATGCGCACTCTTTGGTGATACACACTTGTTGGAATCGCTCACGGTGAGAGGTGAAGGTGTTGGGAAAGACGTGCCCGGGTTGGATGTGTGGTTGTGATATTGTGTCGGGACTTGGCGAGGGTGTCTTGGTGGCTCGGGTGAGCACCCGCCCATCGTGCAAGGTGTGCACGGAAGTTATATTGATGTAAAATTGGCTAAGTGTGGGACTTGGTCTTGCCAAGACATACTTGTGTATTGTAAACTGATATTCTTAATATATTATCGGGCAGACTCATTGTTCAGGGAGTTGCCCCTCCCTTTATACTGTGCAATTATTGTTCTCTTTTATAATTGCTGATGATAATGAATGAGTATGGGTGTTCATTAATATAAAGGCTAACATAATATTGCTTGGTTGTGAAACACAAACTAAGTAAGGAAAAGTGAATTAGGCGTAGTCCATGAACATTAGTATTGGTGAAAAGAAAGTGTTCGGTGGTGCTGCACCTTGCTATAAGCGGTTGGAAGACTATCGCAGGTGTAGGGGCGTGACACTTAATGCCTAGTAATCAGACGATCTCCTTGAATGCTCGACATAATGTCATTCATTTTCATGTAGTAGATTCGTACCATCAAGACAAGTCGAAGACCTTAGAGCATGTGGCTACTTGATCACACATGACCAATGCCTCCCCCAAGTTGCGTTGGATAATTTCTTATGTACTTTGTGGGCCATCATTGGGGGCACTTACATCAATGTTCCAACATTATTGATAGCTATTTTTCTAGAGATCTATATTGTATCATGACTATTCCTTGATGACATGAGTCTGCTATATGTTCTCTGGGAATCCATGCTCTATTCTCTCAGTATCGAATATGGGTAGGCCTATCTCGAGGATGTATTTTTTATGCATCTGAATATGATTTTTGTAGTTCTTGTAGATCTTTTGTTCCTGGTCTCTCCCTTCACCTCACTCACTAGTCTTCTTATTATAATGTATTTTGGTCATCAATTTCTCTTTTGATATCATACATTAGGGGGCATATGCTATAGCTCAAAAATCCACCCCCTTAGGTATAATAGAAGGGAACATCATCTACAAAATCAAGATTCCAAAAGTGGTTTGTGGAAAGCTCCAAAAAAACTGAATTGGTTCCTTCAACACTCTTGGGTATTAGTATCCAAGCAACACTAAGCCTAAAAACTCTATGTGCAGACTGGCTTCAAGCAACAGAGAGCCAACGATGCCCTAGTAACATTGTGATGGAGCAACAAAGTGTGAAATTGCATGGATAAGTTTGGATTAGGTTAAAATTACATTTTCTCAGTGTTAGGAAAGTGTCATGATGTCTTGTACATATTCTTGAATTTCAAAAGTAGCCAAGTCCTAGTGATTTTTTGTTTTGCCTAAGTCTTGGTTTATTTTTATTTTAGAAGATTTCTTTTAAATACAATTAAAAATTTAATAATATATTAACCAAAAAGATAGACATGGTGTTTTAGCAATTACAAATTAATGCACATAAACTAATAACAACGTCACCAGGAGAGAGCTAAAACCAAAATTCTCAGTAAACAGAAGCCAGAATGTAAGAACACCCAAAGGCCATCGACACCCTAAACCCAAAGTCACCACCCCGAGAACAGTAGAACCTCTGGCATGCCCAGAATTGTGTAGGTAAAAAGCATAGATTCAACACTAGTCAATCCAGAAGCTTCCTTGAAGCATCCAAGGTGGAGAGCCGCAGGAGCATAGGGAAATTAAGAAGGGGGGTAGCCAAAACCAACGAAGAAGTGTCCACCAGAGATTCCTAAAGGAGGAAAGATTCTTAGGAAACTGGAACAAGCGAGAGGGCGATGATTGAGGCATGCCTGTGGTGAACTAAACATACTGCCACCCTGTAGCAGACATCGAGGAGGATGCGAGCAAGGATGGAGACGTAACACACAAGAGAGCGTTTGGCAACCGGGGGGAGTGATCTCTGATGGGATATAGCCAGAGGAGTAATGAAGCCATCGCATCAAATAAAATGAAGACCAGAGAGACATAATCATTCATGCATGCGAACATAGACATAATAACTATGGTGTGGTGGAGTCGTTGTTGCCCTACCTTCTCCTTCCACGTGACATGTTGCGGTCTTTGTCCAACACCCCCATCAGGAATACATCATTATTTTTTAATGAAATATAAAATATTATTCCTTTATAAATAATAATAATAATAATTTATATGTGGATATTTAGTTTTTAAAATAAAATAAATATTTTTTCTTATTTAGTTTTATAAAAAATAAATTTTCAATTAATATATATGATGGAGGTTTCAATCATATATATATCTTAAGAAAATTTATATAACACTATGTTATTTTAATTTATTAATTATGTCTATTAGAAGCAAAACAATTTAGATAAAAATTATCACTATAAAATCTTAATACAAAATATAGTTTGAGAAATGAAAGTAGCATCCTCTTTCAATAAAACTTTAATGCTAACATTGTAATTAATTAAAATTTTATTTTACCAAAGATTCCAATTATTCTAACCCTAATACTTTATGGCTAGATGAGGACCTTATTTTAGCTAACAAATACAAAATAAACTTTGAAAACTCGTTTGGTGCTAAGCTAATCAAACTCTATAGTTATCAAGATCGAATAATTGTCAATGGTGTAATGAAGTGACTTGTTTTCAATTATATGACATCAAGTATGCCTATATAAACCCAATTAGTAAATTCCAACCTTTTAAATAACCATGAGTCCAACCTTCATCATAAACCTTTAACTCAAACTCTAAAATTTGTCATGCTCAAAAACCCAATTGAAGAGAACTCTAAAGCGTTTTGGAAAAAATATTATTATTTTCTTAAAGACCTTAAATAGTGAATTAATACTATTATTATATATTAATAATATTGAATATCTTTATCATAATTTTAAGACCACCCTCTCTACTCCATTAACAAATTCCACACGAAGGTGTTATCTAAACATAAAAACAAAGGAACCAACCCTTGGTTTGATAACACGTAAAATTGTTAAAAAAAGTTATTAGGGATGCTTTTAATGAATTCTTAAACCCCAATAAGATAAATATCTACAAAAGCCTAATTAAAGGGCGGGGGCGGAGGGAGCACTACATAAATTAAAAGGAAAAATAAACTTTTGCACCTATCTAAAGCCAAATCCTAAAAAATTCTACACACATATATAAAACTAAAAAATTAATATGATTCCCTTGAAGGATTGGAATTACTACATCAATTTCTTTTACCAATCTCCTAATTTCATGAGCAACATTTCAGATATTTCTATAGACTATGAAGTTTTATTATAGAAGACATAAAGTTTAGAGTTAAGCAATAGGCAAAAGGGAAGGAAACATTGAATGCTACCAAGCTAATATATTAAAAATTGAAGGGTATATCCTCATCCATTACATACACAAGCTCTTCATTTTAGCAATCAAAGAGTATGTCTTCCCTAAACCCTAGATTAAAAACATCATTATACCTACTTTTAAAAGTGGGGACAAAATTAATAACCCTAATTATAAGACCATTATGGTTAGCCCCACTTTAGCGAGGCTATAAAAAAGTATTTTGGAAAAGAAGATCAATACATAACTAGAAATCTAGGGAAAAGGAGCTAAAGTCCAGGCTAGACTTAGAGGTTTTCATTCAATTTTGCACCACCTTGTTACCCTTAGGATGGATAGTTCCCGAGACTAACCATTGGAATAGGTCAGAGGAGTTGCAATGATCCGAATGGAAAATGGCATCAACCCATGGTACTCATCCACCCATATTATTCATCGACCCATGGAATTTACCCATGGTATGGTAAATGGCATCTGCCCGTGGTATTGTAAAATCCACCCATGGTATTCGTTCACCCATGGTATTGTAAATGGCATCTGCCCATGGTATTGTAAAATCCACCCATGGTATTCATTCACCCATGGAATTGACCCGTGGTATTGTAACTAAAAAATACTATAAGTAACAAGTCACATTTTGTAAAAGGACAGATTGTCCGCCACAATGTAGCCTTTACAGTTCAGAGGCATGTAGCCACACATCTCTTCTCAGAGATAAGCTACCATCGCCCTAGCTGGTTTATTTCCATTACTATTTTAAATAAAAGTTTCTTTGTGGTTTTGTTTATTGGGCATTCTCCTATTTTTCTTCTGGCAATTCAAGTTTTCAGATCTTGGGGGTCTCTCCTCCCAAGATCCATTTCAATCTTTTAGATCTTGGGGGCCTCCTCCTAAGATCCGGATCATGCAAGTTTCTTTCAAGTTGAAGGATGATGTGATAAGGTTGTATGAGAATGTTATTGCCAAGTTTAGGAACACTAAGAGCTGGTCAAAAGAATTTAAATGTAATATATGAATCAAATAAGGTTGTCCCCTATACCCTATTCTTTTAGGAATATACATTGACAAGTTAGAAGAATTTTTGGAAGATGTAGGTCATGTCATCCTAAATCTCCCTAGTACAGTTATCATACTTCTTCTTTACACTGATGATATTGTCATTATGGTGAGGAGTCAACTATGAATATTCAAGTAATTCTTCTCTAATATGGGTATGGGAGTGAATAGTGACAAAATAAAGGTTATAAAAATTAAATAATAAAAAAATAACCTATGATACTTTTGTATATGGCAACAACAATATGGAGGAAGTGTCTTTATACAAATATCTCAGAATTCATATTCATATTCAGAAAATAAAAAATAAGCGGTGGAAAACTTATTATGGGCTTGAAAACAATTGTGAGTTAGCAAACCCTTGGTTATGGGATAAGAAATAAATCTCCCCTTTGAGAATTTCATTGCTTTGTTATCTTATATGTATGTGAAGTTTGGATATGTAATATCTTTACAAAATGTTAAAAAAACATAGAGAAAATCTTAAAGAAATAGAGAGCAATATTTTTCCCATTGAGAGCATGACTATCATTAGGTATTTAAAGTACAAAAGAAAATAAACAACATGGAAAACAAGAAGCTCCCAAAATTGCTTCAAATACTAGCCAAAGCCACCTAGAAATCAAGTGGGGATGGCATATAGATGTCAAGTATTAGCTAAATCAAGTTGGGATGGCACAGAGATGTCAAGTATTAGCTAAATCAAGTGGGGATGGTATAGAGATGTCAAGTATTAGCTAAATTATTGGGGAATAAAGGAATAAGTCATTCTATAGGCTCTATAATATTAAATGTATTATTACATCTAAATTGAAGGAGAATATGTGATGCAATAAACAAGGGATAAATGAAAATTCAAATACTATAAGAAGATGGTCAACCATAATCTACAAGATCAAAAGTATCTATCTTTCTTTACTAACATAGAGCTAAATATTATTAGTTATTATCTATGATGGGAGTTGATTCATCATAAAACATGCCACTTAAAATCATTCTCTTTTGGCACTAAGGGAGCAAACCTTCAGTCTTTCTAGATGACTTTAAGTTTTGGGTCATTAATCTATTTTATTATGATCCAATAAAAATGAACTTTAACCACTAATTATTTCTATTTAAATAATACTTCTCAAAACTATTTTCAATAAAATCATATACTTTTTAAAAATATATAATGTAAAAAAACTAAATAATATCTAATTATAAATTATCTTCATTTCAAAATGTATATTATAATAATAAAATAAATTTATTAAATGCATATAAAATAAATTATATTACTTCCCATAGGCTATCTTTAGCCTCTTGGACGTTAAAATAAATTCTTTGGCATAAATTGAAATAAAAATATAAAAGAGGAAAAAAGAAGAGGTAAATTTGTTTATTTAAACATCGAGCCTATGAATAAAGTATTATTAAAATAATTATATTTTAATTTTTATAATATCCAAATAATAATTGTAATTGCGAAAATGGAGTGAACCAAACCAAGTTTTCCAAAATAATTTGTTAATAATTTTTTAAAATTAAATTTTATATAGAAAAAAATTATTTTAATGTCCTATGGAAAAGATTGCTTCCTCATCTACTTATCTACTTGATAATTTGGTCCTTTCTTATAAAACTTCACAATAAATTCTCCTGCTAAAAAAATATTTACAATTTCTAACTATGCTGAGCGCGCATCGGCCACACTCACATGGGCAGGTTGTGTGTTGGAAAAGACTCCTATAATCACAGAAAACTTGGGACAAACAAAAAACTTTATCATATTTAGAACACGTTAATTCATTTATGTAATGTTATAGAAAACGTTAATTTATCACAACTCGACTGCACCTCGTTATAAATTCGAAATTTTGTTATTTTTGTCACAAGTCAAAAACCTCAGAACATCGCACAAGAATAAAGGCCACAACAGGTAGCAAAAGAGTTCAAGATTTTATTACTTCTTGTAGTAATGGGAGATCAAGAGGATAGAAAATCCAAGGAGCAAGAAGGCCACCTTCTGCAAGCGAAGAGAAAATATGTTCAGTAAGGCCAAAGAATTGTCTGTCTGCTGCGATGCAGAAGTAGCAGTTCTCGTATTTTCCAAGGCCAGGTATGGAAAGCGTAATGCATCGTTACAGCAAATTATAAGAACAAACAGAAACTCGTGACTCAATTGAATGCAGCGTTAATAGTCACAATAAAAACTTGAACATCTAGGCGGTCGGAGGTAAAGTTTCAGGCGGAACAGCTGCAGATGATGTTGAAACGGATGGTGGCACAAGACCTAGCAAAATCGGAATCTGGGCAATTACAACAATTAGAAGAGGAAATGGACCTGGAAATCGCGCAGGTGAGGGCGACAAACAATCAGGCTATGTTGAGGCGCATAGAGAAGAGAACGGTTAACGAGCAAAACCTGATCGAGGATAATCAAAATTTAAAGAAAAATGAGAGAAAGGTTAATGAGCAAAATCTGATCGAGGAGAATCAAGATTTAAAGAAAAAGGAGGAGAGAACGGTTAACGAGCAAAATCTGATTGAGGAGAATCAATATTTAAAGAAGAAGGAGGAGAGAACAGTTAACAAGCAAAATCTTATCGAGAAGAAAAAGGAGGCGTGTATGTAACATTGTGATGATGGTGGTGGTGGTTAACGTCCACTGAAACCAAATTGGTCTATCCGACCTATAATTTTCTTAGTTCTTAATTGTTTGGCTTCTAGTCTTTTTTGGCGAGATTGGTGTTGTAGCTTTCTTTTTTTTCTCTACGGTCTTCCACCTTCTTTTATCTTGCATCTCCTTCAGGTTCTTGGGACATTGGTGTCTTAGCTTCGTGATCTGTTGTGTTCTACTCGGAGAAGAAGTTTGGTCTGGGAGATTTTCTTTGCTGTTAAATGAAGATTTATTTTGTGCGGTATTCGAATCCTCATAACTGTTGATGCTTGAGGGGTTGTCGAATTCACTTTTTTGCTGTTGGGCGGGGCTTTCCCTCTAATTGTCTTGAGAGTTGTTTCTTTCTTGCTCGATTTTTTGCGATTCATAGTTTCTGGAGAGTATTCTTCTTTAACCACAGTGTAATGTTCTTTTTGTGCTCCTTCCCACCATGTAGATCTGTGGTGATTCTTTCTAGCGGAATTTTTCTAGGAGGCTTTTGGACAATTTTTGGCTAGATGGCTTGTCTCAAAGCAGGATCGACATGTGAAGAGGATGCTTTCATAATCGAGTTTCTAGTTCCACACATAGTCTTTACTTTTTAGGTTTATTTCAATTGGGAATCCGACGCTGAAGTCCATTTCCACACAGATGTGTGCATAGGTGGTTCTGGCATATTCCTCTGTTTCTAAGCACCTGTAGTATAATTTCCCAATTGAATTTCCAATGGCTTTTAGCGAGGAGAAATTTCAGAGATGCAAGGGTAGGTTTGGCAATATCATCCAAACTAGTGCTGAGGTTATGACTGTTGTTGAGGGATCGAATGATGGATTCCATGGCTTCATGAATAGGCCTGAGTTTTCCCAAAACCAAGGGCCGGAATCTAGAATGCATTGTCTGCTTTCAGGGTTTTCAAAATCTACCCCTAGCACAGGGGTAGATATTAATTTCATCAGAAATGACAGGCTTCCATACCTCTGAGATCCAACTGTGGAGAGCTGTCTGTCGTGTCCAAAAACCATTGAACCGGCAGATTAGGGCACTTTCAGAAAACTTCAAAGTCTCATCGAGTGAGGCCTGGACCACCTGGAAAGTGGGAGTTGGGGCTTCGCTGAGGATATGGGTGGAGCTTGCCCTCCAAAGGAGGACGGAACTAAGCCAGCAGCTATATTCGCGAAGCTGGGAGCCATTTAGATCAAGATGGATCGATGATTCCCAAGCTTATGTATGCCCCTACGGAAGAATGTGATTTAAAAAAAAAAGAGATTTGATTTGCAAAAATTTCTTGCACCCAAGCACCCGAAGTTCGATTTCTTTCACAACAAGCAAACGGCAGAGCAGGATCCACCTCTTGCAAACAGCGGGTCGCTGCGACTACAGTTTCAGAAAATAAAATAGAAACCCTACAGATCATCTTCCCACGAGCAATTAAACGGTCATAACCTTGTTATTTAAATATTGTCATTAAAAATTGTTTGAAAACTCTTCAACTTTTTTATTTTTATCTTTTTAGTAATCAGAGGCAAATCATTGGAAAGAATTGAGTTATATATTTTGATTTTTTAGTTTTAAATATCTGGTGCTTCCGCTCAGTTAGATGAAATACCTGAGATTCAACAGATCCTCTGTTTTTCCGGGTTGAATTGTATACGAAATAATGTTAATTGCAGAGTTTTATTGTAATGTGGAATTCATTTTTGTAACACACCCCCTTAAAATTCTGAACATAAGGAGATGATTAATAGATTACCCAACTCTTGTTGCAGGGTTGCAATAATGGGGTAAGTGCTTTCTTCTTTGTTGTTGTTCTTTTTCATGCGAAAGTCTAGGTGTAAGGACTGGCCTAGCCCCTTGTTCAGTTGGTCGTCTTTTGATGTGTGGGTGCTCCACACTATAGCATCATTTCTTTTATTCATATGCTCTTGTAAGGATGTATGGAATATCTTGAGATTAGATACTCTCACCTCTGATTGCCAGCACTGTGTTGTTGAAAGGTTCGGGATACAGTGGCAGGATGAACTCTTAAATTTTCTTACAGTTCTGTGCATATTGAGATCACCACTCACCTGACCACAACTTAAGGGTCTAAGTGGTGAATTCAATTGGATACATGCACAGCACTTAGATGCTGGTATAAATTTTTGGAATCTGCCCCGTGGTTATTTGAATTCAGTTAGGTCTATGGATTGCCCTTTTTCCTATAGAAGACTGCAGACCCTAATACAGGCTGGAACATATTCACATTTCATGTTAAATTAGAATACTTACTCCATTTTCTAGGCCAGCCGCTACAACAAAAGTAATTCTGCCAGGTATAGAACCAGCAAATGGCTATCATCTACAGGCATGCAGAATTGATGGAATTTTTTCTAGTTAGTGCACCATTCATTGGTCCTGAGAGTGATTCTCTGAGCATGTGAAAATTTGCACTAAGATCCCTCCGAAGGAGTGAAGGCGATATTTCCTCTTTCAATGAGTTATCAAGAGAGAAGTGCATCTATGAACCCGTTACATCTTCACAACTGGTCATGTAGTGTTTTGATAACTGGGTTGGTAAAGGATGCTTGATCACTTTGAGTCATTTAACTTCTGCACTTTCCGCACCAGAACTCCTCCATCTCTTCATTACGTTGCCTTCAATCAAGAGACCCCATAAACAAACATGAAAGTGCCTATCATAATCTTGGCAGCTAATTGAAAAAGTGACACAACCAGTTACCACATACAACCTATTTGATCAATAGTCCATCACGAGGAGTCAATTGATGCTTGTCTCAATTGTACGTTCACTAGGTTGTAATGAGTTTGCAGACCATGGATTGTTTTCTTTTAGATGGGGTGAATGTAATGGCTTCCCACTACTCACTTCTGTATTGGCATCACTACCCCAACAAACAACTCCATCCTTACAGGTCCACTAAGTAATAGTGAGCAAGGAAACTCTTAGAGAATCTCCTTTTTTTTTTCCTTTGCACCCAGTCTTGTGAAGGTTGAATTTGTCTCAAACAAGGACCAACTGTATATTTAATTGAAGGCTAAACCCATCCATTTTTGAAGACTGGGATTCATTTGCCGAAATATTTATTGTGCATCAAAAGAGGATCAAATTGCCTTCTTGTTGTAGGGGACTTGCAGATTTATATTGTGCCATCAATCGTCCTATAGAATCGAGGACTTTAAAATTGACATCAAATCACATTAGAGAATTCGTAGAAGCCTTGAAGAGTGAGAGACTTATTTCACGATTGCTTATTTCCATCGACAAATTAAGTTCATAGAATTGAATTTGTCTGACTAATTTCCCCAGAAGAACGCTCAAGATTTGAAGCCTAATATTCTTGAAGGGAAGATCAAAATTATTCTTCGGAGAGAGCCGAATTATTTCCTCAAGGAAGGTCGATTTCAGGAGAAATTATCAAGGCCGAATATCAGACTTTTCCATAATTTTAATTCGAATTAAATAACTAACTTCAGAATTTGATTCTTCTAGCCTGAGGATCGAATCATTTCTCCATAAGTTGATTCACTGATCTATTGGGAGGATGAATCTTGAAGGACAAATTTTCTACCAAACTCCAGAATCGAATCACCTTCCTTTGTTGTGAAGCAAATCAATTCTTTGACTGGCGTGTTTCTAGCTTTTAGAGGAACGCATTTTATTAGATATTGAACAGAGGGATAATACTTGAGAAGGGGTCGAGATACCTGTTTTTATATTCTTGAGCGAGTACATCCCAAAAAAGCCAAGTTCCCACTGAAAAGAGGATTTGATTATTGGACGTGTTTGTTGTAGGGTGGGACTGAGATGCACTAATAGAGGAGGATTGTATCCACTCCTTGGCTATTGACTAAACACATCTTTCACTGGGAACCGAGTTAAGCCTGTGGGGGTCGATTTTCCTCTAAAAATGAGATCGAGTTTCATCTATTTGTTGATTGTGTATCAAGAGGAGCAAAATAACGATTGTTTAAGAGTCGAGTGGGTTTCTTGAGCGTTGAGCTAGCTACCACATTCACATGTGATACTTCTCTGTTGATAATACAACCATTGTACAAATATTTCTACACTTGAGACTGAATTTATCATCAACACGCCAAAGGAAACCCTCACCATGATGGAGCTTACACAGGTTGAGAACAAGATCCAATTTTGAGTGAGTTACTAAGACAAACTTGCGTCTAATCATTTTCCAGATCAGAGAAGATGAGGATTATTATAAGCACCAGGAGCATTTTAGAGGGCCCGCTATTGTGAAAATTCCTAAATCTAACACAACATAAACCCCTAATGCAATTACTGGTTTACAATCTCTTACTTGTTCTTTACATTAACAAGTTATTTAATTGCATAAACATCGAAGTAAACACTATTGCAGCCTTCACAAATATACAGATCATGCACTGAAATAAACAGAGACAATAACAAAAGAGACATTGTTATTTTTGGACAATCGTCCCCGGAAAAACCCAATCCGGGAAAACCGGTGCATCGTATAGAGGGTTTGTATTATTAAACAAATTTGTGAATACAACTAGGGTGCCAGAAATGACTCACCCAACAAAGAATATCCTTGGCAGTAGTACCTCTATCTGGAGACAGATATTCCAGAAAATCAGCGACCAGATGATCAAACCTCACAGTGACTCAAGTCGTTCCCTATGCTAGACAATGAACGCTGCTCCAAGCATTGCTCTAGAACTGCGTCACTTCTCCAGGAGCTGCGTCACCCTCTCCCGGTTCAGAGTCTGATGATCTGCTCTCATTCTGCCTCATACAATCTCCCCAGCACTGCCTTTGAGACCCAGCGTCAGCCTCTATGGCTTCTGCGTCACCTGCATCAACCTTCTACGTCCTCTGTGTCCTCTGCGTCAGCTCTTTGGCCTCGTCAGCCCTTCTAGGGCCTGCACTGTCTCTTCCGACACTTTGTTGCCTCTATGTTATGTATTCTTCAGCGTCGGATTAAAATCCCTTGCTAAACTGCCCCTCACTGCAACTCTGATCATTAACTCGATTTCCTCAGCAAACTTCGCCCTTGAAAATCGAATTCTTTGATTACTTGGTGTATCTCCAACTTACCCTCAAGCCTCCTCTTATACTTTTTCAGTTGACGAATCAACGACCGAAATTAAGTCCCTAATCAATGGCTGAGATTAGAACTAGCTTGATCCTCGTCACTTAGAAATTTCTCACCCATATTTTATTAATACACATTAATATATTTATTTTCGTAAGTTTAGACTTAGGAACTCATTAAAAATATTAATTATGTTAATAACTCCTTATCCAGGTGGAATTTCTCCAAACGATTTCTGGGTCTTGGAGATCTCATGTGCCTTAGCCTTCCCACCAATTTTCAAGGCTAGAGCGCATCTGATGCTACCCAAAATCAACACTCCCTCTTAGCGAGGAATGTGCTCTAGCAATGCTTCACCATAGAAGCATCACATTGATCCTCTACATTGGTCCTCTGTGCTAATGCTTGGCCTGCTGCCCCAAATCCACTGCACTACTGCTTCCTGTATTGCTACCCATGACACTTCCACTGCCAGGGCTACATCTGTACTACAACTCCCTCTCAAAATGTTGCCCATGCTGCCCATAGCACTACCACTGCTAACTATTGCACTGCAACTCAGTTATCGAGAAGTAAGTAACTGACTTCACCCAAACACTGACATCTTGGTCAGTTTGGAAGCCTCGTGATGCTGAAGCTACCTCTGCTACTATCCTGTGCTCCCTCTAATGCCACTGCGCTACTGCAACCTCTTATGTGCCTCTCACACTATTACAACCTCCACTGCACTGCTATAGACTTCTGCACTCTAGCAATGCCATGCCACTCCATCACACCTTGCTCCACCCGACACCTGTCATCATATTATTGTCGTTAAGGGCTCCTGTAGCCATATGTGATCCAAGAGTTTGGGCACCTCAAGGATCATGCCCCAGCTTCTGTAGTCCTCTCAACTACAACTCCAAGTCTCCCCACCTCTTCTCTAGAGGCGCATGAGCACTCATGGCACAATCGTCATCAGTCTCAACATCCTTCTCTTCCTTTGCTAGAGCAACCTTTGAGTCTATAGCTTCTCCCTTGCCTTTTTTCCTGTGGCACTAAGAGGCATAATGTCCTGGCTCTCCACAGTTGAAGCACTTGACCTTGGAGATGTCTTTCTTCTTCCTCTTCTATCGTCCCACTGATGCAAGAGCTGCATCCTCCTCCCCCTCCTTCTTGATTCGAACTCCCTTACCACTACTCTCCTCATTCGTCAATCTCCTAAGCTCTTCCCGTTGAAGAGTTGCCCACATTTCCTCCCAACTGGGGAGAGTTTCTTTGCCCAAAATGCTTTGGACAAACGTCTCCCACTCCTTGGATAGTGCATTCAGGGCAGTCCTGACTAAGAACTCTTGATCTGGAGTAGACCCCACAGAAGTAAGTTGGTCGTGAATCCCCTCCAACCTGAGAAGGAAGGGATCTATCTCCTCTCCTTTCTACATCTGATATGACCTCAACTGATTCTCCAATAACATTTTCCGCTGCACGGAAGGGCCCTGGTATAAGGTGGTTAGGGTGTCCCACATCTCCTTTGTTGTTTTCTTCTTAGTAATATGTGGTATGACATGATCCTTGACCTCATCTAGGATCATGCATTTCGCCTTCACCTGGGCCCATACTTCTCATTTGCATTAGGGTCAACTGGGACAACTATTGTTTTCAAGACATAGTACTTGATGCGATGTTTATCCAGGATTGCCAAGATCTTGGCCTTCCAAATGATAAAATTGGAAGATCCGTCCAATCTGTCCCGATTCCTCAATTTGTTCACTGCCATCTCTGCTCCTCTTCTCTAGACTCCCTTTAAGTCCTGATTGTTGATTGTGGGTCGCATCGAATGTGATCTAACCATGAAATTTGGTGGAGAGGCTAAGGCACATGAGATCTCCAAGACCCAGAAATCGTTTGGAGAAATTCCACTCAGATGAAGAGATATTAAAATAATCAATATTTTTAATGGGTCCCTAAGTCTAAACATAGGAAAATAAATTTATTAATGTGTATTAATATAAAATGGGTGAGAAAGTTCTAAGAGACAAGGATCAAGGCAGATCTAATCTTAGCTGTTGATTAGGGACTTAATCTTAGCCGTTGAATCGTCAACAGGAAAAGTATAAGAGGAGGCTTGAGGGTCAGTTGGAGATACACCAAGAGAGATTTAGAATTTGATTTTCTGGGCTGGGTTTGCTAAGGAAATCGAGTTAGAGATCAATTGCAATGAGGGACAGTTCAGCAAGGTATTTCGATCCAAGGCTGAAGAATACATAGAAAAGAGGTAGTGAAGTGCCGAAAGAGGCAGTGCAGGCCTAAGAAGGGCTGACGCAGAGGTCTGAGGAGCCAACGCAGAGGATGCAGAGGGCCATAGAGGCTGACGCAGAAGCCGTAGACTCTGATGTAGAGGATGCATAGGGCTTTAGTGGCAACGCTAAGAGATTCTATGGGGCAAACTGGGATTTTATCAGCAGATCCTGAGCCAGGATAGGGTGACGCAATTCCAGAGAGGGTGACACAGTTCCAGAGCAGTGCTTGGTGCAGCTTTCATTGTCCGGTACAAGGAACATTCAGAGTCACTGTGGGGTTGATCATCTGGTTGCTGATTTGCCGGAATATCTGTCTCTGGATAGAGGTATTACTGCCAAGGATATTCTCTAAAGGGTGAGCCATTTCTGGCACCCTAGTTGTATTCAGAAATCTACTTAATAATAAAATCCTCTATATGCTACACCGATTTTCCCGCATTAGGTTTTTCCGAGGACGATCATCCAAAAATAATGGTGTCCCTTGTGTTAGTGTTTCTGTTTACTTCAGTGCATGATCAATAAATACATGTGAAGGCTGCATTTGTGTTTACTTCGATATTTATGCAATTAAATAACTTGTTAATGTAATAAACAAGTAGGAGATAGTAAACCAGAAATTGCAGTAGAGGTTTTTGATGTGTTAGATTCATGAATTTTCACACTAATTTCCCTCTCGGAAATCCTCAGACCAACTGTTGAATCGCTCCTCTCAAATCCTCCTTTGCTGCTGCAACCCAGATTTAGATTTCTTGGCTAGAAATTTGTCGAGGTAGTGATTCCCTCTACCTTGATTCAGTCTCCTTAGACATCATTTTGCACCGACAGAAACAGCGTCCCACCTACTCCAAAAATCAAAATCTGCACAGCTCCCTTGGCCCCGGCAACTCAAAGAATCTAAGCCCTTTAGGCTTTGCGCAATCTCTACGTGGATTGAATCTGCTCCTCTCATCCAATTGCGTCAATCCTTCCTGGCTCAAAAGGATGACGTGGCTCTACGTGAGCCTGATCTGCCCTCCTCTGCCTTTGTGCTGGCCGTGATGGTTGACGCAACTACTGCGTGGGCTTCTCCTAGCTACTGCATCTTCCTCTCCCGTCTCAGAATGTTTATGCAAGCATTGTGTGAGCCTTTGCATCACACTCTCTGCACTGCATCACTCCTCCTTTTGCCTCTTCAGCTCTGGAATAACGTTGTCTCTCGAGTCAGCTACTTCCCTGTTGCAAATTCTCAGATTTCTCCGCTGGTGTCTTCAGTCGCCTACGATCTGCAATCCCTCTGATACCATGTGAAAATTTCTGAATCTAACACATTAGAAACCCCTACTACAATTATTGGTTTACAATCTCTACTTGTTCTTTATATTAACAAGTTATTTAATTGCATAAACATCGAAGTAAACACTATTGTAGCCTTCACAAATATACAGATGATGCACAATAAACAGAGACAATATTACAAGGGACACCATTATTTTTGGACAATCGTCCCCAGAAAAACTCAATTTGGGAAAACCAATGCAGCATATAGAGCGTTTGTATTATTAATCAGATTCGTGAATACAACTAGGATACCAAAAATGGCTCACCAACAAAGAATATCCTTGGCAGTAATACCTCTATCCGGAGACAGATATTCAGGAAAATCAGCAACCAGATGATCAAACCCCACAGTGACTCAGGTTGTTCCCTATGTTGGACAGCAAAAGCTGCTCCAAGCACTGCTTTAGAACTGTGTCACTTCTCCAGGAGCTGCGTCACCCTCTCCCGGTTCAGAGTTTGTTGATCTGCTCCCAGTCTACCCCATAGAATCTCCCCAACACTGCCTTTGAGGCCCAATGTCAACCTCTATGGCTTTTGTGTCACCTGCATCATCCTTTTGTGTCCTCTTCATCAGCGCTTTGGCCTCTGCGTTAGCTCTTCTAGGGCCTGCGTTGTCTCTCTCGGCACTTTTCTAACTCTCTGTTATGTATTTTTCAGCCTCGGATGAAATCCCTTGCTGAACTGCCCCTCACTGCAACTCTGATCACTAACTCTATTTCCTCAGCAAACCTCGCCTCAAAAAATCTAATTCTTTGATCACTTGGTGTATCTCCCACTGACCCTCAAGCCTCCTCTTATACTTTTCCTGTTGACAAATCAACAGCCAATATTAAGTCCCTAATCAACGACTAAGATTAGAACTAGCTTGATCCACGTCACTTAGAACTTTCTCACCAATATTTTATTAATACACATTAATATTTTTATTTTTCTAAGTTTAGACTTAGGAACTCATTAAAAATATTAATTATGTTAATAACTCCTCATCTGGGTGGAATTTCTCCAAACTATTTTTGGGTCTTGGGGATCTCATGTGCCTTAGCCTCTCCACCAATTTTCAAGGCTAGAGTACATCCAATTCTACCCAAAATCAACAGTTATCTCTCAAACTAGTAGGGGTCCTAGGAGGGGATCATAAAGGGACAACTACTTGGTCAAGGGCAAGAATCAAGCAATAGCCGACTGTCACCTCAGTTAAAGCTCCCTACTCTTTACGAAATTTCACTTATGGGAGGAGACCCGGTATAAAGGAAATCACTAGATGAATGAGTCAATGAAGAGATAAGGAGTGATTCCTAAGGGCCAATTCATAAGAGAGACTCAAATGTGTGGTTTACTTCCTTGAGAAGCAAGGTGTAATACTCTCTAAGAAGAGCTAAGGGGATTTCAAGGGCTAGGGTTTGCAAATAATCCCTATAAAGGAAGGACCTAGTGACCTAGTCCTAAAAACCCTTTTGAAAACTTGGTTTCCAAATGGTTTTTGTGAGACTATCTTCAAAAGGTTGTGGGACCACATGGGACCAAGTGAACCCAAAATTAGGTCAAGTGGATGGAGTAGATCAATAAAGGATGTGCTTGACCTAATTGAGGAGGAGAAGGGGAGCAAAGGAGAAATTTCCAGTGGTTTTGATGCAGTGATCCCTGTGAGGTAACTAGCTAAGGGAAACCAAAGGAAAGAATCGCTCCCAAAGCTAGTGCTTAGAATATATTGAGATCCCACTGTCGGAATTTCCTCAAATTTGGAGGGCTCCTAGGAGACACACCACCGCAATAGAGGGAAAGAGATTGATTTTTTTGGATGGGTGAATTGTGCCCTAGGTCACCCTTCGTGGCTAGGCCTAGAAAGAAGGAGAGAAGGTGAGAAAGATATGTTTTAAAGTGATCACCAGTGGAGGATCAGTGCCTAATCCTTTGGGAAAGATGGAGTCAAGGGTATTCCAATTCTTAGGATGGATTACTTAGTCAAGGAGGCCTCTAGAACAATTTTGCATGGAAATTATGGCATGGGACAATTGCTTCAAGGTCTTTACACTTCGATATCAAATATATGATGACTTATCACGATAAATTTCAACAAATTATCTCTAGGAATATTCACTTATTGATACATGGCACATGAAATGATGCAACACTATAAAGAGACAATATTTCCACAATTTCACACAGGAAAAGTAGTAAATTTCAACCTAGTATAGTGAAAATCCCTAGAAACATGCATGTGACATAAAAAATGATAAAATGGCACCAAAAGAGTACTTACATGTAAGAAAAAGTATATCCAATCATCACCATATGCCAATAATGAATTTCCAAGACAAAAATGAAGAGATCTAAACATCAAAATTCATCCATTCATCCAATTTCGTCCTTAAAAAAGAATAGCAAAAATCTCATAAGAGAGAATGATCCAATCCAAGTGATGATACTCCAAATGATTCATCACACTTGTATTTATACACTTCCTAATGAATTTGATTTGGCTAATTAGACCTAATTTAGCCCCTAAAATAAAATAATGTGCATAATAACAAAACTTTTGGTGGTAAGCCCATCAAATAGCTCAATAAACTAAAGATAAGCCTCTCAAGTGGGTCAAATGATCAATAAAGTGAGTCGTTGGGCCTTTGAGAAGGCCTAGTAGAGTCCAAGGGGTGCCATGATGAAGAAATGGACTCCAAACATAGTGGACAAGGGGTTGGCCCCTTGTCATCTTATCAAGAACTTGTGGTGCTCCCAAGTGGGTGTGGGGGAACAAGGACATCCTCATAGGTCTCCAAATGGATCAAATATGCCTATATACCATTTGTAAGGGTTGGAATAATGACATAAGCTCTCCCTCTGCAACGAGAGGAATCCTGGAACCTATGCCAAGTGTATGGTGCAACTATGGAGGAGACTAGGCATGGTGTACTAGGTGCATCATCCTCATCCAAAAGGTGGAACACAAGCAATAAATGAATGCTGCTAGGGATACATGATGTGACATCTGCTATGGTGGAGGCCCATGGCTCTCAACATTCACTCTACAAGTGCCAATGTGACCCTCTGGAGGGCTAGGACCTCGTCTAGGAAGACCAAGCCCCAAATGAAGACCCACCTACAATCTTGCATTAGATTCAATGCGTCCCCTTGCCCTCCAATACAACAAATCATTAGAATAATCAAGTAATAATGCTTACAAGTTATGGGATCAATGGGGAACTTCATGGTGGCATGCCCTTCCATAGTGGGCTTTGGCAAGTACAAGTGTCTCCAAGTTCAATAGGGGGTTAACCAAGAACCCTATTAAGTGGTTTCAACCTCTAAAGGGGGTGGTAGGTCCATGGTACATCCTTTAAGAGGTAGATGGAAAATGATATAATAATGGAATGGAGTGGGGATCAAGGGAGTCATCCAGACCACATGCCAAGGTGCATTGGGTAGCTATAATAAGGGAAACTCTCACCTGGCTATATGAGTGTGAGAGGGAGAAAATCATGGTACATGAGTTACCCTGACCATTGTTTTTTTGCCCTTATTCATATGCCTTTTTCCTTAGATTGACTTTTTTTAATAACTGCTCGGGGCTCTAGGGGATGGAGAGCATGATATGTAATATATAGTAGTGGATACCCCCTTAAGGTGGGGCAGTTCATCGCCCACTAGGGGTTGGGACATTCATGGGTTCCTTAATGACATAGGGGCCTCATCTAGAGCCTGTACGAACCAGGGTGATGGCCATTGATAAGGGGTATAGGTCATGTTTGGCTTTTTCCCACCTGCTAAATTTGTATGGCCTGACCATCTTTTTGCATTTTGTGGTACATTTCCTGTTGAGAGTGGCCAAATTATGCTTTTTTATTTCTTTTTAGCTGCATCAACCTTCGGGGCATCGTTCCAAGCCGAACCCAAGGTATAGACAAGGGGAAGGGGAGGCTAACCCTATGTGGACCCAGTGGACACATGTGGACCCGGATGGGAAAAGAGATGAATGGGGCTCAAATGAATGGAAAGGAGTCACGTAGGTGGTGTCGGGAAGTGGTACCACGCAACCAAAATCATGATTTCCCATGTAATGCTAACCCTAAAGCTATTGGCTAGTAAAGGAGATCCCACAGGACTAGGATACAAAGGTAACCATGAAATTGAGCAATGGAGACAAGAATACAAACCTAACCCACTCTTTCCTCTAAATACCCCCACCATTTCATGCCCAAAAATGCCCATGAAAATTATGGAAAAATACTCAACTACACCAATGAAAAGCCATACCTTTGGGGTCGGGAGGTCCACCTTCAAACATACATTCATAACAAATGACCAAGGGACCACATGGCTAGCTCAGGTGGCAGAGAAAATGGCACATAGAGCTATCTGGGGGTTTCAAGGGGTTGTTGGCTGCCAACTGAGGACCATCTAGGAGAATATTTTCTCCTATATACACTACCCACGGGCGGTGGGTAACATCTGTCTCCAACTGGGACATGAGCTCTCAGAAAAGTGTGTGAGGCCACTTGAAGGCAAGGTCATGAGAACACCAACAATCTCTTAGTGTCGTAGACCTTTTACCTGCACATTTCAAAGACCAAGCACACGGGGCAGCATGTTTTTGCGGTGTCTTATGATCACCTATACTTAATATTAGGCCATAAAATCAACATAAAAGCAAAAATATGCAAATTTAATCTAAATGCAACTAATATACCATGATAAATATCACATGATTTTAGTTCTAATGCGAAAATCAGCATGAAATGCATCCTACCCTAACATGCATATAGTACAATGTCAAGTGTCAAGGAAAGGGGTGATACAATTTAACGTAATCAGTTGCGACCAGAGTTCATCGTTGAGTTTAGCAATGTAGTAATAGTCCTCCCCAACTTTCCCATGGATCTTGACAGGCATTGGATTTTTATCAACCAAGACCAAATCCCCAACCTTGTATTCCCTTTTAGGCTTCCACTTTTTGTTTGCTTTTTGATTTGGTCGCTTGAGAATACGAACTTCTTGTGAAGGGAGAATGGGAGAAGGCTTCTCAATCTCATGTGTCTTGTAGTATGGGATTGGTCCTGGCTTGACCACATGAGAAGGGTAAGTAGGCTCTCTATAAAGGATGAAGGGGTTTCCATCAGATTGTGGGATAGTGGCATATGACAAGTCCATTTGGAGATGACCTCCAACAGTGGCTCCCCATTTCCTTGATAGGAGCATACCCCATACATCAGGGATATCTATGACCACAACATCCATAAGCAATGATATATCAGGGTTCATAGCCAAAGAAACATTAAGGTCTTTTATACGACCTTCCACTTCCACAAGTTTGGGGGCATGATGTTTTCGGAAGCCCCCGAGTCTAACATACAATTATGTAATAGGAGGTCATTGATGGCTAAAGTAAGCATGAATGGCTCATGTCCGGGGTTTAGATCGAGAAGGTGAATGTTTTGCAAGTCTTCGGGTAATTCTTCTTCTTTGAAACCCAAGGATTTCTTAATTTTCCATTGTTGCTCGGGAAGTTTAGCATTCTTCTTTAATGGAACTGGCACAGTCATTTTCCCTAAAGCAGTCTCTAGATCAATGTTAAGACCAATCCCTTTTCCTTTTTCCTACTTCTTGATGGTTTCTTTCGTTTGAGGATTATTTTTGGGATTAGGCTTCTTTGGGGGATCTTTTTTAAGAGGATATTTAAGGAGAGGTTCCTTAGGGGGGACTTGTTCGTCAACTAAGTCATTTTTGTTGGGTTCCATGGAGGTTGCGGGGTCCATATTGTTATCATTTCGTGAATATTGGACCCCTTTGAATCTTCCACTTTCATTAGCATTAAGGATCGACTCTTCCTTCTCTTCTTTGAGGGTGACCTCAAGGGAGGATGAGTGTATGAACCTCCTAGTAGAATGTTGAATACATCAGATTCTACAAGGTTAGCTTGCTCATCTCCTTCCTCATCACTCTCATCCTCATCACTTTTCTCCTTCTCGGAAGATAAATCTTGCTCAACTGCATTGGTTGGAGCCAAAGTGTTTGGGACTTGAGATGAGCTTGGCTTGTCTCCTTCATTTTGAATTTTTGGAAAGGGCTTCCCTTTTGGGATGTAGCTAGACTTTTGGGCCCTTTCCAAGGCAGTGATTTTGTTCATGTAGAGCCTATCTCATGAGTTCACTTCTTCGCTGAGCTTTTCCATCTTTTTTAGGATGGCTAGAAGGGTTTCTTCGTGTTGATCTTTGAATTTTTCCCTTTTTACCTTAGCTTTAGCCTTAGGGTGGTCACTAACATCCATTCTAGCGATTCGTAAGTTTTCTTCAACTTCCATTGCTATCTCTTTAGCCTCAACTAACGTTGAAGGTTTCTTGTCCCTTAATGCATAGGTCAGATGGCCACCCACAAATTTGATGAATTTGTCAAGAATGTTATCAAGGGGGTCTTTCAAATGGTCGAGGATATCCCTGACTACCTGTTGGAATTTCTAAGTTTAACCCATTAGAAATTCTTCCTGTGTTATCTGATTTATTTCTTCCTACTTTTTCAATTACTTAACAAGTTATTTACCATGTAAATACTGAAAATAAATACAAGCACAGTATCAACACATACAGATCATCAACTGAAAGTAAACAAGCACAAAAGTGACATCATTGTTTTTGGACTAATGTCCCCGGAAAAAACCCAATGCGGGAGAATTGGTGCAGTTATTTAGAGGGTTTTATTATTATGCAATTTCAGAATACAACCTGGGTGCCAGAAATGGCTCACCCAACAGAGAATGCCCTCGACAGTAGTACCTCACAGTCAGAGATGGATATTCCAGCTAAATCACCGAATGAACGATCCCACAGCAACAATGCAACTTCTGCTGCTCTACGTCACTCTGATAGGGACTGCGTCACCCTATCCGGCTCTCTAGCTCCCAGTCTATCCCACAAAATTCTCCCAGCGCTACCTCTAGGCCCAACGTCAGCCTCTCTGGCCCAGCATCAGCCTCTGTGTCTCACACGATGGCTCTTCTCTAGCTTTGCGTAGCTCCTGGTTGCCTTTGCGTGGCCTATGGCTGCCTCTACATGGCCTCTAGCTGGCTCTGCATCAACCTGTCTTGGCTTCTACATTGATCCTCCCGGTACTCACTCTGCCACTCTGCTATGTATTCAATGCCCCTCAGCTGCAACTCTGATCACTCACTCAATTTCCTCAGCAAACCCTACCCCAGAAAATCGAGTTCTTGATCTCTCTTGGTGTAATCTCCAACTGGCCCTCAAGCCTCCTCTTATACTTTTCTCGTTGGTCCATCAACGACAGAGATTAAATATCTAGTCAGTGGCTAAGATTAGATTTGGCTTGATCCATAAATTTTGGACCATTCTAACCCAGATTTATATTAATACCCATTAATATTTTATTTTTCCTAAGTTTAGACTTAGGAACTCCATTAAAAATATTAAGTATTTTTATATCTCTCAAACCAGTTAGATTCTGCCCAAACCATATCTGGGTCTTGGAGATCTCATGTTCTTTAGCCTCTCCACCAATTTGTGTGGCTAGAGAACATCTGATGCTACCCCAAATCAACACTCCCTCTTAGCGAGGACTGTGTTCTAGTAATACTCCTCACTGAGTATCACCCTGATCATCCAACATCGGTCCCTGTGTTGATGCTAGGCCTCCCCTCCCAACATCCTATGCACTACTGCATCCTATGTTGTTGCCCATGGCACTGCCACTGCCACTGTTGCATCTGTACAGTAGCTCCATCTGCATCTGTGTTGTTGCCCATGGCCCTGCCACTGCCACTGCTGCATCTGCACTGCATCCCCTCTCATCATGCTGAATCGTATTGCCCATAGCACTGCCACTGCTAACCATTACACTGCAACTCAGTTATTGAGAAGTAAGTAACTGATCCTCCCAACTCTAACATCTCTGTTAGGCTAGAAACACTCTCGATGTTGAAACTCCCTATGTCGCTGACAAGTTCTCCCTCTACTGACCTCTGTGCTACTACAGCAACTCCACACATCTCGCACTCCTGTATCATGCTGTCCCAGGACTCCTGCATTGTATCACTCTCTGTTGCTCCATCCACATCATTGCTGCATCTGCATTGCATCCCCTCTCATCATGCTGAATCGTATTTCCCATAGCACTGCCACTGCTAACCATTACACTGCAACTCAGTTATTGAGAAGTAAGTAACTGATCCTCCCAACTCTAACATCTCTGTTAGGCTAGAAACACTCTCGATGTTGTAACTCCCTATGTCGCTGACAAGTTCTCCCTCTACTGACCTCTGTGCTGCTACAACAACTCCACGCATCTCGCACTCCTGTATCATGCTGTCCCAGGACTCCTGCATTGTATCACTCTCTGTTGCTCCATCCACATCCATCTCTATTGAAATCCACCAGTCCTGCTACTCCTCTTCGGGGCTCTCGTAGCCAGGTATAATCCAAGAGGTTGGGTACCTCAGGGATCCTGTCCCTCATCGTCTGTAGTCTGTCTGACTACAGCTTGATGTCTCCCCACTTTCTCTCAAGTGGTGCATGAGCGCTCATGGCACAGTCGTCATCTGTCTCCACTTCTTTCTCTTCCTTTATTGGCACTGCCTTGGTCTCAGAAGCCTCTCCCTTGCTCTTCTTCCTTGGACACTGGTTCGCACAGTGACCCAGTTCCCCACAGTAGAAGCACTTGACCTTGGAGAGGTCCTTCTTCTTTCGTTTCTCCTGCTTTCTCGCAGATGCTAGAGCAGCATCCTCCTCTTCCTCTTTCTTGATTCTAACCCCCTTACTGCTATTCCCTGCCTTCGTTAACCGCTTAATCGCTTCTTGACAAAGAGCTGCCCATAGTTCCTCCCAATCTGGAAGGTTCGTCCTGCCTAGTAAGCTCTGGAAAAATACCTCCCAGTCCTCTGAGACTGTGTTCAGTGTGGTCCTCACCAACATCTCCTCATCCAGCGTGGCCCCTATGGAAGTCAGCTAGTCCCAGATCTCTGTCAATCGCCCGAGGAAGATATCTCTTTGCTCTCTCCTCTGCATCTAGTATGACCGCAACTGATTTTCTAGAAGCATCTTCCTCTCCATGGAAGTATGTTGATACAACTTCTTTAGGGCATCCCACATCTCATTTGTCATACCCTTCTCGGCAGTATATGGTACCACATGATCCTTAACCCTGTCAAGGATGATGCACTTAGCCCTGGCCATTGCCTCTTCATACTTCTCATTTTCAGTTGGGTCAACTGGGATCGCTATCATTTTCAAGGCGAAGTGCTTGATGCGATACCTGTCTAGAATGGACAAGATCCCGACCTTCGAGACTACGAAGTTGGAAGCTCTGTCCAATCTATCCTGATCTCTCAGCCCATTCATTGCCATTTCACTGCTCCTCTTTTGACTCTTTCGAGTCTCTCTACTTTCCTCTTGGAAGTCCTCTGATCGACTCCTGATGAGTCTCTCAACTTCCCATCTGGAAGTTCTCGGTTTGACTCCCTCTAAGCCTCGATTTCCCTTTTGGAAACCCCTCTTCCAATGTCGAGATGCCCCACTCCAATTGTTTGTGCAACTGCACCACTAATCCGGATTTCTTAGCTAGAAATCCTCGGCAGAAACTCCCTCCTCCTTGGTATTGCCCTCTTAGGTACTGTTCTGACCACATACCCCACCATCTTCGCTCCGCAACTCACCCACAACCTCCTATGCCTCAGCAATATGAAGGTCTGAGCCTCTAGGCTCTGCGCAATCCCGACACCAGTAAAATCTGCACCTCCTGGCCACAGCGTTGATCCTTCCTCACTGAGAAATATGATCGGGCACTACGTAGGTCAGGTCTGCTCCTCTCTGCCTCAACATTGATCCTCCTCTTGGATTGAACTGATGACGCGGGCTCTCTGCATCACCCCTTCCTTGTTGCTTTCTACTAGGAACAACTTCTGTCACTCGGGACAACTATTTCTGCTGCTGCTTCTTTGCTCGGCTGATGTCTTCAGTTAGCTTGTGATTTGCAACCACGCTCTGATACCATGTTGGAATTTCTAAGTTTAACCCGTTAGAAATTCTTCCTATGCTATCTGATTTATTTCTTCCTACTTCTTCAATTACTTAACAAGTTATTTACCGTGTAAATACTAAAAATAAAAACAAGCACAGTATCAACACATACAGATCATCAACTGAAAGTAAACAAGCACACAAGTGACACCGCTTTTTTTGGAATAATGTCCCTGGAAAAACCCATTGTGGGAAAATCGATGCAACTATTCAGAGGGTTTTATTATTATGGAGTTTCAGAATACAAATTGGGTGCTAGAAATGGATCACCCAATAGAGAATGCCCTCGGCAATAGTACCTCTCAGTCGGAGATAGATATTCCAGCTAAATCACCGGATGAATGATCCCACAACAACAATGTAGCTTTTGTTGCTCTATGTCACTTTGATAGGGACTGCGTCACCCTATCTGGCTCTCCAGCTCCTAGTCTGTCCCATGAAATTCTCCCAATGCTGCCTCTAGGCCCTGCGTCAGCCTCTCTGGCCTAGCGTCAGCCTCTTTGACCCAACGTCAGCCTCTTGGGGTTCTGTGTCAGCCTCTGGAGCCTCTGCGTCTCACACACTGGCCCTTCTCTGGCTCTACGCAGCTCCTAGATGCCTTTGCGTGGCCTATGGCTGCCTTTGCGTGGCCTCTAGCTGGCTCTATGTCAACCCCTCCCGACTTCTGCGCTAATCCTCCTGGTACTCACTCTACCTCTATGTTATGTATTCACTGCCCCTCAGCTGCAACTCTGGTCACTCACTCAATTTCCTCAGCAAACCCTACCCCAGAAAATCGAGTTCTTGATCTCTCTTGGTGTGATCTCCAACTGACCCTGAAGCCTCCTCTTATAATTTTCTCGTTGGTCCATCAATGGCCGAGATTAAATCTCTAATCAACGCCTAAGATTATATTTGGCTTGATTCATGAATTTTGGACCATTCTAACCCAATTTTATATTAATACCCATTAATATTTTATTTTTCCTAAGTTTAGACTTAGGAACTCCATTAGAAATATTAATATTTTAATATCTCTCAAACTGGTTAGATTTTGCCCAAACCATTTTTGGGTCTTGGAGATATCATGTGCTTTAGCCTCTCCATCAATTTTCGTGGCTAGAGCACATCCGATGCTACCCCAAATCAACACTACCCTATCAAATTTTTGGATGAATTCTCGGATATCTTCCCTTCCCCTAGTTATTTGATAAAACTTTTCAATGTTGAAGGTTCCTTGTGCATTACATGACCATCTTCTCATGAACATGTCTTCAAATTGGTCAGAGTCATCTATGCATGTTGGGGGAAGACTAAGGTACCATTCTCTTGCTTGTCCTTCAAGAGACAAAGCAAAAAGCATCATAAGCCTATCCTCATCAAAAATCATCCTAGGTGACATGTGCCAATAGAATTCTTCAACAAAGTCACAGGCACTTATGGTAGCATCACCATTGAATTTGGGCAACCATCTATTGTATTTCTCAGGTAATGGTTTGGGATCATCACTCAACTTCAAAGGGGAAAAGACACTAACCAAATGCCTTTCACTTTTGGTCATCTTGGGTTGGTCTTGTTTTGGGTCAGTGCTAGAACTAGTTTCCATTTTTGGGGTGGGATCACTGACCTTTTCAAATTCAGGGAGAAGGGCGGTTCTAACAGGTGATGGAGTTCATTCTCCCCTTCTTGCGGCAACCCTAGTTAAAGGAGGTGTTGTCGCGCAGATTAACACGACAACGCTCAGACCGGGGGCTATCACTCTGATCCCTGATCCCTCCATTTAAGCCTGTCTCCCGCGGCTAAGGGGGGTAGACCCTACGAGGTGAAGGAGACCAACTGTCGACCAGTTGGTTTGGGAGACACGAAATGCTGAAATGATTTTATTAATTTAGCGGACCAGTGCCTTATGAGATTGATGTTTAAACGATTACTTGTGAGACGATGTAAGAATATAAACCATGAACAGCAATCACTTATCATCAAATAACTTGAACAGTGCTTAAATATCCAGTAAAACCACAAAGTTCCTGCAATGACCAAATCTCAATCACGATATCCAGCAACTAAGAAAATACTAACGCAATTATAAATCACAAATCGTTAACCAGATACCATATTTAAGATAATCATTCATGTACAGATAAAACATTCATTCCGCATTGATAAATTTGAATCTCAGCATAATAATTTCCTGGAAATAACTGGATCTTGGCAAAAGAAAAAAAAAATTCAATTTCAGAACCTAAAAAAAATGAAATCCAAAAATTAATCTAAAACTTAACTGTATAAAAATAAAACTAAACCCTAAATTTTTTTTATAAATAAATCCTTTTTATTTTTTATTTTTTATTTTTCATATTAGAAAAACCTTAAAAAAAAGAAAACGATTTATTATGAAAATTTAAATCTAAAAATTAAAATCTAACAAAACTTAAATCTAAAGACTAATTAAAATCTATTTTAAATATAAAACAGAACTATAAAAAATTTAAATCTAAACCTAACGAAACCTGAACTAAACGAAAATATTAAAAGACAACTAACACCTAATTTAAGCTTTAAATAAAGAGCAAAATAAAAAAATCGATTTTAAAATTTCATTAAGTTAAATCCTAAAAAAGACATAAACTAAAATGACAACGATTAATTTAAATCTAAAAAAAAAAAAACTAAGCCTAAGACTATGACGACGGTGCTATCGTTAACGTATAACCTCCGAAAAAAAAAATGAGCAGTCACAATTCGACACTATACCCAAAACAGAACTCGATTTATATGCTACTGACTGCGTTAAAATGGAAATCCCGATCCCGTTAGAGAATTTGAAACGCAAAATGAAAATTCGAGAGCACAGTTAGACGGAGGGCAAAAGAAAAATAAATCGGTTTTACCTGCTACCGCGCGTGCATGAGGATTGGAGCTGGCCTGCGTGAGAATGAGGACGGCGGATACCTTGAGCTGCTTTCGGATTGATTCTTGGCATATCAGAAATGTGTAAACGACAGAATCGTAACCTCCCTGGGCCGGGGGTGAATATATGGTCGATTTTCTGCGTGATGGTCGTTGTTTCGTTTGGAGGATTTCATGCTGGTCGTGGTGACAGTCCAATCCGAGCAGCAACGACAAAATAAATACGATTCCTCGCAGGCCTCACAAATGATGGCAGAGGTCTTTATAAACAATGTTCGTGGCTGTAGCAACAGCGTGGGTCTTTGAAACCCTTTGATATTTCTCAGATATTCCTTGGCCTGCCTAAAAATCTCATACAATAATGCCCACCTTTAGTTTGCTGATCAGATGGACTGAATACGTTCTCCTTTATCCAGCTAGTGCACTGATGCATGAAATAATGCCCATCACAGCTTTAGCACATGTTTTTACAGCCTCAAATCAGAAGTACGTGAGCCTGCAAAACCCTAGGCAGTGCAATGATAACCCTGGAGAACAGAAAACAAGAGCCCGACAGATATATGCAAAACTTCAAAGTAAAACCCTTCAAAATTAACCTAGAATCACAAAATTTACAGCTCTAGGATAGCCAAATTTAACAATAATTGCAGTGACGTTTTCGAAATATCAGAAAACTTGAACTCTGCTGTGAACAGAAATAAAATCTCTCATGCAAAACAGGAAATAAACTTTAAATGATTAACCCAGGGCCAAAATCAGCTGGGCTCTGCAAAGAAGAGCCTGTGGGAGTCGGCTGGTTCAGCCTAGAACTTCCCCAAACGCCCACAAATATTCTTCAATAAAGGTTTTTTCTGCACAGCTCAAGCAACCATCAGTAAAGAGAGCAAGAATGCTGCTAGATCTCAGAAAGTAATGGAGATACCTGCCATTACTTCAGAAACCCTAACAACACTCAAACCCTAGCAAGTGAACAAGATACCTGTGCTCACAATACTCTAAAAACAAGCTATTATTAATGGCTGAAAAATGAAATATGCAGAAAATTAAACATCTCACAGCACTTCCAGAGAGTAACACCAGCAAGATTTGGACCCCAAAGTCTTCTTTTATTAACCAGAAACCAGATTACAAGAGAGCTTTTTCAGTACAAGACTCACAGATCCAATGATCTGAAATGACCCCTAGCACCCTATTTAAAGGAAATGATCCCAACGGCTAGTTCGAGTGATCCATGTCGAAATGATCTCGACCGTCGATGAGGATCAAGACATCTCTTAATCTCATCCGTCGAAATTGTTAACTTATTATTAAAAATAATATTTTGCATGCATTCACTCAAAATATTATTATTTTATTATTTAGGGTTTTTTGCATTATTTTATAATTTTTTATTATTTTATTATTTTTATTTATTTTCTCAAATGGATCATTGAACTAAGCCTTCGAAAACATCACCTAGGACCTAGGACTTAGGACTCATGAGGGGATTTAAAACATTTTTCAACCCTCAAGACACATTACACCATGACTTTTACAATTTACATCTTAAGGGGACAAACCCACCTAACATAGACCCTCATAAACCACCCAGTTCTGCGACACAACTATAATCTAGCAGATTAACACACTAGGATTCTCCTAAAATTCTAATGACAAAATCCATCCCGGCTTTGGGGTCAGGTTGAAGGAAAACTCTGCCGATCATAGATCGGTGAGACGAAAAACCTTCCGGGACGTAGATTATCATTAGAAAGTTAGGTCCACCTAGGCAATTTTACATAAACGACTCATATCTGCTAAGATTATTTACAAATTTATACATGCAGACTGGGTTTACAATTAAAATGATCAAGCTGCTGATGACTGCAGGATGGCACGGACACGTCGATCAGGTGCTGCCCCTTTTTGCAAAGAAAAGGGGGGGGGTGCTGCATGGGTAGTTGACCAGTAGTGGTCAACATCTGGCTCTACTTGGGGACACGTTGCTGCTCTGTAGGAATGTGAGAATCCAGAATCTGCATCCATACAACACACAGATAAAAATAAGTAGCGTCCATTCCAAAATCATCATATACATTAAGCACAGGAAAGATAAAAGCTCTTCATTTATTGACTAACTAATAAGATGAAAAGTAAATCTAATCCTAAAACAGAAATGAAATGCTGAAAAGACAAGGAGTAGGGATAGAAATACAATACAGAAGATGCCCCATGGCATCAGATATCATCTCTGAAGAACAACTTGAGCATTTGGCCGTTCGCTGGTAGATCAAGTGGTTCGCCATCCAATCTGCTCAAGTAGAATGAGTTTGGCCCAGCTATATCTCTAATAATGTATGGTCCCAGCCACAAACTGTCAAACTTCTTATGTTTTCCCGGTTTTTCATTCTTGCGATCCCAAAGTAAAACCATATCTCCAACCTGCAAAGATCTAGATCGAGAGCATTTATCAAAGCTTTTCTTAATGTTAGATTGATTTTTACATATAGCCTCAAAAGCTGTCCGACGAGCCTCATCTAATTCCACAATCTGATCTATTCTATTCTGAATGACATCTTTATTAGTGGAAAATTTTTGGAGAAGTTGATAAGCTGGCAATTTCAGGTGCACAGGTAAGGTAACATCCAAGCCATAAACTAATTCAAAGGGAGATTTACCAGTAGACTTCTTCTTAGTGATTCTATCTGCCCATAAAGCATACTTGATTTTGCTGTCCCATGATTTCTTGTTATCTCCTACTATCTTCTTGATAATGGTTATGAGATTTTTATTACTTGATTCAGCCAAACCATTACCCTGAGGATAGTAATTCGAGGAATGAGATAAGACAATGCCATACTTGAAACAAAAAGGTGAAAACTCTAAGGAACTAAAAGCCTTGGCATTGTCGGTAGTGATCTTAGCAGGGACACCAAATCTAGTAATGATGTTATTTTCAATGAAATCCATAATAACCTTTTCAGTGGCATTCTTAGTAGGAATGGCTTCAACCCATTTAGTAAAATAATCCGTAGCAGTCAAAATCCATGAATAGCCATTGCTAAAATTTTCATGGAACTTTCCTATGAAGTCCAAACCCCAATGCTGAAAAGGTGCCTCTACAATGACAGGTTGTAGAGGAAGGGCAGCAAGCTTCTGTTTCCCAGTGAATAGTTGACAGGCTTGACACGCTCTAACAAACTTGTGCACATCAGAAAAAATTGAAGGCCAATAATAGCCAGCTCTCAGGATTTTGTGGGCGGTAGTTCTAGCGGCATAATGACCACCACAAAATCCTGAATGAAACTCAGAGATTAATCTTTTGGACTCAACATCGTCAACACACCTAAGCACTATGCCCTCAGGGTTTCTCCATCCAAGGCCATCCTTCATAAGGCAATACTTAGTGGCTTTTAGTCTAAGAGCCCTTCTCTTATGAGCGACTAAATGGTTAGGACATGCAAGATTGGTTAAGTAATAAACTATGTCCTTATACCATTCATGCTCAGCTAATCTTTTCAATTCTGGCGAAGATAGATCATTAAGGCAGAACAAACCAAGAGTCTTTTCATTTCTTTCAGTTAACATTTGAGCTAAACCTTGGCCTTTGATCAGCTTGGTGGGTCTGATTTCCAAATCATACTCCTGTATCTTAGTAACCCACCTAGCACGAGTCCCTAAGCAATTGGTTTGAGTTAATAAGTCCTTAACAGCAGAATGTGGGATGAAAGCAATGATCTTAGAATAACCCACATAAGTTTTAAAATGCTTAAGAGACTTGACCAGGGCATAAGCCTGCTTTTCCATGGTATTGTACTTCAATTCGGAGTTTTGAAGTGCTCTACTCATGAAAGCAATAGGCTGCTCATGACCATTTTTATTCTTTTGAAGGAGGACACCGGCAATGGTATCTTCAGAAGCGAAAGAAAAAATCATGAAATCCTTGGAGTAATCAGGACTAACCAGGACAGGAGCTTTTGCAATAGCAGACTTGATTTCTTGGAAAGCCTTTTTGCCCTCTTCTTGCCAGACAAATTTCGCATCTTTCTTCAGAAGACTTTGAATGGGCTTAGCTATTTCTGCGTAATTTGGGATGAATCTTCTAATAAAATTTATCTTTCCAAGGAAAGACTGAAGGGATTTAAGATTATGCGGGAGAGGAATCTTTTGAATTGCTTCAATTCTTTCAGGATCGATCTTGATTCCTTCCTTAGAAATGATATGACCGAGTAATTTCCCTTCTGTTACCCCAAAAACAGACTTAACCGGATTCAAAGAAATTCCATATTGTCTACATCTGTCGAAAACTTTCCTAAGATGATCTATATGACTGATACCATCTTTAGAGAAAACAGTAAGATCATCTTGGTAAATTTCGATAATTTTCCCGATTAACCCTTTGAAGGCATAATCCATAGCCCTTTGGAAAGTAGCCCCAGCGTTTGTTAAACCAAAAGGCATTCTGATGTATTCAAAAGTACCCCATGGCGTCGTGAAAGTGGTTTTATGTCGATCTTCCTTCTTAACCCAAACTTGATTATACCCAGAGAACCCATCTAGCAGCGACATCATTCCAGAGCCAGTTACTCTTTGCAACAAAGTTTCCATGTTTGGCAAAGGGTAATTATCCTTTTTGCATGCTAGATTAAGGTTTCTAAAGTCGACACAAAGTCTTATTGTACCGTTCTTTTTCCTAACAATCACCAAATTCGAACACCATGTCGAATGCCTAGTTTGAGCGATGATCCCTGCTGCAAGCATCTTTGCAAGTTCTTTCTGGACCAAGGGGGCTAATTTAGGATTAATTTGCCTAAGTTTCTGCCGAAAGGGTTTAGCATTTTCGTCCTTTAAGGGAATAGTATGCTCCATAACATCTTCCCTATAGCCCTTTAATTCGTCATAGGAAAAAGCTAAAACATCTCTATATTCGTGAAGTAAATTGGTTAACTTTTTCCTTTCCTCCAAACTAGTACCTTTACCAATTTTAACCATTTTCGGATTTTCAGAAGTACCAATGTTAACTTCGAGGTACTCGCCTAGGTCCATTTTGTTTTCTTCTCTCAGCTTCGTGGCATCATGCCGATCAAAATGTTGCTCTAAGGCAACCACATTTCTAGGAGTAGGATTTATGATATGTTCATGATCTAAAGATCCATCCTCCTCAGAAACTATCCGGAAATCTTCAAACTCATCCAAGCTATTAAGGAAACGAATGACTTGTTTTTCATCATTAAAAACTTGCCAATGCTCTGAGTTGTCTGGCACAGATGGTCTGAATATTACTTCCATTTTAATCTTATCGTTAATTAATTTATCAGACAACTGGAAAGTAGTAGCAGCTACAGCAAGTTCATCTGCCAGACTATTTTGCTCTCTAGGAATTGCTTCGAGGTCAAGGGCATCGAAATGCTCCATAGTATCCCACACAGCATTTCGATAGTTTCTTAATCTCTGATTTCTGCATGTGAATTTATTCTTAAGATGCATGATAACTAAATCAGAATCTCCTTTAATGCTAAGCAATCTAACCCTCAAGGACTTGGCCAATTCAAGACCCAACAATATAGCCTCATATTCAGCGACATTGTTGGTTGCCTCAAATTCTAATCGATAGGCAAACTTGAAAATGTGACCAAGGGGAGATTTAAGCACTATTCCCGCACCTTTACCAGCCCTAGATGATGCACCATCAAAGTACATATACCAAACTTTATCCTTGAGACCCTTAATCTTATCATCGGGAGGAATTATAAAATTAGACATGATGGCATAGTTCCCAATGTCAGATTGCTCTTTGATTATTTCGTTATGAGGTCTCCTAGGATCTTCAACATGAAACTTTCTTTCGGGCTCTCTATTTAGTCTTACAAAACCATCACCACTAGGAGAAGGAATCATGGCATATGACCAATTCATTTGAATGCTTCCTCCTAGATCAGAGGCCCACTTTCTAGATAACAGCATACCCCAGGCATCAGGCACATCCACAACAACAATATCCATGACAACCATGATGTCTGGGTAAACCGAAAGATGAACTTGCAAATCTTTGATTAAACCATGCACTTCGATTTTCTTAGAATCCATGGCGCATATGTTATAATAGGGTCTAGAAACTCTTAAGCTAAGCTGTTCCATGACCCTTTTAGTCATTACACAAGCGGATGCACCAGAATCTAACATGCAATTATTCAATTTATACCCATTAACTAATAAGGTGATGAAAAAAGGCTGGTGATCTTTGTTATCAGCATCTAAGCTTTGCAGATATATGGGAGCATCATGATAGCCAACTTCCCGAGTCTTCTGTTGAGAAGTATTGACTTGAGGACCTTGAATTGCTTTTATTAGCTTGTCTCTTTGGGAAGGGATTTTAGCAATCTCGGAGACAGGAACCTAGATTTTAGCATTGTTATACCAATTTCCCAAATCGACATCTATTCCAGAGTTTACACCAGGGTTAAAAGTTCGAAGGGGTATTTGATTCCCGCTTTGATCTTTATCCTTTCTCTGATAGGTCAAACCCTTATCTCTAGCAATTTCTAAGATTTGTTCAGGAGAGGGTTTTTCACCATATAACCTAGCCAAAATATCATCTTCGTTTTCAAGGTTATTTATACTAAAAGCTGATGAAAGATTCTCAACATCACGACTCCTTTCCTTGACCTCTATCCAATCATTCATAGGCAAAGGGAACTTGCTTCCTACTACGTTTATTTGATCACCTGTTCCAAACATTCCATTATCTAAAATTCTTCTAACGATGGGACAAGTGGCTTCTTCATGAAGAGCATCACAAACCCGACAGTAAGGAGGAGCATTATCAACCAAATTACTTAGCGGATTAGGAGGTCTCTGCTCACTAGTTTGACCCTTTCTTTGCCAATTGTTATTTCTATTATTATTGTTTCGAGGTTGAAAATTTTGCGTTTGCGATCTTTCCATTTGAATCAACCTATTCTGCAAAGTGGTTATCTCCTTATTATGATTAATTTCCATAGTTTCAATTTTTTGAAGCAATTTTAGAACAAGCTCACTTTCAGGTTCTTGGGCTGCTTTTCCCTTAGGTTCTTTTAGTTTCGTAGCAGCCCTATCGAAACCTGGGATCTCAGATTTTCCAGATGCAGCCTTGTCCTTTTCAAGTTCTATAGCTAAGGATTGACAATCTCTATAATCATTAAGTTTAGCACGCCTTAATTCATAAGATGGCTCAGGACTAAAGGCATCAATGTAAAAATCTTGGAGAGTTTTGTCTGTAGGTTTATAGTCTTGAGGTAATTCTCTAACAATACCATTAAACCTTTTATTAAATTCTTCAACATTTTCATCCTCTCTCTTTTTTATTAGGCTAATAGCTTTTACAAGATGTCTTCCTTCTCTCTTATCTCCATATTTTTCTTTAAAAGCATTTATGATCGATTCTAAGGAGTCAAATGAATTTTGGGGTTTTTCAGTAAACCATTCATGAGCATCACCCCCCAAAGTTAAAATGAAAAGAGTCATTCTAACATCTTCATGATCGAAATCAGGAGACCTTGCATATTTAGCCATCCATATATTAAAGTCTCTTAGATGCGAATTTGCACTGATAGCATTATCTCCCTGAAAGCTAGGTAATTTATCTATCCCGACTGATGGAATAGCATTGGGATACCCTGGAATGTTAGAAAAATTGCAAGGGGCATACATATTCATGATGCTGTGCCTAACTTGAGCCTTAAAGAGCAAATGAATATCGGAGAGGGCTTCTTGTCCAAGATTTCCAAGAAGTGTACGAGAAGCGAGTTTGTGTAATCGCACCCTGAAGACCTTTTCAGGATCAGGAGTAGGGTTGCACAGACTGCTTGGATGCCTTCTAGTGTACACTCTTGCAGATAATATAGGAAGTGGAGTCGCCACCTGAACAAGAAGTTAAACACAGAAAAGCTTGAAATGAAAGAACCAAGGACAGAAAAACTCTATCCCCGGCAACGGCGCCAAAAAATGTTGTCGCGCAGATTGACACGACAACGCTCAGACCGAGGGCTGTCACTCTGATCCCCGATCCCTCCGTTTAAGCCTGTCTCCCGCGGCTAAGGGGGGTAGACCCTACGAGGTGAAGGAGACCAACTGTCGACCAGTTGGTTTGGGAGACACGAAATGCTGAAATGATTTTATTAATTTAGCGGACCAGTGCCTTATGAGATTGATGTTTAAACGATTACTTGCGAGACGATGTAAGAATATAAACCATGAACAACAATCACTTATCATCAAATAACTTGAACAGTGCTTAAATATCCAGTAAAACCACAAAGTTCCTGCAATGACCAAATCTCAATCACGATATCCAACAACTAAGAAAATACTAACGCAATTATAAATCACAAATCGTTAACCAGATACCATATTTAAGATAATCATTCATGTACAGATAAAACATTCATTCCGCATTGATAAATTTGAATCTCAGCATAATAATTTCCTGGAAATAACTGGATCTTGGCAAAAGAAAAAAAATTTCAATTTTTTTTTTTTTTAATTTTTATTTATTTTTATTTATATTAAACAGAACCTAAAAAGAATGAAATCTAAAAATTAATCTAAAACTTAACTATATAAAAATAAAACTAAACCCTAAAACTTTTTTATAAATAAATCCTTCTTTTTTTTTATTTTATTTTTCATATTAGAAAAACCTTAAAAAAAAGAAAACAATTTATTATGAAAATTTAAATCTAACAAAACTTAAATCTAAAGACTAATTAAAATCTATTTTAAATATAAAACAGAACTATAAAAATTTTAAATCTAAACCTAACGAAACCTGAACTAAACGAAAATATTAAAAGACAACTAACACCTAATTTAAGCTTTAAATAAAAAACAAAATAAAAAAATCGATTTTAAAATTTCATTAAGTTAAAACCTAAAAAAGACGTAAACTAAAATGACAACGATTAATTTAAATCTAAAAAAAACTAAGCCTAAGACTATGACGACGGTGCTATCGTTAACGTATAACCTCCGAAAAAAAAAACGAGCAGTCACAATTCGACGCTATACCCAAAACAGAACTCGATTTATATGCTACTGACTGCGTTAAAATGGAAATCCCGATCCCGTCAGAGAATTTGAAACGCAAAATGAAAATTCGAGAGCACAGTTAGACGGAGGAGGGCAAAAGAAAAATAAATCGGTTTTACCTGCTACCGCGCGTGCATGAGGACTGGAGCTGGCCTGCGTGAGAATGAGGACGGCGGATACCTTGAGCTGCTTTCGGATTGATTCTTGGCGTATCAGAAATGTGTAAACGACAGAATCGTAACCTCCCTGGGCCGGCGGTGAATATATGGTCGATTTTCTGCGTGATGGCCGCTGTTTCGTTTGGAGGATTTCACGCTGGTCGTGGTGACAGTCCAATCCGAGCAGCAACGACAAAATAAATACGATTCCTCGCAGGCCTCACGAATGATGGCGGAGGTCTTTATAAACAGTGTTCGTGGCTGTAGCAACAGCGTGGGTCTTTGAAACCCTTTGATATTTCTCAGATATTCCTTGGCTTGCCTGAAAATCTCATACAATAATGCCCACCTTTAGTTTGCTGATCAGATGGATTGAATACGTTCTCCTTTATCCAGCTAGTGCACTGATGCATGAAATAATGCCCATCACAGTTTTAGCACATGTTTTTACAGCCTCAGATCAGAAGTACGTGAGCCTGCAAAACCCTAGGCAGCGCAATGATAACCCTGGAGAACAGAAAACAAGAGCCCGGCAGATATATGCAAAACTTCAAAGTAAAACCCTTCAAAATTAACCTAGAATCACAAAATTTACAGCTCTAGGATAGCCAGATTTAACAATAATTGCAGTGACGTTTTCGAAATATCAGAAAACTTGAATTCTGCTGTGAACAGGAATAAAATCTCTCATGCAAAACAGGAAATAAACTTTAAATGATTAACCCAGGGCCAAAATCAGCTGGGCTCTGCAAAGAAGAGCCTGTGGGGGTCGGCTGGTTCAGCCTAGAACTTCCCCAAACGCCCACAAATATTCTTCAATAAAGGTTTTTTTAGCACAGCTCAAGCAACCATCAGTAAAGAGAGCAAGAACGCTGCTAGATCTTAGAAAGTAATGGAGATACCTGCCATTACTTCAGAAACCCTAACAACACTCAAACCCTAGCAAGTGAACAAGATACCTGTGCTCACAATACTCTAAAAACAAGCTATTATTAATGGCTGAAAAATGAAATATGCAGAAAATTAAACATCTCACAGCACTTCCAGAGAGTAACACCAGCAAGATTTGGACCCCAAAGTCTTCTTTTATTAACCAGAAACCAGATTACAAGAGAGCTTTTTCAGTACAAGACTCACAGATCCAATGATTTGAAATGACCCCTAGCACCCTATTTAAAGGAAATGATCCCAACGGCTAGTTCGAGTGATCCATGTCGAAATGATCTCGACCGTCGATGAGGATCAAGACATCTCTTAATCTCATCCGTCGAAATTGTTAACTTATTATTAAAAATAATATTTTGCATGTGTTGTCGCGCAGATTGACATGACAACGCTCAGACCGGGGGCTGTCACTCTAATCCCCGATCCCTCTATTTAAGCCTGTCTCCCGCGGCTAAGGGGGGTAGTCCCTGCGAGATGATGAGACCAACTGTCGACCAGTTGGTTGGGAGACACGAGACACGATCAAGATAAGCACTAAAATGATTTGATTAATTGAGCAGACCAGTGCCTTAAGAGATTGTTGTTAAAACGATTACTTGTTAGATAATGTAGAAAACATAAACCGTGAACAACAATCATTTGTCATCAAAAGGTATCAGCTAAATCACAATGCTCTTAGAATGACCCAAACGATATCCAGCAACTGAGAATTTTGAAAAAGATGAATGCTTTAAACCACCACGAGAATCATAAATCATTAACCAGATATCATATTTCGTATCTCGACTTGAAAATTTAGATCTCAGCATGAAAGATATAACATGAAAAACCACTGAAACTGGCAAAAATAATTTTCCACAATTTTTTTTTTTTTTTATTTTTTATTTTTATTTTTTTTAAAGATTTAAAATAAAATAAAAAATCTAACCATTAAAAAATTTAAAATTAAAATATGTACAAATCTAATTTAAAACATTATAAATCTAAATTCTAAAAATAAAACTAACACATTAAAAATTAATTAAATCAAATCTAAATAAACAAAATAAAATCTAATTAAAACAATAATTAAATCAAAATCTAAAACATACACATTTTTATTTTTTTGATCTTTTTTGAATCTATAATTAACAAAAAGAAACTAAAATAATTAAAATCTAAAAAATACGTAACTAAGCAGAACTTAAAAACTAAATTAAAATTTAAGTTATAATCTACGCTACCCCAAATCAAAATGAAACGAAACTCAAATCAAAACCCTAATTACCATCTATGCTAACTCTACAATGTAGAAAATAAACCAAAAAAAAAAAAAACGCAGGCATATGTATATGAACGATGAAACGTGACCGGAATGAAAATTTCAATGCGTAAACCCTATACCACTGTGCGATATAACTCACGGTGGCTGAGACGTGAGGCTCAAATGCGTGATGCGGCGACCATAGATCGATTTGACGCAGATACATAAGAAATTTTACCTGAGCATAAGACGGCGAGAGAGAAAAACAAATCGATCTTACCAATAACACGTGAAGACGATGGCTGGACTTGAACCGTGCCCTTACTGCGATTTTTTAGCGTCATATATCTGATATTACCTTGCCCAGTGACTGGTTTTCAAATCGATTTAGGCGTGCTGATCAGATTAAGGAAATACGCAAATGTTGTGATCTGAGTGGAGCTGCGGAAGAGATCGTGACTAAGTTCAGGCACAAACAATGCACCTATACTCAAACAATCTGAGCAATTTTACGTTGAACGATTTCGGTTTGGATCGGATCCGCTGACTGATCGAAATGATTGAGCACGTCGAAGGCTGCCACTGCACCTCTTATCTCGTGCCTTTCACTATCGCTGGATTCAATGGCGGTAAATACTCTGCTGCTTGACCCTCAGATCATTATTTGATATGCGTTTGCAGTTTGAGGGGACAGCAGAGGCTTCTGACGGCGGTCGTGCAATTGACAAAACCCTATACCTGCAAAGAGAAAACAAAAGCCCAAATAAAAAATAAAAAAATCTGTATAAAACAGAAATTTAAAACCCTAATGAAAAAATTGTGAAAAGCAGAATTTTGAAAACCCTAGATCAGAAAAAATTGAAAAACCCTAAGACAGCTGATTAATTTACAGATTTGGCCCCTTAACAGCCAGATTCAGCAGTAGGTACAGAAATATTTTAAAGAAATAAAGATTTTCAGATTTTCACTGTGAAGAACTTCAGAAAATCTCTCATGCAAATTAAAAATAAACTGAATGATAGACCCAGGATCAAATCCAATTGGGCTCAGCAAAAAATGCTCGTGGGAGTTGGCTGGTTCAGCCGAGAACTTCCCCGAACGCCCACAAATTTCCTTCAGAAAATGTTTTCTGCACAGCTCAAAACAACCATCAGTAAAGAGGGCAAAAATGCTGCTAGATCTCAGGAAGTAATGGAGATACCTGCCATTACTTCAGAAACCCTAACAGCACCCAAACCCTAGCAAGTGAACAAGATACCTGTGCTCACAATACTCTACAAAAAGCTATTATTAATGGCTGAAAATAACATATGCAGAAAATTAAACAATCTCACAGCATTTCAAGAGAGTAACACCAGCAAGATATGGACCCCAAAGTCTTCTTTTATTAACCAGAAACAGATTTACAAGAGAGCTTCTTCAGTCTTAGACTCACAGATCCCATGATCTGAACTGACCCCTAGCACCCTACTTAAAGGAAATGACTCCAACGGCTAGTTCGAGTGATCCATGCTGAAATGATCTCGACCGTTGATGAGGATCAAGACATCTCTTGATCTCATCCGTCGATTTATTAAAAAATAATATTTTGCATGCATACACTTAAAATATTATTATTTTATTAGTTAGGGTTTTTGCTTTATTTTTTTTAATTTTTTTTTATTATTTTTTATTTATTTTAATTTTTAATTTTTTATTAATTTTTTATCTATTTTATTATTTTATTATTTTTATTCATTTTTTTAATTTTTTAATTCATTTTAAAATGGATCATCGAACTAAGCCTTCGGAAACATCACCTAGGACCTAGGACTTAGGACTCATGAGGGGATTTAAAACTTTTTTTTCGACCCTCAAGACAGATTTCATGATGACTTTTGCAAATTTACATCTTAAGGGGAAAAACCCCTTTAACATAGACCCTCACAAATCACCCAGTTCTGCGACACAACTATAATCTAGCAGATCAACACACTAGGATTCTCCTAAAGTTCTAATGACAAAATCCATCCCGGCTTTGGGGTTAGGTTTGAAGGAAAACTCTGCCGACCCATGGATCGGTGAGACGAAAAACCTTCCGGGACGTAGATTACCACTAGAAAGTTAGGTCCACCTAGGCAATTCACATACACGACTCATGTCTGCTAAGATTATTTACAATTCATACATGCAGACTGGGTTTACAATCAAAATGATTAAGCTGCTGATAACTGCAGGATGGCACGGACACGTTGATCAGGTGCTGCCCCTTTTTGCAAAGAAAAAGGGGGGTGTACTGCATGGGTAGTTGAGTAGTAGTGGTCAATAGCATGCATTCACTCAAAATATTATTATTTTATTATTTAGGGTTTTTTGCATTATTTTATAATTTTTTATTATTTTATAATTTTTATTTATTTTCTCAAATGGATCATCGAACTAAGCCTTCGGAAACATCACCTAGGACCTAGGACTTAGGACTCATGAGGGGATTTAAAACATTTTTCAACCCTCAAAACACATTACATCATGACTTTTACAATTTACATCTTAAGGGGACAAACACACCTAACATAGACCCTCATAAACCACCCAGTTCTGCGACACAACTATAATCTAGCAGATTAACACACTAGGATTCTCCTAAAATTCTAATGACAAAATCCATCCCGGCTTTGGGGTCAGGTTGAAGGAAAACTCTGGCGATCGTAGATCGGTGAGACGAAAAACCTTCCGGGACGTAGATTATCATTAGAAAGTTAGGTCCACCAGGCAATTTTACACAAACGACTCATATCTGCTAAGATTATTTACAAATTTATACATGCAGACTGGGTTTAAAATTAAAATGATCAAGCTGCTGATGACTGCAGGATGGCACGGACACGTCAATCAGGTGCTTCCCCTTTTTGCAAAGAAAAGGGGGGGGTGCTGCATGGGTAGTTGACCAGTAGTGGTCAACAGGAGGAATATTGTCACCTTCAAGTAAATTAGGGTTTTTGACAATGAATGGAGTCACTAGAGGAATATTAGAAATGTCGTCAATGAATCAATTCCTCCATGATTCACTAGGGAGGTAGACCTGCTTCCTCCCCGACAATGGCGCCAAAATTTTACTGCTCAAACTAGCAAGGGTCCTAGGAGGGCATCCTAAAGGGACAACTACTAGGTCAAGGGTAACAATGGAGCAATAGCCCACTGTCACCTCAATTAAAACTCCCTGCTCTTTACAGACTTTCATTGATGGGAGGAGACCCAGTATAAAGGGAATCACTAGATGAATGAGTCAATGAAGAGATAAGGAGTGATTCCTAAGGGCCTATTGACAAGAGAGACTCAAATGTGTGGTTTACTTGCTTGAGAAGCAAGGTGTAAGGCTCTCTAAGAAGGGCCAAGGGGATTTCAAGGGCTAGGGTTTGCAAATAAGCCTTATAAAGGAAGAACCTAGTCCTAAAAACCCTTGTGAAAATTTGTTTCAAAATGGTCTTTATGAGATTATCTTCAAAAAGGTGTGGGACCACAAGGGACCAAGTGAACCCAAAATTAGGTCAAGTGGGTGGAGTAGATCAATCAAGGATGTGCTTGACCTAATTGAGGTGGAGAAAGGAATCAAAGGAGAAATTTTTAGTGGCTTTGATGCAATGATCTCTGTGAGGTCACTAGCCAAGGGAAACCAAGGGAAAGAATCGCTCTTAGAGGTAGGGCTTGGAATATCTCGAGATCCCACTGTCGGAATTGTCTCAAATTTGGAGGGCTCCTAGGAGACACACCAACACAGTAGAGGGAAAGAGATCGATTTTTTTTTATGGGTGAATTGTGAGAAAAATGATGCCCTAGGTAACCCTTTGGGGCTAAGCCTAGAAGACGGGAGATGAGGTGAGAAATATATGCTTTAAAGTGATCACCAGTGGAGGATCAGGGCCTAATCCTTTGGGAGAAATGGAGTCAAGGAGATTCCAATGCTTAGGATGGATTCACTTAGTCAAGGAGGCCTCTAGAACAATTTCACATGGCAATTAGGGCATGGGACAATTGGTTCAAGGTATTTACACTTCGATATGCAATATATGATGACTTTTCAAGCTAAATTTCAACGAATTATCTCTAAGAATATTCATACATGGCCCATGACATGACACAACGCTATAAAGAGACAAAATTTCCACAATTTTGCACAAGAAAAGTAGTAAATTTCAGCCTAGTATAGTGAAATTCTCTTGCAACATGCATGTGACAAAAAAGTGACAAAATAGCATCAAGAGTACTTACATGTAAGAAAAATTATATCCAATCATCGTCGTATGCCAATAATGAAGCTACAAGACAAAAACGAAGAGATCCAAACATCAAAATTCATCCATTCATCCAATTTCATCCTCCAAAAAGAATAGCGAAAATATCACAAGAAAGAATGATCCAATCCAAGTGATGATCCTCCAAATGATTCATCAAACTTGTATTTATACTCTTCCCAATGAATTCGATTTAGCTAATTAGGCAAAATGTAGCCCCTGTTCACTTACCGCCTGACACACACACCTACCAGTTGGTGAGAAAATCCCTTAACCCCACAAGTGTGGTTGGTGGAAAAACTAAGAGATGGGGTTGTCACTTATTCCCAACTCTCTCTGTTTAAGCTCTCTCCTAGGTAAACTAAGGGGGGTGGTCCCTAAAACGAAAACTAAGTTAGAAGGTTTCTAGGACATGTCAAATTTGGATTACTTGAGATTGTGAGAAAAAAATGAGCGATATGAAATGAAATCAACTTTAATAACCATCAACACCTGAGATAAAGATTAGCACATATAAAACCAATACCTTCAATATTGCTTTGAAAAATAAAATGATACTTGCTCAAGTAAAATGAAGTGTTTCAAATTGAAACTCAAGCAACTCTATCAATCAAACAACAGATGTTAGCAAGATATGTTATCAAATGAAAGATATAAAATATGGTTTCAAGAAATGCTTTCAAAATATATGACCATTCACAAATTCAAAGCATGCAAGGAAACAACATGAAAATGACTTGCAAAGGAAACAAGCTAGAACTTTACTTGCAAAAATAAATAAGATGATACTTTCCTAAATAAACTATTAAATTCAAAACATATTCATCAATGACAAGCACATAGATAATTTGCATTAAAATAGTAAATGTGTTAGCATGAAATGCACCTAAACTAAAATTTCATGCAATTATATTGGTTATTTTTAATCTAAATGTCTAGTCTAGATGTGACCTTTCTTTTGACTGTTTTGAAACAAGTCTCTTATGTGAGTTGTGGAATAGATCCAAAGAAAGGTATTCGAGACTATATTAACGATACCTCCCTTGGATTACCCAACACACCCGATGCCTCTGACCCTGTAGAGATTGTGGCTCTAACAAATGCAAAGTCACTATGTTAACCACATAAGAGGGTCTATTGTTGATTTCTATAGCATCGGATGTGCCTATCCTCGAGATTTTTCAAAGAGGCTAAGACATGCATTCTCCAAAACCCATAAATCACTTGGGAAAATTCCACCTACAGATGGTTTAATTAAAATAATTAATCATTTTTAATGTATTCCTAAGTCTAAACTTAGGAAATGTGATTAATTAAAGGGTATTAATTAAATCTGGTGTGAATCTTCTAGATAAAGATGAGGATCAACTCCCAGTTAATCTCAGCCCTTGATTATTTTTTAATCTTGTTCGTTGGTGCTCCAACAAGAGATTATAAGAAGGATCTTGATGGGCACTTGGAGAACACATAGAGATAGTGATATCTATAGATCGAATTCTCAAGAGTAACAACGTTGAATTGCCAGAGAGAGATCAAGTGATTCTTGCAGTGAGGGGCAAGGATATTAGACCAGAGGGGATTTTTCCAGTCCCGGTGAGTGCAAGGCAGAGAAGGCATCGAGAGGTCTAGAGAGGCAACGCAGTGCTTTAGAGGGATTTCGTAATTTGACTGGAGAGCAGTCGAGATCTAGTGCCAAAAGCTGGGGTGTGAGTCTGGAAGGCCAAGGAGTTTAGTTTCCAGTGGGCAGAAGATCAGAAGGAGAGGGTGACGCAGTCCCTTGAGCTATGACATAGTGACTGCGTGAGCTCACACAGAGGCTGTGCAAAGATAGCATAGGGAAGATGATCCAAAGCTCGGATCAGTGCCGGATCTCCAGTGACAGTGTGAGATATTTTCTCACTACCTCTTTGCCAATTTATTCTCTGTATCGGATAGCTAGTTTGGGAATCCAATGATTTGTACTCAGATTACTACTGCATAATAATAAACCCTCAGCTGCTGCACCAGTTTTCCCACATTGGGTTTTTTCTCGTGACTTTTTTCCAAAAACAACGGTGTAATTGTGTGTGTTTATTTCTCTCTTATGTACTATTTTGTTTCCGTGGTATTTTATGTTGTGAAGGTTGCATTAGATTGTATTTCGATGTTTACTGTGTAACATTGTAAACAACTTGATTCAGAAATTAACAAGTAGGATAAATTTAATCAATTGCTACAGTAGGGATCTGGGTCACCGAATTTTCACATGGTACCAGAGCACAGTTCGTAGGCCGAAGAGCTTAGAGCAGAAAGGGAGAAGGAGGGTTGAATTTCTGCATAGGCATTAATTCGAAACCCTGATGGGCAACGTATTTACTTGGCCAAGAGACTCAGTTTTTTGTGGAAATTTTACTTCTCTGAGTGAGTCGACAGAGAATAAAATTTTCCAAATCGAAGAGTACCAGAGGAAGAGGGAGTGGCATAAGTTTCCTTACAGAGCAGATATTTAGCTGGGATGCAGATTTTGCAGCATTTTGCTAGTGAAAATACCACAAAGAGGAAGGAAGATACCACACTGAGGGAATTCTTTCCTTAGGGGACTTCTAGCCAACAAGTTCGAATTTTCCTAGCAGAGCAGTAGTAGCTGTGTGTGGGATTTCTCACTCCAGAAGGGAGTGCAAATAGTTGGGCAGCAGCTGCACAAAGGAGAAGAGGAGGAGTTCAACAATTTCAGAGAGATAACATAAGCTGGTTTGAGAGATCAAGATCGGTTGGATGGAGCCTCAAACTATGTGATCTGGAAAGCTATAATTTCTTGCCTTCTAGATGAACATAATCTCAAAACTTACATTGATAATGTGGTAGTTGTACCCATAGATGCAGATCTGCTTAAAAAGTACAAGAAGGAGATGGCGAAAGCTAAGAGGTTGATTCCTGATGGGGTTCAGGATCACGTGGTATGTCACATAGCTGGAAAGACTGCCTGACAGATGTGGGAAGCACTAGCTACGTTGTATGAAGGATCTTCCGAGCAACGAAATATGTATCTTGATGAGAAGTGGAGGTGCACAAGGATGTAGAAAGGGGAGTGTATATACCCCTTCCTTACTAGGGTTTAGGATGTCCAGGACTAGCTGTCTTCAGTAGGGTTAGAACCCCAGCCTACATATTTGGTGTGATTAGCTCTGAATAGCATTTCCGAAGAATGGCAAGTTTTCGTCTAGAGTATCTTGTGCAGAGAAAAATTAATAGAGTGGGATCGTATGTGGGCTGATCCATAGCAGGACGAGATGAGGCGAGATCTGGTGAAGAGCACCATTAGTGGTGCTAACAGCAGCAGTGGAACGAGGCAAGCAAAGGAAGAGGAATATGTAGCCCTTGCATCTAAGGGGAAGAAGGACATTTCCAAGATCAAGAGCTTCAGGTGTGGTGAGCTTGGCCACTACAACACTCAATGTCCTCTCAGAAAGAAGGACAAGGAGGAGAAGTAGAATTCGTAGGCTCCATCGCTGATATTGATAGGTTGTCCTCCAGATTGGAGGAAGAGTTTGCCATGATCATCGATTTACCTCTAGGGGTGAGGTGGGGTGATTTGGAGTTGTAGCCCCAAAGTGCTATAGGATGGGAAAGATTCTTGAGGAGGTCCACCTCATGAATCAATACCTTGCTATGGGAGCCCAAGACATGCAGTAGCAGGATGGATCAATGGCAGATGGTGCAGTCAGGTGCCAGAGTGAAATATGAAGTAGCTAGTAGCAGTCAGAGGCTGAGCAGCGTAGTGCAGTTGGCACAGAGTAGAGTCAACAACAACATAGATTCTAGCAGCAGTTGGGACTCAGACGACAAATGAATCATACTGACCACCGCTGGTTCAGTACTTTGGATGCTTTTCCATTGCAGTTGTTGCAGTTGTAGCAGCAAAAGTTGGAGAAGGTTGCAGTGCAGAGGCAGTGTTGGCAACAGTTTAGCAGGGGCTAGCAACAGCGCGGATGCAACAATCATAGTTGTGCAGTGATTGATGGACCGCAGAGCTAGACATCAACAACACAATAGGAGATGGTGTAGAGACAGAGTGATGCTTCAGTGGGTTGCAGCACTAGAGCACATGCCTCGCTAAGAGGGAGTGTTGATTTCTGAAGCATCGGATGTGCTCTAGCCTCGAGATTTTGTAGAGAGGCTAAGACACATGCATTCTCCAAGACCCAATCGTTTGGGAAAATTCCACCTAGAGATGATTTAATTAAAATAATATTTTTAATGTATTTCTAAGTCTAAACTTAGGAAATGTGATTAATTAAAGGGTATTAATTAAATCTAGTGTGAATCTTCTAGATAAAGATGAGGATCAACTCCAAGCTAATCTTAGCCCTTGATTATGTTTTGATCTTGGTCGTTGGTGTTCCAACAAGAGATTATAAGAAGGAGCTTGATGGGCACTTAGAGAACACACAGAGATAGTGAGATCCAGAGATCGAATTCTTAAGAGTAGCAGCACTGAGTTGCCGGAGAGAGATCAAGTGATCTTCTTGTAGTGAGGGGCAAGGATAGTAGACCGAAGGGGATTTTTCCAGTCCTAGTGAGTGCAAGGCAAAGAAGGCATCGAGAGGTCTAAAGAGGTAGCGCTGTGCCACGCAGAGGCAATGCAGTGCTTTAGGGGGGGTCTGTAATTTTGTTGGGGAGCAGTTGAGATCCATTGCCAAAAGCCAGGGTGCGAGTCTGGAAGGCCATGGAGTCTAGTTTCTAGTGGGAAAAAGATCAAAAGGAGAGGGTGACGCAGTCCCTTGAGTTTTGACACAGTGACTACATGAGTACTCACAGAGACTGTGCAGAGATAGCATAGGGAAGCTTACCTAGAGCCGGATCAGTGTCGGATCTCTAGTGACAGTGTGAGATATTTTCTCACTACCTCTTTGCCAGTTTATTCTTTGTATCGGATAGCCAGTTTGGGCATCCAATGATTTGTACTCAGATTACTACTGCATAATAATCAAACCCTCAGTTGCTACACCGGTTTTCCCACATTGGGTTTTTTCCGGGGACGTTTGTCCAAAAACAACAATGTAATTGTGTGTGTTTATTTCTCTCCTATGCAGTATTTTATGTTGTGAAGGTTGCAGTAGATTTTATTTCAATGTTTACTGTGTAACACTGTAAATAACTTGATTCAGAAATTAACAAGTAGGAGAAATTTAATCAGTTGTTGCAGTAGGGATTTGGGTCAACAAATTTTCACATCTATGTTTCTCAAGTTAATGAAAGAAAGGGGTCCTAAGAAATATCTTTCAACAAAGCTTATGCTTTGAGGTAAATTAAATTAAAATGCAACTATATTAGAATGCCTAAACATTCTATCCAACTAAGATTACAAATGCTTTGCAAAAAAGGGAAATGCTTAAAGTAAATGGAAATATGCTCAACAAGATAACTTCGATAGTTGTTCAAAATAATGCAAGATACATAAGCTTCATGAACATATAAGATTGTAAGTTGTTCAAGGTAATTGATTTAACAAATGATATAATGATAACCAACTGAAGAAATGAAGCTTGCAATTTATATGCTTGCAAAACGAACAAATAACTTAAAATAAATGAGCATGTAAACAATGATCCTAATGTGAGGCCAACATAAAGCAAATTGTTAAACTAACTAGATCAACTTTGCTACTTGAAATGAGATGCTTTGAACAAAATGAAATAAATTACTCCAAAAGTAAAATTAAAATTTTTACTTTAAAGCAAAACTTGAAGTTGCAAAGCATAAAATGGAACTAAGTAGCAAAAGCAAATTTAGAAAATTAGATTGTGATGGTGATTTTGTGTTAATTTTAAGGTATGTAAGATGAAAACTTAAGAAACAAGTGCAAGATCAAACCACCCACATGTTCCTCCTTTTGAATAAGGAGAAAAATGATGCCTTGGGTGAAGACCCAAGCTCCAACAAGAAAAAGTAAGTTTTTATTAAATGTTACAAGATGAAGAACCTTCCAAGAGGTCTCAAGTAAAACTTCAAGAGAAATATTTACATTGTATGAGGTTTCTCAAGCTCTAGATCTCCTTCTTGAAATTTAAATTCAGAAAATGAGGTAACTACAATGAGAAAATTCTCAAGATTGAAGAAGTTAGGATGTCTCAAAGCTTTGCCTCCAAAGGTGAATTAAATGTTGCACAAGATAAGGAGCTAATCCTCCTGAAGTGCCCAAGTCCTTGCCAAGTAGCATCCCTCCTCTTTCTCCGCAGCCTCCTCCAAAAATAAACTTGGAAAGAGGGTGAGAGGTCCTACAGAAAGTGGTTATAGTCTGTATGATCCTTATTTGATGCTCTTATCAACAACACTCTACCTATGGGTTGCAAAATCAAAGACAAATTAGTGTAGAGAGAATATAAAAGAACTAACTAAAATACAAATAATATACAAGAAACCAAAATCCTATCACTTGGTTTAGCTTAGAAAAACTCTCAAATTGTTAATATAAATAAATGAACCACTATTTAAAAGATTTACATTTTTAAAATGATTTTTTTGTATACAAGATATGTCCAAACGAATGCCTACAAGACACTTCTTCGTAAGATAAACTTATGAAAATCCAAATAACAAATAAGAGTTCCTTTGAAGGTGCTTCAAGAGTGGGTTGGTCTCCCAAAGACTTCCCCTCACGCTTGATAAAAAAATAACGCTTCTACAATACTCAAATCACACTTTAGTCCATATAAATTTAAATACAAACAATGAATTGAAACTTTTATAAATTTGTTTAAAAATAAACTTGAACTTTCAATAGCTAGAGCCTACTTTTAAATAAAATGCTAATACAAGATAGCTTTACACTAGCAAGTTAACAAGAATATATGGAAAATGAAATAACTCAAAGCATAAAAAATATTATACCAATAACTCACAATGCACCATGCACCAAAAGAAGAACACCCATGAATGGACCCCCAAAGTATTTTTATTGATATTTTTAAAAATTGTACAAAGTAGCAATGTTTATGCAAGCACAATAGCTAGTAACAATGGATCAATATGAGAGCTCAAGGCTCTATTATATAGAGAAATAGGAGAAAATCCCAATGTAGCAACCAAGTGAAAAATGGCCATGGAGAAGATCCCAAGAAAGGAAAGCAAATTCCATGTGGAGGAGTGAGGGGACACCAAGGCAAATCGATTTTCATATGTGGCACCATCAAATCCTCAATCAAAATCGAATTCTCGAAGTGTGAAGATGTGCAAATCCAAGTCTGAACCAATCTAGGAGCTACATCAAGTCAAACTCCAAGAACAAACCATGTAATTCCACCTCATGTAGATGCTTCCAATGAGCTCAGTGTAGATCCCTTAGGGATTGTGTGGTCCCTCTTTGAGGATAATTCGATGTGCCATGATGAATGCCAAGTGTGAAGGAGAGGGAACATAAGTGGAGACAAACTCCCAATATTATCTCAACCAATATCTCATATGTGCATTAACTCGTCAATAATTCAATTTTCCCAGTCAAAAGATGATGCATTTATGTCAAGAAATTCGATTTCCTTGAGTGGGCCATGTATTGATGATGCAAGGTGCCAAATCATCCTCAAAATCGTCCTTTGACTCATTCCTTTGACTTACAATAATTTCCAAGTCATTTCCATGTCATTTTTTCACATGGAGCAATTTATTTCTCTCCGTTTAATTTATTTATGGTTTAATTTATTACTAGATTTCTCACCAAACTTAGGAAAAGTGGGTTTTGAGGGTCTAAAACACATTTCTAACCACTCAAAGTGTGTCATAGTAAAATGTTGTGGGTGAGAGGTGTAATTTTTATTACTCATACCCCATACAACTTCTCTAGACATCACTTATTACATTTCATATACAAAATTTATTCCAATTTCTGCCCTGCGAGAAATTTAAAAATTTAAAAACAATCCCCTAGACCTAATCAAATTGCACGTAATTTCTTTTGTGATCTAATATGGTAATATACAATGTCACTAGACACTAGGAGTCACCCAAGGTATCACCATCAAGCCGTACTCCAGTTTTGGGGTTATGCTTGGAAGAAAATACTCAATTAATTATTAAGTCCTCGTAAGAATATGATAATTAACAAAGTAAAAAACCTCCTAGAGTAATACTCACTTGATGACAAGCTCCCAGGCTAACCAGACCTGTTACATGACTTGAATCCTCATACTAACATCACTTTTACATTGTCCCCGCAAGGATTGTGGAATTTGAGTACAACTGAAAATGATGAGAAGAAGAAGTAGAGTTGAAAAACTATGGTGATATGCTGATCTCTGTTGGTACAAGCGGCCTTTGGTACATCCTTGGGCATGGAGTCTTCAAAAAATCTTTAGGTGCAACTCCAGTGGTCAATAACCCCTAAAATAAAATAATGTTCATAATAATGAAACTTTTGGTGGCATGCCCATCAAATGGCTCAATATCCTAAAGATAAGCCTCTCAAGAGGGTTGAATTATCAATAAAGTGAATCGTTGGGCCTTTGAGGAGGCCTGGTAAAGTCTAAGGGGTTCCATGATGAAGAAATGGACTCCAAAAATAGTGGACAAAAGGTTGGCCCCTTGTCATCTAATCAAGAACCTATGGTGCTCCCGAGTAAGTGTGGGGGCACAAGGACATCCTCATGGGTCTCCAAATGGATCAAATATGTTTGTAAACCATCTGTAAGGGCTGGAATAATAACATAAGCCCTCCCTTTGTAGAGGGAAGCATCCTATAACCTCTGCCAAGTGTATGGTGCAACTGTGGAGTCGTTTGGACATGGTGGAATAGGTGCATCATCTTCATCCAAAAGGTGGAACATGAGCAATCAATGAATGTTGTTGGGGACCCATGAAGTGAAATCTGCTATGGTGGAGGCCCATGGCTCTCAACGTTCACCCTACAAGTGCCAATGTGGCCCTCTGGAGGGCTAGGACCCCATATAGGGAGACCAAGCCCCAAATGAAGACCCACCTACAATCTTGAATAAGATCCAATGCATCCCCTTGCCCTCCAATACAACAAATCATTCAAATAATCAAGTAATAATGCTTACAAGTCATGGAATCAATGGGGCACTTCATGGTGGCATGCCCTTCCATAGTGGGCTTTAGCAAGTACAAGTGTCTCCAAGCTCAATGGGGGGTTAACAAAGGACCCTATTAGGTGGTTTCAACCTCTAAAGGGGGTGGCAGGTCCATGGTACATCATTTAAGTGGTAGGTGGAAAATGATATAATAATGGAATGGAGTGGGGATCAAGAGAGTCATGCAGACCATATGTCAACATGCATTGTGTAGCTACAATAAGGGAAGCCCACACTTAGGTATATGAGTGTAGGAGGGAGAAAATCGTGGTACATGAGTTACCTCGACCTTTGTTTTTTTTCCTTTTTTCATATGCCTTTTTCCTTTGATTGATTTTGATTTTATAACTGCTTGGGGCTCCAGGGGATGGAGAACATGATGTGTAATATATAGTAGTGAATACCCCCTTAAGGTGGGGCAGTTCATCGCCCACCAGGGGTTGGGACAATCATGGGTTCCTTAATGATGGAGGGGGTTCATCTAGGGCTTGTAGGAACTAGGGTGATGGCCATGGATAAAGGGTAGAGCTCATGTTTGGCTTTTTCCCACATGCTAAATTTGTATGTCCCAACCATCTTTTTCATTTTGTGGTACATTTCCTGTTTGTTGATTTCAGGTAACATCAGATGTGCTCTAAGTCTCAAATTTTGTAGGAAGGCTTGGGCACATTTATTCTAAAGAACCTAGAAAGCGTTTTGGGAAATTCCACCCAGAGACAATTTTATTAAAATAATTAATTATTTTTAATGGGTGCCTAAGTCTAAACTTAGGAAATTAAAAGAATTAAAGGTATTAATCTAATTGTGGGTGTAACCTCTATAAGAAGACGAGGATCAAGCAGAAATGATCTTAGCCATTGATTTGCTTCTAATCTGGGCCATTGAATGTCAACGAGAAGATTATTTAAGGAGGCTTAAGGGCCATTTGGAAAACACAAAAAGAGTTGATCAGTCAGATCGAATTGCTGAAGCTAGAGCAGCATAGTGATTTCGTAATGATCACACACAGAGGGGCAGAGAGAGTTTTGGCTGGAGTATCTTCTCCGGAGCCAAGAATACTCAGCAGAGAGGCAGAGAGACACACAGAGGAGGCAATGCATTTCCCAGAGAGGGTGATGCAAAGCCAAGAAGGGCTCACGCAGAGCAGCACAGAAGCCTTCCACATAGAGGTTCAAAATTTGCTGAGGAGGTTGACATTTTCAGCAGGGAGGGCTGGAGTCAGCTCCTGAGAGAAAATTGATCCAACAAAGAGGTGACATAGTGCCTTAGAGGCTGAAGCAGGCCCACATAGTGATTGTGCAGGGGAAACGCAGAAGTAACCGGGGACTCGTTGGTTTAGTTGTCGGATCAGCAGGGACTTGCAAGGTAGAGTGAGGTAATCTCACTAAATTTTTCTGCCGAGTGATATTCTTTATACTGGATAGCCAGCAAAACATCCAAAGGTTGTATTCATAAATAACTTCTGCTTAATAATAAAAACCCTCAGATCTATTGCATCGGTTTTCCTGCTTTGGGTTTTTCTGGGGACGTTTGTCCAAAAATAACTGTCATTTGTGTTGTATCTTTCTCTTGTTCAACTTCTTGTTTCTGCATATTATTTTAAATGGTGTAGGTTGCAGTGTATGTATTTCAATGTTTTTCATAGGAAACTACAAATAACTTGTTCATGTAAATAGAACAAGTAGGAGAAATATCATCAATTGTTGCAATAGGGATTCAGGTTTAGGAATTTTCACAATGTTGAGAGTGGCCAAATTATGCTTTTTATTTTCTTTTTAGCTACATCAACCTCCAGGGCATTGTTCCAGGCTCGACCCAAGTTGTGGACAAGAGGAGGGGGAGGCTAACCCTATGTGGACCCAGTGGACATGTGGAATCAAATGAGAAAAGAGATGAATGAGGCTCAAATGAGGCTCAAATGGAGTAATGTAGGTGGTGTCATGAAGCAGGACCATGCAACCAAAATTGGGATTTCCCTAAAGCTAATGGTCAGTAAATGAGATCCCACGGGACTAGGATATAAAGGTAACCATCAAATCGGGCAATGGAGGCAAGAATACAAACCTAACCCACTCTTTCCGCTGAATCCCCCACGAAGTCATGCCCAAAAGTACCCATGACAAGGAAAACTACTCAACTACACCAATGAAAAGTCATACCTTTGGGGTTGGGAGGCCCACCTTCAAGCATACATTCATAACAGATGGTCGAGGGACCATAAGGCTAGCTCAAGTGGTGGAAAAAATGGCACATCTAGCTATCTAGGTGTTACAAGGGGCTGCTAACTGTCGGCTAAGGACCATCTAGGGGAAACATTTTATCCTATATACACTACCCACAAGTGGTGGGTAATAGGGCCGAGAGCCTATCATCTACAACAATCTGAGTTCTATATAGTCAAGGGCCAGGTCTCATCATTTGAAGCTATTGAATAGGGATTGATTTTCCTGAGACTGTCTTTCTAGGTATTATTGCAAGAGGATATTGCTATTACATGGGTTTATTGCAAGAACTCGTTATTTGCAGGAGAACAATTTAAGAATTTATTATTATTTTTTTTGCTGAAGGAAATCTATACAATAGTTTATTATCTCCACAAAATATTATTTACTTCCAACCTAATGCAAATACTAGTAGTAGTTAGAGACTTGGGAGACATATGCATCATACTAATCATAGCTAATTCAATATTTAGGATGCTTTTGAGTTGCAGATGTTGTAGTTGCAGCAACAACATATGGAGAGGGAGTTGTAGTGCAGATGCATTGTTGGCAATAGTTTTCAAAAGTCAGTAGCAGCATAAATGCAGCTTATATCAGATTTGTGCAGTGGTTGGTGGGCAACAACAACCCGACATCAACAACATGACAAGAGATGATACAGAGATAGGGTGTTGTCATAGGATGTGTAGTTGAGCACTAGAACACATTCCTCGATAAGAGGTAGTGTTAGTTTTTGTAGCATCGGATGTGTTCTAGCCTTGAAATCTTGTGGAGAGACTAAAATGCATGAGATCTCCAAATCCCAGAAACCGTTTCTGGAAATTCCACCTATAAATGGCTTAATTAGATTATTAGGCAGTTTTTAAATATTTCCTAAGTCTAAACTTAGGGAATATGACTAATTAATCATAATTAATTAATTCAAGGTGTAAATTTTCTAGAAACTCACATGGATCGACTTCAAGTTAATCCTAGCCATCAATTAAAATCTAATCTTGTTCGTTGAAGTCTCAACAGAGGATTATAAGAAGAAGTTAATGGGGCTAGGAGAATACACTTCAACAGTTCGATTTCATGAGTAGATCGATTTCCTAAGTAGCAGCAGTCAGTTGCCAGAGAGAGAGCCATTAAGATCGAAGCAATGAGAGAGGGGCAGGGGCAGTGAAGCTGGAGGAAGGATTCCAGTTCCGGTGAGTGAATTTGTAGAGAGGCAGAGGAGCCATAGTGAGGCTGACACAGAGTAGCGCAGTAGCCTCTGGAGGCAATTTTGAATCTGTCGGGGAAAGCTGAGTTTCAGTGCCAGAAGCTAGGCAGTTCCATAGGCTAAGAGAGACATTTTCCCAGACAGCAGTAGACCAGATGGCTTGAGGAGAAGTTGATTCGAGCTGAGTGCATAAGTGACTGCATTAGGGTGAAGAAATAGTTGCGCAGAGCCAGTTTGGACGACTCAATTTGAGCTGAGGTCAGAGCCCAGATTTTCTTGTGGAGTGAGGAAATTCCTCACTAGAATTTTCTTGCCAGTTTTTCTCTGAAGGATTTCCAATCTCGGCATCCAGTGGTACTTAGATTATTTCACTGTTGCATAATAAATAAAACTATCACTATTGCACTAGGTTTCCCAAGTTGGGTTTTTCCGGGGACATTGGTCCAAAAACAACTATGATATTTTATGTGTGAGTTAGTATTTCTTCTGCAATTTATTTGTTTAGGTTACAGTATGATTGATTCAGTATTTGCTATAGCAAAAAGTAAATAATTTTTTAAAATTAATTTAACAATTAGGAGAATTATTTCTAGTTGCTGCAATAGGATTTGGGTTTCCGAATTTTCACATGATGTAAACCCTAGATTTCCATCTACAAATTCTCAACAGTCACTATATAGATTCATATATTTGAGGTTGTAATATCACACATACTTAAAGAATTTAACTACTACTAGAGTTTAGCTGCAAGACCCTAGATTTCCAAACATCATCGTAGACCACTAGGGCTTGTTTCCAAACCCTAGGACTCATGACCATTAACACTTAAGTTAATACATATATCTAGGAACTCAGCAGCATATCATAAGCACATCATATGTCAGGAAATATTAATATGTTAGACATATACCGTCCTAGACCAAGCTAGGGTTTCAACCAATGGAAACATACCTAGGGTTTCATTCCTAGGATTCTAAATACATAACAAGGGTTTTGCTTATAGACTCAACCAAGCCCTAAGAATCTAGGGTTTTATAACAAAGAAAAGCAAACCCTACAATACCAAAACTTCAAAGGTTCGAGATTTCAGTCAACACCATTTCAACCTTGACAAGTTAGGGTTTTCATGATCATACTAAAACCTCAAACATGACATCATCAATATTTCAAATATAATAGTAATTTCTTTAGACTTCATCAATAACCCTAAGTAGATTATGGCTTCATTCATTTTCAACATACCCTTAGGTTAGAGTTTTCTAGAGAACCTGTCTAGGGTTCTATAAGAATAATTAAGGATGTAAGGAGGGTAGATTTATCAAGTGATGAATCACCCAAAGCAAGAATCATTATGATTCAAAATAGTTTGGCATAACGATGTTAGTAATATAATGTAAACTTCAAAAGTAAGATGATCATACCTTTAAGAGAATCTTGTAAGGAGTATAGTTTGAGACATACTTGGAGATGTTCCTTGGCAAACCTGATAAGGATTTCTTGAAGTGTTCTATTTGTATTAAGCCATCATCTCTTATACCTGTAGTACATACTTACAAGCACAACATGTGATACCAAGGACATGATTTAACTTCTTAAGTTAGATCTTTTACATAATCATGGAGGATGGAATCCTATGATAAGTTGTTCATCTTTTCAATCATTAGTAGGACCTTTTACTTGACATCCTAGATTATTTGTAAACTCTAGAGAACAAGTATTAAGGTTCTAATATGAGGTTTTTCGTATGATATCTTGGGAGTACTATCCTTATTCAACCATTTAAGATAATAGAAATTTAAACACATACGTACCTTGAGAATTACATACCTCTAATTTTAAGTGTATCTTAATACTTGCTTGATTTTCCTTGGGCTGTTACCTTGTGCTTCGGACTTACCCAATCAGATCCTCAAGACTATAGGTCATACATCGGATGAGATGACACAACTTCATGCTTTGGTTCTATTCGATAACTTATGATAAAGTTGTATTTATATACTTGTAGTGTCATCCCTATCTTCGTCATTATAGAGATAGTAGCCCAGTTCTTGTTGTAGATATAGCCCAAGCAATCACTATCCATACTAACAAACCTTCAGTCTTGAGCTTTCTTCACTATCATAATGTCGATCCCTTTTTACTTGTGAAAATTCCTAAGCTGGAACACCTACTTCAGCAAACTGATGTTACTTCTCCTACTTGTTCATTCATTCAAGTTATTCACTGTGTTGTATGATAAATATTGAAGTAAATACATCTGCAACCTTCACTCAATTAACATATATGCGCAAACAAGAGACTGAGCAAGAAAGAAAAATACAACACATAGGATACAGTTTTTTTGGACAAATAGTCCCCAGAAAAGCCCAATGCAGGAAAACCGGTTTAGCAGCTCTGAGGATTTATTATTATAAAGCATTAGTTTTGAATACAACTCTGGATGCCCTTTTGGCAATCTAATTACAGAGAAAAAGACACTAGAAAAAAACTTAGTGAAATTACCTCACTTCACCTTACAAATCCCTCTGATCCGGCAACTGAACTGACTAACCCTGACTACAACTATGTTGCCCCTTCGCAGTAATTGCATGGACCTATGTGGAGCTCTCTGAGGCTTTGTGCCAGCTCTACACTGGGTCTTCTTTCCTCATGGAGCTCTGATGTGAACCTTCCCATCTTATCCGACTACTCCCTGGCAAGTTTTAGATTTCTGCAGGAGGACAACTATTCCTCTGCACTGGCCCTTCTAGCACTGTGTGGGTCCTTTTGGCCCAGCGTCAGTCCTCCCTGGGTTTGTGCTGCCTCCACTGGTGTAACTATGCCTCTCTGCTTAGTATTCGAGGTTCTGGTGAAGATCCTCCAACCCAACTATCCCTTCCCCTCTGCTGCAAGAGATCTCCTCATTTGATTTTTCCTCCAAAGAACTTCTCACTTCAGAAAATCTATTTCTTGATCTCTCTATGTGTGTTTTCCAAATGACCCTCAAGCCCCTTCTTACATCTTCTTGTTGGACAACAAACGACCTAGATTAAAACATAATCAAAGGCTTAGATCGCTTTGGCTTGATCCGTGGTTCCTTCTAGAAGTTTCACCCCTGATTAGATTAATACCCATTAAGGAACCCCATTAAAAATATTAATTATTTTAATAACATCACTTATGGGTGGAATTTCCCAAAATTCTTTATGGTTTCTTTGGAATACCTGTGCCCAAGCCTCCCTGCCAAATTTTAGGCTTGGAGCACATTCGATGCTACCCCAAATCAACACTCCTGTAATATTCCTAATTAGCCATGGCTAATTGGAATATTCGATTTTGCCCAATTTTTTCCTTCTATAGTTCTTTATATATAAATAAAGTGAGGACGGGGGACATAACTCACTTTAAGAATAAAAAGTCACTTCCTAGTAGCACAACGTTGTGACCTAAGGAGGAGCCAAGGGGGCCAAAGGGGGACGCAGAAATGGGGCCCACGCAGACACATGGAGGGACTGCGCAGGAGGGAAGAACACATGGCAAGAGGGGAATCACGCAGGAGGAGGTGAGCCTAGGGATTGTGAGAGGCAGAGGCTATAAAATAGAGAGGATCCCCCTCATTTTGGATCATTCAGTTATGTGCATTTGAGCTAGTCGTTTCGACTTCTGAGCACGCTGGCTGTTTAGCTGGTCTGCAGCACTGTTTAGTGCATTAAGTGTATCCGTTTGGAGATCTCACCCTTAGCCCCAGGGGACTTCGAGTGCCTGCTCCGGCAAGGTATTTCCATCGGTAATTCAGCAGTAGTTTTATTAGCATTTCAACAGCAGTTTCATCATCATTTTGGAGGACTGCGCAACACTTGGAGAGGGACACAGTTCTTTTTGGTTGTAGTGTTGGATTGGGGTTTTGCAGGTGGATTTATGCTGGGAGATTGAGCAGGGGTCTAGCTCTTGTCTCATTGGAGGATTTTTGGCAGGGTTTCAGGCAGTGTTTCAGGTAGAGTTTAGAGGGGTTTTCTTCAGTGGCAGCGCAGGGCATTGAGGAACTGCGCAAAACCCCAAGAGGGTGTTTTTCGGGGTCGGCCATTCTAGGAAAGATTTCTGGATTTTTCTGGGTTTCTTGAGTAGAGCCCAAATATAGAATTTCAGCTTTTTCCGAGGAGGGGAGCAGCCCCAAATCATCATTTGTTTCTTAGCAGCAACAGTAGCACAACATCAACATCCACGTAAAGAGGCCATTCTTGTCATTCTGAGAGTATTTATTCACTTTCCTTGTGCAAGTCGAGGTGCCATCTGTCTAATCACCTCTTGTACTCATTTTATTGCTCAGTATAATAAAATGGCTTAGCATTTCTCGCTGCATTTCTTGTGTATTTGCTTATATTTTCAGTTTACATTATTATATGCTATTCGACTGTTATTTTATCACTTCTGAGTTATTATATCATTCGCATATATTTGATTGGATTTTTTGCTGGGGTTTCAGGAATATTCTGGGTTAGGAATATTACAGTGGTATCAGAGCATAGATTTGGCTCAGCCTGTGGAGCTAGCAATCTATGACACCAGGGGAAAAACCCTACATCTGTTACAGAGGTAGGAAATACAGAGACAGTGAGCGTAGGTTGGAGAATACATACGGAGAGGGAGACTGTGTTCCGGTGGTGGACGCAGAACAGGAGGAGCCTATGGTGGACGCAGAGCAGAAGGATTAGATGGTAGACGAGGACGAGAAGAGATTTGCAGATATGATCCTCAAATTAGTGCAGGCTCTGTCGAGACAGATTGAGGTGATGGGGCAGAGATTCACGGCAGTAGAGGCTAGACAGCGTGAGAGCCCATGAGTTTTCCAGGTTGGTGAGGGATCAGGTGCATCCCACCATTTGCTAGAGCAACGTGATACTGCACAGCAGGTGGCCTCACATGCCCCTACATGCTCTACCATGCCCACTTTCTTAGGAGCCGACACGGGGGCTGTAGCCCAGTAGGAGGCAGAGCTCGGACATATGGACGATTATTTTGCAGAGTACCAAGCCTATGGGTAGGACTTCAGGGAAGCCCTCTCATTCAGAGATTTTGTTCAGCTCCAGTGGGATAGTATACCCCATGACCATCACAGAGGGTACCGGCATTGCCATGATGGTGATACCCACCGTGCAGTGAGTAGATTCCACTTGCCTACGTTTGATGGTTCATCAAATAGTTCGGCAAAGTCTTGGGTGGAGAAGCTGGACATTTATTTCCAGCTTAACCAGATATCGGAGGCAGAGGCCATCAAGGTGGCAACATTGCATTTGGATGACGAGGCCCAGGATTGGTGGTTTCATGGGATGGTTACACTGGGGCACTCCACAGTGACGACATATGCCGAGTTTACTAGGAGACTGATGGAGCGATTTGATCAGAGGAATCCAGAGCAACATTTTGTTGAGCTGACGAGGCTCAAAGAGGCAGGGAGCCCAGAGACCTACATTAAAGATTTCTTGAGGGTCTCCATGATGGTGCCAAACCTATCTATGGCACGAAGGGTCTATATGTATGTTGAGGGGTTAGCAGAGCCATTTCGGGGTTTAGTCCGATCCACTAAACCAGCCACACTCCAAGACACTATCAGTAGGACTTGGGACTTACAGTATGTCTTACCCAAGACCTGGACACCTTACCCCCAGAGACAGACTTTTCAATCTAAGGGGAAGGATGTGAGGATTCCTCCTCCAAAGGGGAATCCAGGATGAGTACAGCTTGACGATGATGCCAGGAGGGAGCTGAAGAAGAAGCAATTGTGCTTCACCTATCAGGAGCCATGGGCACCAGGACGTAGATGTGCTGCTAGCAAAGCACATTTTATTAAGGTCTTCTCCGAGAGCAGTGGAGAAGAGGATGACAAGGAGGATATGGAGGCAGGAGATAGCCATGCCATATAGGGACCTTTGCCACCACCACCACCACCAGCAGGTGGTGCATCTTTTGCACCCACCAGAGGGGCCCTTGCAGCGTTGTGAGGAGTTCCCAAGTATCTGACGCTACGCGTACAAGGGACAGTATGTGGCCAGCGCGTGTCAGTTTTGGTTGACAGTGGGGCAACCCACAACTTCATCGATGCACAGATGGTTGAGCGGAGAGGTATTCAAACAGAAAGCTTCAATGCGTTTTTAGTATTGGTTCCACGAGATCAGACCATGACATGTGCTCGCTATGTTATAGAGCTTTCAGTGACAATGGGCACCTACACATTGACTGACTATTTTTTCGTGGTCGATATTCCGGACACCAACATGATATTGGGTGTTCAGTGGCTTATTACTCTAGGGAAGGTCACGACGGATTGGAAGACCCTAGAGATGGAGTGGACAACACACATATCCGCCTTAGACTGTTTCGGCTCATCGGATGGAGGAAGTCTTCCGGAAGGGAGACATAGAGTGGGTAGTGGAGCTGTGGGCATCAGAGGCAGGGACTACAGGACAGACGGTACATCCAGAGATACAGTCCATCCTTGATCGGTATGCCATAGTGTTTGGGGAGATTCCACCAGGACAGCCACCAGATCAGGGGTTTGAGCACACCATTGAGCTTGAGCAGGGCATATAGGCAATGATCACCGCCCCCTATAGGCACCCCAAGGCCTATTGGGATGAGATTGAGCAGGCTATCCAGGAGTTGCTGGCTCTTGGGCACATTCGACCGAGCACGAGTCCTTTTGCTTCTTCTGTAGTGTTGGCAAAGAAGAAGGATGGTACATTGAGTATGTGCATTGACTATAGGGCCCTGAACAAGAAGACCCTGAAGAACAGGTACCCCATACCCAAAATCGATGAGTTGATGGACAAGTTGAGGGGAGCACGATTCTTCTCAAAGATTGATTTGAGATCTGGGTACCATCAGATTCGCGTGAGGGAGCAGGACATTCCCAAGACTGCCTTCAGGTGTCACTATGGGCACTTTGAGTTCTTGGTGATGCCTTTTGGGCTAACCAACAACCCCGCTACATTTCAGTCTTGCATGAATCACATCTTCCATAGTCACTTGAGGAAGTTTGTGTTGGTATTCTTCGATGATATTCTCATTTACAGTAGGACTTGGGAGGAGCATTTCCAGCACATTGAGATGGTATTGCATATCTTACAGGAGCAGCAGTTCTATGCCAAACTCTCCAAGTGTGAGTTTGGGTTGACAGAGATGTTGTATCTGGGAGACATCATAGGAGTGGACAAAGTGAGGGTCCATGAGGAGAAGATTAGGGCCATCATAGAATGGCTGGAGCCGAGAAACATGACAGAAGTTCGACGATTCATTAGCATTTGTACTTACTATCGGAAGTTCGTCAAGGGTTTCTCACAGCTTGCTGCACCTCTGGCAGATTTGACAAGGAAGGGGGCATTCAGTTGGTCGGATACAACGCAACGAGCCTTTGACAGGCTCAAGGAGGTTATGAGCAGCTACCCAGTGATTGTGTTGCCAGATTTTACGCAGCCATTTGTTTTGGAGTGTGATGCATCGAGAGAGGGGATCGACGTAGTATTGATGTAGGGAGGTCACCCTATAGCCTTTGAGAGCCGAAAGCTCCTTCCGCATGAGAGGTTTTATTCCATATACAACAAGGAGACGCTGGCCATCATGCATGCATTGGCTAAGTACCGGCAGTATTTGGTGGGTAACAGGTTCAGGGTGAGGACTGATCACAACAACCTCAAGTTCTTTTTGGAGCAGAAGCAGCTACAGGAGAGGCAGCAGAAGGGGATCAGCAAGATCTAAGCATATGAATTTGACATTGAGTATGTCAAGGGTAAGAACAAAGTGGCAGTAGATGCCCTTTCACGTAGACCAGCCATGTTGTCTCTTATGAGCTTGGATACAGACTGGAGGGCTCGACTCTCAGTAAAGTACTCCAAGGACAGGTTTGCATGTGAGGTTCTGGATGGGCAGGTGGCAGATGACAGGTACAGGGTGGTCGATGAGATCATCTATTATAGGGACCGGATTTCTTGACTGAGGGATCTCAGCTCAAGAGGAAGATACTCCAGGCATCTCATGATTCACCATTGGCAGGACATCAGGGGTTTATCAAAACCTACAAGGCCATTAGGGAGAGGTTCTCATGGAAGGGCCTCAAGGAGGACGTACTCCAGCACATCCGGGAGTGCGATGTTTTCCAGAGAAACAAGGGAGAGATGAGCCATCCCGCGGGATTATTGTAGCCTCTTCCCATTCTGAAGGGGAAATGGGAGAGTATTTCGATGGACTTTATCACAGGGTTGCCCATGGTACAGGGCAAGGATTGTATCTTTTTCATCATTGATCGACTGACAAAGTACGCACATTTTTTTGCCATATCTGCACATTATATAGCAACACAGGTGGCCGAGCTATTCTTCAGAGAGATCTTTAGGCTACATGGTCTTCCTAAGACCATCGTCAGTGATAGGGACAGCCGTTTCATGGGCGGGTTTTGGCAGGAGCTTTTTCGGTTGGTGGGGACGGAGTTGACACCGAGTATCAGTTATCACCCACAGACGGATGGACAGACAGAGATAGTTAACAAGTGGCTAGAGGGATACTTGCGTAACTATGTCAGTGGGAAGGAGCAAGCATGGTTGAGGTGGTTGCATCTGGGGGAGTACTGCTACAATAATTCACATCACATGTCCAATGGTATGTCACCATTTTATGCCTTATATGGGTATCATCCTTTATCTTTTGCTAACATGATGTTTGGTGATAGCAGGGCTCCTAGAGCCAAGATTTGGATCCAAGAGAGTCAGGATATCTTCTGAGCTCTCAAGGATAACATGGCTACAACACAGAACTAGCAAAAGCTGTATGCCGACAGGGGTGGGGTGGAGAGGCAGTTTGAGGTAGGGGACATGATCTACCTACGATTACAACCATACAGACAGTCGTCACTGAAGCAGAAGGGGGCTGAGAAGCTCAAGCCCCGCTTTTATAGACCATACAGGGTGATACGCAACATTGGACAGGTTGCATATGAGTTGGAGCTGCCCCAAGGAAGCAAGATTCATAACATTTTTCATGTACATGCCTAAATAAGGCATTGGGGCAGCATGTGACAGTGACAGATGAGCTACCACCCATGGATGACGAGGGGCATTTGGTATTGCAGCCGGAGGCTATCATTGATACCAAGGAGAGGCAGCCGCGGAGCAGGATGGTCCGGGAATTCTTGGTGAGGTGGAAGAATTTTCCAGATGAGGATGCCACTTGGGAGAGTGAGAAGATCTTGCAGCATCCATCACTTTAGTTTCTTGAGGACAAGCAACATTTTGCCGGGGGAGACTGTAATATTCCTAATTAGCCATGGCTAATTGGAATATTCGATTTTGCCCAATTTTTGCCTTCTATAGTTATTTATAAATAAATAAAGTGAGGACGGGGGACATAACTCACTTTAAGAATAAAAAGTCACTTCCTAGTAGCACAACGTTGTGACTTAAGGGGGAGCCAAGGGGGGCCAAAGGGGGACATAGAAACGGGGCCCAAGCAGACACATGGAGGGACTGCGCATGAGGTAAGAACACATGGCAAGAGGGGAATCACACAGGAGGAGGTGAGCCTAGGGATTGTCAGAGGCAGAGGCTATAAAATATAGAGGAGCCCCTCATTTTGGATCATTCAGTTATGTGCATTTGAGCTAGTCATTTCGACTCCTGAGCATGCTGGTTGTTTAGCTGGTCCGCAATGCTGTTTAGTGCATTAAGTGTCTCCATTCAGAGATCTCACCCTTAGCCTCGGGGGACTTCGAGTGCCTGCTCGGGCAAGGTATTTCCATTGGTATGTTAGCAGTAGTTTTATCAGCATTTCAGCAGCAGTTTCATCAACATTTTGGAGGACTGCGCAACACTTGGAGAGGGACGCAGTTCTTTTTGGTTGTAGTGCTGGACTGGGGTTTTGCAGGTGGATTTATGCTGGGAGATTGAGCAGGGGTCCAGATCTTGTCTCATTGGAGGATTTGTGGCAGGGTTTCAAGCAGTGTTTCAGGCAGAGTTTAGAGGGATTTTCTTCAGTGGCAGCACAGGGCATTGAGGAACTGCGCAGAACCCCAAGAGGGTGTTTTTCGGGGGTCGTCCATTCCAGGAAAACTTTCTGGGTTTTTCTGGGTTTCTTGAGTAGAGCCCGAATCCAGAATTTCAGCTTTTTCCAAGGAGGGGAGCGGCCCCAAATCATCATTTGTTTCCTAGTAGCAACAGCAACATCCATGCAGAGATCCTACCGATCTGCAGTCATCCTAACTACAGCTCTATATCATCCCACCTCCCTCCTGGAGGTATCTTGGCTATCATGGTGAACTCCTCCTCATCAATCTTCACAGTTGCAACCTTGGGATCATGCTTCTCATCCTTGTCCTTTTTCTTCAAAGGACACTGGGATGCATAGTGGCCCATCACACCACATTTGAAGCACTTCACCTTGGAGGCATACTTCTTTCATCTCTGTTACCCCTTCGATGCAAGGGCTGCGTTATCTTTATCCTCCAATTTGGGCTTCAACCCATTGCTACTGCTGCTCCCGTCAAGTTTGACCTTGAGCAGGTCTCCCTTTAGCTCTTCTTGTTTGAGAGCTGCCCACATCTTGTCCTAATTTGGAAATGCTACCCTGCCCAGGATACTCTGGACAAATATTTGCTAATCATCTAAGACGGAGTTTAGAGCCAATCTCACTAACTCCGAGTCTTGAGGTGTATGTCCCACAAATGACAACTCATCACGCGTCTCCTTCAGTTTCACGAGGAAGGGATCCACACGTTGTCCCTTCTGCATCAGAGCAGATCTCAACTTCTACTCTAAGTGCATCTTCCGCTGCTCGGAAGATCCCTAATACAATGTGGCCAAGGCATCCCACATCTCCTTAGCGGTCCCTTTTCTAGCAACGTGGCACACCACATGATCCTTAACTCCATCCAGGATCATCCTCTTCACCTTAGCCATCTCAGCCTTGTAATTTTTCAGTGGATTTTCATCCGTAGGTTTAGCGACCACATTATCAACGTACATCTTGAGGGCATGCTGATCTAGCAGGAAGGTCATCCTAGCCTTCCAGATGGCATAGTTGGAAGCCTCGTCCAACCTGTCCTGATCCCTCAAGCCACTGGTTTCCATCTCTTCCGAAAATTGTCGAACATCTCCCCCTTTCTCCCTACTCTGTAGTTCCTAGGCTGACTTACACACTTCCTGGTGGAGCTAGTAAGCTGCTACTCCTCTACTGCTCAGTAATTGAGAAATACTGATTTCCTCGGTAAGAAATCATTAGGGAAGTATTCCCTCACTATGCTTTATTGCTTCTTTCTTCTGACATCTTTTCAGCCTAGCAAAGCTGCCTACTGAAAAAATCTCTATCCACCAGATGCTCCTCACGCTGAGGCTCAGCGCTGCTCCCTCTGCCATGGCAAAATTCGAATTGGAAGCTCTTTCTCTCCGTCAACTCACTTGGAGAGAGACTACCTCGAATTTTCGACCCTCCGGCTAAAACTGCGCAAACCCTTTGGGGTTTCAACTTGCTACCTCTTGCAGCTTTTCAATTTCCCCTTCTACCCAGCGCTAGGATTTCTGGTTCTGCTCTTCTTGTCTCACTTGCATTAGCTCTGATACCATGCGAAAAATCCTAAGAAGGAACTCCTACTGCAGCAAACTGATGTTACTTCTCCTACTTGTTCATTCATTCAAGTTATTTACTGTGTTGTACGATAAGTATCGAAGTAAATACATCTACAACCTTCACTCAATTAACATATATGAGGAAACAAGAGACTGAGAAAGAAAGAAAAATACAACACATAGGACAATTATTTTTGTACAAATAGTCCCTGGAGAAACCCAATGTGGGAAAACCCAGTGCAGAAACTCTAAGTGTTTATTATTATTAAGCAGTAGTTTTGAATACAACTTTGGATGCCCTTTCGGAAATCCAGTTACAGAGAAAAATACACTGGCAGAAAACTTAGTGAGATTACCTCACTTCACCCGGAAAATCCCTTTGATCCGGTAACTGAACTGACTATCCCTGGCTACAATTGCATTGCCCCTTCATAGTAACTGTGTGGGCTTGCATGGAGCTCTCTGAGGTTCTGCGTCAGCTCTGCGCTGGGTCTGCTTTGCTCCTAGAGCTCTGACGTCAACCTTCCCGGCTTATCCGGCTGCTCCTCAGCAAGTTTTGGATTTTTGCAGGAGGACAACTATTCCTCTGCGCTGGCCCTTCTGGCACTGCGTCAAAGCACTCTGTGGGTCGTCTTGTCCCTGCGTCAGTCCTCCTTGGGTCTGGGGTACCTCCACTAGCTGTATCTCTACCTCTCTACTGAGTATTCGAGGTTCCATAGTAGATCCTCCAACCTAACTATCCCTACCCCTCTGTTGCAAGAGATCTTGTCAATCGATTTTTCCTCCTGAGAACTTCTCACTTTAGAAAATTGATTTCTTGATCTCTCTCTGTGTGTTTTCCAAATGACCCTCAAGCCACTTCTCATACCTTCTTGTTGGGCAACAAACAGCCTAGATTAAAACATAATCAAAGGCTGAGATCATTTTGACTTGATCCATGGCTTTTTCTAGAAGTTTCACCCCTGATTAGATTAATACCCATTAATATTTTAATTTTCCTAAGTTTAGAATTAGGAACCCCATTAAAAATATTAATTATTTTAATAAAATCACTTATGGGTGGAATTTCCCAAAATGCTTTCTGGGTTCTTTGGAATACATGTGTCCAAGCCTCCCTGCAAAATTTGAGGCTTAGAGCAGATCCAATGTGTTATAGACATTTTTGTGCCTTACAGCTCTAAGCATGAAATGTCCATAAACCAAGGGATCCTAAGTCCCTAAAAGTGTTGTTCCTACCCCTAGAGGAACAAGGTCAACCAATTACAGCTTCTCCTAGAAGTTCTCCACCAGAAACTGCTCATAATCAGTCAAATCAGGATCATTTCAGCTGCTCCACTAGCTAGCTGTGTTGCATAGCACCCCAGTACACTAGCTAGGTGCGTTGCAACGCACCTAAATGCACTACCAGGGTGCGCTGAGCGGGAAATGACAAATGGCAGTGTCATTCCGCGAGGTGGACAGACAATGGAAGCTTCCAGAATCTTCCCCAATGACACTTGCCTCACTGAGTTCGACCAAGGATGAGTAAGAGGCTCTCAGTCTCCAAGTGGAAGCAAGAACTGACAGAGAGAATCCACTAGTCAAATCATAAGCTGACTCATCCTCTTTGCATACATATATATATGGATCCTTCATCCCAGAGATCCAGAGGCTGGAATTTTGTACATTGCAGAGAATTGCTGTTGGTTTTGAGATAGAGATCAGTGCATTGGGTGATTTATGCTTTGTTGGAGGTGAAGAGGGGATTCCTTTGCTGGGGGGTTGATGCTGGATCAGGAATCATCGGTTGTAACTCCTCCTAGACCTTCTCGTTATATCAATAAAACTATTTGAGTTTCTCCTACATGCTTGTGTATCAATGATGTTTTGTTATATTTGCATATTTAGCTTAAATCTGATCCTAAGCTATTTATGAATATAAATCCATGTCTTTGTGTAGTTTTCCTCTTCTGTGATCTTGCAGGAACTTGGTGAAGCTGGGCAAGGGAGCAGGTAGCTGGAAGCTGTCAAAGAGGAGAGAGATTGGATCAAAGGACTAGCGCAAGACACAGGTTGGTTCATCCTATTCCTCTTCGTTTATAGTTCATAAAGAAGAATACGAAAGTAGTTTTCCTTGTTTGTTTCTAAGGTACTGTCACACCTTAGTGGGATAGGGGAGTTCTGAGTAGACACTTTTCCCGTTAACAAAATGGCGACTCCGTTGGGGATCGTGTCTAGTTAGTTTGTTTGTGTTTCTCTTGTTGTTTGTTTCATAAACACAGAAGTAGCAATCGAACTGCATTTGCCATTATCAAATGCAAAGTAGACACCTGCTACTTCAATCCATTCACTGGATTTGTTTATGATTTGAACAGCTGATTCACAAATGATCTGATTACCCTTTGTGATAGCTCTTAGACCTCCTTTAAATCCACCCTCTGATTGTGCATTACTGATTGCTTTTACTCGGCCAAAATCCATAGATTAAACTGCAAACCGTGACCCAGAACCCGGAAGGAATTCTCGTTTCTGCCCCAGTGCAGGCTCTGTGAAGAGATTCTGCATTTCAACGCAGTTCCCGAGAGGGCTACCTGCGCTGCAATTCAGTTTCTCTGTGTAACAGGTGCGCTGATCAGCCTAGCCCTGTGCAGCTGAGGTTCTTTGCTTCATTTTTCAGTTTTGTCTCTGATTTTTGCAGCCTGTGACCAGTGTATGTCTGTTTAAAAACCCATTTTTTGCCTTAATTCCGCCTCCTTTGTACAAAAAGACTGTAGATGTTCTTTGTGTGTTTGTTACATCATTTACAGTTTTCCATTGAAAGAGTAGAATAGTCATATTGTCGTCCTTGGATTTAGATCTGTCGCAAGTGTCGATTTTGATCTTAGGAGAAAGTTTATTTGCTGTTGACAGTCGATTATGCTTTTACTTTTGTCTTTGGTTTGAATTTGTCACTTTCTAGTGTCGAAACGAGTGTTTATTTCAAAATCATAAAGTGTCGTAATCTTCTCTACCTTTTGATTTCGAAAAGAAGCTTGTTTGTGTTTTTCACTTGAAAGCAAATTCAGATTTGTACATCAACTTTCTTTTTAGGCATCAATATTAAGAAAGTGAAAACAAATACATGCATATGTGCATTTTCATATTGATAGTCTGTTTGGCTTGATTTAGGAAAAGTGCATTTACAGTGTGCTCTTTGCTCTTTGAGAAAAGATTGTGTCCTGCTTTTCCCCTTGTAGCTAGGATTTTCATTGCTGAAAAGAGATAAAAGCTTGCTTATCATCTTTAGATTGCATTTTAGGAATTACATCTACATTTCGTGGTGATCCCAAAAGGCAAACTTCTAAGAAAGATCAACTTAAAATAAATTGAATGAATCTAACAATGCTTTGGAACTTAACGCACAACATTTAGAGGTCTAGGCTAGAGACGTATTCTGACGTTGTAAAGCCTGGTAACTGTTGTCCTCACTGATGGTTGGGTGATTCCTCCACTTTGAGGCGATAAGTGCCAGTACAGACTTGTGCTCCCACGTACCGTCGAGTATATATTGGGAGACCCCTATAGGCTTAAAACCTTTTATCCATAGGAAGCCGTGTCGGCCACCCTACTGATCGCAATGCACCGAACACAGCATTCGGGAAGACTGACTGCCGTACCGTAAAAAGTATTCTGCAGTTTTGCGATTGGTTTGGTACTCCTTCTACCTAGATCTCCAGAGCAGTCCCTTTCGTTCCTTTTCAGACTCCTTAACGGAAAAGGTCCATCTGAGCACTTGTCACTTCAGGCTCATTAAAAATCGAAGGAGACTAGAGTCATCTTTTGTTTTTTCTCGACTCTTTAAAACTAAAAAACAAGTTGTGTCAAAGCGTCTTAACATTTATTTTAAACGGAATATTCATACCCTTTTCCTACGTTGATCTTGGGTTGAGAAAATGGAGTCTACCAACCAAAGAATTCCCCTTAGTGGAAATCCTAGTCCCTTCTCCTCTTGGGGAGATGTTGGTGCACCCCATATAGCCACATTGTCGCTTCCAGGACTGACAATTGGCTTGCCAGTCTGGCTCTTCTCAACCAATGTCGTTCAGAACACCGCTATTCCTGAACAATCGAATCAGCAATTAGACGAGTCCAGAGTTGCCCACCAACCTTCTACTTCCTCTAATTCTTCCTCTCCTCCTTCCTCTTCGCTTGATGGGGCTGGAAAAGCCAAAAGTCAAGTTCCTAAGGAGAAGAAGGAGAAGAAGAAGAAAGAGAAGAAGAAGAAGGAGCCAAAGGCGAATGGGGGAAAACGAATGTCGTCTAACGAAAATCCACACAATGCACCGACCAGGCCTAAATCGCCATGTGTCATTTGCAAAGGAGACCACTTTCACAGAGATTGTCCTTGCATCCCTCGGATACTAAGGGACTGGTCTCCTCGTTTGCACAATCCAGTGTCATCAACCTCTGATGATCATGTTGAAAGCACACCGTCAACTAGCGAAAGTGAAGCCCCAGGACAAAAAGGGAAAGCTAGATTTCCCTGTAAACTGTGCGAAGGCAATCATGCCGTCCACCGTTGTCCCTTCTTAGACGAAGCGAAAAGAGTTTTGGATGATCGTCTGGTTTCACCGTTACGACTTCCTCCTAGATATAAAAAACTCTTGCCGAGTCCGTCGCTAGCTGAGAATCCAGCTGGCCCGCTCAAGTGGTCGGCTGAAGCGCCTATCATCAAAGATAAACCATCTGAATCCATACCAGACGAAAGTCAAAAGTTCGAGGCGACAGTTGACCGGGTCTTGCCTTCAGAGGTTTTGTCTTCGGATGATACAGTCACTGAAGAGAACAAGGATGACACCGTCCAAATTCTCTTCATCAACACAGACTCCGACGAACATGGGGGCAATCTACCCATTCCCTTACCGCAGGAGGGAAGTTTGTCAGAGCCATACCCGGCCGTCTACTCGGTCCCACCTCCAAGCAACCTAGTTGTCTCCTTCGATTGGAATCAACTAGGCAGACCTCGTTTACCAGCAAGCATACCATTCCGAATTATCGTTCAAATATATAAAATGGTCATGGCTGGTACCATCATAGATGAAGGGGCTTCTGTTAGTATCCTTTCCTCTACTACTTGGAAAGCGCTTGGTTCGCCATCGCTTTTGCCTGAGATGAGAAATCTGACAGGCTTTGATAAAGGAACTAGTCGACCTTTAGGGATCCTTCCCGATGTGCCCATAACATTGAGAAGGAAGACAGTTCAAATGAACGTAATGGTTGTTCAAGGACCCTTGGATTATAACCTACTCCTTGGACGAGACTATATTTATTGCATGGGAGTCATCGTCTCCTCACTCTTTAGAGTAATGTGTTTTCCGCACGAAGGAAGATGGTCAAGCTCATGGACCAGCTTTCATTTCCCGGATCACGCATCGCAAATAGTCATATGCCATCCCTAAATGGTCTCTTCACGCAAGAAATGTCTCAATCCCCAGTCCGTCCTCCCGATGAGCACGAGTAATTCGGAGGGATATGACTGAAACCCAGGGGGCATGCGTCCTGGTCTGCTTCGGCAGGAAAACTTCGGGTATAGAGTAGGTTTCCGCGGGAGAATATGACTAGTTTGTACCCCGTCCGTGATTGGAAGAGGGGTTATTCTAGAATAAGATTCTTTTGTCAAAGTTATGTAAGTTGGCGGGCATCGTCGCTCACCTTTGTTTATCTCGATAGACATCACCGAAGAAGTGTTTTGTTTACGCTGTAAATAAGACAATCTTTGGGTAACCTGTAAGAGGTAGGACCCTTCCTGATAAAACGAATGTTTTGTCAACTCGAATAAAGGGTGACCCTTCCTGATAAAACGAATGTTTTGTCAGCTCGAATAGAGGGAGACCTCGAAACTCTGTTTTATACCTAGGGGCATGCAAACCTTTTGGAGTGCAAGCGAGGGGCGGCTATTTATTTTTTTAAATTTTTAGGACCTCTAACCCTTTAAACTCGTAGGATTAGTCGTCACCTAACTTGCATAAAGAAAGGATGTGGGGCAAAAATCTAAAAAATTGCCAATTTTATATGAGACATTCTTATCATATGACTGGATTAATCGAGCAGTTTTAGCACATAGTTCAAGCTCGTTAAAAAATAAACATAAGACATGAGCAAGTGTTTCCGCCCGCGTTTAACCTCATTAAAAAATGAACTATTCCCCGGTAAATAACCACCGTGAATGAAGCATTTCAGCCATTAAAGCCTTGGTCGTGTTTGCACCGTCACCTCCACTTTTCCATTGGCCGATCATTCACCTCCATTTGATTGTTTACCCATTTTGAGGAACAACTGCGAAGAGTGATTTCACTAGCCATCCTTGTGACACTGCCGTGATTGGAAAATTCCAACCCTTACCTGGAATCAGCTGCTACCCATTTTATCACTCGTTCCTCAAAAGACGAGTCTTCTTTAAGCTCTTTTCAACTGACTCGTAAAATATGAAAAGATTGCCGAGTTTTGGCCTTCCATCTCGTTAAAGCGACCGGAAGTGCTATCCCTCCTCTAGATTTTAATCTTTTTGGACCTGAGGGATTATTGCACAAAAAGATCGAGCGCTTGTTTTGTTCAGCTCGTTAAAACTATCGAAAATTCATCTCTTCTGTATTGTTTTATACTTTTTCGGACTTAAGGGATTAGATGACGAAAAAGGAATTTTGGAGTTACCTTTACGTACCTTTTCAGACTCTCTAAAAATGAAAAGGACCGAGTTATCTTTGTCGTTAAACTCGTTAAAAAGATTAATAGCGACAAACTTGTCTTTAGACGAGAACGAGTTTCACTATCGCTAGGCTCGTTAAAACATAGCGATGGGTTTGCCTGAAGGGCAAATTATAGAACAAGCATATGTTATCCTCCTCAAGCTTGACAAAAATAAAGAGGTACTGGTCAGCAATGACTGGGGAAAAATTGGGAAGAAACTCAAAGAATCTTTATTGGTAGCAAGTCGCTCTTGAACATGACAATTCCATTCCATGCCTGAGTTGGGTTGGGTTGTTTCATTCACCGGTCACATCAACATGGTCATGCCATACCATCCACATCTGGGGTAAATGCTACCAATCCATCACATAAGTGTCGCCGACATGTTCAAGAGAAGTCACCCGTGTCCCATCCACTACCATACATTATACTTCATTCCTTCATGACCGCCATCCTGAACCATATATCATCAGATCGTTTTCACCTCCATCAAAATCATTTGCTCCATTCCGTGTCATTGATGTGGGATTCATCAAGGCCCTCCTTTGACGGATCGCTTCTTGTCGACATCAGCTCATTATCCAAGAAGTTGATCTAGGAACACCCCATTCAGTACTTTGAAGCTTGCATACCTCAATGGCAAGTTTCTCACTTCCGATGACAGGTATACATCAATGACCTTCAACCGAAAGATTTTGCGTGGTGTTCGACGCCAAGTCCTTTATTCACACCACGTGAATTGTACTGCAGTACCTTGAGGGTCATCATCATTATCGGTGATTCCTCTCGCGCTTGTTAACAGTTTACATCATCGACTGGTAATCAAGCGATGTCTTTCCATGTTCGACTTCAAAACATTTCTCACATGGATCGACTTGTACTTCGAGTGAAGATCGGACGAGATTGAAGACCCCGGATCTAGTTTCATCCATCCGGGCTGCGATATATATTCAGGAAAAATAAAGACATTGACATGTACAATATTGCAGCACAGATAATCATCCTACCAAAAGGATGATGACTTCATCAGAATCATCAGTCTACCATTAGACGATTGTCTCTCCTGTGTACATAAAAATGAATTTATAAAACTGAGCATGGGAATGCCCGCCTCAGCTAGATCATGAAAACAGTATGAAGATAATGTATTGTATTGTATCTTATTACAGGTCTCCTCCCAGCATTGAAAGAACTTCGGATCCTCCTAATAAAGCATTTCACCCGATAAACGGCCTCATACTTTAGGGGGCAACTGTTATAGACATTTTTGTGCCTTACAGCTCTAAGCATGAAATGTCCATAAACCAAGGGATCCTAAGTCCCTAAAAGTGTTGTTCCTACCCCTAGAGGAACAAGGTCAACCAATTACAGCTTCTCCCAGAAGTTCTCCACCAGAAACTGCTCAGAATCAGTCAAATCAGGATCATTTCAGTTGCTCCACTAGCTAGCTGCGTTGCATAGCACCCCAGTACACTAGCTAGGTGCGTTGCAACGCACCTAAATTCACTACCAGGGTGCGCTGAGCGGGAAATGACAAATGGCAGTGTCATTCCACGAGGTGGACAGACAATGGAAGCTTCCAGAATCTTCCCCAATGACACTTGCCTCACTGAGTTCGACCAAGGATGAGTAAGAGGCTCTCAGTCTCCAAGTGGAAGCAAGAATTGACAGAGAGAAGCCATTAGACAAATCATAAGCTGACTCATCCTCTTTGCATACATCTATATATGGATCCCTCATCCCAGAGATCCAGAGGCTGGAATTTTGTACATTGTAGAGAATAGCTGTTGGTTTTGAGATAGAGATCAGTGCATTGGGTGATTTATGCTTTGTTGGAGGTGAAGAGGGGATTCCTTTGCTGGGGGGTTGATGCTGGATCAGAAATCATCGGTTGTAACTCCTCCTGGACCTTCTTGTTATATCAATAAAACCAATGTTGATAATATCGCCGAAATATCGGCGATATTCGGAAATATCGCGATATTTTCGGCGAGCCGAAATATCGCCGACAAAATATCGCGATATTTTCGGCGATATTTCCGAAATATCGCCGATATTTCCGAAATATCGCCGATATTTCCGAAAATATCGCGCGACGATTGAAAATATCGCCCGGTGACTGTAAAAAATTTCCGCATGGCCTATAAAAATCCGATTTTGGTTTTTTTTCATATCATTTTCATTTTTGATTGCTGGAGAAGGAAGGGGAGAGCTATGTGGTTGCTGCCAAGGAGGGTTTGAGCGTTCTAGGCCCTAGTATTGATATGCTATTCATGGTAATGTTAAATTCTTAAAGTAAAAGTGACATTCTCCTTAATCTTCATTTTCATCCTTTTACTTAAATTTTTAACATTACCATGAAATGACTCAGGATGTTTGAGAGTGGTTCCGGCCTCATTGGATTTCATATGGAGAAAGTAGAATTTTAGATTTCATTCAAAATGCAGCAGACTTATCAGTTTTTTAGGATTTCAGGATTGGGAGATTGTAATGTTTCCAGGTGACACCACCTGCCCAAGCTACCCTTGCCACCAGTAGAGGACGTGGTCTACCTCCTATAGCTCCTACTTCTAGTTCTTCAGCTTCTAGAGCATAGCAAACTCCACTGCCAACTCCACCAGCACCAGCATCTACATCTAGAGGGAAAGGGAAAGTTGTGGCATTTTCTCGCAAGAGGGACAAAGGAAATCAATAGGATTAGACTTAGTTATTTTCTTATGTGCTTGTAAGTTGTACATGAACAATGAACATTGAATATTCAAGAATCAAGACCAAGCATATCACATTCTAATTTCTAAATAGTAAATTTTGATTCTATTTATTTTTTTAAAGTGAACTATGAACTTTGAGAAGTAATTATATTTTAATTTGATTAGATAAGCTGCAACCTGCAATTTAATATGGATAAAAAACTATATTTCGGTATATATATATATATATATATATATATATATATATATATATATATATATATATATATATATATATATAAAACGTGTCCCTCGTGTCTTGTTTCCAGGTCGTTGCGTTTCGTATTGAATACTCGTATTTACGTGTCCTCGTGTCATGTGACTTAGCTTAGACAATATTGATGTATTGTCTCCATGGAGGGTGGAGTCTGAGGAGCCCCTCTTGGAGGAGTCACCTTCATGGTTAGAGCCAGTGGTAGATGATCCATTAGAGCAGGGGCAGCAAGAGGAGGACTCGGAGTCAGAGGAGCAGGAGGAGGAGGAGGACACTGCGGGAGCATCAGCATCAACACCATCTGCTATAGATATAGGAGAGCATAGCCCCATACCTAGCACTCATTATTTGACATTAGGTGCAGAGGCAGGGTCAGGGCCTCCTACTACTAGGGGCAGGCCTGGCAAACAGCCCATCATGTTTTCTCATAAAAGGGGGAGAGGGCAGTGATTTCAGATAGATAACTGCTAGTTTTATTTGTTATGCTACATATAACTCATGATGATGAGATACTTTTATATATGTGATGTTATTTTGTATTGGCTCTCCACATTTGAGTCCTTGAATGGACAATTATCAGGGATCAGCAGGAATTGGTATCGCCTTTGATGTATCATTTCTATTTCACATCATATATATCAGTGTTTTCTTCATATTTATGTGCCAATGTGTTTATTTCATGTTGTTATTGCTTTATATGTTTAAAAATCTGAAAAAAATGAATATATTATGCATTTTTTATGCTTGCCGATATTTTCCGATATTTTGCCGATATTTTCGCCGATATTGCCGATAAGATATTTTCTGGACCCTCGCCGATATTTTCCCGATACCGATATTATCAACACTGAATAAAAATATTTGAGTTTCTCCTACATGCTTGTGTATCAATGATGTTTTGTTATATTTGCATGTTTAGCTTAAATCCGATCCTAAGCTATTTATGAATATAAATCCATGTCTTTGTGTAGTTTTCCTCTTCTGTGATCTTGCAGGAACTTGGTGAAGTTGGGCAAGTAAGGGAGCAGGTAGCTGGAAGCTGTCAAAGAGGAGAGAGATTGGATCAAAGGACTAGCGCAAGACACAGGTTGGTTCATCCTATTCCTCTTCGTTTATAGTTCATAAAGAAGAATACGAAAGTAGTTTTCCTTGTTTGTTTCTAAGGTACTGTCACACCTTAGTGGGATAGGGGCATTCTGAGTAGACACTTTTCCCGTTAACACAATGCTACCCCAAATCAACATTACTGAGGTGACACAGAACCCTTATTTGCACCGAGACTAAAGTATTGTAGTAGTACCAAAATTGTGTTAGTACTGCACTGTGAGAGCACCAAGCCTGTGTAGTTGGCATAGCATCGAACTGTAGTTTATCACAACACTGAGCTATAGTCAATCATAGCACCGAATTGTAATCTTTGAGATCTTGTCTTTTTACCGAGAACCTATCACAGTGGTAGCATCGAAACCATCTTTTGCAATATATATAGTGAAGTAATACTTCATCAAATTGTGCCTTCACCAAGACACCAATATAGTCCTTTCTCAAAATGCCAATCTGTGCTTTTTCTGAAATTTGTGCCATTATCAAAATGTAGAGACTTGAGTGATCTTGATTTGACTCTCATGATTTCTAAGATAAATGCAAACAAAACTCCTTACTGAGAATGCTTCAAAGATGTATAAGTGTTCTTCAAACTTCCTTTGACCTTGACCATAGCTCTGATACCATGTTGGAAAATCCATAGGTTTGGCAGTTAAAACGATTTCCCTTATTATGACATTAACTTGTGATGTTTTCATTATTAGTATTAGATCTCTTAATTATCTTTTCTTATCATCAAGATTAATGCCAAGCAACAAAAGAAGAGAACACAAGATATAGGCACACTTCCAGGGCAAAACCCCCCTCGAGGGGAAAACCCAGTCACAAATTCTTCCTTCAAAAATATGAGATGACCATGACCCTTACAATCTAGACTCGAGACTACCTCCATCCATAAAGTCAACCTTGTCATGTTTCAGTTCAATAGCTCCTGTAGCAGTCATTCTTCTTCACACTTGCAATGGCACCGAACTTGTAGCAATGATCTCACTGTGATAGCATTAGCATTGAGATTGTGATACCAAGACTTCATCACTGTACTAACACTGAGCCATTCTGTGGTAACACCGAGAGATATCCACTGTAGTATCAAAGGTCACCGAAATAGATTCATTGTAATAGTGCCGGAACTGTGATAGCACTGAAGAGTGTCCACCGAAATGTGTCCTCTGAGATATCATCGAAATGTACTCATTGTAATAGAACTGAAACTGTGGTAGCACTGAACTATCCACTGTGTTTTTCGCGCTTGTAATGAAAACGAGCCTTTCCATCCGAAACGACACTAAACTGAAGTCATCTGAACTGTGATCTCTGAACTTATCACTGTAAATACCATAAATATATATCTCTGAAATCATGTCTGAACTTCTGTGTTAGTGATGCAAAGTCCTCACCCTTGTATATATAGTTGTTGTCTAGTATGAAATAAGCCAACATGAGTCATGAATGGATGCATATTTGTGTAGGTCAACATGAGTTTATTTTATGACTGTTCCTTTGAGGCCGACTTGTAGGAATCTCTCAACAACAAGGAGATTTCGATGGATGGAGGAGTCTTCACAAATTCACTTTGACAATAACCTAAAGCCTACAATGGAGGCTTAACCTATACAAATGACCCAAGCATGAAACCCATGCTTTAACAAGTCAAATAGAATAATAATAAAAATAATTTTTGCTTTTGTTTTGACAAATATATTACAAGATGATTCAAATACATTAAATGAAGACTGGACCTAGTTACATTTTCCAACATGTCTTGTTATTTGGAAATTGAGTATTCTGGTATATTTATCATGGAAGCTTTGGCCATGGGTTAATGGGGGGATTTCGCGGAAAGAGTGGTATAGGTTTGTGCTCTTTTCCCCTAGGTCTCTTTTGGGGTGTTAACCTTGCACCCTAGTCCCATGGGATCTCTTCTACTGACCTATTGGTTTTAGGGAACGTACTACATGGGAAACCCTACTTTTGGTTGCATCGTCCCGCTCCCCGATTCACATATATTACTCCCCTTCCACTCATTACACTCCCAATCATCTCTCCTCCCACTTGGGTCCACATAGGGTCAACCACCCCCTCCCCTTGCCCCAGATCTTGGGTCACGCCTGGAATGATGCCCAGAGGTTGATGCAACTAAAAGAAAAATAAAAAGCATAATTGGCCACATTCAACATGAAATTGTACCAAAAAATGCAAAAGATTGTTGGGACAAAAAATTTAGCGCATGGGAAAAAGCCATGACATGAGCTCTACCCCATTCCATGGCCATCACCCTGGTTCCTACATGGCCCTTGATGAGCCTCCTTTATCATTTAGGAACCCATGACTGTCCCAAACCCCAGTGGGTGATGAACTTAAAAAGGGGCATTCACGACTATACTTTACACATCATGCTCTCACTACCTAAAGCCCGATTGGCCACATTCAACAGGAAATTGTACCACAAAATGCAAAAGATGGTCAGGACAAAAGCATTTAGCGCATGGGAAAAAGCCATGACAGGAGCTCTACCCCATTCCATGGACATCACCCTAGTTCCTACATAGCCCTTGATGAGCCTCCTTTATCATTTAGGAACCCATGATTGTCCCAAACCCCGGTGGGCGATGAACTACCCCACCTTAAAAAGGGGCATTCACGACTATACTTTACACATCATGCTCTCACTACCTAAAGCCCGAGTAGTTAACCAAAGAAAATCCTACAAAGGTAAAATGCATATGAGGAAGGGTGGAAACATTAAGGCCAGGGTAACTCATGCACCACGATTGCTCCCTCCTACACATTATTTATCCAAGTGTGGGCTTCCCTTATATTAGCTACCCACATTCCATGGGATGTGATCCAGGTTTCCCCCTTTCATTCCCCACTCCATTCCATCGTTATGCCACATGCCACCACCATTGGAAGGATGTACGACGGACATACCAACCCCTTTAGAAGTAGAAACCACCTAACATGATGCTTGGCTAACCCTATTTAGAGCTTGGAGACATGCCAAAGCCCACTATTAAAGGGCATGCCATCATGAAGTGTCCACTTCTTGTCCATGGTTTATAAACTCTTTTACTTGATTTATTTAATGACTTGGTATGCTAGAAGGAACGGGGACACATTGGATCTTATGCAAGATTGCAGATGGTTTCGATTTGGGTTTGGTCTCCCTATACGGGGTCCTGACCCCAGAGGACTACATTGGCAGATGTAGGGTGTGTGTAGAGAGCCATGGGCCTCCACAACAACAAACAACACTCCATGGATCCCCACAGCCATTCAAATATTTCTCGTGGTTCACTTATTGGACGAGGAATATGCACCTGATCCATCATGCCCAGTTGGCCCCACAGTTGCACCAAACACTTGGCAAATGATCCAAGACTTGCACGATGATGTGGCATCACCTACACCATCATCCTAGCCCTTGCAGGAAATCTGCAGGCATCTTTGATTTGTTTGGAGACCCATGAGGACACTTGTGTGCCCCCACATACCATTTGGAGCACCACGGGTTATTACAAGGGGCCAACCCCTTGTCCACTGCTTTTGGAAGTCCAACTCCACATTATGGCACCTATGGACTTCATTAGGCCTCCTCCAAGGCCCAACGACATGCATTATTGATTATTCGACCTCTTGAGAGGCTTATTCTTTTTTTTATGAGCTAGTTTGGTGGGCTTGTCACCAAAAGTTAGTTATTTTGCACATTATTTTATTGTAGGGGCTAATGTAGGCCTAATTAGCTAAATAAAACTCATTAGAAGTGTATAAATACAAGTGATGTGAATTCATTTTAGCATCATCACTTGGTTGGACTTGTATCTCTTGTGGGAACTTCACTATCCTTCTTGGAGGACAAAATTTTGGAGCATGGAATGAATTTTGATGTTTGGATCATTTTCTCTTGTCTTGGAGCTTCTTGTTTGGAAAATTTTTGATGGTTGGATATATTCTAATACATGAAGTGCAATTTTAATGCTATTCTTTTTTCTATTTTGTCACATACATTATTGTTGGTACTTCGCCATACTAGGGATAGTTTGTTGCATCCATTATTGCGAAGTTGTGAAAATTTTGTTTCTAGATGGTGATGCTTCATATATGGGCCATGTATGATGGTTGAACGTTCCTAGGGATATTTCGCTGTTGAAATTTATCTTGATAATCCATCTATTTTGCACAACGAAGTATAAAGTCTTTGGAGTTTCTTTCCTTGCCCTAATGCTAAGCGAAGCTGTATTTAAGGCCTCCTTGACCAAGAAAAATCAATCTGAATTCATAATAATTCTTGACTCCAATCACCCCAAAGTATTAGGCACTAGTCTACAATAGGCGATCACCATAAAATCTATTTTTCTTCCCCTTCTTCTCTTCTTTTTGATTCGAACCCCATAGGTCACCAAGGGCATCAAATATCTCACAATCTAGCCATCATCCAAATACTTCAATTTTTGGTCCACAATTGCGTTGGTGTGACCTCAAGAAGCCCTCCAAATTTCATGAGATTCGGACAGTGGGATCTTGAGATATCGCAAGCCCTAGCTTGAAGACCAATTCTTTCCCTTGGTTTGCCATAGGCTAGAAACCTCATTGGGATTCTTGCATTGCCTTTCATTGAAAATTTATTCGTTGATCTCGTTCCCTCCCTAATTAGGTCAAGTATATCATTGGTTGCTAAATCTTATCCCCTTGACCTAACCTCGGGTCCACTTGGTCCCGTGTGGTCCCATGCACTATCAAGGTTAATTCTTCAAAGATCACCTGGAACCCAAATTTCCGCAAGAATTCTAGGGCTTAGGGATCTCCTTTATAATACACATACTCAAAACCTAACCCTTGAAATTTTCACCAAGCCCTTCCTAGAGAGACTTCCATCTTGTCTTCCAAGACAAGCAAGCCACAATCTTGAGCCTCTCTTGTGAATACGCTTTTAGGATCACCCTCCATCCTATCCTTGATATATCCATATTTGTGATCCTTATCATACTGGGTCTCCTCCCATTGGTGAAAGTCCGTAAAGAGCAAGGAGCCTTAGCTGAGGTGACAGTGGGCTAAAGCTCCATTGCTGCCCTTGACCTAATAGTTTTCCCTCTAGGATCCCCTTTAGGACCCCTTCTATTGAGTAGTAACATTTTGTCACCATTGTCGGGGACACGATATGTGTGTTTTGTTCCCCATACAACATATTGACATAACATTATTGGCGATTCCATTGGAAGAACGAAGCCCTAGTTATTCATTGAACTTCAAAGTCAATGCTTGTAGTGCGAAACAAGCATTTGTTAAGACCATTTTACTTCGCCCTGGTGACTCCCATGATATCAATATATAAAGATCAATGGCTTCTAAAAAGCTTCATGAATGGTTTCCTGCTTTGGATGTCACATGGGTTCCAGGATACCCAAATGGCCTGGATTGGAAGTTTATGCAAAATATGCCACAATTCGAGGGTGATCCATCCATAGTAGTGGACCACATAGCAAAAATTATTAAGCATGCTTCCAAAGTTAATGTGGTTCATCTAGATAGCCTCATGGATTTATTTATTCCTTCTATTGAATACAAGCACCGAGGTTGGCTTGACTCATGTGAGCCTAAAAGCATTTCATCTTTAACTGAGTTTCTCAATAAATTCATAAAGTATAAGGGAACCAAATTCCGATCTAATGAAGCTGCTTGTGAGAGCCTAGAGAAAGCGCTCTGAAGGGAAGGTCTAATTAGTCAAGATGGAGGAGTTTGAGATAACCTTGAGGATCTGAGTGATGAGCAGGAAGATGAGTCCTCATTGGGTCCACATGATGAACAAGATAACTTTGACAACACCTATGTTGGGAAGATTGAGTCTAGGGAAGGTGAAGTTGAGACCAACCTTACCTTTCTCAAGGATATTACTCCTGATGACTCTCCTTTTGAGAACCTTGAGGAAGGTGATCCCATTAGCCCCTTGGAAGATGACATTGGAGATTACTTCCACATTGAAAGGGAGAAATGGGAAATTGTTGGTCCTCAATTTGATTGTCCTCCCATTTATGATACTGACAAGGAGGATGAAGTTGAGATTGTCCTTCCCTTTCTCCCAGGAATTATTTACGATGACATGTCCATTGATACCCTTGGGAAGGAGAATTATTATTTTCCCTTGCATGAAGAGGGTGAGTTGGAAGTAATCGATTCTTCTTTTAAGGGAGACCCAATCTTTGATACTAATAATGAGGAATTGATAAGGCTCATACCTATCCTCCTTATGACTCCATATTCAAATCTCTCAAGCCTAAAGATTATGATTTTGGGGAAGAAGAACCCATTGAATAGAATTATTTGCCCTCCCCTTTGCCTTTTCCTCTTGTTCATCACCTTGGTTCTTCCTCAAATGGTTCCCTCACCCCTTGTCATATGACCCCAAGTGACCATGAGCCCTTTTCCCCTTTTGAGTATGGTGTCAAGGAAGAAACCCTCATTGAATATACTCTATCTCCTTTGACACATCCTTAGTATTATGATCACTCCACAACCTCTCCTCTCCAATGTGACCATCACCATGAGCAACCTATTTCTTGCATTCCTTCTGTCCCTCACCCTTCGTTCCCCTCTCATCACAACTTTGTGGCATCTACAAAGCGTAATATTATAAGCAATGATTGTGATAGGTAGTTTTTAAGAGTTGATCTTTCATTCCATCATTGTGTACTTAGAGGGAAAGCCCCACACTTCTATATTGACCTATTCCCCTTCTCGTAGGGTTTCCTTGTACATCGAATGGAGGTCATGTTTTCCCACCTCCCACCCACTCCATCCTTCATGCTTTTGGGTTAGCATTCGCTTTGGGATTTCTTGCATGAGTAATCATATAGGCAGGCATATTTATATTGATTTGATGATATGTTGGTTGCACTAGCTTTATGATTACACTTAATATTAGCTTTATTCTATGCATGTTAGGGTAGGATGCATTGCATGCTAATTTTTGCATTAGAACTAATGATGTATCATATTTCTCATGGTATATTAGTTGCAATAAAATTAAAATTGCATATTTTATTATCTGTTGATTTTAAGGCCTAAGACTAAGCTTAGGTGATCATAAGACACCATAAAAACATGTTGCCCTGTGGCTTTAGTCTTTGACATTTGAAGGTAATAGGTCTATGGTGACCAAGAGATCGTTGGTGTTCTCATGACCTCCCGTTCCAGTAGCCTCACCCACTTTTCCCAGGAGATCATGCCCCAATCGGAGCCAAATTTTACCCACCATTTTGTGGGTGATATCTGTGAAAATTTGGTGACCCAAATTCCTAATGCAGCAACTGATTAAATTCCTCCTACTTGTTAATTTCTAAATCAAGTTATTTATAGTGTTACACAGTAAACATCGAAATAAAATTTACTGCAGCCTTCACAACATAAAAGACCATGGAAATAAAATACTGCATAGGGGAGAAATAAACACACACACAAATACACCGTTATTTTTGGAAAAACGTCCTCGGAAAAACCCAATGTGGGAAAACGGTACAGCAACTGAGGATTTTAATTATTATGCAGTAGTAATCTGAGTACAAGTCTTTAGATGCCCAAACTGGCAATATAATATAGAGAATAAACTGGCAAAGAGGTAGTGAGAAATATTTCCACACTGGCACTGGCGATCTAACTCTAATCTAGGCTCTGGATGGCTAACCCCATGCTGCCTCTGCGCAGTCTCTACGTGGGCTTACGCAGTCACTGCGTCACACCTTCTAGGAGATGTGTCACCCTTCCAACTGATTGATTTGTTGACTGGAACTCAACCCTCTGGCCCTTTGGTCTCACACCCTGACTTCCGACACTAGATCTCGATTGCTCCTAGAAATATTATAGACTCCCTTTGAAGCAATACGATGCCTCTGTGTGGCACTGTGTTGTCTCTCTGAACCTCTCATTGCCTTCTCTGCCTTGCACTCTCCAGGACTAGAAAAATCCCCTCCGGTCTACTATCTCTACCCCTCACTACAAGAATATCACTCGATCTCTCTCTGGCAACTCAGCGCTGTTACTCTTGAGAAATTCAATCTCTAGATCTCGCTATCTCGGTATGTTCTCCAAGTTCCCATCAATCTCATTCTTACAATCTCTCGTTGGAGCACCAATGGCCAAGATTAAAACATAATCAAAGACTAAGATTAACTAGGAGTTTATCCTCATCTTCTTCTAGAAGATACGCACCAGATTTAATTAATATCCTTTAATTAATCACATTTCCTAAATTTAGACTTAGGAATACATTAAAAATGATTAATTATTTTATTTGAACCATCTCTAGGTGGAATTTTCTCAAACAATTTCCACCTCTTGGAGAATGCATGTGTCTTAGCCTCTTTGCAAAATCTTGAGGCTAGAGCACATCTAATGCTACAAAAATCAACACTCCCTCTTAGTGAGGAACGTGCTCTAGTGCTGCAACCCATTGAAGCATCACTCTGTCTCTTCACCATCTCTTGTTGCATTGTTGATGTCTAGCTTTGATGCCCATCAATTACTACACAACTTTGATTGTTGCATCTGTGCTGCTGCTAGCCCCTGTTGAATTGTTGCCAACACTGCATCTAGACTGCAACCTTCTCCAACTACTGCTGCAACAACTGCAATGGAAAAGTATTCAAAATATTGAACCAACTGTGGTTAGTATGATGCATTTGTCACCTGAGTCCTCACTGCTGCTAGAATCTACGCTATCACTAAAGCCTTTGTGTTGTTGTTGACTCTACTTTGTGCCAACTGCGCTACTGCCAACTCTGCACTGCACTCCTCAATCTTTGACTGCTACTAGCTACTCCATCTGTCACTCTGGCGCCTGATTGCACCATATTCCACTGGTCCATCCTGCTATTGTATGCTATAGGCTTTTGTAGCAAGGTATTGATTCATGAGGTGGACCTCCTCAAGAATCCTGCCCATCCTATAGCTCTCTGGGGCTACAACTCCAAATCACCTCACCTCACCCCATGAGGTAAGTTGGTGATCATTGCAAACTCTTCCTCCAATCTAGAGGACATCCTGCCGATCTTAGTGGATCTAGCCTATTGATCTTGCTTCTCCTCCTTATCCTTCTTTCTGAGAGGATATTAAGTGTTGTAGTGGCCAAGCTCACCACACTTGAAGCACTTGATCTTGGAAATGTCCTTCTTCCTCCTGCGCTACTCTGGCTCCCCCTTAGATGTGAGGTCCACATCTTCCTGCTCCTTTACTTGCTTCGTCCCACTACTGCTGCTAGCACTGCTCATGGTGCTCTTCACCAGATCTCGCCTCATCTCCTCCTGCTGTAGATCAGCCCACACATGTTCCCATTCTGGCAGTTTGTCTTTGTCCAGGATACTCTAGACGAAAACTTTCCATTCTTCGAAAACGTTTTTCAGAGCTAATCAGACAAACTCTGTAGGTTGGGGCGTTGACCCTAAAAAATCCAACTGATCTTGGACATCCTGAAGCCTAGTAAGGAAAGGGCCTATATGCTCCTCTTTCTGCATCCTCGTGCATCTCAGCGTCTCCTCAAGATACATCTTACGTTGCTTGGAAAATCCTTCATACAAAATAGCTAGTGTTTCCCACATCTGTCGGGCAGTGCCTTTGCCAGCTATGTGAGATACCACGTGATCTCGAGCCACATCAAGAATTAACCTCTTAGCTTTCACCATCTCCCTCTTTTACTTCTTAAGCGGATCTACATCTGCAGGTACAACTACCACACTAGCGATGTAAGTCTTGACATCATGTTCATCTAGAAGGCAAAAAATTCTAACCTTGCAGATCACATAGTTGGAGGCTCCATCCAACCGATCTTGATTTGTCAACCCTGCTGATGCCATCTCTCTAAAATGTTGAATTTCTCCTCTTCTCCTCTACACAGTTGTTACCCAGCTATTCACACCCCTTCTAGAGTGAGAAATACTACACACAACTACCGCTGCTCTACTAGGAAAAATCGAACTTCTTTGCTAGAAGTCCCCTGAGGAAAGAATTCCCTCAGTGTGTGCTCTTCCTTCCACCTGACGCTATTTGCACTAGCAAACTACTACAAAATTTGCGTCCCAGCTAAAGATCTTCTTTGCAAGGAAACTGCTGCTACAAAATCTGCGTCACAGCTAAAGATATTCTATGCAAGGAAATCGCTGCTACTCCCTCTGCCTCTGTGTTGGGCAGCAGATCCCTCATAGCATGTTTTTGGGGCTTGAAGCCTGAATTTTGGTCCAGTGTAATGTAAAGACCCCGTGAAATTCAGGCGCGGAGCACGAGAGTCTAGGGTTGTCCGCCCTAAGATAATATAATTTAATGTAAAGTGTGTCGGCCTACCCATGGTCTGCGGACCATGGGATTGTATAAATAGAGTGAGGCTCTTAGTGTAAAGTCAGTTTTTTGGAGTTTTTTGACAAGTATCAAATAGATGCGAAGGCATGGTTAGAAGATAGAGGTGAATCTAAAGTGTATTGGGTCGTAGTGGTAGGTAGAGGCTCTACAGCTGAGTGCACAGAGGCTTAATAGAATCCGCAGCTGAGTGCGCAGGGTGAAATCGGGTCTGTAACAGAACTTGAGTATTAATAAAGACAAGGTTGATTTAGATTATTGTGCATCTGTTTGTAGATCTATATTTCTATGTTCTGGTTATCTTTATGCATTTATATTGTTTTCAAGTACTCGCGCTAATCTGGAAGTTGAATAAGTAATAAGAATATTGGGCCCGCACAAACTAAGTTAAGCACTAATATAATAGCACAGTAAGGATCGGATCAGAATAATACGAAGGTGCGCATGGGTTGCGAAGAATAGAAAGCTGCGCGGAACCATGTAGCGCGTAGATTAGGATCGCGAACCTCTAGAACCCTCATCAAGACATCCCTAGGGTGCAGAAACCTGGTTCCAACACCCTCCCATACTACTTCGGGTGAGACCTCAGTCCGCGCTTCGCGGACTATTGCTGAAAGGGCCAGTAGTACCAGGATTTGCTTGGCTAAACTCATTGCTGAACCTAGGTTAGGCCCCACATAGCCAACAAATGGTTTTGTTGCTGGGACCGAGATCTTCCTAAGGGATGTATGATGTCGTGCCACTGGAACCCAATAAAGATGGAAATTGAAGAGTGGTTTGACAAGAAGATTCACGAGTTCATGACACAGGAAAACAAAACTTCGCAGGTATCTGAGAAAAGGTGGCTGGATCGCTACGTGTATACGGAAATCCACGAGATCTTCTTCGCATCCTTTCCTTCTGAACTGTATGAGTGGATCATGAGGTTAGCCGACAGCTAGGGAAGGTGTAAGCTCAACCAACCGATAGTGTGGACTCTGGAATTAGTGCGCAGAATAGAGGCATCAAAAGAAAAGATTGCGCAAGTTGTGGACCATTGGCTCGACCGGGTAATAGGGGGATTTATCACTGAGTTTGCGGTAGACACAATCGTGAGCTACAGCGAAGCAGAACTACGTTTTCTCAAGGGACTGCGAGGTAAGTACATTAAATATTTGAATACTTGGATTAAGATGTTGTTATGTGAAAAGCGGGTTATGCGAATACATTAATGTTTGGAACGACACGGAGCGAGAAGATCTACAAAGGTAGCGGGGAATTCGAAAACAGTCCCTTAATTTCACCTTCGCGAGAGAGCGAGGAAGAGCTCGCTCGAGTCTCTCCGAGAAGTGCGGTCAGTTTGATAAGGCACCGCATTCCACAATTACCATCCCCACCCATGCCACGACCCGCTTCACCTCCCTCACCTCCATCTCCACCCACTCCAACTCCACCACCCCCGTAGTTCAGCATGGCGAGCGTGATCAAGCTACCCATGTTCAAAGGAGTAGAGAATGAGGATCTAGACCAGTTTTGATTCGTGGTAAGAGCAGTGTGGGAAGCGCAAGGAGTCACAGATGACAACATTAAGAGGGCTACATTGGTGAGCACGTTGTAGGATCGCGTGTTAACATGGTATATAAAGCACTTTAATGATCACCCAAATGCAGGAATAGCAGAGATCTAGAATGCGCTGAACAGAGAATTTAGCTGGCCGAAATAAGAGACACAGTGAATCATCGGGTTTAAAGAAATCACGATGCTTCCAGGCGAGACCCCTTGGGATCTGGATCAAGGACTGAAGAGTACGATCTGTGAAGCTAATATGATGCTCATGGATGCACAACATCGTGCATTGTTTGTGGCATCTCTAACACTACACCTAAGGATGGTGCTGTCGCAACAGAAACTTTCTACCCAGGCCGAAGCATTGGAAATGGCGATGAGGTTGCATGAGATACTAATACAATACCCGGGGCTAGGAGATCAACAAATCCACACACAACTATAGAATCTCTGCCTAGAAATGCAGAGCTTGAAGCAAGATAGGGCACCGCGGCCAGAGGCACGCGAGGAAGTGTGGTGCATAAAATGCAAAGGCCAGGGCCATGACAATGACCACTGTCCAGTATTCATGAAATGCTTGGCAGGAGGGGGGCCAATGTCGTTGAGACTGGAGGCACAGGCAGGGCCAAGTGCAACACCCACATTATGGTTCATGATCTGTCAGATAGGAGGAAAACACACGACGAATAATTGTCATTTGTTGCAGAAGTATATGCAGACTCCCCAACAGCTGTTTTGTAATTTCTGCAGGTTGGTAGGCCACGACGAGCACACTTGTCGCAGTTACAAGTTAATGATGGACCGGACCCCAGCACATAGGATGCAAACAGAAAAGTGAGCCCTTGACCCAGTTGTGGGGATGGCACGCGCTAGATTTCAGGGGCGAGGTCGAGGACGAGGAGGAATGGGACCAAGAAGGGGCTGTGGACAGTTAATTTGTTACAATTTCGGAGGACCAGGGCACTACGCCCGTGATTGTACCAACCTGACGAGAATATCTTGTTCATATTGTGCTCAGTTCGATCATGACGCAGTAGATTGTCCTACATTGATCACACAGATGAGCGAAAAAGGGGTACTCCAGCCTCCTCCGACTCAAAATATCCAAATGATGAGGTCTGAACCCCTTGAGGAAGAACCAAATGTGAACATGGTGCTCAAAAGTAGTGCAACCACAGGGGAGGATAACGGGAAGCATCTCGAGGAAGATACATGGGATCGCAAGGCCCCTACAAAGGAACCTAAGTTTGACTTAGAACGCGCAAAGGAGACGTTCATGGAAGTTAAGAAGAGATTTGTGGAGGCCTCCACTTCAGGTAGTAAGGATCAACCAGAGACAAGGATGGATCCTTCTATGCTTACTACCTTTTTGGAGACATGCATGAAACTGCTGCATGACAATAATGCAGTTAAGGGACTATAGGAGTTGATCACTAGGTGCGTAGGGTCAAGGGAACCGCGTGTAGTCCGGAAATTTGGAAAGCATGCATTGCGCACCGGGAGGGAAATGAGATTGACGGCGCAAATTGGCGAGTATGAAATGGATCAGGTAATCCTAGACCTGGGCTCGAACGCGAATGTATTACCAAAGCAGACATGGGAATGTATGGGCAGACCCACGTTACGATGGTCCCCTATTCAATTACGAATGGCGAACCAACAGAAGATTTTGCCCATGGGGAGGTTGCAAGGGGTAACAGTTGATATCGAAGGCATGAGCACACAGATAGACTTTGAAGTAATAGAGATTGTCGATGACAGCAATCCTTATCCCGCGTTGCTAGGAATAGACTGGGCCACTGATATGAATGGAGTCATCAACCTGAAGAAGCGAAAGATGATATTCGAGAAAAAGTCCCTACGCGTAGTAGTTCCGCTAGATCCAGCCGAAGGAGCGCGCTACACTGAACCTGTGCGCGACGATGGAAGCGACGATGAGCTGGATTGTATCTACAAGATAACTGCACGAGATCAGGATTGGGTGAATCCGACTGCAAATGGAAGGATCTCGTGGGAGCGCGCAAGTTCCTGCACCTCGGATTCAGACAAAGAAGATGAATGCTGGCACAATCGGTTGAACAAAGTGACAACACTGAATTGCAACATGATGATTAGATCATTGCGTTGCGTAACAACCCAGGCCCGAGATCTGCCAACATATGATGGATTGACAACGATGGATGAATTCTTGAGCAATTTTGAAAGCGCAGTACCGGAACAATAGCGGTTCGATGTGTTGAAGTGGGTATTGCGCGCGACACCTACGCGTTGGTGGGGAACACATCAAGGAAATTTTGAAAACTGGCGCGGATGTAGAAGGATGATGCGCCTACGATTTGGGAAACCGCAACTATGGATAGAAGATAAATATGATGGACGAGATGACCCGCGCACGCACCTCGCGAAATGGACCAAGGCCTATGGGGAAGAACCTCAGCTTGAATGGGTACACTTATTCTACCATACCCTGGATGTCATACCCATGAATTGGTATACTGAGACGGAACTCCGACATTGTACGAGCGAATGGGATATCTTACGTGAAGGATTTTTGTTAACATTCACATTTGAAGACCGATGGTCGGATACTGTTGACGACGCACTGCAAGCCGTAAAAGCCGCCATCTTCAAAATACCACAAGAACCACAGCAAGTAGTTCAACCAGCATGGGCAACCCAGTTAAGTAGTGCCCTAGAATTTTATAACGTGCAAGTAGAGGAGGATGATGACGACCCCCAAAATATTAATATTCTAGAAACTGAAGGGTGTCGCGAAGTTCGAGGACCATCAATTGAGGATCCTGACATCACTGCGCCACTAAAAACAAAGCAGGTAAACATTGGTACAGACGCGGAGCCGAAGTATGCGATGCTTGGGGACTATTGGGACGATGCTACAGTAGATAAGGTCACCAAGTTACTCCGCGAATATCAAGATTTGTTCCCGACCAAAATCACGGACTTAAAGGGGATCATTGGCGACTTAGGGATGATGAAGATCACTCTAAAACCGGACGTGAAGCCAGTTAAGCAGCGACCTTACCGTTTGAATCCGAAGTATAAAGAAAAGGTCTGCGACGAATTAGAAAAAATGCTTGCAGCCAGAATTATTGAACCAGTGGAAGAATTCGACTGGGTGAGTCCTATGGTAGTACAGGAGAAAAAACAGAAGGGCGAAATTAGAATATGTGTGGACCTCAGGAAGCTTAATGACACCTGTGTTCACGATCCATTCCCGACACTGTTTACAGATGAAGTATTGGAGAATGTTGGCGGTCAAGAAGCTTACTCATTCACGGATGGCTTCTTAGGGTACCATCAGATCAAGATCGCGTTGGAAGATAGGAGCAAGACAACTTTCGCAACTGAATAGGGTTGTTTTCAATACACCGTTATGCCCTTTGGACTGAAGAACGCGCCAGCGATATTTTCACGCGTAGTGGTGGCCGCGTTCAAGGAATACATCCACAAGTTCTTGGAGGTCTATCTGGACAATTGGACTATATTTGGGTTAGTTAAACACCATATAGCGAGCTTACGTTTGATGCTGGATACTTGCCGACGACACCAGATTGCATTGAATCTTAAAAAGTGCACCTTCCTTGTCCCCTTTGGAAACCTGCTCGGCCATGTGGTCTGCAAACAAGGCCTAATGGTGGACCCTGCGAAGATTGCTATTATTCTCAATTTGGAAGTGTCGCGAAGTGTCAAACAACTACGCGCTACTTTGGGGCACACTGGTTACTATAGAAATTTTATCAAGAGCTATGCACAAATAACAACGCCAATGGAAAAGCTATTGAAAAAGGATGCCACATATTGTTGGAATGATGATTGTAAGAAAAGTTTGGATGTTCTCAAGGAGAAAATTGCATCCGCTCCCATCCTGGTCTTCCCAAAATGGGATGTAGAATTTCATGTACATGTTGATGCGTTGTCTATTGCGCTGGGAGCTGTACTTATGCAGGAAGGCGCAGAAGGCATGGATCACCTGATCGTGTTCACAAGTCGATGGCTATCCAAAGATGAGAAGAACTACTCTACTACTGAGCTCGAAGGGTTGGCAATGGTATACGTGCTCTAGAAATACCGACACTATTTACTTGGAGAGCACTTCAAGATGTATACTGATCATTCCGCATTGAAATACTTGGTGAACAAGCATGTGTTGGGGGGGCACATATGCAGATGGTTGTTATTGTTTCAAGAATATGACTTTGAGGTCATCGTAAAGCCGGGACGCCTAAATGCAGGACCAAATCACTTATCACGAATTGAGACAGGCAAGGAGCCAACAAATTTGGAAGAAGGACTACCTAATGCACAGTTCTTTGCAGTACGCGTCGCGGACGACCACTTCGAAGATATAATCCATTTTTTAACCATAGGGACTGTGCCAAAGTAATATTCAGTCCAGCAGAAGAAGGAATTGGTGGTGCACGTAGCGGACTTTTCTATCATCACAGGGCACCTCTACAAAATGGGAAATGATGAGATATTGCGAAGAGATGTACCTGAATTCGAACGAGGATAGATCCTCGCGGAAGCCCATGGGGGGGCTGCAGGAGGACACTATGTAGGATGCGCGATGACACAGAAGATTCTTCGTGCTGGGCTATGGTGGCCAACCCTACATCAAGATTAGAAGGCACACTATCAGGCCAGCGACATATGTCAAAGGACTGGGAAACCATCACGAAGGGATGAGATGCCACTCAATCCATAGATGATGTTGCAGCGATTCGAAAAATGGGCAATCGAGTTTGTGGGACCAATCAAAACTTAGGGAAAGACAAGTGCACGCTACATCATCATCGCGACAGAGTACCTGACTCGATGGACGGAAGCACAGCCGGTTAAGGACTACACGGCCGCCACAGCTGCGAAATTTTTGTTCGACAACGTGTTGACACGCTTTGGTTGCCCGAAGATTTTAATGAGTGACCGCGGAACACACTTCCTGAATGAAACCATCAGCGCACTCACCGAGGAGTTCTAGGTCTATCATCAACAAAGTACACCGTACTATTCGCAAGCTAATGGGACAGTAGAAGCATTCAACAAAATTATGGAAACCACACTAGCCAAAGTATGTAATGCACAACGAAATGACTGGGACCTACGCATACCTGTCGTATTATGGGCATACAGAACCACGTGCAAAAAATTGACGGGTCAAACACCTTTTAGGTTAGTCTATGGCACGAAAGCAATCATGCCAATGGAATCCATCGTACCCAATTTGCGGATAGCAGCGCTTACAGGCATGTCGGACCGCGAAGCCTTGGAGGAGAGGCTCGTGCAATTGGAAGAACTCGAGGAAGAATGGTTTCTGGTGAGATTCTGTTATCACAAAATCGTGTACTAAGGGCTACTACTTAGCAAGATCTTATGCAACTATTTCAAACCAGGCTTTAGACTAAGGCTTAGCCTCCTTAGTCAGAGAGGGCTCTCTCACAGATTCTTGATATGGATTAATAACAAGAAAAGATGGCTAATTCTTCAAACAGTACATGAAAATAAGCTGGTTGGAACAACAAAATAACACTTCTTCCATTGGGCTCATGGAGTCAAACACCTCTGCAGTAAACTATTAACTACTCAATCATAGAAGCCAAGGCATATAATGTTTAAACACTCAGAACATTTCTCAAAAAGAACCTCAACTCATAAACATACACAGGAAGTCTGAGCACTAGGTGAATTCAAAGTGATTGCATGTCTATTGAGCTGTAAAACAGAAAGGATAAAGACAAAACCACATATATTCTGAGCCTTTGAACACAAGATGAATCTTGGGAAGAAAAAGTAATCTTTCTATTACTGTCAAAAGTCTTTTTACATTAGCCAATATAAAAACTCTGTTTTTTCATAAATCTCCAACCCTACTTACATCAGAGTTTTCACTATATATAGGAAAACCAAAACTAAAACTACCTTGAGTCTCCTCCTCAAGCATGAGGGGAGAGCTCGATGGTCTATCATTAACTAACCTTATCTATTTTTAAACAAACTTATTAAATACATAAGGTATTGTGCTGTAAATGCATAGAGTCCTAATTACATTGAAAGTCCAACTCTATCTCCTCGTATGCATGATTCTTCTTGGATCCTTGACAGCTGTACATTTTCTGTTGTGGCTGAGATATGTTGGAGGAACATTCACTGAACGAGCTGGTCTCGGGTGCTAGCTGTGCAGATGGCTCATTAATTAGTAAAGATGAGTACCCTATCTTCACGGTCCCTGTCTTCCATTCTTCTTCACTTATTTAAAGACCACGCTCCAAGCTCTTTAATCCTTCAATAACAACGCATAACACCATATGCCTCATGATCTGGATGCCTTGTGGACTGAACAGGTGTACAAACCAAAAATCCCGGTAACCCTACCAGAACCCTAGTAATTCGGTCATAAAGTGCCTTTAAGAAAACTTTAGCAAAAAGCAAAATATTTCACTTTTTCTTCAAAACTTACACCTGTCACTGTTTGAATTGCTATGATAGCCTTGTATGGTCTCCCTCCTGTCCTCAAGACATTCCTTTCAAAATTCGCTGACCTCATCATCAAATTCATTGTTTTCTTATAAAACAGCATCTACAGCAGTTTCGTAGCGCGCTACGAAACTGCTGTTTTTGTCAAAACAGAACATATTTATCTTGAAGCGCTTTCTGCTTAAACTCATGATTTCTTCAGACATTTTGTACAGGTGTTAAGGACCTAAATAGTTTCAAAATGATGGAGCTTAAACCAAAATTTATCAAAACTTGAAAAGCACCTTTCCTTTTAAATCAGTGAGCTAGTTTACCTAGCTTCTTCTTCAAACTGCTAACCTCTTTCTTCAAAGCCTTATTTTCTGATCTCAGGCTCATGTTCAGATTTCTTATGAGTTTTGCTTGCTTAAGTGCTGGTACCATCCACGAAAACACATCACACCCCTTTTCAACATTTCCACTTGCATTCAGCTGCTACAAAACTGCCGTTCTGGCTGAAACATATGTCTTGGGACAGAGTTCATAATTACTCACAGAAAATGTATTTGGAAAAACCGAAGGAGGTTTTTGTGAATCCATCCGTGCTTAACAAAAACCTCTTTTGGGTTTTTGAAAAACTACTCCAGCTGCCCAGAATCGATCCTTGAAGAAGATGTGTAAAACAGGAAATTAAAAACTGCATCTACAGCAGTTTCGTAGCGCAATCTTTAGTCACTTCTTTCTCCCAGCTCATAATCAATTTCAAGAAAATGAAAGAGGTTTTTCTAGTTCAGTATGTTAGGAATAAAAACCTCTTTCAGTTTTCGAAAATATTCTTTCAGCCACGCTAAATACCTCCTGGAAGCTGACTGCTTAAAACATAGAAATATGCCTGTAACAAACATCACCTACAGCAGTTGTAGCCAGTGTACCAGTATGGAGATCTCCCTCGGGAACATTATTTGTCTGTGCATATTTGCCAAAACTTTCATCTTTGGATGTCTCAGCTTCATTTATATACAAGCTGGGATCTTAAATAGCTTAGTGCATCTGGGATCTTGTTCTGCATCTGTAGAGCCAAACATATCTTAAAACATAGTTGTGAAATATGACGACTGTTGGGTTCTTTCAAGCGTTCCAATATAGAAAGAGCTCTCAAGTAATCACTTGCAGAAGTCTGAAAATCCTCTCTTTCCAATGATGTATCTTCTAAGGCACTATTCCACGACCAGCATCTTATAAATCTTGATATGCTTTCCTTCTTATGATTGACACCTTATTCAAAAGCCACCTTTCTATTAACCTCAGCTGTCATTAACAGTGGAACTGATTGAGGACTTTTATCCTGGTTAACAAGCTTTAAACTCTCACTAGAAGGCAAGCAAGCCTGTAGCCATAACTTAGATGAATTACAAAACTTCACCATCAATTTGCTGAAACAGGCTTTTCTATGCATATATCATATTCCCACATAACTCATAGGAGACAAAAGTGATATGGGTGAGCAATGGTTTCGGACAAATTCCCAATTTCGTAGCGCAGCCAGTGCAAATTATGAATTATGCGCTACGAAACCACCTAAACATTTTGCGCTGCGAAACTGCTAAAAAGGCTTTATGCGCATCAAACTAATGTGAGCGGTTTTGAAATTTTGGCATTGGAATTTTCAGTGATAACAGTGGCTCCACTTGGGATAGTGTGCCCTTGTGGTACACTAAGAACCTGCAGTTCCAGTGCCTTATCCATTTTTGATAAACTGAAATTTGCTTGACAAGCATCCCTTTCCAGCTCCTTGGGCCTTCACCTCGGGCTTAAACTTGATGATCACTGTAGGAGAAAGAAATCTACATCTACTGAAAAATAAATGCTCAGTCAACCTTGAGCTTATTTGCATTTTCCTACCTACCTACCCTAACAATTCAAACTTCCTTCAGCTCAATCAATGTGAAATTTCCAATGTAGCCAATCATTTGTCTTATCTGATGTTTGATTTCTTTGACTGCATCGGAGTTCGGAGCCAATATGATATTGTGATGACCGCTGCCATTGAAACGGCCTCTGATCTTCATTGAAAAATTGAAACACGGGAGAGTAAAACTCTTCCATGAAGTCAGCTATAGGGTCCCAGAATACTTGATCAGCCTGATGATTCTTGTTACTTTCTGACTGTGCAAGCTGATCTTCAACCACAGTGTTCAGTTCCTCAATCGTGAAAGAGAAAGGAACCAGCATTGTCCCCTTGCGTTCTGCCATAGAAAACTTCTGAGAATAATGATCATGATCATGAAAACTGTATGTCTGAATTTGTCCTTCTAAACCTTCAATTTCTTTTTCAAGGTCCTCAGCAAATTCATCCAAAAATCTCATCCTATCCTCTGCTTTGCAGTCAAAGGATTTTAGATATGAGGATAAAGACAAAGAAAAAGATTCATTTGTTTCTTCTTTACTATGATCATCATTCCATTGTTTGAAACCCTCAACTGAAGGAGAGTTTACCACCACCTCTGACCTATCTATCCATTCCTCCAAAAACATAATCCATAAGTCTTGAAATGACTTAACGGATTTGATAGGAAAACTTTCAATCCATTGTTTGCATTTCCCTTGAAGTGAATCATAGAATAACATAATGCAAACATCCTCATGTTTAACTCTAAGAAGCTCAGTAAAATGACAAAAATCTGTTATATGCTTCAAGGTTAAACTCAAATCTTCTCCATTGAATTTTGGACCATTCCTTAGAAAATATGCATCCTTGGGAAAATGATTTGGGAAACCATGAATTCCTGAAAAATCTATGCATGCATACCTTGAAGTAAGAATGGTAGCATCTGGGTCCTTCATAACTCCAGTGGAATCACCATGAATGTATGAATTTTGAATTCTTCAACAATGGAGTCGCCAAGGTAGAATGCTCAGCCTAAGAAGGGTGTTTCAAAGGCAGTGGAAGATAAAAAGGAGAAGCCAAAACAAGCTGATGGAAAAGGTGATTCTCCTCTTGAGAAAAAGGATAATCAAACCCCTGCTCCTCCTAAGGAAATTGAAAGGTCTACTTCAGTGTTTAATATAGAGAATGAGATTGCTAAAATTAAAATATCAGTCCCATTTAATGAAATCTTGAAAGTAGACAAGTATAGACGTAAGATTGTGGAAATGCTTAATTCTCCACCAGGAGGGGATGATATTTTGAATTTGCAAGAGGATAATCCTATCATTTGTTTAGGTCCAAGACTTGAAGATGAGCAAAATGATGAATTTCCTCCTTTTTATATCAGCATCAATATACATGAGATGACTCTTCATAATGCTATGTTGGATTCAGGGGCATCCCATAATCTCATGCCTAAAGTCATTATGGAAAGGTTGGGATTAGAGGTAACTAGACCATACAAGGACTTATTTTCTTTTGATTCAAAGAGGGTTCACTGTATTGGGCTGATAAAAGATGTGGTTGTGGCACTTACACAAATCCCAGCAAAAACAACTGTCATGGACATTGTTGTTGCAGATGTTCCACCTAAATTTGGGATGTTACTTTCAAGGTCATGGGCAGCAAAGATTAAAGGTACCATGCAAATGGATCTGACTTATGCTACCATTCCAGTGTTTGGGGAGCAAAGAAGGTTATATCGTGAGACAAGGATGGCATATATGGTGAGTAGCAAGGACAAGCCACAAAATTTTCCCATTTATTCTTGTGATACAGGCCTTGGATCAGCTATTCTATTTAATGAATCAGTGGGAAAAGAATTACAGGAAGAAAAGGCAGAAAATCAGTGTGAAGAGTTGCAGCAAAGTGATGAAAGAGATGCCTCTGGTTGCTGGTCTTTGTACTTTGATGGAGCAGCAGGGAAAGAAGGTGCAGGAGCTGGAATTTGGATCATGAGTCCAGCTGAGGAAAGTAAGTTTTTGTCATATAAACTTAATTTTGATTGTACAAATAACATGGCGGAATATGAGTCCCTGGTTTTAGGCTTAGAAACCTTGATTGAGTTTAAGGCAAAGAACATTGCTGTTTATGGAGATTCTGAGCTAGTCATAAAGCAAGTTCAAGGTGCTTATCAAACAAAAGATGCAAGGATGAGAGCTTATAGAAACTTGGTGTTGGAATTGTTGGAAAAATTTCAGTCATATACTTTCAATATAAAAACCAGAGATCAGAATTCTATGGCAGATTCTCTTGCTGTAGCAGCTAGTCTTTTTGTCATTCCTAAACATGCTTCTGATAGCTATGAAGTGAAAGTCCGCCATAGGCCAGTCATCCCGGATAATATCCTAAATTGGCAAGTCTTTGAAGATGATCAGCAGGTGAAAAGTTTCCTAGAGTTGAAAGGAGAATTTGAACATAGTCAAATTGATCAGCAAAACATGTTAGTGGAAACAAAAGAGAAGTCTGAGGTGTTACAGCTGCAAAACAATCTGATTCCTAAAGGTCTTATCCCACTTGAGAAACTCTTTGATCAGAATGATGTGTTTAAAGCACCAAGGTTGCAAGCAGATGAAGAGGAAGTAGAGAGCTGTAATTTAGGTGATTCAGTAGCGCCTAAATTAGTCAAAATTTCAAAATTTTTATCAGCTGATCTAAAAGTTAAGTATGTTGAGTTAATGAAAAAGTTCATTGATGTTTTTGCATGGAGCTATGCTGATCTGAAGCAATATGATTCCTCAATTATACAGCATACTATCCCAATCAAGCCAAATGAGAAGCCTTTTAAGCAAAAATTGAGAAGAATTAATCCTCTTCTAATGCCATTAATTGAAAAAGAAGTGAAGAAGCTCTTTGATGCAAAGATTATTGTTCCAATTAGATTTTCAAATTGGCTTGCCAATCTGGTACCAGTGAGGAAAAAAAATGGGGAGATAAGGATTTGCATAGATTTTAGAAATTTGAACAAGGCTTCATTGAAGGACAACTATTCTCTTCCTAAAATGGATCTTATTCTACAAAATATTGTTGGCTCTCAAAGAATGTCAATGTTAGATGGTTTCTCAGGATACAATCAAATCCTTGTTCATCCAGACGATCAGGAAAAGACAGCTTTTACTACACCATGGGGCACATTTATGTATGCAAAGATGCCCTTTGGCCTCATGAATGCAGGGGCGACTTTCCAGAGGGCTATGGACATTGCTTTTGCAGAGGAAAAAGACAAATCAGTGGTGGTATATCTTGATGATATCACAGTTTTTTCAAAAAGGGAGGAGGATCATTTAAAGCACCTTGAAAAGATACTACTGAAGTGTAGGAGGTTTGGTATTTCTTTAAACCCAACCAAAAGTATCTTTGCTTTGACTTCTGGTAAATTACTTGGGCATATCATTTCTGAAGAAGGAATTAGGATTGATCCTAATAGAGTCAGTGCTATCCAAAAGTTAGATTTGCCAAGGAGTAAAAAAGAGATTCAATCTTTCCTTGGTAAAGTTAATTTTGTTAGAAGGTTTATCCCTAACTTTGCTGAAGTGGTTAAACATATCACAAAAATGCTAAGGAAAGGAGCAGACTTTAAGTGGACAGCTGAGGCAAGGAAGTCATTTGAAGAAATTAAGAAATCACTTACTCAAGCACCAGTCCTTATCAGCCCTGATTTCACCAAAGAATTTCTAATCTTCACATTTGCTTCTGAAGATACAATTGCTGGAGTCTTATTGCAGAAAGGAAGTCAAGGTACTGAACAGCCTATTTCATTCTTTAGTAAGACATTGGCTAATGCTGAATTGAAGTATAACATTTTAGAGAAGCAGGCATATGCATTGGTAAAGGCAATCAAGGATTTTAGAATTTATGTGTTACATTCTCATATTGTTGCATATGTGCCAAGTGCTGTTATTAAAGACATCCTTACACAAGCAGACCCGGATGGAAAAAGAGGAAAATGGATAGCCAAATTGTTAGAATATGATATTGAAATTAGGCCAACTAAGTTGGTGAAGGGTCAAGGGTTGGCAGAGTTGTTAACTCACTCAAATCTGGACAGCAGTGACATCAATTTCAATGCAGAAATATCAGAAATTTTTGAAGAAGAAGAAGAGTTGGTTCAAATCAATGAAAAATTCCTGATATCAGAATGGTATAGGGATGTGTCGTTTGTTTTACAACACAACAGAGCTCCTGATAACCTTTCTAAGTCTAAAGCTCGGTTCACCAAGCTGAAATCCCTTAGATACTTTGTATATGAGCAGAATTTATTTTGGAAGGATGTTGGAGGGATTCTATTAAATTGTCTGATTGAAGAAGAGGCTGATAGGGTGATTGATGAATTTCATAAGGGAGATTGTGGAGGCCACCATTATTGGAAGGCCACTGCAAATAAAATATTGAGAGCTGGGTATTTTTGGCCCACTATGTTCAAAGACATTTACAAGAAGATAGCAGCCTGCCATGAATGTCAGATGTTTGAGGGCAAAAGGAAGCTTATGCCTATGCCATTGATTCCTATCTATGTAGAAGCACCTTTTCAACAGTGGGGGCTAGATTTTATAGGTGAGATACATAAATAGTGTGAGAAAGCCTGGCACAATTGCCATATTAAGTTGTGCACATTCAAGGTAAACGATTTAGTGTTGTTGTATGACAACAAGTTCAAAATAATTCCTGGAAAATTCCGAATGCATTGGTTGGGACCGTATCTGGTAAAGAAGGTCACAGACGGAGGCGCAGTCCAGCTAGTCAAACTTAATGGAGAACCCTTCCTAGGAAGAGTAAATGGCAGTCGCCTGAAGCCCTAGTGGGCTGGCTGTCTGACTAACCGACCAAAGCACAATCTTCATGACCCGAGAAGCCGGACAAAGGCATGGGACTATAAACACAGGTACTAGAAGCCTGCATCAAAGTAGAGAATCAAGTCAGACGCAGATGATTCAGAAGCAAAAATGGAGCAGATCCAACAGATAGCAGAGCAGTGCGCTGTGGACCTTCGCGCAGCACAAACATAGTTGGAAGAACTTCGCACAAAGATCGCCACACTGGCAGAGTGAATTGGGACGAGTCAAGATGATTGTGTTGGGGACCTGTTGGGCAGCGGATCCCCCCATAGCATGTTTTTGGGGCTTGAAGCCCAAATTTTGGTCAAGTGTAATGTAAAGACCCCGCGAAATGTGAGCGCAGAGCGCGAGAGTCTAGGGTTGTCTGCCCTAAGATAATGTAATTTAATGTAAAGTGTGTCGGCCTATCCATGGTTTGCAGACCATGGGATTGTATAAATAGAGTGAGGCTTTTAGTGTAAAGTCAGCTTTTTGGAGTATTTTGACAAGTATCAAATAGATGCGAAGGCATGGTTAGAAGATAGAGGTGAATATGAAGTGTATTGGGTCGTAGTGGTAGGTAGAGGCTCTGCAGCTGAGTGCGCGGACCCCTGCAGCTAAGTGCGCAGGGCGGAGTCGGGTCTGTAACGGAACTTGAGTATTAATAAAGACAAGATTGATTCAGATTATTGTGCATTTGTTTGTAGATCTATATTTCTATGTTCTAGTTATTTTTATGCCTTATATTGTTTTCAAGTACTCGCGCTAATCTGGAAGTTGAATAAGTAATAAGAATATTGGGCCCGCACAAACTAAGTTAAGCACTAATATAATAGCACAGTAAGGATCGAATTGGAATAATACAAAGGTGCACACGGGTTGCGAAGAATAGAAAGCTGCGCGGAACCGCGCAACATGCAGATTAGGATCGCGAACCTCCAGAACCCTCATCAGGACATCCCTAGGGTGCGGAAACCTGGTTCCAGCACCCTCCCATACTAGTTCGGGTGAGACCTCAGTCTGCGCTCCGCAGACTGTTGCTGAAAGGGCCAGTAGTACCTAGATTTTCTTGGCTAAACTCATTGCTGAACTTGGGTCAGGCCCCACGTAGCCAACACTATGGTATTCTTTGATCTGGAAAATTTTATTCTTTGTCGACTCACTCAGAGAAGTAAAATATGTTGCCTCTTGGCCAAAGAAATATGTTGCCTCTGAGGGTTTCAAATTGTTGCCTATGCAGAAATTTGAATTGCCTCCTTCCTTTTGCACTAAGCTCTTCGACTTACGATCTCTACTCTGATACCATGTGAAAATTCGGTGACCCGAATTCCTACTGCAGCGACTGATTAAATTCATCCTACTTGTTAATTTCTGAATCTTTATTTATAGTGTTATAGAGTAGACATCAAAATAAAATCTACCGCAACCTTCACAACATAAATACTACAGAAACAAAATACTGCAGAGGAGAGAAATAAACACACACAAATACACCGTTGTTTTTAGAAAAAACGTCCCTGGAAAAACCCAATGTGGGAAAACCGATGTAGCAGTTGAGGGTTTTAATTATTATGCAGTAATAATATAAGTAAAAGTCTTTAGATGCCCAAACTAGCAATCTGTTATAGAGAATAAACTAGCAAAGAGGTAGTGAGAAATATTCTCACATTGCCACTAACGATCTGACTCTGATCCATGTTCATTTCGGGTAGTATCTGATGTGCTCTAGGCCTCAAATTTTGCAGGGAGGCTTGGGCACATGCATTCCAAAGAACCCAGAAACCGTTTTGGGAAATTCCACCCAAAGACGATCTTATTAAAATAATTAGTATTTTTAATGGAGTTCCTAAGTCTAATCTTAGAAAAATTAAAATATTAATGGGTATTAATTTAATTATGGCTGTAACTTCTAGAAAAAGACGAAGATCAAGTCAAAATGATCTGAGCCTTTTATTAGCAGTTAATCTAGGCCATGGGTTTTCCAACGGGAAGATATAAGAAGGGGCTTGAGGGTCATTTGGAAAACACACCAAGAGAGATCAAGAAATCGATTTTCTGAAGTGATAACTTCTCAGGATGAAAATTTGATTAAGGAGATCTCTTGTAGTTGAGGGGCAAGGATAGCTTTCGGAGAGAGAGAGAGAGATTTTCTTCGATGGAGAATCATCAATAGAGAGAGGCAGAGGGTGATCCAGCAACCCAGACGTAGAGATTGACGCAGGGCCAACAGGGCCACATAGAGGCAGCGCAGAGGGTGAGAGAGAGTAAAAAATCTAGCAACAGAGTCAGTTTTAGTAGTCGGAAGCCAGGGTGTGAGACCGGGAGGTTGAGAGCAGTGACTTTGGGTTGCAGATCGATTCCCCAGCTGGGTGACACAGTGCCTAGGAGAGTTGAAGCTGGGACAGTGTAGAGGCAGTGCAGGGCCTACCAGGGGCACCTCATCTAGTGACCAGATCAGCCGGGACTTTTTCTCAGTGATTGTGTGAGGTAATCTCACAAAGCTTCTGCCAGTATTTCTCTCTGTAACTGAATAATCCTGTGAGGTATTCAGAGATGTATTCATAATTTGCTACTGCTTAATAATAATAAACCCTCAAAATTGTTGCACCGGTTTTTCAGCATTGGGTTTTTCCAGGGACATATGTCCAAAACTAACGGTGTCCTATGTGTTTGTATTTCCTTGCTCAGTTTCTATGTTTCAGAATCATATTTAATTTGGTGCAGGCTGCTCTAGTAATTTGCTTCAATATTTCAAGAAGAAATCTGAAATAAGTTTGTAATGTAATTTACAATCTATGTGAAGTAGATTCAGCTGGTTGCAGTAGGATTATTGATATTGTTAGATCTAGGATTTTTCACAATCCAGGCTCTGGATGTCTAGCCCCATGTTGCCTTTGCGCAGTCTTTGTGTGGGTCATGATGTCACTGCGTCACAACTTCTAGGAGTTGCGCCACCCTTCCAGCTGATCGATTTATTGACTGGAACTCAACTTTCTGGCCCTCCGGTCTCACACCCTGGCTTCTGGCACTAGATCTTGACTGCTCCCAGCAAAATTACAGACTCCCTCTAAAGCATTGCACTGCCTCTGCATGGCACTATGCTGCCTCTTTGAACCTCTCATTACCTTCTCTACCTTGCACTCTCCAGAACTGGAAAAATCCCCTCTGGTCTACTATCTCTATCCCTCACTGCAAGAAGAACACTTGATCTCTCTCCGACAACTTAGCGTTGTCCCTTCCACTACTCTACATCTTCGTCCCTGTCTCCCTAACTGATGTTGAGCCCTCTCTGTCTCTCTTATACCTGCAACTCTCCCTCTCAATTGATTTTCTCTTGCTGAACTTCGACCAGTGAGAATATCGATTTTCTTGGACAACTGAGTATCTGCCTTGTGTATTTTCCAAATGACCCTCAAGCCCCTTCTTATATCTTCCTGTTGGGCAACCAACGGCCTAGATTAAATCACAATCAAAGGCTAAGATTTTTTTGGCTTGATCCGTAGTTTTTCCTAGAAGTTTCACCCCTGATTAGATTAATACCCATTAATATTTTATTTTTCCTAAGTTTAGACTTAGGAACCCCATTGAAAATAGTAATTATTTTAATAAAATCACTTATGGGTGGAATTTCCCAAAACACTTTTTGGGTTCTTTGGAATACATGTTCCCAAGCCTCTCTACAAAATTTGAGGCTTAGAGAACATACGATGCTACCCCAAATAAACAACAACAACTACTGATTTGTAAGAGAAAATCAAACTTTTGAAGCTAGAAGTCCTCTGAGGAAAATTTCTGTCAGTGTGTGCTCTTTCGTCCTCCTGACGCTATTTTGCACTAGCAACTGCTGCAAAATACTATGTACAACTAGAGATTTTCTTTGAAGGAAAATATTGGCTGCTCCCTCTACCTTTGGTAATCCTCGAACTGGGGAAATCTGATTTCTTTGTCGCTCTCTCAGAGAAATCAATTTTTCCTCATGAAATTGACCCTCCTGGCCAAGAAACTGCATTGCCTCTCAGGGTTTCAAACTGCTACTTATGCAAAGCTATGAAATTCCTCTTCCCTTATGCTACTGAGCTCTTCGGCTTACAATTTGCGCTCTGATACCATGTGAAAATTTTGTTAACCCCAAATCCTATTGCAACAGCTGATGTTAATTCTTCTAATTGTTAATTCGATTAAACAATTTACTTGTTGTGTGTTGCGACAAATATCGAATTAAATACACTGCAACCTTCACAAATAAAATACTACGAAAGAAATAAAAACGTTGGAAGAAACAGACACACACACATAAAATACACCATTATTTTTGGACTAAGTCCATGAAAAAACCATACTCGGGAAAACCGGTGTAGTAGCTGAGGGTTTTAATATCATTCAGTAGTGAAAATCTGAGTACAATCTATGGATTCTTAAACTAGCAATCTAAACAGAGAAATAATTGGCAACAATAACTAGTGAGATAAATTTCTCACTCCACAAGCGATCCAACATTGACCTCAATTCGAATTGAGTTGCTTCTTGCTCACTCTGTGCAGTCACTGCGTCAGCCTACGGAGTTGTTGCGTCCCACAAGCTCGGAATTGCATCTCCTCTCACTCTCTCATCAGTTGCTATCTGGGAAACTGATACTCTTTGCCTCTGAACCCTCTGCCTAGTTTCTGGCTCAAAATTTCTCCTTCTCCCTAGCAAAACGGAAATCTCCCCAAGAGGGCTCTGTGTTTCTTCTCTAAGGCAACCACTGCCTCTTTGCAATGTACTCGTCAGTGTTGATTTATGGTAGCATCGAATGTGCTCTAAGTCTCAAATTGTGTCGGGAGGCTTATGCACATGTATTCCAAAGAACCTAGAAAGTGTTTTGGGAAATTCCACCCAAAAATAGTTTTATTAAAATAATTAATTATTTTTAAAGGGACCCTAAGTCTAAACTTAGGAAAATAAAATAATTAAAGGGTATTAATATAAACTGTGGGTGTAACTTCTAGAAGAAGACAAGGATCAAGCATAAATGATATTAGCCATTGATTAGCTTCTAATCTGGGCCATCGAATGTCAATGAGGAGATTATTTAAGGAGGCTTGAGGGTCACTTGGAAGACACACAGAGAGTTCAGAAGTTCGATTTTCTGAAGCAAATCAAAGCAACTGCCGGGAGGATTTCGATAATGAGCTATTGTAGTGAGGGGCAGGGATAGTTGGATTGGAGTACCTTCTCCAAGACCCAGGATAAGCAGCAGAGGCAGAGAGACACCAGGAGGAGGCAGCGCAGACCCATGAGGGGTTGACGTTGGGCCAAAAGGGCCCATGAAAAGCTTGACGCTGAGCTAGAAGGGCTCACACAGAAGTTGTGCAGTCTTCAGCGCAAAGGTCCGAGTTTGCTGAGGGAGCTAACATTTTTGAGCCAGGAGGACTAAAAACTACTCCATAGGGAAAACATTTCCCAATTGAGCTGCAACGAAGCCTTTTGATGCTAATGCAGGGCCTACGCAAGGCCAGTGTAGAGATAGCCAGGGATAGTTGGTTCAACTGCTAGAACAGCTGGGAATTGCCGGGTAGAGTGAGATAATCTCACCAAGATTTTCTGCCAGTCTATTTTCTCTGTAACTAGATTACCGAAAGGGAATCCAGAGTTGTATTCAGAAACTACTGCTTAATAATATAAAACCCTCAAAGCTGCTACACCGGTTTTCCCGTATTTGGGTTTTTCCAGGGACATTTGTCCAAAAACTATTGTGTCACATGTGTGGATTTTTCTCTATTGTTTTGTTCTTGTTTTAGGCAAATTAATTAATTAAGTGAAGGCTGCAGTTGTATTAGCTTTGATATTTTTTGTAGGAAGCGGTAGATAATTTGTTTCGGTAATTAACAGATAGGAGAAGTTTAATCAGTTGCTGTAGTAGTTGATTCGGGTGGGATTCTCGAATTTTCACAGCCGAAATTGGAAAAACTTCCTTTGACCTCACTATCTCTACCCCTCTATCACTGCTTCGACCTCACTAAATCACTTCCAACAACAGAAAACTGCTGCTCTGGAAATCGATTTCCCAACATGATCTGAATTGGATCCTCAAACAATTCCATGATTGTTCAGAATGAATGACAGACTTCAATAAATCTTATAGCTATTAGAAATAACCTCTGAATAATGGCAATTTGCAGCCAGCACAGAAAAACAAGGACCTTCGGTCAAAGCGCGCTGACTGTTGGTCCATGGAGACCACGCATGGCGCAAAAATGGAAGTTGGGAAGCTCAGATCTAGAAATGGAGGTTGTTTCTGATACGCAAAAACCCCTCCAGAAGGAAAAGCCCCGAGCGCTCAGTCACAAGGGAAACTAGAAAACCGTGGGAAAGCGCTAAAACCAACAAGGCGAGTCCCGCGCTCAAAACCGACAGAATATCGGAGGCATTTTGAGCGGTAAGTGGGTTTGGCCAAGGACCCAACGATTCCATACACCGAGTGATGCATGTCTGACGGATGAGAGAGAAAAACTGCTTACATCGCAGAGTAACGGTCGAGCAACTCAATCGTGCGATATGAGCGAAGACCGTAGGATCTGGGGGCTCCAGATCAACAGCGAAGGTTCAACCTGATGGATGACCAGACCCGAGGGAGAAATAAACTACGGCGCATAAGATTTGAAGTCCAATTTGATCGATGAGTCGATAGAAGGATCCGTTTCGCAAGCATCTGGGAAATAACAGAAATAACAACTGTTCAGGAAGAACTGACACTCAGTTCACAAAGAGACAGGTGGCCACCTCTCTGCGAAGCGTTACACAGCGATGATGATGCAGGGTAGAGGAGTTCCAGCGGATAGAGGCAGGCGATCCAGAGAGCCGAGAAGCAGAAACAAACAGTTGGAGGAACGAACTGGCTTTAAAAGCCACGAGCAGACAGTGAAGCAGAGGAGAGGCAATAAAGAAGCTGAAGGCCGAGAGACACAGAAAGAGAGGAAAAATTGCAGAGAACAGAGAAGTCGAGTTGACCATTTGAGCAAAGGCAGCATCAAGCAGACAGAGACCAATTGACGTCGAAATTCAGTAAGGGGAGTCTGTGAACTCTAAGGACTTGGGAATTCCAAGCGCCATCCTACTGATCATTCTCTGTTAAGTGAGACTCAGATTGAGCTTGTTGTCGCGCGGATTGACACGAAAACGCTCAGACCGGGGGCTGTCACTCTGATCCCCGATCCCTCCGTTTATGCCTGTCTCCCGCGGCTAAGGGGGGTAGTCCCTACGAGGTGAAGGAGACCAACTGTCGACCAGTTGGTTGGGAGACACGAGACACGATCAAGATAAGCACTAAAATGATTTGATTAATCGAGCAGACCAGTGCCTTAAAAGATTATTATTAAAATGATTACTTGTTAGATGGTATAGAAACATAAACCGTGAATAGCAACCATTTGACATCAAAAAGGCATCAGCTAAATCACATGACCAAAACAATATCCGGCAACTGAAAATTTTGAAAGATGAATGCTTAAACCACCACGAATCATAAACCATTAACCAGATATCAATTTCGCATCTCAACTTGAAAATTTAGATCTCAGCATGAAAGATATGACAATTCCCGAAAATAACTGGATCTGAAAATTTCTACAAATTTTCAGGCAAAAAGTTTTAAAGCTAAAATTTCCGGCTAAATGTAAATCCTAATTTTTTTTTTTTTTTTTTTTTTAATAAAATCCTAAAATCTAGAACTAAAAAAAATTTAAAACTCTAAACAAAAAAAACCTTTTTATATATTTTTTCTTTTTATATTTAAGAAAATCTAAAAAAAAAGAAACTATGAAAATTAACTATGTAAGCATAAACCTAAATCTAAAATCTAATAAATTAAAATCTAAATGAAAACTTCTTTTTCCCTTTTTTTTTTTTTTTTTTAAATTAAAATTTCATAAAACCAATCTAAACCTAAAATCTAATCTATTGCTAACCTACAAAAACTTATTAACATTTTATTCAACGTATAAACTAAATAACATCAAAACTATGACTAAAACCATAAACGTAAGGAACTGAGGAAACAAAGAAAAAACGTGAAACGCAATGCGAGATGGGTAATGCGACGGCCAATGAAGGATGTTGTAATAGCGTATATCGAAGGTGGGTAAAACGCAATCACAACAACAGCAAAATGTAATATTCCATCACTGAATGCGTGAGGGCGAATGAATATCAGAGGCAGCAAGACCAGTAATTGAAAGCGAGAATGAGACGAGGGTTTCGCTGACAGGAGCAGAGATTTCGTTGATGCCTTGAGCAGAGAAATGCGTGATGCAAGCCCCAAAGACGCAGATAAACGCTGGCACGAAAATTTGAATGAAAACGTCTTATAAGAAAACCGCAGATCTCGTGAAGTAAATCGAAAGGCGGAAAACAAATACGATTGGAACCATAGCCTTGAAAAAAATCAATTCAAACTTCATATAAAAATTATGCCACAGCAAACTCAAACGTGATTGTTTCAAACAGTGGTACGCTTCCTGGGCATAAATCCAAAAGGAAAATGCAGGCTAAGGAAAGCTCTGATGACCAGATCAATTCACGCTCAATAATGCTTCAACTTTCAGCTGAAAAGAAAAGAAAACCTGAAACTATTTTGGGGTTTAAACTGTGCACTACGTTACCTGGAGTTGCCGGCAGCACAAATCTGACTCACCGTGCATCAATTTGAAGTGTCAGTCGTCTGAACGCTGAATGCTGGCCACAATCGCTTCGATTTTATGCTGAGAAAGTAGCAACCCCTCCTTGTTTTTCTTAGTATCAACCGGATGATAGGATGCCCTGATTATTGGATTTTGGGTTTATGTTTAACACTTGCAAGCGAAATAGGCAAGAGATGATGACAACAGATATCCTGCAAAAAAAGGAAATTTGGCAGATATACAAAATTTTGCAGTAAACCCTCCAAAATTTACCCAAAGTCACAAAAATTTATAGCTCTGGCACAGCCAAATTTAGCAATAATTGCAGTGATATTTTCGAAGTATTGGAACTTAAATTTTGATGTGAACAGACTGAAGAAAATTTCTCATGTAAAACAGGAAAGAAATTTTAAATGATTAACCCAGGGCAAAATCAGCTGGGCTCTGCAAAGAAGAGCCTGTGGGAGTCGGCTGGTCCAGCCTAGAACTTCCCCAAACGCCCACCAATATTCTTTACTAAAAGGTTTTCCTGCACATCTCAAGCAACCATCAGCAAAGAGAGAAAGAATGCTGCTAGATCTCAGGAAATAATGGAGATACCTGCCATTATTTCAGAAACCCTAGCAACACTCAAACCCTAGCAAGTGAACAAGATACCTGTGCTCACAATACTCTAAAAAAAAAAGCTATGATTAATGGCTGAAAACTGAAATATGCAGAAAAATAAACATCTCACAGCAATTCCAGAGAGTAACACCAGCAAGATTTGGACCCCAAAGTCTTCTTTTATTAACCAGAAATCAGATTACAAGAGAGCTTTTTTCAGTACAGACTCACAGATCAGATGATAAACCTTGAAATGACCCCCTAAGACCCTATATAAAGGAAATGATCCCAACGGCTAGTTTGAGTGATCCATGTTGAAGTGATCTCAACCGTCGATGAGGATTAAGACATCTCTTAATCTCATCCGTCGATTTTATTAAAAAATGATATTTTGCATGCATTCACAAAAATATTATTATTTTATTATTTAGGGTTTTTGCTTTATTTTATGAACTTTTTATTATTTTTTATTTATTTCATTTTTTTAATTATTTTTTTTTTTTAATTTTTTAATTTTTTATTTATTTTATTATTTTAGTATTTCATTTATTTTCTTAAATGGATCATTCGAACTAAGCCATTGGAAACATCACCTAGGACCTAGGACTTAGGACTCATGAGGGGACTAAAACATTTTTCAACCCTCAAGACACATTACATCATGACTTTTACAATTTACATCTTAAGGGGACAAACCCACTTAATACAGACCCTCACAAAATACCCAGTTTCTGCGACACAACTATAATCTAGCAGATTAACACACTAGGATTCTCCTAAAGTTCTAATAACAAAATGCATCCTGGCTTTGGGGTCAGGTTGAAGGAAAGCTCTGCCGATCATAGATCGGTGAGACGAAAAACCTCCTAGGACGTAGATTATCATTAGAAAGTTAGGTCCACCTAGGCAATTTTACATACATGACTCTGATCTGCTTAGATTATTTACAATTCATACATGCAGACTGGGTTTACAATTAAAATGATCAAGTTGTTGATGACTGTAGGCTGGCACGGACACGTCACTCAGGTGCTGCCCCTTTTTGCAAAGAAAAGGGGGGTGTACTGCATGGGTAGTTGACCGATAGTGGTCAACATCTAGCTCTACTTGGGGACACATTGCTGCACTGTAGGAATGTGAGAATCCAGAATCTGCATCCATACAACACACAAATAAAAATAAGTAGCGTCCATTCCAAAATCATCATATACATTAAGTACAGGAAAGATAAAAGCTCTTCATTTATTGACTAACTAATAACATGAAAAGTAAATCTAATCCTAAAAACAGAAATGAAATGCTGAAAAGACAAGGAGTAGGGATAGAAATACAATACAAAAGATGCCCCATGGCATCAGATATCATCTCTGAAGAACAACTTGAGCATTTGGCCGTTCGCTGGTAGATCAAGTGGTTCACCATCCAATCTGCTCAAGTAGAATGAGTTTGGCCCTGCTATATCTCTAATGATGTATGGTCCCAGTGATAAACTGTCAAACTTCTTATGTTTTCCCGGTTTTTCATTCTTGCGATCCCAAAGTAAAACCATGTCTCCAACCTGCAAAGATCTAGATCGAGAGCATTTATCAAAGCTTTTCTTAATGTTAGATTGATTTTTACATATAGCCTCAAAAGCTGTACGACGAGCCTCATCTAACTCGACAATCTGATCTATTCTATTCTGAACAACATTTTTATTAGTAGAAAAATTTTGGAGAAGATGATAAGCTGGCAACTTCAGGTGCACAGGTAAGGTAACATCCAAGCCATAAACCAATTCAAAGGGAGATTTACCAGTAGATTTCTTCTTAGTAATTCTGTCTGCCCACAAAGCATACTTGATTTTGCTGTCCCAAGATTTCTTGTTATCTCCTACTATCTTCTTGATAATGGTTATGAGATTTTTATTACTTGATTCAGCCAAACCATTACCCTGAGGATAGTAATTCGACGAATGAGATAAGACAATGCCATACTTGAAACAAAAAGATGTAAACTCTGAAGAACTAAAAGCCTTGGCATTGTCTGTAGTGATCTTAGCGGGGACACCAAATCTAGTAATGATGTTATTTTCAATGAAATCCATAATAACCCTTTCAGTGGCATTCTTAGCAGGAATGGCTTCGACCCATTTAGTGAAATAATCTGTAGCAGTCAAAATCCAAGAGTAGCCATTGCTAGAATTTTCATGGAACTTCCCTATGAAGTCCAGACCCCAATGCTGAAAAGGTGCCTCTACAATAACAGGTTGTAGAGGAAGGGCAGCAAGCTTCTGTTTCCCAGTGAACAGTTGACAAGCTTGACACGTTCTAACATACTTGTGCACATCAGAAAAAATCGAATGCCAATAATAGCCAGCCCTCAGGATTTTGTGGGCGGTAGTTCTGGCGGCATAATGACCACCACAAAATCCTGAATGAAATTCGGAAATCAGTCTTTTGGACTCAACATCGTCAACACACCTAAGCACTATGCCCTCAGGATTTCTCCATCCAAGGCCATCCTTCATAAGGCAATACTTAGTGGCCTTTAATCTAAGAGCCCTTCTCTTATGACCGACTAAATGGTTAGGACATACAAGATTTGTTAAGTAGTAAACTATGTCCTTATACCATTCATGCTCAGCTAACCTTCTTAATTCTGGTGAAGATAGATCGTCAAGGCAGAACAAACCAAGAGTCTTTTCATTACTTTCAGTTAACATTTGAGCTAAACCTTGGCCTTTGATCAGCTTGGTGGGTCTAATTTCTAAATCATACTCCTGTATCTTAGTAACCCACCTAGCACGAGTCCCTAAGCAATCAGTCTGAGTTAATATGTCCTTAACAGCAGAATGTGGGACGAAAGCAATGATCTTAGAATAACCCACATAAGTTTTAAAATGCTTAAGAGACTTGACCATGGCATAGGCCTGCTTTTCCATGGTATTGTACTTCAACTCAGAGTTTTGAAGTGCTCTACTCATGAAAGCAATAGGCTGCTCATGACCATCTTTATTCTTTTGAAGCAAGACACCGGCAATGGTATCTTCAGAAGCGAAAGAAAAAATCATGAAATCCTTGGAGTAATCAGGACTAACTAGGACAGGAGCTTTTGCGATAGCAGACTTGATTTCTTGGAAAGCCTTTTTGCCCTCTTCTTGCCAGACAAATTTCGCATCTTTCTTCAGAAGACTTTGAATGGGCTTAGCTATTTCTGCATAATTTGGGATGAATCTTCTAATAAAATTTATCTTTCCAAGGAAAGACTGAAGGGACTTGAGATTATGCGGGAGAGGAATCTTTTGAATTGCTTCAACTCGTTCGGGATCGACCTTGATTCCTTCCTTAGAGATGATATGACCCAGTAATTTCCCTTCTGTTACCCCAAAAACAGATTTAGCCGGATTCAAAGAAATTCCATATTCTCTGCATCTATCGAAAACTTTCCTAAGATGATCTATATGACTGATACCATCTTTAGAGAAAACAGTAAGATCGTCTTGGTAAATTTCGATAATTTTCCCGATTAACCCTTTGAAGGCATAATCCATGGCCCTCTGGAATGTAGCCCCAGCATTTGTTAACCCAAATGGCATTCTGATGTATTCAAAAGTGCCCCATGGTGTTGTGAATGTGGTCTTGTGTCGATCTTCCTTTTTAACCCAAACTTGATTATACCCAGAAAAACCGTCTAGCAATGACATCATTCCAAACCCAGTTACTCTTTGCAACAAAGTTTCCATTTTTGGCAAAGGGTAATTATCCTTTTTGCACGCTAGATTAAGGTTTCTAAAATCGACACAAAGTCTTATTGTACCATTCTTTTTCCTGACAATCACTAAATTCGAACACCATGTTGAATGCCTAGTTTGAGCGATGATCCCTGCTGCAAGCATTTTCGCAAGTTCTTTCTGGACCAGGGGGGCTAACTTAGGATTAATCTGCCTAAGTTTCTGCCGGAAGGGTCTAGCATTTTCGTCCTTTAATGGAATAGTATGCTCCATAATATCCTCCATATAGCCCTTCAATTAATCATAGGAAAAAGCTAAGACATCTCGATATTCGCGAAGTAAATCGGTTAACTTTTTCCTTTCCTCCAAACTAGTACCTTTACCGATTTTAACTATTTTCGGATTTTCAGAAGTACCAATGTTAACTTCAAGGTACTCACCTGGGTCCAACTTGTTTTCTTCTCTCAGCTTCGTGGCATCATGCCGATCAAAATGTTGCTCTAAGGCAACCACATTTCTGGGAGTAGGATTTATGATATGTCTATGATCTAAAGACCCATCCTCGCCAGAAACTAACCGGAAATCCTCAAACTCGTCTAAACTATTGAGAAAACGAACGACTTGTTTTTCATCATTAAAAACTTGCCAATGCTCTGAGTTGTCTGGAACAGATGGTCTGAATATTACTTCCATTTTAATTTTATCGTTAATTAACTCGTCAGACAACTGGAAAGTGGTAGCAGCTACGGCAAGTTCATCTGCCAAATTATTTAGCTCCCTAGGAATTGCTTCAAGGTTAAGGGCATCGAAATGCTCCATAGTATCCCACACTGCGTTTCGATAGTTTCTTAATCTTTGATTTCTACATGTGAATTTGTTCTTAAGCTGCATGACAACCAGATCGGAATCCCCCTTGATGCTAAGCAATTTAACCCTTAAAGCCTTGGCCAATTCAAGGCCCAACAATATAGCTTCGTACTCAGCGACATTGTTGGTCGCTTCAAATTCTAAACGATAGGAAAACTTGAATATGTGACCAAGGGGAGATTTAAGCACTACTCCAGCTCCTTTACCATGACTAGAGGACGCACCATCGAAGTACATATACCAGATTTCATCCTTAAGATCTTTAATCTTATCATCGGGAGGAATTATGAAATTGGACATGATAGAATAGTTCCCGATGTCAGATTGCTCTCTAATTATCTCGTTATGAGGCCTTTTAGGATCTTCAACATGAAATTTCCTCTCGGGCTCTCTATTTAGTCTAACGAAACCATCACCGCTAGGAGAAGGAATCATAGCATATGACCAATTCATCTGAATGCTTCCCCCTAGATCAGAGGCCCACTTTCTAGATAACAGCATACCCCAAGCATCAGGTACATCAACGACAACAATATCCATAACAACCATGATGTCTGGGTAAACCGAAAGATGAACTTGCAAATCCTTGATTAAACCATGTACTTCGATTTTCTTAGAATCCATGGCACATATATTATAGTAGGGTCTGGAAACTCTTAAGTTAAGTTGTTCCATAACCCTTTTAGTCATAACACAAGCAGATGCACCTGAATCCAACATGCAGTTATTCAATTTATACCCATTGACTAATAAGGTGATAAAGAAGGGTTGATGATCCTTGTTATCAGCATCTACGCTTTGCAGATAAATAGGAGCATCATGATAGTCAACCTCACGAATCTTCTGTTGAGAAGCGTTGACTTGAGGACCCTGAATTGCTTTTAGTAACTTGTCTCTTTGGGAAGGGATCTTAGCGATCTCAGATACGGGAACCCAGATTTTAGCATTATTAAACCAACTCCCCAAATCGACATCTATTCCAGAGTTTATACCAGGGTTTAAAGTTCGAGGAGGAATTTGATTCCCGCTCTGATCTTTATCCCTTCTCTGGTATGTTAAACCCTTATCTCTAGCAATTTCTAGAATTTTCTCAGGAGAGGGTTTCTCACCATATAACCTGGCCAAAATGTCATCTTCGTTTTCAAGGTTATTTATATTAAAAGCAGATTGAGGATTCACAACATCATAGCTCCTTTCCTTAACCTCTATCCAATCATTCATAGGCAAAGGAAACTTGCTCCCTACTACGTTTATTTGCTCACCTGTCCCAAACATTCCATTATCTAGGAGTCTTCTGATGATGGGACAAGAGGACTCTTCGTGAAAAGCATCGCAAGCACGACAGTAAGGAGGAGCATTATCAACCAGATTAGTAAGCGGATTAGGAGGCCTCTGCTCACTAGATTGACCCTTTCTTTGCCAATTACTATTTCTGTTATTATTATTTCGAGGTTGAAAATTTTGCGATTGCGCTCTTTCCATTTGAATCAACCTATTCTGCAAAGTGTTTATCTCCTTGTTATGGTTAATTTCCATGGTTTCAATTTTTTGAAGCAACTTGAGAACAATTTCATTTTCAGGTTCTTGGGCTGCTTTTCCCTTAGGTTCCTTTAGTTTTGTAGCAGCCCTATCATAACCTGGGATTTCAGACTTCCCAGAAGCTACCTTGTCCTTTTCAAGTTCTATAGCTAAGGCTTGGCAATCTCGATAATCACCAAGTTTAGCACGCCTTAACTCATAAGAAGGTTCAGGACCAAAGGCATCAATGTAAAAATCTTGGAGAGTTTTATCTGTAGGTTTATAGTCTTGAGGTAATTCTCTAATAATACCATTAAACCTTCTATTAAATTCTTCAACAGTTTCATCCTCTCTCTTTTTCATTAGAGTAAGAGCTCTTACAAGATGTCTTCCCTCTCTCTTATCTCCATATTTTTCTTTAAATGAATTAATGATTGATTGTAAAGAGTCAAATGAATTTGGAGGTTTTTTCTGTAAACCAGTCATAAGCATCACCTCCTAGAGTCAAGATAAAAAGAGTCATCCTGACATCTTCATGATCAAAATCAGGAGATCTAGCATACTTAGCCATCCATATGTTGAAATCTCGCAAATGGGAATTAGCAGTAATAGCATTGTCTCCTTGAAAGTTAGGCAATTTGTCTATCTTAACAGATAGAATATCATTGGGGTACCCTGGGATGTTAGAAAAATCACAAGGGGCATACATACCCATGGTGCTACGCCTAACTTGACCCCTAAAGAGCAAATGAATGTCAGAAAGGGCTTCTTGTCCAAGATTTGTAAGGAGTGTACGAGAAGCGAGTTTGTGTGATCTCACCCTGTAAACCTTTTCAGGATCAGGAGTGGGGTTGCACAGACTGCTTGGATGCCTTCTAGTGTACACTCTTGCAGAAAATATAGGAAGTGGAGTCGCCACTTGAACAAGAAGTTAAACACAGAAAAGCTTGAAATCTAAGAACCAAGGACAGAAAAACTCTATCCCCGGCAACGGCGCCGAAAAATGTTGTCGTTGCCGGCTCAAACGAATGATAGAAAGATGAACAATGAATGATGAAAAGTCATTGAAATGCCGAAAAACAAAGTCCCCGGCAACGGCGCCAAAAAATGTTGTCGCGCGGATTGACACGACAACGCTCAGACCAGGGGCTGTCACTCTGATCCCCGATCCCTCCGTTTAAGCCTGTCTCCCGCGGCTAAGGGGGGTAGTCCCTACGAGGTGAAGGAGACCAACTGTCGACCAGTTGGTTGGGAGACACGAGACACGATCAAGATAAGCACTAAAATGATTTGATTAATCGAGCAGACCAGTGCCTTAAAAGATTATTATTAAAACGATTACTTGTTAGATGGTATAGAAACATAAACCGTGAATAGCAACCATTTGACATCAAAAAGGCATCAGCTAAATCACATGACCAAAACAATATCTGGCAACTGAAAATTTTGAAAGATGAATGCTTAAACCACCACGAATCATAAACCATTAACCAGATATCAATTTCGCATCTCGACTTGAAAATTTAGATCTCAGCATGAAAGATATGACAATTCCCGAAAATAACTGGATCTGAAAATTTCCACAAATTTTCAGGCAAAAAGTTTTAAAGCTAAAATTTCCGGCTAAATGAAAATCCTAAATTTTTTTTTTTTTTTTTTTTTTTTATAAAATCCTAAAAGCTAGAACTAAAAAAAATTTAAAACTCTAAACAAAAAAAACCTTTTTATATATTTTTTCTTTTTATATCTAAAAAAAAAGAAACTATGAAAATAAGCCTAAATCTAAAATCTAAAGAAATAAATTAAAATCTAAATGAAAAACTTCTTTTTCCCTTTTTTTTTTTTTTTTTTTTTTTTAAATTAAAATTTCATAAAACCAATCTAAACCTAAAATCTAATCTATTGCTAACCTACAAAAACTTATTAACATTTTATTCAACGTATAAACTAAATAACATCAAAACTATGACTAAAACCATAAACGTAAGGAACTGAGGAAACAAAGAAAAAACGTGAAACGCAATGCGAGATGGGTAATGCGACGGCAAATGAAGGATGTTGTAATAGCATATATCGAAGGTGGGTAAAACGCAATCACAACAACAGCAAAACGTAAGATTCCATCACTGAATGCGTGAGGGCGAATGAATATCAGAGGCAGCAAGACCAATAATTGAAAGCGAGAATGAGACGAGGGTTTCGCTGACAGGAGCAAAGATTTCGCTGATGCCTTGAGCAGAGAAATGCATGATGCAAGCCCCAAAGACGCAGATAAACGCTGGCACGAAAATTTGAATGAAAACGTCTTAAAAGAAACCCGCAGATCACGTGAAGTAAATCGAAAGGCGGAAAACAAATACGATTGGAACCATAGCCTTGAAAAAAATCGATTCAAACTTCATATAAAAATTATGCCACAGCAAACTCAAACGTGATTGTTTCAAACGGTGGTACGCTTCCTGGGCATAAATCCAAAAGGAAAATGCAGGCTAAGGAAAGCTCTGATGACCAGATCAATTCACGCTCAATAATGCTTCAACTTTCAGCTGAAAAGAAAAGAAAACTTGAAACTATTTTGGGGTTTAAACTGTGCACTACGTTACTTGGAGTTGCCGGCAGCACAAATCTGACTCACTGTGCATCAATTTGAAGTGTCAATCGTCTGAACGCTGAATGCTGGCCACAATCGCTTCGATTTTATGCTGAGAAAGCAGCAACCCCTCCTTGTTTTTCTTAGTATCAACCGGATGACAGGATGCCCTGATTATTGGATTCTGGGTTTATGTTTAACACTTGCAAGCGAAATAGGCAAGAGATGATGACAACAGATATCCTGCAAAAAAAGGAAATTTGGTAGATATACAAAATTTTGCAGTAAACCCTCCAAAATTTACCCAAAGTCACAAAAATTTATAGCTCTAGCACAGCGAAATTTAGCAATAGTTGCAGTGATATTTTCGAAGTATTGGAACTTAAATTTTGATGTGAACAGACTGAAGAAAATTTCTCATGTAAAACAGGAAAGAAATTTTAAATGATTAACCCAGGGCAAAATCAGCTGGGCTTTGCAAAGAAGAGCCTGTGGGAGTCGGCTGGTCCAGCCTAGAACTTCCCCAAACGCCCACCAATATTCTTTACTAAAAGGTTTTCCTGCACATCTCAAGCAACCATCAGCAAAGAGAGAAAGAATGTTGCTAGATCTCAGGAAATAATGGAGATATCTGCCATTATTTTAGAAAACCCTAGCAACACTCAAACCCTAGCAAGTGAACAAGATACCTGTGCTCACAATACTCTAAAAAAAACAAGCTATGATTAATGGCTGAAAACTGAAATATGCAGAAACATAAACATCTCACAGCAATTCCAGAGAGTAACACCAGCAAGATTTGGACCCCAAAGTCTTCTTTTATTAACCAGAAATCAGATTACAAGAGAGATTTTTTCAGTACAGACTCACAGATCAGATGATAAACCTTGAAATGACCCCCTAAGACCCTATATAAAGGAAATGATCCCAACGGCTAGTTTGAGTGATCCATGTTGAAGTGATCCCAACCGTCGATGAGGATTAAGACATCTCTTAATCTCATCCGTCGATTTTATTAAAAAATGGTATTTTGCATGCATTCACAAAAATATTATTATTTTATTATTTAGGGTTTTTGCTTTATTTTATGAACTTTTTATTATTTTTTATTTATTTCATTTTTTTAATTAATTTTTTTTTTTAATTTTTTAATTTTTATTTATTTTATTATTTTAGTATTTCATTTATTTTCTTAAATGGATCATTCGAACTAAGCCGTTGGAAACATCACCTAGGACCTAGGACTTAGGACTCATGAGGGGACTAAAACATTTTTCAACCCTCAAGACACATTACATCATGACTTTTACAATTTACATCTTAAGGGGACAAACCCACTTAATACAGACCCTCACAAAATACCCAGTTTCTGCGACACAACTATAATCTAGCAGATTAACACACTAGGATTCTCCTAAAGTTCTAATAACAAAATGCATCCCGGCTTTGGGGTCAGGTTGAAGGAAAACTCTGCCGATCGTAGATCGGTGAGACGAAAAACCTCCCGGGACGTAGATTATCATTAGAAAGTTAGGTCCACCTAGGCAATTTTACATACATGACTCTGATCTGCTTAGATTATTTACAATTCATACATGCAGACTGGGTTTACAATTAAAATGATCAAGCTGTTGATGACTGTAGGCTGGCACGGACACGTCGTTCAGGTGCTGCCCCTTTTTGCAAAGAAAAGGGGGGTGTACTGCATGGGTAGTTGACCGGTAGTGGTCAACAGAGCTCCTTATTGTAACACTCTATTTTAAAGACATAATAAAAAGACCACCAGTGAAGGCTGGACCAGGAGACATAGCCCAGGAGGATTGGGTGAACTCCTTATTAAATTTTTGTTGTGTTTATATTTTGCTTACTGTGATCTCTTACTGTTTCAAGTGTCTATGTATTTTGCAATCTTATCGATCCGTTGCCTAAAATAACATAGACACACACCAGCACATGAGTCTATAATACCTTCATTAATTTCCTAAGGTCACCTAGGGGTGATTTCAGATCAAGTGGTATCATAGCAGTAGGTTGTTAAGGTTAGACAAGCTTGTGCTGGATTTAGCTGTTGAATGCTAACTAGATCAAAGCTCAAATTAGGAGAAGGAGAGTTGGTTGAAACTAATCCTAAAATTGGAAGAGTCTATCCTTAGAAGAAAATGTCGGAGGAAGGTTCCTTGGGCCCAGACCCACAATTTATAGAAAGTTTCCCGGCCATGAGGTCCATGGTAGAGGAAATGTATAGGGACTTTAGAAAACATAAAGGTAAGGAATCATTAGGTTCCAAACAAGATAAGGGGGAAGAAGAATCTCTCCTCCATGACCACTCCAATGGCAAAGGGAAAGAAGAAAGCTTTCTCTTACCTCCTAATAGCCCTGAACATACCAAGAAAGCATCTTTGATTAAACTAGATGTTAAATTTGATTTTCCAATATATGATGGAGAGTTGAATGCTGAAAAGTTGGACAATTGGATCAGACAAATTGATGTTTATTGTAGAGTGCAGAATATCGACTCAGACAAGAGAAATCTTCAGTTGGCCAGCCTACGCCTCGGGGGCACTGCCTTGGTATGGTGGGACAGCAAGACCCAAGCTGACATGAAGAAACATGGTAAAACTCTTTCTGTCTGGAGTGAATTTGTTTTTGCAATAAAAAAGCAGTTCTATCCACTGGCTTACATGCAACAAGCCATGATGAGCTGGCAAACTCTTTGCCAATTGAAAGGGAAAAGTGTATAAAGTTACACTCAAGAATTTAGGAAGAGAGCTTTAATCTAGGAATTTCATTAGACTCACCTAATACTCTGTTGAAGTACATAAGTGGTCTGCACAGCTACATGAGGCACACTATCATCATGTTCAATCCCATTAGTCTAGATGAGGTATCTGTTCAGGCTACGCATCTAGAAGCTAGAGGAAAGAACGGGAACCCAAAAGTTGGGGGATCATCCCAACCCATTGCAAGCAAGAATAAGTAGAAAAGAAAACAAAAATGGAAGGAGAGGAAGGCAAACACTGCACAAAAGAGAAAGTTCTCATGTACTCGCTGTAAGAAGGAGGGGCATGATGATGAACAATGTTGAATCTTGCATCCAGAGCTAAGACCTAAGAAGTTTGAGGGTAAGAAGAAGAAGACTGTTGCAGCTGTTTAGAAAGATTTGGGGTCAGACTTAGGAGATGAAACAACCATTGCAGCCACAGGTATAAGAGGTAAAAATTTTGAAGCATCTACTAGTAATTCTGCACAATCTATTAATGAAGAGAATGAGAAAAAAGGACACGAGCTTTCCCATATTCAATTTATTTCCAAGCATCAAAAGATAGATACTTTGTTTGATAGTGGCTCACAAGTAAATTTGATTTCTGAAAAAATTGTAAAGAAATTGGGATTACTAACTACACCTCACAAGAAACCATACCCATTAGGTTGGTTGAGTGATAAAATGCAGCTACAAGTGACTAGACAATGTAAACTTAAGTTTTCTTTTGGATCAACATTTTTAGATGAGGTTGATTAAGATGTAATTCCTTTGGATATATGTGGAATTGTTTTAGGAAGTCCCTACTTGTATGATAGAAAAGCTATCTTCTACAGAGATCAGAACAAGTATCTCCTCGTTAAAGATGGAATCGAATATATTGTAAGAGCTCATAAGCTCAAGGATAATTATACTCTCATAAACTCAAGGCAGATGAAACGAATTGTAAATTCATGCAAGCAATTTTTACTGATGGTTGTAAAGGAAAAGAAACCTGATAAAACCAATGTATTTGAGGGCTGTGATGCTAAACAACAAGATGATTTAGAAAAGGTTGTTTCAGAATATGATGTCTTGTTTCAAGAACCTAAGGGTCTGCCACCCAAAAAGGGAATAGTACATGATATTAATTTGCAGCAAGATGCTCCATTGCCTAACATCAAAATGTATAGGTTGTTCGCTTTAGAGAATGCAGAGATCAAGAAGCAGGTGCAGGAGTTGCTCGAGAAAGGGTTTATCAGACCTAGCACATCACCATGTGGATCTCCAATTGTTTTGGTGAAAAAGAAAGATGGCTCATGGAGAATGTGCATTGATTATCGGGCACTGAACAAGATAACAATCAAAAATCGTTATCCACTTCCTCGCGTAGATGATCTGTTAGATCAATTGAAGGAAGCTGTTTATTTTTCCAAGTTAGACTTGCATAGTGGATATCATCAGGTCAGAGTTGCAGAACAAGATGCATGGAAGACTGCTTTCAAAACAAAGTAGGGATTGTATGAATGGCTAGTTATGCCTTTTGGCTTAACTAATGCTCCTGCTACTTTCATGAGAATGATGAATGATGTACTCAAACCTTTTCTTAATGATTTTGTTATTGTATATATGGATGACATTCTTATATTTAGCAAAACATGGGAAGAACGCTTAAAGCATGTTAAGCGGACATTAGATGTTTTGAAAAGAGAAAAACTTTATGTTAAACTCTCAAAATGTGAATTTGGCAAAACATCCTTGAATTATCTGGGTCACATAGTAGGGGGTGGTAAATTGAAGATAGATCCCTCTAAGGTTGCATTCATTGTAAATTGGCTTAAACTAGGTCTGCCACAGAAGTTAGAAGCTTCTTAGGAGTAGCACAACATTGGAGAAAGTTTATTTCTAACTTTTCCTTAATTGCAGCTCCCTTACATGCTTTAACAAGATTGAACAAGGTGTTTTAGTGGGGAGGCAAACAACATAAAGACTTCAACACTTTGAAAGAAAAGATTAGTACAACACCTGTGTTAGCACTGCCCAATCTTCAAAGGCCATTTGAGATCCAAACCGATGCCAGTGATTATGCCATGGGAGCAGTGTTGTTACAGCACAGTAAACCCATATGTTATCATTCTGAGACATTTAACTCTACAGTAGTTAACTATCCCACATACGATAAGGAATTGTATGCATTAGTACAGAGTGTGAAAAAGTGGAAACATTATTTAATGGGCAAAGAAACAGTGATACATACTGATCATCAACCACTTCAATATCTACACTCCCAAACTAAGTTGCAGCAATCAAGACACTACAGATGGATGGGGTTCCTACAACAGTTTCATTTAGTCATCAGATATAAAAAGGGCATACATAATAAAGTTGCAGATATGTTATCTAGACCCATTATAAATGCATCTACTATACTTAAGCATAATTCTGTATTGCATGAGAGCTACATTGAACAATATGCTCAAGATATAGACTTTAAAGATGTATATGCAACTTTAAGTCAAGGCAAATGAGTAGAAGAATTGGATTATCACATTAAGGACCAACTCTTGTATCATTGTGGGAAGCTATGCATTCCACAAACTAAAAAAGTAAAGATAATACGAGAGGCACATACTTCTCTAATATCAGGTCACTTTGGGGTAAGTAAAATAGTGGCACAACTACAAAGATTTTGTTATTGGCCAAAAATGAACGAGACAGTTTCTAGATATGTAAGAGGGTGTACTATGTGTGCTAAAAACAAGCCCAGCAATAGGAAACTAGGCTTGTACACTCCATCGCTAGTTCCTTCTCATCCTTGGGAAAGTGTTTCCATGGACTTTGTTGGAGGATTGCCTAAATCTAGGAAAGGTCATGATTATTTGTATGTTGTTGTGGATAGGTTCAGCAAAATGTGTATTTTGATACCTTGTAATAAACAGATTACAGCTGAACAAACTGCAAACTTATTCTTTCAGCATGTATGGGTTCATTTTGGATTACCCACTTCCATTATATCTGATCGAGACACCCGATTTGTGGGGAAGTTTTGGTCAGGTCTGTGGGAACTGATGGACACCAAACTGAAGAAAAGCACAGCTTTCCATCCACAAACCGATGGCCAAACAGAAGTAGTCAACAAAACAGTGATCCAGTTGCTCAAGGGATATTGCAGCAAGCATCCCAAGCTTTGGGATGAACATTTGTGTTATTTGCAACATGCTTACAACCAAGCCAAACATTCTTCCATACAGAGATCTCCTTTTGAGACTTGTTTTGGTTTCACACCAAGGTCTCCCTTGGATTTTGTCTTTGGTAAGGACACAACAGTTGATGGACACAATGATGTGGACAAGGCAACTAGGTTCATTGAACAAATCCAAGAGATCCATCAAGCAGTATAGGAACAACTGGAAAGGAGCTAGGCCAAATACAAGGCAAGGCATGACAAGCATCGGATGGAGCATAGTTTCCAAGTTGGTGATCAAGTCTAGCTGTATAATAGCAAAGACAAGATGCAAGGTGAAGGTAAAAAGCTAAAACCAATAAGGTATGGACCTTTTAGGATCCTTGAGAAAATTGGTGAGAATGCATTTTGCCTTGATTTACCAGCTTACATGCACATCTACTCAGTCGTTAATGCAGACAGCTTGAGACTATTTGAACCTTCATTAATTGAAGATCCTGAAGAGCAGAGTCAATTGCCTTCTATTGATGACCTATTACCTGAATATCTTAATGAATTGTAGGAAGACACAGTTCTGGACAGGAAGGTGAGAACGACGTGCAGGGGAGATGTTGAGTACCTCAGAATTGGACTCAAGGGTTCAAAGCCAAGCAGTGCAAAATGGATAGAGATTGGACAGGTGAGAAAGTTGTATCCTCACTTAGTTGATGCTTGAAAACCAACTTTTGGTGGTCCAAAAGCTTTTTTAGTGGGAAGGCCGTGATCCGAATTGGATCCTCAAACAATTCCATGATTGTTCAGAATGAATGACAGAATTCAAGAAATCTTATAGCTATCAGAAATAACCTTTGAATAATGGCAATTTGCAGCCAGCAAGAAACAACGAGGACCTCCGGTCAAAGCGCACTGACCCTTGATCCATGCAGACTGCGCATGGCACAAAAGTGGCAATTGGGAAGCTCAGATCCAGAAATGGAGGCTGTTTTTGATACGCGATTAGCATGTATCACTGGGAAAAACCCCTTGAGAAGGAAAAGTCCCGAGCACTCGGTCACAAGGGAAACCAGAAAGCTATAGGAAAGCGCTAAAACCGACAAGGCGGGTCCCACGCTCAAAACTGGCAAAATATCAGAGGCATTTCAAGCGGTAAGTGGGTTTGGCCGAGGACCCAGTGATTCCATACACCGAGTGATGCATGTCCGGCAGATGAGAGAGAAAAACTGCTTACATCACAGAGTAATGGTCGAGCAACTCAACCGTGCGATATGAGCAAAGACCGTAGGATCTGGGGGCTCCAGATCAACGGTGGAGGTTCAACCCGATGGATGAACGAACCCAAGGGAGAAATAAACTGCAGTGCATAAGATTTGAAGTTCGATTTGACTGATGAGTCGACAGAAGGATCTGTTTCGCAGGCATCTGGGAAATAACGGAAATAACAACCGTTCAGGAGGAACTGACACTCAGTTTGCAAAGGGACAAGTGGCCACCTCTCTGCAAGTTAGCATTACACAACGATGATGACACAGGGCAGAGGAGTTCCAGAAGACAGAGGCAGGCGACTCAAAGAGCTGGGAAGCAGAAACGAACAGTCAGAGGAACACATTGGCTTTAAAAGCCACGAACAGACAGTGAAGCAGAGGAGAGGCAGTAAAGAAGCCGAAGGCCGAGAGACACAGAAAGAGAGGCAAAATTGCAGAGAATAAAGAAGCCGAGCTAACCATCCGAGCAAAGGCAGCATCGAGCAGACAGAGATCAATCGAGGTAAAAATTCAGTAAGGGGAGTCTGTGAACTCTAAGGACTTGGGAATTCCAAGCGCCATCCCACCTATCATTCTCTGTTAAGTGAGACTCATATTGAGCTCCTTATTGTAAAACTCTGTTTTGAAGACATAATAAAAAGGCCACGACTGAAGGCTAGACCAGGAAACGTAGCCCAGGAGGATTGGGTGAACTCCTTATTAAATTTTTGTTGTGTCTATATTTTGCTTACTGTGATCTCTTACTGTTTCAAGTGTCTGTGTATTTCGCAATCTTATAGATCCGTTGTCTAAAATAACATAGACACACACCATCACATGAGTCTGTAATACCTTCATTAATTTCCTGAGGTCACCTAGGGGTGATTTTAGATCACAACAAAATCGAATCTCAACTGATTTGGTGTCTTCTCCAAGCCCCATCAACTTCTTCTTATAATCTGTCATTGAGACTTCAATGACCATGATTAAATCTTAATTGATGGCTAGGAGTAACTAGAAATCGATCCATGTACTTTTCTAAAACATTTTTACCATGACTTAATTAATTATGATTAATTAATCATATTTCCTAAGTTTAGACTTAGGAAATATTAAAAATTGACTAATAAATCTCTCTCACTGCTTCGACCTCACTGAATCACTTCCGACAACACACAACTTCTACTCTAGAAATTGATTTCCTAGCAAAATTGAATCTCAACTAATTTGATGTCTTCTCCAAGCCCCATCAACTTCTTCTTATAATCTGTCGTTGAGACTTCAATGACCACGATTAAATCTTAATCGATGGCTAGGATTAACTAGAATCGATCCATGTACTTTTCTAAAACATTTTCACCATGACTTAATTAATTATGATTAATTAATCATATTTCCTATGTTTAGACTTAGTAAATATTAAAAACTGACTAATAAATCTAATTAAGTCGTCTCTAGGTGGAATTTCTAGAAACAATTTCTGGGTATTGGAGAATACATGTATTCTAGCCTCTCCACAAAATGGTTTGGCTATAACAAATCCGATGCTACAAAAACTAACAGACTTCTCTCACAAAACATGGATCCATTTCTTGAAGAAGAAGGATGAAGTGTTCAAACAGTTCCGTTCTTTCAAAGCCTTGGTGTAAAATTAAACGGGGAATACGATCAAAATATTAAGGACCAACAATGGAATCACATATGAATCAAATGAATTCAATGACTTTTGCAGAGAGGCTGGGATTAGGTGGGAGATAATTGTTCCATACACTCCTAAGCAAAATGGAGTTGTTGAAAGAAAGAATTAAACAATCATGAAAGCCACCCATGCCATGCTCCATGATCAAGGTCTACCGAAGTTCTTATGGAGAGAAGTTGTCAACACTGTCGTGTATGTTCAAAATAGTAGCCCACATCAAGGACTGGATTTGAAGACACCGAAGAAGTTTTCATTGGTAAAAAACCCGATGTTTCTCATTTTAGAATATTTGGTTGTCCCATGTATTTTCATGTGCCTAAAGAGAAAAGAAACAAGTTAGAAGCATCTGGGAAGAAAGGTATATTTGTGGGCTACAGTGAAAATTCAAAGGCATTAGAATTTATATGCCTGGACAAAGAGACGTGGAAGTTAGCCATGGTGTCACCTTCGATGGAGAAACTTCCCTTGGGAAAGCCAGAGATCTCCCCATTCAAAGGAAGGATAATGATGATGCTGCAAAAAAAACAAGATGAACCTTTGACAGATGAGCCTATGACCAATGTTGCAGGCCCGATGGATCCCATTTATCCACCTCTTGGTGATACCTCTACCTAAAGAAAACGACCTTTGTGGCTCAAAGATACTCTCTAAGATGGTAAAAAACATATCACTCCAAGAGAGACATTCCGTGAAAGTAAGAAGCCGAACAGGTATCAAGGGTACTTAGTTGCTATGAGTGCTATTGTTCTGTTGAAAACGTGTAACTAGGTTCGGTATTCATAATTATGAAATGAACTTTTTGATTCTTGTAAATTGTAAAATGAAAAAAAAATTATTATTATTATTATTGGAGCATGGGTTTTATGCTCAAGGTATTTTATTTTATAAGTCAAGCACCTATTGTGTGCTTCTAGGGTTTGTCCTAGGTCAAGAAATCAAAAGAGTCATTGTCATAAGTTGAAGACCCCTTCGGGCACATTGTATGATGCATGGTGTTCAACAACTTGATTTGGGATCAAGTCTACTTGAGGTTCTACCTCTGGATTGACTTTTGCCAGTGGAGAGTGGTAAGGTCTTGCAACTCAATTGTTGAAGAATCTAGGGCAAGTGGGATTAATGTGATTCTTCTAGACTTGATAACAATTTTTGAAGTGTTTTTGAAATTTATCTTAGCTCGATATTCTTTTTATTATTAGTGTGTGTGTTTGCTTCATCAAAATGCTACCAAATCAAAAAGACAAGAACACAAGGAGTTTTCATTCCACCAGGGCCAAAAACTCTCCCTCTTGGAGAGGAAAACCTGCACGTAACTTCTTATAGAGATTCCAACTGACGAATACCAAAACCATGACCCTTGAACTATTATGCCTCTCCAATACCAAGACACCAATCCTCTTCTTTGTCACCACTGAGATCATTGTTATTGTTGCACCATTGAGGCCTTCACTAATGAGGTCTTCATTACTGCTGCAACACCATTGCTTTACTTCCATTGAGGACTTCACCATAACGAGATTATTGTTACTACACCATAGTTGATCCTTCATTTGAATCATTGTTGCAGCATAGCTTATCAAAAGTATACTGAGACAATAACGAGATAGATCTAAGACTTACTGTGAGAACACCAAGATTCCTTTCCTCATAGATATGTTGTGACTGCAAGGAGACAGATCCGAGTCTTTCCCTGTGTCATTCGAGGTTGCTTTAGTAGACCTATCACAAAACAGAGAGATGGACAGACTTCCATCACTTCTTCACTGTGACCTATGAAGTTCCTTATGTGACTGTTCTTTTAAACTTCAGGAAGATCCGAGTTTCTTACTGCACTTGTCTGAGATTTCAGAGCCCTTTTACCTATGTCTGAAATCACAGATATCCAAGATCATGTCCTGCACCCATGCGAAGGTTACCCTGTCACAGACCTTCGAAAATCTTAGACAAGTCTGAGTTCTTCTCTGCACTTTTGCAGATACTCTAGCTGGGTATTTATAGTGGTTCATCCTCCATAATTAGCCGGCATGATAGTGTGAATAGGTGTGTCCGTTGATGCAAGTTGACATGACTTATATTTAATTTGCAAGCCGACATGACTGTGTTTGTACATCGTTTATCTTGCAGACTTCTTTGTTGAGGATTGGTGCTTGTCTTGGAGGACTTCTTGACACTAGGTTGACGTATGTACATTACATAAATGCTCATAAAGAACTCTTTAACATAATCTTGACTCTTTGGCATTCCTAGAACTATGGAATGAGCAAGCAACTCATTCATATAATTTTATAAAAATCATATTTATTTTTCTTGACAAGTACAAAGATCAAGATTACATTTGACAAATAACGAACCTAGTTACTCTTTTCCTCAACACTCCCTCTTAACTAGGGAGGTATTTACAATGGTACTTGGTTATTCTCAATCTAAATAATTTCTAATAAGAAGAATCAGATTGGTAATCCCATCTGTATAGCATCATATCAATCGGTGTTGTCATAGTGCAAGGCCTTGACTAACAGCTCCATCTCTCCATGAGACCATGAGCTACAATGTTGGTGAGACCAATGATTTATAGACACCTTCACCATTGTCTCTCAAGGTACATATTCACCCAGGTGTTCACTGAGTATGACCTTCTAGGACTATTCTTATCTTGGGTTCCCAGCCCTCAAAGAATATCGGTCCTCTGGCTTACTCTTGTCTTGGATTTCCTACACATCCTCAAAGATTATTGGATTCCAGATGATTACCCAATCCTTCCATTCTTTCTTCCCAAGTGAAGACAAGAATGTTGTGTCTAACATGTGTCTACATTTCCATTCATGGCCTTCATCTAGACTTACGGCTGTTAGTCCTGGTCTAGTGCATGACACATGACATGAAAAAAACATAATTGTGATTTGTAATCAAGGGTTATCTTAATTCAAACTCCCTCTTGATCAGGAAATTTTCAGAGCTTCCTCTTCCCAAGGGATTCTTCTTTTCATCAGAAACTTCTTCTTTGTGGGTCCTTTAGCTGCTTGATCAACTTCTTTCCTTGATGTCATAAAATTCAGTTGAGCTTCTTTCTTGTAGGGCATAGGCCATCCATCACTTTCCTTCTTGGTTCGTCACGTCATTCCTTTCTTTATGGAAAGTGGCCTTCTTGATACATATCTGGAACCTTCATCATATGACTACTTCTTCATCATTGTTTCTTTCAAGGATTTTCATCCACCACATGAATTCTAGTTGTACTTGTACTTACAACTCTTGTTCCAGTAGCCTTGCATGAACTCATCCAGATATTATTCAAGAAATTAAAGCATAACATTAAATCAAATAGTACCTTATGGGATGGCTCTTCATCTTGACATCTTCTTGTGGGTATCAACATCCTGCATACATGTTGACACATCTCCCAAAGTTATCCATTGTCAAGGGTCTTCTTCTTTTTCAGACTTTCATCAGAGTCTTCATATCTTTCTGGGAGATTTCCTAGTCAAATCTTCTTGATCTTTTGGATGTTGATCGCCTTCATCAGGGTTGCATATCGATCTCTTCCTTCCTCACACATTCCATTCCTAGGATCTTTCAATCAGAGTTTCTTAATTATAGTCAACCACCTCACACTTCATATGAGGACATATTATGTTGATTTCATCTAGTGTGACTTATGCCTTTCTGCATCTTTTCAGAGGAGGAAAACCTTTTCTCTTGATCATGCTTCTTAAGATAGAAGTGATGATCTATATTACTTGCCACCATACGACATGACATTATAAAATTGAATACACGCATACATACCTCATTTTAACTTCAGGTCATCGAGGCTTCTTCCAACAGTGTCCTTGATTGAAAATATCTTCAATCCCTTGATCTGCTTCATGTCATACCATCATCTCATGGATTCCATACGTTGGGGTTCTTGTTGATACACTTGCTTCCTCTCTAGATTAGTGAACCCTACGATGAGGATTCCATCAACGAATTTTGAGGATCTTGTATATCCCCAACTGGTAGATGTTTCCTTTTTGACTTGATGTATGATGAGCCTTAGATGACTCCTTTCTTTCCTTTAATTTCCATTGAGGTTCCCAAGAGCTATATATCCTACATGTTGTTTGCCATGGATTTTTGTCCTTCATGATCCTTATGAAGATGTTACGAGCTCTTGTTTCTAATGCTTTCATGATGCCATGATGCATCTTATTATCATTGTCATATCTTTTAACACAAGATTTAGGAGCTTATGATAGGACCCTTTTGTGAGGGATACTATCTTACTCATAGGAGAGATTTGTTACTCCCTCTTTCCTTGGCCCTTTTCTTTAGCTTCCTCCATCTTTTAGTGATATGAACTTCCAAATTTTTTCTATAGCATTGAATCTTAACTCTACTTATTTTGTCTTTTCTTGAGGACCAACCTTGCTTATCTTGTCTACACATGATTGAATTCTTTCATCCTTAAATACTATAGATAGCAACTTGTCTTTCTCTATCTAGCATAGAGACCACAAATTGTCGGGTGAGGTAACATTCTTTGTTCATTGATATTTTTTACCTTGCTCATCAATGATGACTTCCTTCTTGTCATCTTTCCTAGATCTTCATGAAGTCATTCCTTCATTCTTTGATACCTTTACTATTGTGTTGGTCTAAGTGATGTGACCATCTTTACTTTAATTTCCGAGAGAATATCTAGCATTACATATATATCTCTTTATGTCTCCTCTCTTGCTATTTAGGTATGAGAGGACTTTTGAGTGATGTCATATGAATCCTATGAATCTCTTGATGCATTCAAACAATGCTTTGACCTTCATAGACCTTTAGATATCAATGATTCCTCTTTTCTACAAGGATTATAACAATCCTCCTTATTCTATGCAAGGACTTTCGATTATCTAACCGGTTTATAAATCCCCTTGCAATCATGAAATCATTTAACCAAATCTGATTATAAAATTGAAAGATACTTGGTGCGTGAAGAGGAGATCTTCACCTTGATGTTTCTTTTACTTGAGCTGCCAATCATTAGTATCCTTTCATCACAACTTCCTTGCATTGTTCAGCACCAAGCACTACTGCCTTTTATGATATGCTGAGATTAGTTGATTCCTTGACTGTGAGGGTATGGAATCGAAATCAAGAATTTTGAGAGAACTGTCATGATGTCCACCCGAGATGTGGCATTATGTTCTCCTTCTGAAGTGATATTGTTGTAATGTATGTTGTGACTGTATATCTTTGTAACCTTTCCGCCATGCTCCTTGCTAGAGTAGAACCTTGCTTGAGTTGAATAGCACGAGCAAAGATCTTTGTGGCCTTCGAGCATTGTTCAATACCAATCATCGAAACTGCTTATGTCATTAAGATTGTTGTGGTATGATATGGGTTGTAATGACACCCAATTTTGAGGCTAGCACCAAGACTGTGAAAGGTATTGTGTTTTCTTTTTGTTGTAGTGTAGATTAGGACTGCTCCTCAAATTTTCAACCTTCTCCAAGATGATAATCTTTGTTGATGTAGATTGCTTGTTGTATACTTGATCCTTTATTCTTGACAAAACCCTTAACCTTACTTTGATGCCTTTGAACACTGATCCTTGTATGTCTCTTTGCTACCCTTCCTTTTACTTCTGAACCTTAGCTCCGATACCATGTTGAAGAATCTAGGGCAAGTGGGATTAATGTGATTCTTCTAGACTTGATAAAAATTTGTGAAGGGATTTTCCAATTTATTTTAGCTTGATCTTCTTCTTATTATTAGTGTGTGTGTTTTCTTCATCAAAATGCTACCAAATCAAAGAGACAAGAACAAAAGGAGTTGGAATTTTGCCAGGGCCAAAACCTCTCCCTCTTGGAGAGGAAAAGCTACACGTAATTCTTCTTATAAAGATTCCAATTGACGAATACCAAAACCATGACCCTTGAACTATTATGCCTCTCCAAGACCAAGACACCAATCCTCTTCTTTGTTACTGCTGAGATCATCATTATTGTTGCGCCATTGAGGTCTTCACTACTGCACCAATGAGGTCTTCATTACTGCTACAACACCATTGCTTTACTTCCATTGAGGACTTCATCATAACGAGATTATTGTTACTACACCATAGCTGCTCCTTCATTTGAATCATTGTTGCACCATAGCTTATCACAAGTATACCGAGACAGTAAGGAGATAGATCTGAGACTTACTGTGAGAACACTGAGATTCCTTTCCTCATAGATATGTTGTGACTGCAAGGAGACAAATCCAAGTCTTTCCCTATGACATCTAAGGCTGCTTCAGTAGACCTATCTGAATCCAGAGAGATGGACAAACTTGCATCACTTCTTCATTGTGACCTACGAAGTTTCTTATGTGACTGTTCTTTTAAACTTCATGAAGATCCAAGTTTCTTACTGCACTTGTCTAATATTTCAGAGCTCCTCTACCTACATCCAAAATCAGAGATATCTGAGATCATGAACTGCACCCATGCGAAGGTCACCCAGTCACAGACCTCTGAAAATCTCAGATAAGTCTAAGTTCTTCTCTGCACTTTTGCAGATACCCTAGTTGGGTATTTGTAGTGGTTCGTCCTCCATAATTAGCCGACATGATAGTGTGAAGAGGTGTGTTCGTTGATGCAAGCCGACATGACTTATATTTAATTTGCACGCTAACATGACTATGTTTGTACATCGTTTATCTTGCAGACTTCTTTGTTGAGGATTGGTGCTCGTCTTGGAGGACTTCTTCACGATAGGTTGACCTATGTACATTACATAAATGCTCATAAAGATCTCTTTAACATAATATTGACTCTTTGACTTTCCTAGAACAATGGAATGAGCAAGAAACTCATTCATATAATTTTATAAAATTAATGTTTCTTTTTCTTGACAAGTACAAAGATCAAGATTACATTTGACAAATACCAAACCTAGTTACTCTTTTCTTCAACATCACTCTCGATCGATTCTTCTTCATTATTCATATTAGTGTTCAGCATAGTAGAGATGAGATGAGATACAAAGATGGTTCATGAAGTCAGGATGGCATGATGGTTGATGATGATGGATGGATTAGTAGGTGGAATTCTCCCTAGTTGAGAGGGAGTGTTAAAATTGGCAACTAGGGCCAAATTCCACTTTAGACAGCTCATTTGATGGAGATGATGATTGCATTAAATTTCTCTTTTCGAGAGGACCAAAATTGATATAAATATCATCTAATTTGGAGAAGCAGAAACGGGTTTTTGAATTTATGCCCACACATGTGAAAAATTTTCAGGTCGGCCACATGATCATGTAGCCTCATGAAGCCCAATGGACGTGTCATTTCACCCTCAACAACTTGTATAAAGACAAGTGACCTCTCACCTCATTTTGCATCATCGTCACTCACACATTCTTATGTCTTCTCATTTGTTCGTACAACTATTGGGCATTCTCTTTCTCTCATACGTGTGGCAAAGGAGGACAAATTTCAGACATAATTACAGGGCTGAAAATTTCAAACTCTCCTGCAGTTTGACCAGTGTTGACCAGCATTGACTTTGACTTTCTAGGAAAATTTTGATTTCGATTTTTTGGGCAGATTTTTGTTTGGACAGGCCATACACTTTGGCATAGGAAACGAGGTATTCTGGGCACTTTGACTACAACAGAAAATTGCAGGTTGACTGCAGACTTTAGGACAGAAGTTTGACCAAAGTTGACCATTGACTTTGTGACTGTTTTGGGATGATTTTGACCTCCTTTTTATACCGAGTTTGAATGGGTTTGAATGATCTTCAAAAGAGGCATTTTGTTGTTGATTTCACAACTGTTGACTTTCTCGTTAGGGCTGAATTTGACTACAAGTTGACCGCAGATTTGATAGGCTTGTTTTGACTATGATTTGGCAGGTCAAATTTTCGATTTTGTACTTTGTCTCTCTGTTGAACATTTGATATAATAATAAGAAGAATTGATCAAAGGGTTTTCCCCATGTTTGGGGTTTTTCCTTGGCATCTGCCAAATCTGGTGTCCTTTTGTCATGGCTTGTCTTCTGCATTTTGTTTCGTATTCTATCTATATTTACTGTCAATGTGATTAATGGTTAAGGTGATTGCTATTGGAAGCTAGATTGGAAATTGTCATTGGGTTGCTAAAGTACATTGAAGTAATTGTGCTAAGCATAGAACATACAATTGTTATCTAAAATTAACAAGAACAATAGGCCTTTCTCTCAAAAGTTCCATGTTATCGTTCAACAGTCAAGCGATATTTGGAAGGAAGATGTAAAAAGTGTCTCTTTGAACTTGGATCCAAATTGCAGGGTATAAAGAAATGTTGCGAAAATTGCTATCAGGATTAAATCAGCGAGGGGAAAAAATTAGAAAAAATCGGGAAAAAAATCAGTAAAAATCGGGAAAAAATCGTAAAATACAAAAATATTCATTTTTTTAAATTTTTTAATATCTAAAGCATCTACAACATAAAAATAAATACATTAACACATGAATATGATAAAAGAACTAAAAATATGTGTAATATCATTTCTAGTGCTACATCACAAATAACAGTGAATCATGTCCTGAATAGTAAGTCCTGACTCCTGAGTCCCAACTCAGCCTCAAAATATCAACAAAAAATATAATAATATATCTCATATCATGAGCCATAATGTCATATACAATGAAATGAACCAAATGACAAATACTACTGATTTCCTCTGCCCCTCTTGCGAGAAAATGCAATAGCTTCCCCTTTCCGTCTAGATGTAGATGCCGCTGGAGTTGGCAGTGGACTCTGTTGTGCTATAGAAGCTAAAGAAGTAGGAGCTAAAGGAGGTAGACCATGTCCTCTACTGGTGGCAGGGGTAGCCTGGGTAGGTGGTGTCACCTCCTCCTCTTGTTGCTCCTCCTCCTCCTCCTCCTCCCCCTCTACGCCTTCCACTACCTCCTGCTCTAACCAATCATCAGCAGACTCCATGAGAGGCCTCTTAGCCTCAACCCTCCATGTAGCAGTGGTGTCAATCCCATCCAATGAGATGGCCTCCATATCAGGTATCCTCTCAAGTTGCCTCACCCACAATCGAAGATTGTAGTAGACGTAGACCATGTCATTAAGTCGTTGGGACTCCAACCTGTACAAAGATCATAAAATAATAATTATAAAAAAATAGTATTTAATGAATTCAAAAAATTAATTGAAAATTTTGAATATTTCAAGGTTTAAGTTTAACCTGTTGTGCTTCTTGTTGTATACTTTTTCAAATACACTCCAGTTGCGCTCGCATCCTAAGGAGCTACATGTTTGGCTAAGGATTCGAATGGCAAGCTTTTGCAGATAGGGTACTTTGACACCATAGTGAGTCCACCATGCATCTACAACAAAATTACAAATAAGATAAACATAAGAAAAAAATGAAATTTGAAATTTGAAGCAAAGTATGAAGTTATGAACTTGAAGAGACAATGAAATTTTGGAACAAACTAAAAAATATCTGGCATTTGAGTCTTCCTATCAACCACAACCATCTCAAAGCCAAATGTGCCACTTGTCATCCTGTATATCTCCATTTCTTTGGAGATTTCCGCACGTTCTGTTGGAGATGGCACCATCCTCTAAACACAGGTTAAGAATCCATCCATGATCTCAGCATCAAATAAGAACCCACATGGGTAAGAAAATGCGAGGTTCAGGTGGATCCCTGTAGCATGAATGGGACAATGGAGTGTGTTTTTCCATCATTCATCAATCACTTCCCATAGGAGGAGTTGTTTCTAAAATCCCTCATCTCCCTTATCATCATAGTAGTCCCGAATGGATTCTTTGGCCCTGTCCATGGCCTCATACAAATAGCCCATTGCGAACTTCTCACCATCAACTAATCGAAGAACCTTTACCAAAGGTTCACTAACGGTGCACACCTCTTGCACTCCCGCCCAGAAGTTTCCCTGGTATGAAACTAATCTGCATATGGCCTCTCCTTGTAGTTTACGGCTAAATGTTAAAGCAAACCACTCCTATAAAAGAAACATTCTCTTCACATCCCAGATAGAATTCAAGAGGGATTGAAGAGATATGAAACTGGTGGCAAACTGTGTAATGGCAGGGCGCACCAACTCCTTGTTGTTGGTGAATTTTCTCATCAAGCTAAGCACAGATGCATGATTATATATAAATTTTGTAATGCTTTTTGATGAGTCAACAATATCTTTGACAAAGGAAATCTTTCCTATGTTCTCCAACATCAAATCAATACAATGTCTAGCACAAGGTGTCCAAAATAAAGTAGGATCCCTCTCCATAAGAATCTTGCCAGCAACAACATAATTTGCAGCATTGTCCATTATGACTTGAACAACATGTACTGCGCCCACCTCCAAAATAAACACATCCAACAAATCACATAATAATTTTGCATCTTTGATATGTGAAGATGCATCAACATATTTCATAAACATTGTCCCCTTGGGACAACTAACCAAGCAGTTTATAAGGGTTCTCCACTTTTGGTCGGTCCAACCATTTGACATCACAGTGTGTATTGTTCTTGCTCATGATGCCCTAAACTCCTCCAATCTTTTGGTGCAGTCAACCTTTTCATCTTGAAGAATGCTGCCTCTAAAGTCATCATAAGAAGGGATTTTGTACCTTAGGCCAACAATTGTAATAGCATCAACAACAGGCTGGAAAAATGGATTAGTCCTTGCAATGCTGAAAGGAATATCACTCCAAAGGAGAAACTTGCCCAACAACTTGTCAGCTTTTTCTTTCTCATTTTTTTAAGCATTGACGTGATAGATAGTTGTGAACCAGGCGTGGTTCTAGGAACAAAAAATGACGAGGTAGCTACAGGGTTGGTTGTAGACATTGATGCTGAAGTAGAACCAGTGCCACTTCCATATTCACCTCCTAACACTCTCCTTGCTAGTTGCTTCTTTAGATCTGCTTTGGTCACTTTGTCTTGCTCTAATTCTTCCAATGATCTCATGGCTCTTCGGATGATTTCCGCATTTGTATTGGTGCAAGGCCCTACATCATGTCCAAGGATTTGTGCAAGGTGATACTTCAATCTATAAACCCCCCCGACATATGTTGTCCACACAACTTGCAAGACAAGTTCATTCTATCAAACCCTCCATCAGGTTCACCAAATTCCCACAGAGGGTCCAATTTCCTTGGCATGTTTGTAACTTGGTTGAACTCTTGAGTTTTAATGTAAGATGAAGTTTGAAGTTGAACCTATGGCACAATAAGAATTGCAAGTTAAAAAAATAAAAATAAAAATTACATACATGACACAACACATTGAATTTTTGACAAACAAAAAAACAACCTCAACTCAATCCAACAATAATAGAAAAAATGCACATTCAAACCCAATAAAAAATGATGCAAAAAAATAGAGCACAAGAAAAATTAAACTAATAAATCTAACAATCAAGTTTTTGCATTTTTGACCAAAATGAACCCTCTCCATTTAATGCAACAAAAATGAAAAAAAAACACCATCAAATCCACTCAAAAATCATTGATAATCAATGGGTTATAGAAACCCAAGAAAAAAACAAGAAAAAAACCAAAACAAAATGGCCAAATTTGGTGTCCATACCTGGAAACCACGGTTTGCCGAAGAAATTTGGTCCAAACACGAAGTTCTCTTGCTTGGGATGCTAAAATCTCCCGTTTTTCTCCTCCTCTGCCCTAGTAGACGCCTTCCTCTCCTCCTCAGCTCTCAAACAAGTCTGTTGTCTGCTAAAAATGAGAAATAAAACTCATAAATTTGCTTATAAAATGCATTGTCCCAGTGCCCCACGATTTTTTCTGATCGTATCGCGATTTTTCAATGATTTTTTGGAAAAAAAACTTTATAAAAATCGCACGATATTATCGTCTGAACCAAAAAAACCGCGATTTTTTCAAATAATCGCGATAATATCGCGATTTTCGCAACACTGGTATAAAGTCAAAATATGTCTTCCTATAGTTGGACGCATTAGACATGGCTCTATGCCTGATAGAGCAATTAGATTGGAAAGGGTCAAGTTGGGCCTTGAAGCCATCTATGCTTGCTTTAATAAAACCAAAGTTCTTGGAGAATTCTTGTGAAAAGGTTAGACTCACAGTTTTTGAAAAATTTCTAACTAGCTTCAGTCTTCATAAATATGAAATGTAATTTTGATTCTTATAAATTGTAAAATGAACAAAAATTATTATTATTATTTTTGGAAGCATGGGTTTCATGCTCAAGGTCTTTTATTTTATAGGTCAAGCACCCATTGAGTGCTTCTAGAGTTTGTCCTAGGTCAAGAAGTCAAAAGAGTCATTTTCATAAGTCGAAGACCCCTTCAGGAACGTTGTAACTTGTAAAGAAAATTATTTTCGTCCTTAAAAGTGTCAAAATACCTCCAAGATCTAGTCGGCCTAGTAGCTGGCAAGTCAACCTAATTTGAGGAGCCACGTCCACCTTTGAGAAGCTTATATAAAGGAGGAAACTCGACCTCCTTGAAGAACATTCATCTCCCTCTCATTCAAGCAAAGGAAGAAGAAGAAGACAATGAAGTAGGAGGAGGACAAAGAAGACTTGGTTTTGGGCTATTTCTCTCTCACACGTGCGAAGGAAGGCTAGGGTTTCTGTAGTAGACCTAGGGTTTTCCTCCACAAGTTCGATCTTCAAGAAGGGAAGGCAAGAAGGTCAAGCGAAGGTCACAAAAAGCCATCCTTAAGCTCCAGAAGTTATAGAAATCCAAGCGAAGGTCTAAGAAAGCCTTGGGAGGCTAAATTGAGCTCACACGTGTGGCAGCAACAATTACAGGAGGGCCGAAAATTTCAGGTCTATAGTGGAGGCCGAAATTCTACAACTTAAGGTCGAAGTTGTGCTACTAGAAGAGATTTGTCTGGGTTTGACTTGGATAAGGAAAGCACATCATCAGGAAAGGTTGGAATTGGTCTTGGAGGGTATTGGTCTTGGTCTAAAGGTCTTGGAATTCGTCAATTGAACAATTTATAAGGAAGAGAAGAGATTTGTGGGGTTTCCTCTAAAGTGGAGAGGTTTTGGCCCTGGCTTGCAGCCTATATTCTGTGTTCTTGTTCTTCTTGTATTGGTAGTTGTTTGATGATACATGAAATTAATAGTAAGAAAATAAGCTAATAAGTAAGATAAGTAAAAAGACATCACATGCACTTATCAAAGAGATAGAAATCACTCTAATCATAGCCGTCTAGATTTCTCAACATGGTTTCAGAGCTAAGGTTGGCTAAGGGCAGTATGGAAATCTCTACTACATTGAAAATATTTCTCAAGAAGTGTTCAAAGGTAGCAAGCCATCTCAAGAAAGGTATCAAGGAAGCATGGAATCATCTTTTTACTCCAACGAAAGAAGTAAACAAGACAAAGGATGAAGGGCTCTTCTCGGCACTCATTGGTACTGTTGTCGCACAAAATGTCTAGGCACGGTGACAATGCTCGATCGGGGGCTGTCACCCTGATCCCCAATCTCTCCGTTTAAGTTGTCTCCCTACAGCAAGCTAAGGGGGGTAGACCCTATGGAAAAATGGAATGAAGAAGAACTAGTTGGGAACCAACCAGTTCGGGAGACACAGTGAGGCGATCAAGTACTTGATTAAGATTTAGCAAGACTTAGGATTTGATTAGATTTTAAATGATTAATACTAGTGCCTTATGGAGTCAACGATCTTGCTAGGGAAATGAAGACCAAGTAATCAATTAGCAACTGTTGCTTAGATGAATGACTATCTTATATGAAATGCAGATCCTAAAACTTAATGTGAGATGCAGGAATCTTGGTTAATTTTAGTTAAATGCCTACTTAAATTGTGAATCCTTCAACCCTTTCTATATTGAGCCCGATTTCGTAGTAATTGGCAGAGAGAAGAGAAGGAGAAGCACACTAAGGTGTGATTAGTGATACCTCTCCTGAAATTTTAACATACCCAGTGCCTCCGACACTGCAGAGAGCTGTGGCTCTGACGACTAGAAGGTCATTGTTTTAAGTACTATTAAAACAGGCTTCTCAAGCAAAGATTGATGGATACCTATCTCTCTATCGACCAAGCTTATGCTTGGAAGTAAATTTTATCTATGCAAAGCTAACTTATATGCAAATGCATTGGAAGATGAGATGAAGTTAGTCTTGAGGATGGGAAAACACTTATGTCGCAAAAACCCTCAATTACCCAAATGAAATGTTCACTTTATTAGATGAAGACTCAAAATTAAACCTTTGAAAATATTACAATTAGCTCAAAGAGAAAAAAAAAAATTTCTTTGCAATTTAATATAAATGTCAGCATATTTTCACAAATATTCAGCTTAGGAAACAGAGATATGCAATCTATTGTAATTCCACGACAAAATTCTTTAACAATTGCTTGAAAATATTTGCAAAATGTCTAACATGTAACGAGCATTAAATAATTCAAGCAATGACGATAGATTTCAATAGATGCAAGATATTCAACAGATGCACAATGTTCTAGCAATTAAATTTCAAGAGATCCAAATACTTTAAACAACCACGAAATTTAAATGCTAACCAATTTCGATCCTAGAATTGAAATGATTTATGCTTAGTGACCCAAATCTAGGAAATTTGCCACTTTCTTATAGTTAATCTTTAGATGCAAAAATTTTAAACATGTTTAACTAAGGAAGATAAAAAATATTGATACCACACAAGTTTTTCTTTTAGATCTTATCCTTAGCACAAAAAGACACCAAAAGGAATTTTAAATTTGACAATTTGATTAGTCCTTAGGAAGATTTTTTATTAATATGCTAAGCAAGACTTAATGTGGCAAAATAAAAAAATGTGAGCAAAATAAGTCAAAAAGATCTCATAATTTTTAAATTTTTTGATGGGCCAGAGGCCACATAAAAAATTTAAAACCTTTAAATGTGAAAATTTATTTTGATTTCTAGTCACACAAAATGTAAAAATGAAGCCCCTTCCTTATTTCTTAATTTTTTTAGATTTTCATTTTTAGGGCTTTTAGATATTTTCTGAACTTTTTAATTTTTAATTTTTTTAGATTTTTTTAAATTTTAATAAAATCAAGGTCAAAATTTGAAAGAAAAAGAAAAAATTTCTTATGTTTTAGATTTTTTAAATGAGAATCAAAACAAATTTAAAGGAAAACTCCTATGAAATAAATCGAACTATGGTGTTATGAAAACCCTAAACTAAATGAAATCAAAACAAATTAAAAGTAAAAAGGAAATGGAAGTGAAATCAAATTTTTTTGATTGTGCAGGTTGAAGGCTTGGACAGTGGTAGCAACTCGACGGCGGAGGGGCCTCGAGCAATAGCAAGGATGAGCCGCAGGTGATATGCTACAGGTTTGGAGGGCTCGAGAGTGGACAGTGAGGGCAGATGGATGAGACGAGGAGCCATGCAAGCCAGATGGAGGATAGCCCGAAGCAGGCAGCGTGCAAGGGATGAATGGAGTAGTGAAGGAAATAGATGTAGGTGGAAGGCTTGCTTGTCATTTGCAGGTTGAAGGCTTGGACGGTGGAAGGATGAGATGGAGGCTACGAGTGAAGTGAAAGAGTTGGACAGAAAGGGAAGGCAACGTTTGACAAAAGTGAATCAAGGGAAAAATTGAGGGTTCTACTGGTGATGAAGGAAGAGAGCTGGACAAATTTCGAGAGGGTACGCGGAATGCAAAGAGAACATGGCGGATTTGAGGAAAAATGCAGATGGAGCAGGCAGATGAAGGCAGAGAGATGCAAATCGCAGGAGGAGGCTGCAAAATCGAGCAACAGAGAGGAGGGTTTAAAATCGAATTTTTCCAATAAAGCCCAGAAATTAAAAAAAAATGATATTTCAACAAAAACCCAGAAATTTCCAGGTTAAGATGCTATATTCTGCTTCAAGATTTATTAATTGAAACCTTTGTAAAATCGTCTCCAGATAAAAAAATAAAATAAAACCTTGGTCTTCAAAAATAATGACCCTGCAAAAGCTGGTTTTGAGGCCAGATCTTACCCTCCAGGGCCTAGATCTGGCTTTAAAATCAAACTTCACCTTCAGATCTACAACCTATACCTGAAAACACAAACACCTAGAAGCCGGATATACAAAAATAAATGAAACCCTAGAAACCCAAGTCAAAAAAATAAAAAGAAATTACAAATCTATGCACAGGAATAGCAGATCTATTAGATTTGGCGAGTGTGAGTCCAACTCCGCTCCCAGATCTGATAATCTAAGGCTCTTAAAAGCCAGATTTATCAATTTAGCACAATTTTTTTTTGAAATTTTAAATTTAAACGGAGGTGCTTCGCCCAAAACCCTTCATGCATCACCAATAAAAAATCTTATGATAAGCCCGGGATCAAATCAAGCTAGGCTCTTCAGAAAATACGAATCGGGAGTTGGCTGGTCTAGCTGAAAACTTCCTCAAATGCCCGATGATCTAAAAAAATCAATAATTTCCTGCAAAACTCAATTCAACCATCAACATAGAGCGAGAAAACGATAATAAAATTCAGATTAAATAGAGATACTTGCTATTATATTCAAAACTTAAATTATCCATTCAAACCCCAGCGACTAAGCAAGATACCTGTATTCAAATCACTCTTCAGAAAGCTATCATCAATGGCTAAAAATAAATCTATGAATGAAAATGACACATCTTACAGTGTTTCCACGATGAGTAACACCAGCAGAAATTAACCCCAAAGTCTTTCTTTATTGCTCATAAAAAGATTACAAGAGAGCTTTCACTTAGCACACGACTCAAAGATCGGATCTATAAACTGACAAATGACCTCCTATTTAAAGATAAATCTTCCAACAACTAGCTCGAGTGATCCTTGTCAAAGCAATCTCGACCGCCGATGAGAATTAAAATTTCTTTTAATCTCATCCATAGAAATATTAAATTCTTAAGGAAATTCGAATTTTTCAATTAAATGCATTTTAATTAACTCAGAAATAAAAATTTTGAGTTAATTTTCTCAAAAATTTGACTTTGACTTAAACCCCAGGGACCAAAGGCTTAAAATTTAGCAAAATAATTAATTTACCTTAGTCCCGAGACCTTTTAAAATTTGAATTTTAAGGACCCACGAATTTTGTCTTTGGAAGACTTAAATTTACCTAGGACCTATAATTAATTAAATTTATGGCTTAGGATTTTAATTAATTTTTTTCAGAAAAATTAATTAATTAACCTATGAGGGGATAAATTATTTTTCCAACCCTCAAGACACTTTACATCATCATTTTCATATCTTTTACATCACAAGGGGGAAAACCCATCTGAAATAGACCCTCACAGACTACCCATTTCTACGACACAAATATAATCCAGTAGACTAAGCAATTTGTAATAAAATAACCTAACCAAATAGTTAAGATTATTCCCAAATCACTTTTACATAGACTCGATCTATAACACTAGGACTCGCCTAAGATCCCAGTGACAAAATTCATTCCGGCTTTGGGGTAAGGCTGAAGGAAAACTCTGTTGACCATCCGAGAATGGATCGGTGAGACAAAAAACCTCCCGGAATGTAGATCGTCACCAGAAAAATAGGTTTACCTAGGCAATTACATACATGACACAGATCTGTTGAAGATTATTTACATCATATACATGCAGAATGGGTTTACATTATAACATGACAATCAAGCTGATGACGAAAGTTGGACGGCATGGACACATCGATCAGGCGCAATCCCTTTTGTGAAAAAAGTGGGTGTACTGCTATGGGTCATTGACACGTAATGGCGAACAGGCACATTTCAAGATGAGAACATTTGGGTGATCGATAGTGGTGCATCAAGACACATGATTGGTCATCACAAGCAACTAAAGAAATTGTCAGAAGGAAAATCTTCTTACTCCATAGAACTTGGAGATAATAAGAGCTATCCTGTAAGAGGAATTGGATCAACCTCAATAGAGCTGGAGAATGAAGGCAATATTCATTTCAACAACATTCTATTTGTTCCAGGTTTGCATAAGAACTTACTCTCCATTTCAAGCTTAGAAGATAAAGGTGATAGAGTGGATTTCATTGATGGGAAAGTTGCAGTATGGAGTAAAAACTCAAGCATAGCAAATGCTAGAGTAATTGGCATTCGTGAAGGAAGAATTTACAGGTGGATATCTCCTTTTGCTCAAACCCTAGTTCACATTGAAATCAGCCCATGTGAACTTTGGCTTAGAAGATTTGGCCATCTCCATTTCAAAAACCTTCCAACTCTAAATTCAATAGTAGATGGAATCCCCGAACTGAAAGAAGATCACAAAGGAGTATGCAAGGGATGTGCATTGGGTAGAACACCAAGAGACCATTTGGAAGCAGTGATTCACAGTCAAAAGAAATATTGGATCTTATTCATTCCGATGTCTATGGTCCTATGAATCCTAAAGCAATTGGAGGTCATCTATATTATGTCACATTTATAAATGATCATTCAAGAAAAACTTGGGTTTACTTGATGAAATCAAAGGATCAAGTATTTACCAAATTTCTATTGATCTAGATTGTCATTGAGGTCAATATGGCAATATTCTGGGATACTAAATGATGATTTGAAGCCAAGCAGAGTAGATCCAACAACATTACATGCAGATCAGATCCGTGAAGAAACAGGAGCATTACATTGGAAGAGTAGCGACATCGGAAGGAGCAAAGAGGAACACGCAGCGGAGAAAGAGCTAAAGGGAAGAACTAAGAACCCAATCGGAATATTAAACTATGGAAAACCCTTTAAAAGTCCAAAGCGCATCGAAGTTTAACATATTGGCAGTATAACATATCGGCGGCTTTATCGACGGCCTTTATCATATGTCACATTAAAATATGTGATTGCGATTTGAGCTGTGGACCCGACTGCTTCAATAAAACATGCCCTAATGTAATATCACGTCCGTCTCGTTAGAATTCATGTCATTTTATTATATGCCACCGCTCAAAACCCCCGATTGTGATATGTAATACGGATCCGAAACAGTTTATGGTGACAACTCTATTGAAATATCACATCCACTGCATCACGAGCTTTAAAGCCTTGTCACGTTCAAATCCACTGATTGCAATATAATATGCAAACTCGCTGGACCATTATAATACACCTTAATGAAATATCGCATTCGCCTATCGGAAGTTACGTATCACAAATCATAAAGATTTTTCACGGTCAAAAAGCTGATTGCGATATAATATGCGGACCCACTGGACCATTATAATACACCTTAATGAAATATTGCATCCACCTATCGGAAGTTACGTATTGCAAATCATAAAGAGTTGTCACGGTCAAAACGACGATTGCGATAGTATTACGGACCGCCAATTGCGATAGAGTGGTGGACCTTGGAGTCTGGACTGCCGATTGCGATTGCATGGTGGACCCAACGGAGTTATCAAAACAATTTAATATAATATTGCATCCAGTAGGGGCAATCGGCAATCGACTATGTTATGAGCACGACTTGTAAAAGACCTCTGAAAGTTGCGATTGCGATTGAGGTGATGACGTGGATGTGGGACCTCATGTGGGTACGACCTCTCCTATGAAATTTTTTGTAAATAAACAAGTTTGTGAATAATTGGATGAATATTCATAAGTCGGCCTCTCCCTCCAATGAATGTGTCTCTTGGTTATTGGTGAGACTCATATAAATATGGGTAAAACACATCACCTCAAGCATCGATCTTAGCATCAGGCATAGAGAAGAATTGACAGTTCACAACTCGTGAACTTGAAGAAACAAAGAAAGACGAAGGTCGAAGACAGAAGCCGAAGTTCTAGCATGAAGAAGGAAGCCGAAGGTCCAACAAAAAGGAAGGAAGCCGAAGGTCGAGCAAGTCTGTTGATTGGGTTAATCCCTAAAAGGGCTCGAACCTGTAATCTGTGGAAGAAGTACAAAACACAATTTGGAGAACAATTTTGTAAATGAAATAAGGGTTCATCAGTCATCTTTTGAAGGAAGCAATAGACTACACCAGCATTGAAGTATGTATGAGTATATTCCTTGGAAGTAAGACAGTGGGAAGCAGTCACTCCTGAAACAGTTATGTAGTGCAGACTACGATCTATTACAAAGATCACAAGGACAGGGAGCAATGTAATACAATCAAAACATTTCTTAACAAAGCAAAACTATAGGGTTGGAGCCCTTGGGGTCGGTGCCTCAGAATTGGAAGGATTGGTGTCCTTGGAGTTGGTGCTCCTAAATCCAAGGTTGGTGCCTTGACAAGATAGGGTCAGAGCCCTAGAGGTTGGAGCCTCATCAAATTCCAAGTTGGTGCTTGGCAAAATTCATCAGATATTGTATTCAGTCTTGTTCTATATTTAATAAAATCATTTCTTTGATTAAAATTGTAAAGAATCTAAACTAGTAATAATAAATATTGAAAAGAAATATTGATTCACCCCCCTCTTAGTATTTCCAACAATTTCAAGAATTCAAAGGTGAAATAGAGAACCTTATAGAAAGAAGAATCAAGATATTAAAATCTGACAATGGAGGAGAATATACATCCAAGGAAATCATAGATTTTTGTAAGGAGTCTAGGATTAAGAGGGAGCTGATAGTCCATATAATCTCAAACAAAATGGAGTTACAGAACGAAATAATCAGTCCATTGAAGAAAGTGTAAAATCTATGCTACATAATCAAAATTTACCGAAATTTTTATGGGGTGAAGCTACGAAGACAACTGTATACATATAAAATCGAAGTTCCCATAGGTCACTAGATAATAGAACTCCTGAAGAAGTATTCACTGTTGAGAAATCCAAGGAATGATAGTGAAACGATTTCTCTTATTATGACATTATATTGTGATGTTTTTCATTATTATTATTAGTTATTTTGAATAATCTTTTCTTATCATCAAGACTAATGCCAAGCAACAAATAAAAGAGAACACAAGATGTAGGCACGTTGCCAGGGAAAACACCCAGTCAAAATTATTCCTTTAGTAGATTCAAGATGAGACGACCAAGACCTTTACAACTTAGACTCGATACTACCTCCATCAAGTCATCCTTCTTCCTTTCATTGTGTTAGCATCGAATACTTGTCACTGAGATGGTACCCAATTCTTGTCTCTATGGCAGCACTAAAATATCACTATAATAACATCGAGACTTTGTGGTAGCATCGAACCTATTTCTCTAAGATAGCACCGAGATCATTATCATTGCATTGAGATCTTGTCACTATACCGAGACCCTGTCACAGTGGTAGCACCAAAACTATCTTTTGCGATATATAGTGAAGTTATATATTCATCAAACTGTGCCTTCATTGAAATGGTAATAATGTGCCTTCACCGAAATTCTTAGAACCCATTCTTGAAAAGACCGAACTGTCTCACTATAGTAGTACTGAAACTTCCTCTCTGAGATGGCACCGAAAATTCCTTTCTCAGATCCGAACTTTTGTGATTGCACTGAGAACATCCTTGTGATATCACCGAAATATTTCTTCTAAAATTCTTGTCTGAAACAGTGATCTAAGCAAAGGCCTTGAGGCTTGTATATATAGTTGTCTCTATGTGTAATAAAGTGACATGATTGCTTGAGAAATTATGTCTTCATTTTATGGTTAGGCCGACTTGAGTTCATTTAGGAAACCTGACTTAATTGTGATTCTTTTGAGGTCGTCAATCAAGATATCAAACTTATTATATCTAGGGTTTCAATATTCTTTTAATGACATGACACGATCTTTCATATAGCATATCCTAGAAACAAATCAAAGTAATACATCTAACAACTTTCAAATTTCATATGTTAGACTTCCTACTAGGATTTGATGTAAACCCTATATTTTATATATGAGCTTCAACAATAAAAAACAATCATAGCTTAATCAACATCATGACTAGCATCTACTAGGGTTTAACATAAGCCCTAGATTTCCATCTACAAATTCTCAGCAATCACTATATAGATTCGTAGATTCCAGATTGTCATATCACACATACTAGAGAATTTAACTACTACTAGGGTTTTGCTGTAAAACCCTAGATTTCCAATCATCATCCTAGAATATCAAACTCAGACAAGGGCTTATATTAAACTCTAAGGCATATGACAAACAATAATTAGGTCAACACACATATCTAAGAATTCATTATCATGCATAAGCCTATCATATGTCAGACAACATTAATACATTAGCATATACCGACCTCGACCAAGCTAGGGTTTCAATCAATGGACACATATATAGCTAGGGCTTCATTCCTAGGATCTCAATTTAAATATATAACAAAGGTTTTTCTTATAGACCCAACCAAACCCTAAGGATCTAGGTTTTCATAACATAGCAAAGAAAACCCTACTATATCAAAACTTCAAAGGTTAGGGATTTCAGACAACATCATTTCAACCCTAACAAGTTAGGATTTTCATGATCGTACCAAAATCCCAAACATGAAATCAATAATAAAACTTCAAATAGCATTTCACAATAACCCTAAGCAGTTTTAGGGTTCCAAACATTAACATTAACATACCCTTAGGTTAGGATTTTCCAGAGAACCAGTCTAGGGTTCTATAAGAACAATCAAGGATGTAAGGAGGGTAAATTTATCAAAAGATGAATCACGCTAAACAATAATCTTTATGATTCAAGACAGCTAGACATAACAATGTTAGTAATATAACGCAAATTTCAAAATAAGATGAATGTACCTTTTATATTAAGAGAATTTTATAAGATGTATAGTCTAAGACATACCTGGAGATGTTCTTTAACAAATCTTGTAGGGACTCCTTGAAGTGCCTTGATACTTCGTACCTGTAACAAATACTTCTACGGAAAATATGTGATACCTAGAATATGATGTTAATTGTTAATCTATATTTTCTAACAATGGAGGATGGAACTCTTTATATAAAAATCAAATTTATCTTACCTTCCAATTAATACTAAGATTTTTCTTGACATCCTAGATTACTTATAAAGATAAGGATATAAGGTTCTTGAATATCATTTTAGGGATTACATTTTTACCTTAGACTGACTGTAAACTAGGACTATCTAAGCTTTAAAAATCTAAAATCTCACAAAAATATGTACCTTGTGAATTACATACCTTTGATTTTATTAAACTTGTTGCAAGTGCATCTTGTTGAGTACGGAATACTTAGTTGATTTTATTAAGCTAGTTCCCTATGCTTGTACTTGATATATCTCCATGGGCAATTGTACCAAGTTCCATCCCTTCAACGAGTGGAAGACAAAATATTTTTTCACTGCTTTGACCTTATCATTGTAATATCACCGAGACTTCATTTATGCAGTGGCACCGAATCCTACATACTATGATTACACCAAAATATTCTCATTGTGGTGGTATCGAAACAATGATTGCACCAAGTGTTGGAATTTCTAAGTCTAACTATTAGAAATCCTTCATGTACTTTCTGATTTATTTCTGCCTACTTGTTCTATTTAATTAACAAGTTATTTGCCATTTAAGTATTGAAAATAAATACAAGTACATGCTCAACACATTACAGATCATCAACTGAAGGAAAAACAAGCACACAAGTGACACCGTTGTTTTTGGACTAATGTCCCTGGAAAAAATCAATGTGGGAAAACGATGCAGTTATCTGAGGGTTTTATTATTAAGCAGTTTCAGAATACAATCTGGGTGCCACACCAACTAACCCAATAGAGAATGATCTCGGCAGTAGTACCTCTCAGTCAGAGACAGATATTCCAGCTAAAACCCCAAATGAACAATCTGACTGCTCTCAACTCCAATCTGCCCCACGAAATCTCCAGCATCTGTCTCTAGGGACTGCGTCAGCCTCTCTGTCTTAGCGTCAGCCTAGCGTCACCCCAACTTGCCCTGCGTCAGTCCTGGAGGAATTGTGTCAACCTCTAGAGCCTCTGTGTCACCCATGATGGCTCTCTCTAGCACTGCGCAGCTCCTGGCTGCCTCTGCGTGGGCCTTGACTAGATCTGCGTGACCTCTAGCTGGCTCTGCGTCCCTTTCTCTCGGCTTTTGTGCTGATGCTCTTGGTACCTTCTCTGCATCTCTTCTTCTGTATTCACTGCCCCTCAGCTGCAACTTTGATCACTCCTTCGATTTCCTCAACAAGCCTTGCCGCAAAAATCAAATTCTTGATCAACTCGGTGTGTTCTCCAAGTGACCCTCAAGCCTTCTCTTATACTTTTCTCGTTGACAATTCAATGACCGAGATTAAGTCCCTAATCAACAGATAATATTAACTTTGGCTTGATCCATGAATTTTGGAACCTTCTAACACAGTTTTATATTAATTCACATTAATATTTTATTTTCCCTAAGTTTAGTCTTAGGGACTCCATTAAAAATATTAATTATTTTAATATCTCCCAAACTATTTAAAATCTGCTCAAACCATTTAGGGGTATTGGAGATCTCATGTGCTTTAGCCTCTCCACCAATTTTCGTGGCTAGAGCACATTCGATGCTACCCCAAATCAACATTTCCTCTTAGTGAGGACTGTGCTCTAGTAATACTCTTCACTAAGCATCACCTTGATCATCCGGCATCGGTCCTGGTGCTGATGCTAGGCCTATTGCCCAACATCCTCTGTACTATTGCATCATGTACTGCTACCCATGGCCCTACCACTACCACTGCTGCATCTGCACTGCATCCCCTCTCATCACGTTGCATAGTGTTGCCCATAGCATTGCCATCACAACTCACTTACTGAGAAGTAAGTAACTGATCTCCCAACTCTGACATCTCTATTAGGCTAGAGACACCCATGATGCTAAAATTCCTTCGATCATTAACAAGTGCTCCCTCTCTGACCTCTGCGTTGCTGCAAAAACTCCATGCACCTTGCACTGCTGCCTCACACTGTCCTGGGACTCTTGCGTTGTAGCTCCCTCTGTCGTTCCATCTGCACCCGTCACTACTGACATCCTCCAATACTACTACTCTTCGGGGTTCCTGTAGCAAGGCATAATCCAAGAGGATGGGTACCTCGAGGATCCTGCCCCTCATCGCCTATAGTCCATCTCACTACAGCTAGATGTCTCCCCACTTCCTCTCAAGTGGCATGTGAGCACTCATGGCACAGTCATCATCTGTCTCCACTTCCTTCTCCGCCCTTGCTGGAGTAGCCTTGGTCTCGGAAGCCTCTCCCTTTCTCTTCTCCCTCAGACACTGGCTCGCATAGTGACCTAGTTCCCCACAATGGAAGAATTTGACCTTAGAGAGCTCCTTCTTCCTCTGTTTCTCTTGCTTTCCCTCAGATGTTAGGGCAACATCCTCCTCTTCCTCCTTCTTGATTTTGACCCCCTTGTCACTGCTTCCCGCCTTGGTCAGCCTTCTAATCTCTTCTTGGCGAAGAGCCACCCACAGTTCCTCCCAATCTGGAAGGGTCAACTTGCCCAGTATGCTCTGGACAAACACCTCCCAATATTTTGAGACTACGTTTAGGGTTGTCCTCACCATCAATTCTTGATCTGGCTTGGCCCCCATGGAAGTTAGTTGATCCTGGATCTCCTCCAATTGACCGAGGAAGGTGTCGATCTGTTCTCCCTTTTGCATCTGGCATGATTGCAACTAATTTTCTAGTAGCAAATTCCTCTGCACAGAAGTATGCTAATACAATTTTGTCAGGGCCTCCCACATTGCATTTGTCGTTTCATTTTCAGTAATATGTGGTTCTACATGGTCCTTGACCCGGTCAAGGATGATGCTCTTGGCCCTCACCATTGCCTCCTCATACTTGTCGTTCTCAACCGAGTCAACTGGGATCGCTATCGTCTTCAAGGTGAAGTGCTTGAGATGATTCATGTCTAGAATGGAAAAGATTATGGCCATCCACACTACGAAGTTTGAGGCTCTGTCTAGTCTGTCCTATCTTTTACCCTGTTCACTACCATTTCGCTGCTCCTCTACTTCCCTTCTGGAAGTTCTTGGTGTGACTCCCTCTGAGCCTCGATTTCCCTCCTAGAAATCCCTCTACCAATGTTGAGATGCCCCCACTCTGATTGTTAGTGCAGTTGCAAAACTGATCCAGATTTCTTGGCTAGAAATCCTCGGCAGAAACTCCCTCCTCCTTGGTCTTGCCTTGTTAGGTATTGTTCTAACCACAGTACCCCACCAGCTTCACTCCGCAACTTACCCACAGCCTCCTATGCCCCAAAAACTGAAGGTTAGAGTCTCTAGACTCTGCACAATCTCGACACCAGCAAAATCCGCACCTCCTGGCCATGGGCGTCAATCCTTCCTGACTGAGAAAGATGACAGGGCACTACGTAGGTTAGGGCTACTCCTTTCTACCATTGCACTGATCCTTCTCCCATCTCAAACTTGATGACATCGGCACTGCATCACCCCTTCCTTGCTTCTTTTCTGCTAGGAACAAATTCTGTCACTCGGTATAGTTGTTTCTGTTGCTGCTGCTCTACTCGGCTGATGCCCTCAATTCTCCTATGATCTGCAACCTCGCTCTGATACCATGTTGGAATTTCTAAGTCTAATTGTTAGAAATCCTTCATGTACTTTTTGATTTATTTCTGCCTACTTGTTCTGTTTAATTAACAAGTTATTTACCATGTAAATACTAAAAATAAATACAAGTACATGCTCAACACATTACAGATCATCAACTGAAGGAAAAACAAGCACACAAGTGACACCGTTGTTTTTGGACTATTGTCCCTGGAAAAACCCAATGCGGGAAAACTGGTGCAACTATCTGAGGGTTTTATTATTAAGTAGTTTTAGAATACAATCTAGGTGCCAAACCGGCTCACCCGATACTCGGCAGTAGTACCGCTCAATCGGAGACAGATATTCCAGCTAAAACCCCAGATGAGAAATCCCACTGCTCTAGCTCCAATCTGCCCCACGAAATTTCCAACATCTGCCTCTAGCCACTGCGTCAGCCTCTCTGGCCCAGCGTCACCCCAACTTTCCCTGCATCAGCCTTGGAGGCACTACATCAGCCTCTAGAGCCTCTGCGTCACCCACGCAGGCTCTCTCTGGCACTACGCAGCTCCTGCCTGCCTCTGCGTGGGCCCTCACTAGCTCTGCGTGGCCTCTAGCTGGCTCTACGTCCCTCTCTCCCAGATTTTGCACTGATGCTCCTAGTACCCTCTCTGCCTCTCTGCTTTTGTATTCACTACCCCACAGTTGCAACTCTGATCACTCCTTTGATTTCCTCAACAAGCCCTGCCCCAGAAAATCGAATTCTTGATCAACTCGGTGTGTTCTCCAAGTGACCCTCAAGCCTCCTCTTAAACTTTTTCTCGTTGACAATTCAACGGCCGAGATTAAGTCCCTAATTTCCATTGAGGTTCCCAAGAGCTATATATCCTACATGTTGTTTGCCATGGATTTTTGTCCTTCATGATCCTTATGAAGATGTTACGAGCTCATGTTTCTAATGCTTTCATGATGCCATGATGCATCTTATTATCATTGTCATATATTTTAACACAAGATTTATGAGCTTAAGATGGGACCCTTTTGTGAGGGATACTATCTTACTCATAGGAGAGATTTGTTACTCCCTCTTTCCTTGGCCCTTTTCTTTAGCTTCCTCCATCTTTTAGTGATATGAACTTCCAAATTTTTTCTATAGCATTGAATCTTAACTCTACTTATTTTGTCTTTTCTTGAGGACCAACCTTGCTTATCTTGTCTACACATGATTGAATTCTTTCATCCTTTAATACTATAGATAGCAACTTGTCTTTCTCTATCTAGCATAGAGACCACAAATTGTTGGGTGAGGTAACATTCCTTTTTCATTGATATTTTTTACCTTGCTCATCAATGATGACTTCCTTCTTGTCATCTTTCCTAGCTCTTCATGAAGTCATTCCTTCATTCTTTGATACCTTTATTATTGTGTAGGTCTAAGTGATGTGACTTTCTTTACTTTAATTTCCGAGAGAATATCTAGCATTACATATATCTCTCTTTATGTCTCCTCTCTTGCTATTTAGGTATGAGAGGACTTTTGAGTGATGTCATATGAATCCTATGAATCTCTTGATGCATTCAAACAATGCTTTGACCTTCATAGACCTTTAGATATCAATGATTCCTCTTTTCTACAAGGATTATAACAATCCTCCTTATTCTATGCAAGGACTTTCGATTATCTAACCGGTTTATAAATCCCCTTGCAATCATGAAATCATTTAACCAAATCTGATTATAAAATTGAAAGATACTTGGTGCGTGAAGAGGAGATCTTCACCTTGATGCTTCTTTTACTTGAGCTGCCCATCATTAGTATCCTTTCATCACGACTTCCTTGCATTGTTCAGCACCAAGCACTACTGCCTTTTATGATATGTTGAGATTAGTTGATTCCTTGACTGTGAGGGTATGGAATCGAAATCAAGAATTTTGAGAGCACTGTCATGATGTCCACCCGAGATGTGGCATTATGTTCTCCTTCTGAAGTGATATTGTTGTAATGTATGTTGTGACTGTATATCTTTGTAACCTTTCCGCCATGCTCCTTGCTAGAGTAGAACCTTGCTTGAGTTGAATAGCACGAGCAAAGATCTTTGTGGCCTTCGAGCGTTGTTCAATACCAATCATCGAAACTGCTTATGTCATTAAGATTGTTGTGGTATGATATGGGTTGTAATGACACCCAATTTTGAGGCTAGCACCAAGACTGTGAAAGGTATTGTGTTTTCTTTTTGTTGTAGTGTAGATTAGGACTGCTCCTCAAATTTTCAACCTTCTCCAAGATGATAATCTTTGTTGATGTAGATTGCTTGTTGTATACTTGATCCTTTATTCTTGACAAAACCCTTAACCTTACTTTGATGCCTTTGAAGACTGATCCTTGTATGTCTCTTTGCTGCCCTTCCTTTGACTTCTGAACCTTAGCTCCGATACCATGTTGAAGAATCTAGGGCAAGTGGGATTAATGTGATTCTTCTAGACTTGATAAAAATTTGTGAAGTGATTTTCCAATTTATCTTAGCTTGATCTTCTTCTTATTATTAGTGTGTGTGTTTTCTTCATCAAAATGCTACCAAATCAAAGAGACAAGAACAAAAGGAGTTGGAATTTTGCCAGGGCCAAAACCTCTCCCTCTTGGAGAGGAAAACCTACACGTAATTCTTCTTATAAAGATTCCAATTGACGAATACCAAAACCATGACCCTTGAACTATTATGCCTCTCCAAGACCAAGACACCAATCCTCTTCTTTGTTACTGCTGAGATCATCATTATTGTTGCGCCATTGAGGTCTTCACTACTGCACCAATGAGGTCTTCATTACTGCTACAACACCATTGCTTTACTTCCATTGAGGACTTCATCATAACGAGATTATTGTTACTACACCATAGCTGCTCCTTCATTTGAATCATTGTTGCACCATAGCTTATCACAAGTATACCGAGACAGTAAGGAGATAGATCTGAGACTTACTGTGAGAACACTGAGATTCCTTTCCTCATAGATATGTTGTGACTGCAAGGAGACAAATCCAAGTCTTTCCCTATGACATCTAAGGCTGCTTCAGTAGACCTATCTGAATCCAGAGAGATGGACAAACTTGCATCACTTCTTCATTGTGACCTACGAAGTTTCTTATGTGACTGTTCTTTTAAACTTCATGAAGATCCAAGTTTCTTACTGCACTTGTCTAATATTTCAGAGCTCCTCTACCTACATCCAAAATCAGAGATATCTGAGATCATGAACTGCACCCATGCGAAGGTCACCCAGTCACAGACCTCTGAAAATCTCAGATAAGTCTAAGTTCTTCTCTGCACTTTTGCAGATACCCTAGTTGGGTATTTGTAGTGGTTCGTCCTCCATAATTAGCCGACATGATAGTGTGAAGAGGTGTGTTCGTTGATGCAAGCCGACATGACTTATATTTAATTTGCACGCTAACATGACTATGTTTGTACATCGTTTATCTTGCAGACTTCTTTGTTGAGGATTGGTGCTCGTCTTGGAGGACTTCTTCACGATAGGTTGACCTATGTACATTACATAAATGCTCATAAAGATCTCTTTAACATAATATTGACTCTTTGACTTTCCTAGAACTATGGAATGAGCAAGAAACTCATTCATATAATTTTATAAAATTAATGTTTCTTTTTCTTGACAAGTACAAAGATCAAGATTACATTTGACAAATACCAAACCTAGTTACTCTTTTCTTCAACATCACTCTCGATCGATTCTTCTTCATTATTCATATTAGTGTTCAGCATAGTAGAGATGAGATGAGATACAAAGATGGTTCATGAAGTCAGGATGGCATGATGGTTGATGATGATGGATGGATTAGTAGGTGGAAATCTCCCTAGTTGAGAGGGAGTGTTAAAATTGGCAACTAGGGCCAAATTCCACTTTAGACAGCTCATTTGATGGAGATGATGATTGCATTAAATTTTCTTTTCGAGAGGACCAAAATTGATATAAATATCATCTAATTTGGAGAAGCAGAAACGGGTTTTTGAATTTATGCCCACACATGTGAAAAATTTTCAGGTCGGCCACATGATCATGTAGCCTCATGAAGCCCAATGGACGTGTCATTTCACCCTCAACAACTTGTATAAAGACAAGTGACCTCTCACCTCATTTTGCATCATCGTCACTCACACATTCTTATGTCTTCTCATTTGTTCGTACAACTATTGGGCATTCTCTTTCTCTCATACGTGTGGCAAAGGAGGACAAATTTCAGACATAATTACAGGGCTGAAAATTTCAAACTCTCCTGCAGTTTGACCAGTGTTGACCAGCATTGACTTTGACTTTCTAGGAAAATTTTGATTTCGATTTTTTGGGCAGATTTTTGTTTGGACAGGCCATACACTTTGGCATAGGAACCGAGGTATTCTGGGCACTTTGACTACAACAGAAAATTGCAGGTTGACTGCAGACTTTAGGGCAGAAGTTTGACCAAATTTGACCATTGACTTTGTGACTTTTTGGGATGATTTTGACCTCCTTTTTATACCGAGTTTGACTGGGCTTGAACGATCTTCAAAAGAGGCATTTTTTTGTTGATTTCACAACTGTTGACTTTCTTGTTAGGTTTGAATTTAACTACAATTGACAGCAAATTTGATAGGCCTGTTTTGACTATGATTTGGCAAGTCAAATTCTCGATTTTGTACTTTGTCTCTCTGTTGAACATTTGATATAATAACAAGAAGAATTGATCAAAGGGTTTTCCCCACGTTTGGGGTCTTTCCTTGGCATCTGCCAAATCTGGTGTCCTTTTGTCATGGCTTGTCTTCTGCATTTTGTTTCATATTCTATCTATATTTACTGTCAATGTGATTAATGGTTAAGGTGATTGCTATTGGAAGCTAGATTGGAAATTGTCATTGGGCTGCTAAAGTACATTGAAGTAATTGTGCTAAGCATAGAACATACCATTGTTATCTAAAATTAACAAGAACAATAGGCCTTTCTCTCAAAAGTTCCATGTTATCGTTCAACAGTCAAGAAATATTTGGAAGGAAGATGTAAAAAGCGTCTCTTTGAACTTGGATCAAAATTGCAAGGTATAAAGCAATGTTGCGAAAATTGTTATCAGGATTAAATCGACGAGGGGAAAAAAATAGAAAAAATTGTAAAAATCAGGAAAAAAATCAGTAAAATCGGGAAAAAATCGTAAAATACAAAAATATTCATTTTTGTTCAAATTTTTTAATATCTAAAGCATATACAACATAAAAATAAATACATTAACACATGAATATGATAAAAGAACTAAAAATATGTGTAATATCATTTCTAGTGCTACATCATAGATAACAGTGAATCATGTCCTGAATAGTAAGTCCTGACTCCTGAGTCCCAACTCAGCCTCAAAATATCAACAAAAAATATAATAATATATCTCATATCATGAGTCATAATGTCATATACAATGAAATGAACCAAATTACAAATACTACTGATTTCCTCTGCCCCTCTTGCGAGAAAATGCAATAGCTTCCCCTTTCCGTCTAGATGTAGATGCCGCTGGAGTTGGCAGTGGACTCTGTTGTGCTATAGAAGCTAAAGAAGTAGGAGCTAAAGGAGGTAGACCATGTCCTCTACTGGTGGCAGGGGTAGCCTGGGTAGGTGGTGTCACCTCCTCCTCTTGTTGCTCCTCCTCCTCCTCCTCCTCCCCCTCTACGCCTTCCACTACCTCCTGCTCTAACCAATCATCAGCAGACTCCATGAGAGGCCTCTTAGCCTCAACCCTCCATGTAGCAGTGGTGTCAATCCCATCCAATGAGATGGCCTCCATATCAGGTATCCTCTCAAGTTGCCTCACCCACAATCGAAGATTGTAGTAGACGTAGACCATGTCATTAAGTCGTTGGGACTCCAACCTGTACAAAGATCATAAAATAATAATTATAAAAAAATAGTATTTAATGAATTCAAAAAATTAATTGAAAATTTTGAATATTTCAAGGTTTAAGTTTAACCTGTTGTGCTTCTTGTTGTATACTTTTTCAAATACACTCCAGTTGCGCTCGCATCCTAAGGAGCTACATGTTTGGCTAAGGATTCGAATGGCAAGCTTTTGCAGATAGGGTACTTTGACACCATAGTGAGTCCACCATGCATCTACAACAAAATTACAAATAAGATAAACATAAGAAAAAAATGAAATTTGAAATTTGAAGCAAAGTATGAAGTTATGAACTTGAAGAGACAATGAAATTTTGGAACAAACTAAAAAATATCTGGCATTTGAGTCTTCCTATCAACCACAACCATCTCAAAGCCAAATGTGCCACTTGTCATCCTGTATATCTCCATTTCTTTGGAGATTTCCGCACGTTCTGTTGGAGATGGCACCATCCTCTAAACACAGGTTAAGAATCCATCCATGATCTCAGCATCAAATAAGAACCCACATGGGTAAGAAAATGCGAGGTTCAGGTGGATCCCTGTAGCATGAATGGGACAATGGAGTGTGTTTTTCCATCATTCATCAATCACTTCCCATAGGAGGAGTTGTTTCTAAAATCCCTCATCTCCCTTATCATCATAGTAGTCCCGAATGGATTCTTTGGCCCTGTCCATGGCCTCATACAAATAGCCCATTGCGAACTTCTCACCATCAACTAATCGAAGAACCTTTACCAAAGGTTCACTAACGGTGCACACCTCTTGCACTCCCGCCCAGAAGTTTCCCTGGTATGAAACTAATCTGCATATGGCCTCTCCTTGTAGTTTACGGCTAAATGTTAAAGCAAACCACTCCTATAAAAGAAACATTCTCTTCACATCCCAGATAGAATTCAAGAGGGATTGAAGAGATATGAAACTGGTGGCAAACTGTGTAATGGCAGGGCGCACCAACTCCTTGTTGTTGGTGAATTTTCTCATCAAGCTAAGCACAGATGCATGATTATATATAAATTTTGTAATGCTTTTTGATGAGTCAACAATATCTTTGACAAAGGAAATCTTTCCTATGTTCTCCAACATCAAATCAATACAATGTCTAGCACAAGGTGTCCAAAATAAAGTAGGATCCCTCTCCATAAGAATCTTGCCAGCAACAACATAATTTGCAACATTGTCCATTATGACTTGAACAACATGTACTGTGCCCACCTCCAAAATAAACACATCCAACAAATCACATAATAATTTTGCATCTTTGATATGTGAAGATGCATCAACATATTTCATAAACATTGTCCCCTTGGGACAACTAACCAAGCAGTTTATAAGGGTTCTCCACTTTTGGTCGGTCCAACCATTTGACATCACAGTGTGTATTGTTCTTGCTCATGATGCCCTAAACTCCTCCAATCTTTTGGTGCAGTCAACCTTTTCATCTTGAAGAATGCGGCCTCTAAAGTCATCATAAGAAGGGATTTTGTACCTTAGGCCAACAATTGTAATAGCATCAACAACAGGCTGGAAAAATGGATTAGTCCTTGCAATGCTGAAAGGAATATCACTCCAAAGGAGAAACTTGCCCAACAACTTGTCAGCTTTTTCTTTCTCATTTTCTTAAGCATTGACGTGATAGATAGTTGTGAACCAGGCGTGGTTCTAGGAACAAAAAATGACGAGGTAGCTACAGGGTTGGTTGTAGACATTGATGCTGAAGTAGAACCAGTGCCACTTCCATATTCACCTCCTAACACTCTCCTTACTAGTTGCTTCTTTAGATCTACTTTGGTCACTTCGTCTTGCTCTAATTCTTCCAATGATCTCATGGCTCTTCGGATGATTTCCGAATTTATATTGGTGCAAGTCCCTACATCATGTCCAAGGATTTGTGCAAGGTGATACTTCAATCTATAAACCCCCCCGACATATGTTGTCCACACAACTTGCAAGACAAGTTCATTCTATCAAACCCTCGATCAGGTTCATTAAATTCCCACAGAAGGTCCAATTTCCTTGGCATGTTTGTAACTTGGTTGAACTCTTGAGTTTTAATGTAAGATGAAGTTTGAAGTTGAACCTATGGCACAATAAGAATTGCAAGTTAAAAAAATAAAAATAAAAATTACATACATGACACAACACATTGAATTTTTGACAAACAAAAAAACAACCTCAACTCAATCCAACAATAATAGAAAAAATGCACATTCAAACCTAATAAAAAATGATGCAAAAAAATAGAGCACAAGAAAAATTAAAATAATAAATCTAACAATCAAGTTTTTGCATTTTTGACCAAAATGAACCCTCTCCATTTAATGCAACAAAAATGAAAATAAAACACCATCAAATCCACTCAAAAATCATTGATAATCAATGGGTTATAGAAACCCAAGAAAAAAACAAGAAAAAAACCAAAACAAAATGGCCAAATTTGGTGTCCATACCTGGAAACCACGGTTTGCCGAAGAAATTTGGTCCAAACACGAAGTTCTCTTGCTTGGGATGCTAACCGTTTTTCTCCTCCTCTGCCCTAGTAGACGCCTTCCTCTCCTCCTCAGCTCTCAAACAAGTCTGTTGTCTGCTAAAAATGAGAAATAAAACTCAAAAATTTGCTTATAAAATGCGTTTTCCCGGTGCCCCACAATTTTTTCCGATTGTATCACGATTTTTCAATGATTTTTTGGAAAAAAAACTTTATAAAAATCGCACGATATTATCGTCTGAACCAAAAAAACCGCGATTTTTTCAAATAATCGCAATAATATCGCGATTTTCGCAACACTAGTATAAAGTCAGAATATGTCTTCGTACAGTTGGATGCATTAGACATGGCTCTATGCCTGATAGAGAAATCAGATTGGAAAGGGTCAAGTTGGGCCTTGAAGCCATCTATGCTTGCTTTAATAAAACCAAAGTTCTTGGAGAATTCTTGTGAAAAGGTTAGACTCACATTTTTTGAAAAATTTCTAACTAGCTTCAGTCTTCATAAATATGAAATGTAATTTTGATTCTTATAAATTGTAAAATGAACAAAAATTATTATTATTATTTTTGGAAGCATGGGTTTCATGCTCAAGGTCTTTTATTTTATAGGTCAAGCACCCATTGAGTGCTTCTAGAGTTTGTCCTAGGTCAAGAAGTCAAAAGAGTCATTTTCATAAGTCGAAGACCCCTTCAGGAACGTTGTAACTTGTAAAGAAAATTATTTTCGTCCTTAAAAGTGTCAAAATACCTCCAAGATCTAGTCAGCCTAGTAGCTGGCAAGTCAACCTAATTTGAGGAGCCACGTCCACCTTTGAGAAGCTTATATAAAGGAGGAAACTCGACCTCCTTGAAGAACATTCATCTCCCTCTCATTCAAGCAAAGGAAGAAGAAGAAGACAATGAAGTAGGAGGAGGACAAAGAAGACTTGGTTTTGGGCTATTTCTCTCTCACACGTGCGAAGGAAGGCTAGGGTTTCTGTAGTAGACCTAGGGTTTTCCTCCACAAGTTCGATCTTCAAGAAGGGAAGGCAAGAAGGTCAAGCGAAGGTCACAAAAAGCCATCCTTAAGCTCCAGAAGTTATAGAAATCCAAGCGAAGGTCTAAGAAAGCCTTGGGAGGCTAAATTGAGCTCACACGTGTGGCAGCAACAATTACAGGAGGGCCGAAAATTTCAGGTCTATAGTGGAGGCCGAAATTCTACAACTTAAGGTCGAAGTTGTGCTACTAGAAGAGATTTGTCTGGGTTTGACTTGGATAAGGAAAGCACATCATCAGGAAAGGTTGGAATTGGTCTTGGAGGGTATTGGTCTTGGTCTAAAGGTCTTGGAATTCGTCAATTGAACAATTTATAAGGAAGAGAAGAGATTTGTGGGGTTTCCTCTAAAGTGGAGAGGTTTTGGCCCTGGCTTGCAGCCTATATTCTGTGTTCTTGTTCTTCTTGTATTGGTAGTTGTTTGATGATACATGAAATTAATAGTAAGAAAATAAGCTAATAAGTAAGATAAGTAAAAAGACATCACATGCACTTATCAAAGAGATAGAAATCACTCTAATCATAGCCGTCTAGATTTCTCAACATGGTTTCAGAGCTAAGGTTGGCTAAGGGCAGTATGGAAATCTCTACTACATTGAAAATATTTCTCAAGAAGTGTTCAAAGGTAGCAAGCCATCTCAAGAAAGGTATCAAGGAAGCATGGAATCATCTTTTTACTCCAAAGAAAGAAATAAACAAGACAAAGGATGAAGGGTTCTTCTTGGAACTCATTGGTACTGTTGTCGCACAAAATGTCTAGGAATGGTGACAATGCTCGATCGGGGGCTGTCACCCTGATCCACAATCTCTCCGTTTAAGTTGTCTCCCTACAGCAAGCTAAGGGGGGTAGAACCTATGGAAAAATGGAATGAAGAAGAACTAGTTGGGAACCAACCAGTTCGGGAGACACAGTGAGGCGATCAAGTACTTGATTAAGATTTAGCAAGACTTAGGATTTGATTAGATTTTAAATGATTAATACTAGTGCCTTATGGAGTCAACGATCTTGCTAGGGAAATGAAGACCAAGTAATCAATTAGCAACTGTTGCTTAGATGAATGACTATCTTATATGAAATGCAGATCCTAAAACTTAATGTGAGATGCAGGAATCTTCGTTAATTTTAGTTAAATGCCTACTTAAATTGTGAATCCTTCAACCCTTTCTATATTGAGCCCGATTTCGTAGTAATTGGCAGAGAGAAGAGAAGGAGAAGCACACTAAGGTGTGATTAGTGATACCTCTCCTGAAATTTTAACATACCCAGTGCCTCCGACACTGCAGAGAGCTGTGGCTCTGACGACTAGAAGGTCATTGTTTTAAGTACTATTAAAACAGGCTTCTCAAGCAAAGATTGATGGATACCTATCTCTCTATCGACCAAGCTTATGCTTGGAAGTAAATTTTATCTATGCAAAGCTAACTTATATGCAAATGCATTGGAAGATGAGATGAAGTTAATATCGAGGATGGAAAAACACTTATGTCCCAAAAACCCTCAATTACCCAAATGAAATGTTCACTTTATTAGATGAAGACTCAAAATTAAACCTTTGAAAATATTACAATTAGCTCAAAGAGAAAAAAAAAAATTTCTTTGCAATTTAATATAAATGTCAGCATATTTTCACAAATATTCAGCTTAGGAAACAGAGATATGCAATCTATTGTAATTCCACGACAAAATTCTTTAACAATTGCTTGAAAATATTTGCAAAATGTCTAACATGTAACGAGCATTAAATAATTCAAGCAATGACAATAGATTTTAATAGATGCAAGATATTCAACAGATGCACAATGTTCTAGCAATTAAATTTCAAGAGATCCAAATACTTTAAACAACCACGAAATTTAAATGCTAACCAATTTCGATCCTAGAATTGAAATGATTTATGCTTAGTGACCCAAATCTAGGAAATTTACCACTTTCCTATAGTTAATCTTTAGATGCAAAAAATTTAAGCGTGTTTAACTAAGGAAGATAAAAAATGTTGATACCACACAAGTTTTTCTTTTAGATCTTATCCTTAGCACAAAAAGACACCAAAAGGAATTTTAAATTTGACAATTTGATTAGTCCTTAGGAAGATTTTTTATTAATATGCTAAGCAAGACTTAATGTGGCAAAATAAAAAAATGTGAGCAAAATAAGTCAAAAAGATCTCATAATTTTTAAATTTTTTGATGGGCCAGAGGCCACATAAAAAATTTAAAACCTTTAAATGTGAAAATTTATTTTGATTTCTAGTCACACAAAATGTAAAAATGAAGCCCCTTCCTTATTTCTTAATTTTTTTAGATTTTCATTTTTAGGGCTTTTAGATATTTTTTGAACTTTTTAATTTTTAATTTTTTTAGATTTTTTTAAATTTTAATAAAATCAAGGTCAAAATTTGAAAGAAAAAGAAAAAATTTCTTATGTTTTAGATTTTTTAAATGAGAATCAAAACAAATTTAAAGGAAAACTCCTATGAAATAAATCGAACTATGGTGTTATGAAAACCCTAAACTAAATGAAATCAAAACAAATTAAAAGTAAAAAGGAAATGGAAGTGAAATCAAATTTTTTTGATTGTGCAGGTTGAAGGCTTGGACAGTGGTAGCAACTCGACGGCAGAGGGGCCTCGAGCAATAGCAAGGATGAGCCGCAGGTGATATGCTACAGGTTTGGAGGGCTCGAGAGTGGACAGTGAGGGCAGATGGATGAGACGAGGAGCCATGCAAGCCAGATGGAGGATAGCCCGAAGCAGGCAGCGTGCAAGGGATGAATGGAGTAGTGAAGGAAATAGATGTAGGTGGAAGGCTTGCTTGTCATTTGCAGGTTGAAGGCTTGGACGGTGGAAGGATGAGATGGAGGCTACGAGTGAAGTGAAAGAGTTGGACAGAAAGGGAAGGCAACGTTTGACAAAAGTGAATCAAGGGAAAAATTGAGGGTTCTACTGGTGATGAAGGAAGAGAGCTGGACAAATTTCGAGAGGGTACGCGGAATGCGAAGAGAACAAGGCTGATTTGAGGAAAAATGCGGATGGAGCAGGCAGATGAAGGCAGAGAGATGCAAATCACAGGAGGAGGCTGCAAAATCGAGCAACAGAGAGGAGGGTTTAAAATCGAATTTTTCCAATAAAGCCTAGAAATTAAAAAAAAATGTTATTTCAACAAAAACCCAGAAATTTCCAGGTTAAAATGCTATATTCTACTTCAAGATTTATTAATTGAAACCTATGTAAAATCGTCTCTAGATAAAAAAATAAAATAAAACCTTGGTCTTCAAAAATAACGACCTTGCAAAAGCTGGTTTTGAGGCCAGATCTTACCCTCCAGGGCCTAGAACTGGCTTTAAAATCAAACTTCACTTTTAGATCTACAACCTATACCTGAAAACACAAACATCTAGAAGCCGGATATACAAAAATAAATGAAGCCCTAGAAACCCAAGTCAAAAAAATAAAAAGAAATTACAAATCTATGCACATGAATAGCAGATCTATTAGATTTGGCGAGTGTGAGTCCAACTCCGCTCCCAGATCTGATAATCTAAGGCTCTTAAAAGCCAGATTTATCAATTTAGCACAATTTTTTTTTGAAATTTTAAATTTAAACGGAGGTGCTTCACCCAAAACCCTTCATGCATCACCAATAAAAAATCTTATGATAAGCCCGGGATCAAATCAAGCTAGGCTCTTCAAAAAATATGAATCGGGAGTTGGCTGGTCTAGCTGAAAACTTCCTCAAATGCCCGATGATCTAAAAAAATCAATAATTTCCTGCAAAACTCAATTCAACCATCAACATAGAGCGAGAAAACGATAATAAAATTCAGATTAAATAGAGATACTTGCTATTATATTCAAAACTTAAATTATCATTCAAACCCCAGCGACTGAGCAAGATACCTGTACTCAAATCACTCTTCAGAAAGCTATCATCAACGGCTAAAAATAAATCTATGAATGAAAATGACACATCTTACAGTGTTTCCACGATGAGTAACACCAGCAGAAATTAACCCCAAAGTCTTTCTTTATTGGTCATAAAAAGATTACAAGAGAGCTTTCACTTAGCACACGACTCAAAGATCGGATCTATAAACTGACAAATGACCTCCTATTTAAAGATAAATCTTCCAACAACTAGCTCGAGTGATCCTTGTCAAAGCAATCTCGACCGCCGATGAGAATTAAAATTTCTTTTAATCTCATTCATAGAAATATTAAATTCTTAAGGAAATTCGAATTTTTCAATTAAATGCATTTTAATTAACTCAGAAATAAAAATTTTGAGTTAATTTTCTCAAAAATTTGACTTTGACTTAAACCCCAGGGACCAAAGGCTTAAAATTTAGCAAAATAATTAATTTACCTTAGTCCCGAGACCTTTTAAAATTTGAATTTTAAGGACCCACGAATTTTGTCTTTGGAAGACTTAAATTTACCTAGGACCTATAATTAATTAAATTTATGGCTTAGGATTTTAATTAATTTTTTTCAGAAAAAATAATTAATTAACCTATGAGGGGATAAATTATTTTTCCAACCCTCAAGACACTTTACATCATCATTTTCATATCTTTTACATCACAAGGGGGAAAACCCATCTGAAATAGACCCTCACAGACTACCCATTTCTACGACACAAATATAATCCAGTAGACTAAGCAATTTGTAATAAAATAACCTAACCAAATAGTTAAGATTATTCCCAAATCACTTTTACATAGACTCGATCTATAACACTAGGACTCGCCTAAGATCCCAGTAACAAAATTCATTCCGGCTTTGGGGTAAGGCTGAAGGAAAACTCTGTTGACCATCCGAGAATGGATCGGTGAGACAAAAAGCCTCCCGGAATGTAGATCGTCACCAGAAAAATAGGTTTACCTAGGCAATTACATACATGACACAGATCTGTTGAAGGTTATTTACATCATATACATAGAGAATGGGTTTACATTATAACATGACAATCAAGCTGATGACGAAAGTTGGACGGCATGGACACATCGATCAGGCGCAATCCCTTTTGTGAAAAAAGTGGGTGTACTGCTATGGGTCATTGACACGTAATGGCGAATAGGCCCATTTCAAGATGAGAACATTTGCGTGATCAATAGTGGTGCATCAAGACACATGATTGGTCATCACAAGCAACTAAAGACATTGTCAGAAGGAAAATCTTCTTACTCCATAGAACTTGGAGATAATAAGAGCTATCCCGTAAGAGGAATTGGATCAACCTCAATAGAGCTGGGGAATGAAGGCAATATTCATTTCAACAACATTCTATTTGTTCCAGGTTTGCATAAGAACTTACTCTCCATTTCAAGCTTAGAAGATAAAGGTGATAGAGTGGATTTCATTGATGGGAAAGTTGCAGTATGGAGTAAAAACTCAAGCATAGCAAATGCTAGAGTAATTGGCATTCGTGAAGGAAGAATTTACAGGTGGATATCTCCTCTTGCTCAAACCCTAGTTCACATTGAAATCAGCCCATGTGAACTTTGGCGTAGAAGATTTGGCCATCTCCATTTCAAAAACCTTCCAACTCTAAATTCAATAGTAGATGGAATCCCTGAACTGAAAGAAGATCACAAAGGAGTATGCAAGGGATGTGCATTGGGTAGAACACCAAGAGACCATTTGGAAGCAGTGCTTCATAGTCAAAAGAAATATTGGATCTTATTCATTCCGATGTCTGTGGTCCTATGAATCTTAAAGAAATTGGAGGTCATCTATATTATGTCACATTTATAAATGATCATTCAAGAAAAACTTGGGTTTACTTAATGAAATCAAAGGATCGAGTATTTACCAAATTTCTATTGATCTAGATTGTCATTGATGTCAATATGGCAATATTCTGGGATACTAAATGATGATGTGAAGCCAAGCAGAGCAGATCCAACAACATTACGTGCAGAGCAGATCCGTGAAGCAACAGGAGCATTACGTCGGAAGAGTAGCGACATCGGAAGGAGCAAAGAGGAACACGCAGCGGAGAAAGAGCTAAAGGGAAGAACTAAGAACCCAATCGGAAGATTAAACTATGGAAAACCCTTTAAAAGTCCACAGCGCATCGAAGTTTAACATATCGGCAGTATAACATATCGGCGGCTTTATCGACGGGCTTTATCATATGTCACATTAAAATTTGTGATTGCGATTTGAGCTGTGGACCCGACTGCTTCAATAAAACATGCCCTAATGTAATATCACGTCCGTCTCGTTAGAATTCATGTCATTTTATTATATGCCACCGCTCAAAACCCCCGATTGTGATATGTAATACGGATCCGAAACAGTTTATGGTGACAACTCTATTGAAATATCACATCCACTGCATCACGAGCTTTAAAGCCTTGTCACGTTCAAATCCACTGATTGCAATATAATATGCAAACTCGCTGGACCATTATAATACACCTTAATGAAATATCGCATTCGCCTATCGGAAGTTACGTATCACAAATCATAAAGATTTTTCACGGTCAAAAAGCTGATTGCGATATAATATGCGGACCCACTGGACCATTATAATACACCTTAATGAAATATTGCATCCACCTATCGGAAGTTACGTATTGCAAATCATAAAGAGTTGTCACGGTCAAAACGGCGATTGCGATAGTATTACGGACCGCCAATTGCGATAGAGTGGTGGACCTTGGAGTCTGGACTGCCGATTGCGATTGCATGGTGGACCCAACGGAGTTATCAAAACAATTTAATATAATATTGCATCCAGTAGGGGCAATCGGCAATCGACTATGTTATGAGTACGGCTTGTAAAAGACCTCTGAAAGTTGCGATTGCGATTGAGGTGATGACGTAGATGTGGGACCTCATGTGGGTACGACCTCTCCTATGAAATTTTTTGTAAATAAACAAGTTTGTGAATAATTGGATGAATATTCATAAGTCGGCCTATCCCTCCAATGAATGTGTCTCTTGGTTATTGGTGAGACTCATATAAATATGGGTAAAACACATCACCTCAAGCATTGATCTTAGCATCAGGCATAGAGAAGAATTGACAGTTCACAACTCGTGAACTTGAAGAAACAAAGAGAGACGAAGGTCGAAGACAGAAGCCGAAGTTCTAGCATGAAGAAGGAAGCCGAAGGTCCAACAAAAAGGAAGGAAGCCGAAGGTCGAGCAAGTCTGTTGGTTGGGTTAATCTCTAAAAGGGCTCGAACCTGTAATCTGTGGAAGAAGTACAGAACACAATCTGGAGAACAGTTTTGTAAACGAAATAAGGGTTCATCAGTCATCGTTTGAAGGAAGCAATAGACTACACCAGCATTGAAGTATGTATGAGTATATTCCTTGGAAGTAAGACAGTGAGAAGCAGTCACTCCTGAAGCAGTTATGTAGTGCAGACTACGATCTATTACAAAGATCACAAGGACAGGGAGCAATGTAATACAATCAAAACATTTCTTGACAAAGCAAAACTATAGGGTTGGAGCCCTTGGGGTTGGTGCCTCAGAATTGGAAGGATTGGTGTCCTTGGAGTTGGTGCTCCTAAATCCAAGGTTGGTGCCTTGACAAGATAGGGTCAGAGCCCTAGAGGTTGGAGCCTCATCAAAGTCCAAGTTGGTGCTTGGCAAAATTCATCAGATATTGTATTCAATCTTTTTCTATATTTAATAAAATCATTTCTTTGATTAAAATTGTAAAGAATCTAAACTGGTAATAATAAATATTGAAAAGAAATATTGATTCACCCCCCTCTTAGTATTTCCAACAATTTCAAGAATTCAAAGGTGAAATAGAGAACCTTATAGAAAGAAGAATCAAGATATTAAAATCTGACAATGGAGGAGAATATACATCCAAGGAAATCATAGATTTTTGTAAGGAGTCTAGGATTAAGAGGGAGCTGATAGTCCATATAATCTCAAACAAAATGGAGTTACAGAACGAAATAATCAGTCCATTGAAGAAAGTGTAAAATCTATGCTACATAATCAAAATTTACCGAAATTTTTATGGGGTGAAGCTACGAAGACAACTGTATACATATAAAATCGAAGTTCCCATAGGTCACTAGATAATAGAACTCCTGAAGAAGTATTCACTGTTGAGAAATCCAAGGAATGATAGTGAAACGATTTCTCTTATTATGACATTATATTGTGATGTTTTTCATTATTATTATTAGTTATTTTGAATAATCTTTTCTTATCATCAAGACTAATGCCAAGCAACAAATAAAAGAGAACACAAGATGTAGGCACGTTGCCAGGGAAAACACCCAGTCAAAATTATTCCTTTAGTAGATTCAAGATGAGACGACCAAGACCCTTACAACTTAGACTCGATACTACCTCCATCAAGTCATCCTTCTTCCTTTCATTGTGTTAGCATCGAATACTTGTCACTGAGATGGTACCCAATTCTTGTCTCTATGGCAGCACTAAAATATCACTGTAATAACATCGAGACTTTGTGGTAGCATCGAACCTATTTCTCTAAGATAGCACCGAGATCATTATCATTGCATTGAGATCTTGTCACTATACCGAGACCCTGTCACAGTGGTAGCACCAAAACTATCTTTTGCGATATATAGTGAAGTTATATATTCATCAAACTGTGCCTTCATTGAAATGGTAATAATGTGCCTTCACCAAAATTCTTAGAACCCATTCTTGAAAAGACCGAACTGTCTCACTATAGTAGTACTGAAACTTCCTCTCTGAGATGGCACCGAAACTTCCTTTCTAAGATCCGAACTTTTGTGATTGCACCGAGAACATCCTTGTGATATCACCGAAATATTTCTTCTAAAATTCTTGTCTGAAACAGTGATCTAAGAAAAGGCCTTGAGGCTTGTATATATAGTTGTCTCTATGTGTAATAAAGTTACATGATTGCTTGAGAAATTGTGTCTTCATTTTATGGTTAGGCCGACTTGAGTTCATTGAGGAAACCTGACTTAATTGTGATTCTTTTGAAGTCATCAATCAAGATATCAAACTTATTATATCTAGGGTTTCAATATTCTTTTAATGACATGACACGATCTTTCATATAGCATATCCTAGAAACAAATCAGAGTAATACATCTAACAACTTTCAAATTTCATATGTTAGACTTCCTACTAGGATTTGATGTAAACCCTAGATTTTATATATGAGCTTCAACAATAAAAAACAATCATAGCTTAATCAACATCATGACTAGCATCTACTAGGGTTTAATGTAAGCCCTAGATTTCCATCTACAAATTCTCAGCAATCACTATATAGATTCGTAGATTCCAGATTGTCATATCACACATACTAGAGAATTTAACTACTACTAGGGTTTTGCTGTAAAACCCTAGATTTCCAATCATCATCCTAGAATATCAAACTCAGACAAGGGCTTATATTAAACCCTAAGGCATATGACCAACAATAATTAGGTCAACACACATATCTAAGAATTCATTATCATGCATAAGCATATCATATGTCAGACAACATTAATACATTAGACATATACCGACCTAGACCAAGCTAGGGTTTCAATCAATGGACACATATATAGCTAGGGCTTCATTCCTAGGATCTTAATTTAAATATATAACAAAGGTTTTTCTTATAGACCCAACCAAACCCTAAGGATCTAGGTTTTCATAACATAGCAAAGAAAACCCTACTATATCAAAACTTCAAAGGTTAGGGATTTCAGACAACATCATTTCAACCCTAACAAGTTAGGATTTTCATGATCGTACCAAAATCCCAAACATGAAATCAATAATAAAACTTCAAATAGCATTTCACAATAACCCTAAGCAGTTTTAGGGTTCCAAACATTAACATTAACATACCCTTAGGTTAGGATTTTCCAGAGAACCAGTCTAGGGTTCTATAAGAACGATCAATGATGTAAGGAGGGTAAATTTATCAAAAGATGAATCACGCTAAACAATAATCTTTATGATTCAAGACAGCTAGACATAATAATGTTAGTAATATAACACAAATTTCAAAATAAGATGAATGTACCTTTTATATTAAGAGAATTTTATATGATGTATAGTCTAAGACATACCTGGAGATGTTCTTTAACAAATCTTGTAGGGACTCCTTGAAGTGCCTTGATACTTCGCACCTGTAACAAATACTTCTACGGAAAATATGTGATACCTAGAATATGATGTTAATTGTTAATCTATATTTTCTAACAGTGGAGGATGGAACTCTTTATATAAAAATCAAATTTATCTTACCTTCCAATTAATACTAAGATTTTTCTTGACATCCTAGATTACTTATAAAGATAAGGATATAAGGTTCTAGAATATCATTTTAGGGATTACATTTTTACCTTAGACTGACTGTAAACTAGGACTATCTAAGCTTTAAAAATCTAAAATCTCACAAAAATATGTACCTTGTGAATTACATACCTTTGATTTTATTAAACTTGTTGCAAGTGCATCTTGTTGAGTATGGAATACTTATTTGATTTTATTAAGCTAGTTCCCTATGCTTGTACTTGATATATCTCCATGGGCAATTGTACCAAGTTCCATCCCTTCAACGAGTGGAAGACAAAATATTTTTTCACTGCTTTGATCTTATCATTGCAATGTCATCGAGACTTCATTTATGCAGTGGCACCGAATCCTACATACTGTGATTACACCGAAATCTTCTCATTGTGGTGGTATCGAAACAATGATTGCACCAAGTGTTGGAATTTCTAAGTCTAACTATTAGAAATCCTTCATGTACTTTCTGATTTATTTCTGCCTACTTGTTCTATTTAATTAACAAGTTATTTGCCATTTAGGTATTGAAAATAAATACAAGTACATGCTCAACACATTACAGATCATCAACTGAAGGAAAAACAAGCACACAAGTGACACCGTTGTTTTTGGACTAATGTCCCTGGAAAAAATCAATGTGGGAAAACGATGCAGTTATCTGAGGGTTTTATTATTAAGCAGTTTCAGAATACAATCTGGGTGCCACACCAACTAACCCAATAGAGAATGATCTCGGCAGTAGTACCTCTCAGTCAGAGACAGATATTCCAGCTAAAACCCCAAATGAACAATCTGACTGCTCTCAACTCCAATCTGCCCCACGAAATCTCCAGCATCTGTCTCTAGGGACTGCGTCAGCCTCTCTGTCTTAGCGTCAGCCTAGCGTCACCCCAACTTGCCCTGCGTCAGTCCTGGAGGAATTGTGTCAACCTCTAGAGCCTCTGTGTCACCCATGATGGCTCTCTCTAGCACTGCGCAGCTCCTGGCTGCCTCTGCGTGGGCCTTGACTAGATCTGCGTGACCTCTAGCTGGCTCTGCGTCCCTTTCTCCCGGCTTTTGTGCTGATGCTCTTGGTACCTTCTCTGCATCTCTTCTTCTGTATTCACTGCCCCTCAGCTGCAACTTTGATCACTCCTTCGATTTCCTCAACAAGCCCTGCCGCAAAAATCAAATTCTTGATCAACTCGGTGTGTTCTCCAAGTGACCCTCAAGCCTTCTCTTATACTTTTCTCGTTGACAATTCAATGACCGAGATTAAGTCCCTAATCAACAGATAATATTAACTTTGGCTTGATCCATGAATTTTGGAACCTTCTAACACAGTTTTATATTAATTCACATTAATATTTTATTTTCCCCAAGTTTAGTCTTAGGGACTCCATTAAAAATATCAATTATTTTAATATCTCCCAAACTATTTAAAATCTGCTCAAACCATTTAGGGGTATTGGAGATCTCATGCGCTTTAGCCTCTCCACCAATTTTCGTGGCTAGAGCACATTCGATGCTACCCCAAATCAACATTTCCTCTTAGTGAGGACTGTGCTCTAGTAATACTCTTCACTAAGCATCACCTTGATCATCCGGCATCGGTCCTGGTGCTGATGCTAGGCCTATTGCCCAACATCCTCTGTACTATTGCATCATGTACTGCTACCCATGGCCCTACCACTACCACTGCTGCATCTGCACTGCATCCCCTCTCATCACGTTGCATAGTGTTGCCCATAGCATTGCCATCGCAACTCACTTACTGAGAAGTAAGTAACTGATCTCCCAACTCTGACATCTCTATTAGGCTAGAGACACCCATGATGCTAAAATTCCTTCGATCATTAACAAGTGCTCCCTCTCTGACCTCTGCGTTGCTGCAAAAACTCCATGCACCTTGCACTGCTGCCTCACACTGTCCTGGGACTCTTGCGCTGTAGCTCCCTCTGTCGTTCCATCTGCACCCGTCACTACTGACATCCTCCAATACTACTACTCTTCGGGGTTCCTGTAGCAAGGCATAATCCAAGAGGATGGGTACCTCGAGGATCCTGCCCCTCATCGCCTATAGTCCATCTCACTACAGCTCGATGTCTCCCCACTTCCTCTCAAGTGGCATGTGAGCACTCATGGCACAGTCATCATCTGTCTCCACTTCCTTCTCCGCCCTTGCTGGAGTAGCCTTGGTCTCGGAAGCCTCCCCCTTTCTCTTCTCCCTCAGACACTGGCTCGCATAGTGACCTAGTTCCCCACAATGGAAGAATTTGACCTTAGAGAGCTCCTTCTTCCTCTGTTTCTCTTGCTTTCCCTCAGATGTTAGGGCAACATCCTCCTCTTCCTCCTTCTTGATTTTGACCCCCTTGTCACTGCTTCCCGCCTTGGTCAGCCTTCTAATCTCTTCTTGGCGAAGAGCCACCCACAGTTCCTCCCAATCTGGAAGGGTCAACTTGCCCAGTATGCTCTGGACAAACACCTCCCAATATTTTGAGACTACGTTTAGGGTTGTCCTCACCATCAATTCTTGATCTGGCTTGGCCCCCATGGAAGTTAGTTGATCCTGGATCTCCTCCAATTGACCGAGGAAGGTGTCGATCTGTTCTCCCTTTTGCATCTAGCATGATTGCAACTAATTTTCTAGTAGCAAATTCCTCTGCACAGAAGTATGCTGATACAATTTTGTCAGGGCCTCCCACATTGCATTTGTCGTTTCATTTTCAGTAATATGTGGTTCTACATGGTCCTTGACCCGGTCAAGGATGATGCTCTTGGCCCTCACCATTGCCTCCTCATACTTGTCGTTCTCAACCGAGTCAACTGGGATCGCTATCGTCTTCAAGGCGAAGTGCTTGAGATGATTCATGTCTAGAATGGAAAAGATTATGGCCATCCACACTACGAAGTTTGAGGCTCTGTCTAGTCTATCCTATCTTTTACCCTATTCACTACCATTTCGCTGCTCCTCTACTTCCCTTCTGGAAGTTCTTGGTGTGACTCCCTCTGAGCCTTGATTTCCCTCCTAGAAATCCCTCTACCAATGTTGAGATGCCCCCACTCTGATTGTTAGTGCAGTTGCAAAACTGATCCAGATTTCTTGGCTAGAAATCCTCGGCAGAAACTCCCTCCTCCTTGGTCTTGCCTTGTTAGGTATTGTTCTAACCACAGTACCCCACCAGCTTCACTCCGCAACTTACCCACAGCCTCCTATGCCCCAAAAACTGAAGGTTAGAGTCTCTAGACTCTGCACAATCTCGACACCAGCAAAATCCGCACCTCCTGGCCATGGGCGTCAATCCTTCCTGACTGAGAAAGATGACAGGGCACTACGTAGGTTAGGGCTACTCCTTTCTACCACTGCACTGATCCTTCTCCCATCTCAAACTTGATGACATCGGCACTGCATCACCCCTTCCTTGCTTCTTTTCTGCTAGGAACAAATTTTGTCACTCGGTATAGTTGTTTCTGTTGCTGCTGCTCTACTCGGCTGATGCCCTCAATTCTCCTATGATCTGCAACCTCGCTCTGATACCATGTTGGAATTTCTAAGTCTAATTGTTAGAAATCCTTCATGTACTTTTTGATTTATTTCTGCCTACTTGTTCTGTTTAATTAACAAGTTATTTACCATGTAAATACTAAAAATAAATACAAGTACATGCTCAACACATTACAGATCATCAACTGAAGGAAAAACAAGCACACAAGTGACACCGTTGTTTTTGGACTATTGTCCCTGGAAAAACCCAATGCGGGAAAACTGGTGCAACTATCTGAGGGTTTTATTATTAAGTAGTTTTAGAATACAATCTAGGTGCCAAACCGGCTCACCCGATACTCGGCAGTAGTACCGCTCAATCGGAGACAGATATTCCGGCTAAAACCCCAGATGAGAAATCCCACTGCTCTAGCTCCAATCTGCCCCACGAAATTTCCAACATCTGCCTCTAGCCACTGCGTCAGCCTCTCTGGCCCAGCGTCACCCCAACTTGCCCTGCATCAGCCTTGGAGGCACTACATCAGCCTCTAGAGCCTCTGCGTCACCCACGCAGGCTCTCTCTGGCACTACGCAGCTCCTGCCTGCCTCTGCGTGGGCCCTCACTAGCTCTGCGTGGCCTCTAGCTGGCTCTACGTCCCTCTCTCCCAGATTTTGCACTGATGCTCCTAGTACCCTCTCTGCCTCTCTGCTTTTGTATTCACTACCCCACAGCTGCAACTCTGATCACTCCTTTGATTTCCTCAACAAGCCCTGCCCCAGAAAATCGAATTCTTGATCAACTCGGTGTGTTCTCCAAGTGACCCTCAAGCCTCCTCTTAAACTTTTTCTCGTTGACAATTCAACGGCCGAGATTAAGTCCCTAATCAATGGCTAAGATTAACTTTGGCTTGATCCATGACTTTTGGACCCTTCTAACATGGTTTTATATTAATTCACATTAATATTTTATTTTCCCCAAGTTTAGACTTAGGGACTCCATTAAAAATATTAATTATTTTAATATCTCCCAAACTATTTAGAATATGCCCAAACCATTTCTGGGTATTGGAGGTCTCATGTAGTTTAGCCTCTCCACCAATTTTTGTGGCTAGAGCACATCTGATGCTAACCCAAATCAACACCAATACTGTGTTACAGTGATTGCACTGAGACCAAAACAATGATTGCACCTCAATCTGCATTTACTAAACTGACCTGAGATTTACTATGATTGCACCAAGAGTATACCAAAATTATATTAGAGATAATCCGAGCTTGTTCTTCTGTGTAGAATGTGAGGTTCTATCACTTAATTCCACTGAAGTTTTCTCTACAATGTATAGCGAAGTCACATTTTTATTGTATTGTGACTATTCCGAGACTTGACTGACACAGTTTCTGTGGAGCGATGTATACCCTCCTTAAGTTGACTTGATATTCAATACACACAACCTTTTTCTGAGAATAATTCAAAGATTGTATAAGTGGTCTTCAAGCTGCCTTTGACCATGACCATAGCTCTGATACCATGTTGAGAAATCCAAGGAGTGGCAGTTAAACGATTTCTCTTATTATGACATTATCTTGTGATGTTTTTCATTATTATTATTAGTTCTTTTGAATTGTATTTTCTTATCATCAAGACTGATTCCAAGAAACAAATAAAAGAGAACACAAGATGTAGGCACGCTGCCAGGGTAAAACCCCAATCTAGGGGAAAACCAATCAAAATTCTTCCTTCAATAGATTCAAGATGAGACGACGAAGACCCTTACAACTTAGACTCAAGACTACCTCCATCAAGTCATCCTTCTTCCTTTCACTATGTTAGCATCGAATACTTGTCACTGAGATGGTACCCAATTCTTGTCTATGTGGCAAAAATGAAATATCACTGTAATAGCATTAAGAACTTGTCATAGCACCGAACCTATTTCTCTGAGATAGCATTGAGATCTTTATCATTGCACTGAGATCTTGTCAATGTACCAAGACCTTGTCACAATGGTAGCACCGAAACCATCTTCTACAATATATAGTGAAGTTATATCTTCCCCAAACCATGCCTTCACTGAAATGGTAATATTGTGCCTTTACCTAAATGTTTAGAACCCATTCTTGAAAATAATGAACTGTCTCACTGTAGTAGTACTGAAACTTCCTTTCTGAGATCCGAACTTCTGTGTTTGCACCAAGAACAAACTTATGATATCACCGAAATAATTCTTCTAAAATTCTTGTCTGAAACAGTGATCTAAGTGAAGGCCTTTAGGATCGTATATATAGTTGTCTCTATGTGTAATAAGCCGACATGATTTCTTGAGCGGTTGTGTCTTCATTTTATGGTTAGGCCGACTTGAGTTCATTGAGGAAATCTGACTTGATTGTGATTCTTTTGAGAACGTCTAGAAGGAGACTTGATGGAGGAGTCTTTCACCAAGCAAACATATTGAATTTGACCCAAATAAATAATCCTCAAGCCTACAATGGAGGGTTGACCTATAACAATTGACCCAAGCATGAAACCCATTCTTTAACAAGTCATAATAATAATAAAATTCTTTTTGCTTTCTTTTGACAAATGTATTACATTTTGACTTAAAATACAATTATGAAGACCAAAACTAGTTACATTCTTCAACATTCACTGGGAAGAAACCAATTGTGGATCATCTCCGAATTTTTGGTTGTTCAGTCTATATTCATATACCTAAGGACAAGAGAAAGAAGTTGGATCCATCAAGCATGAAGGGAACATTTGTTAGCTACAGCAACTCTTCTAAGGCCTATAAGATCTACATAAAGGAAGGACACCAAATAGAAGTCGGTCAAGATGTGATATTTGAAAAAAGTATTGCATTCAAGAAATTAAAGGATCTCCCTATGGACTCCTGATGGACCTATACAACCTGTGGTTATTCTCGAAACTAGAAAGAGACCTAATTGGTTGACGCAGAAGGTCATGGAGCAACTTAAGGCACATTCAAGGAAAGCAAGAAACCCAAATGATATTCTGGGTATGCAACCTACCTGACAAAACTAATAGAAGCAGAGCCATCCACTTTTGAAGAAGCTGTCAATCACCAAGAGTGGAAGGATGCCATGAATGAAGAATAGAAATCTATAATAAAGAATGGAGTTTGGGAGCTCACACCTAGGCCTGAAGACAAATTTTTGGTAACTTCCAAATGGATCTTCAAGATCAAACATGCCACAGATGGAAGTATTGATAAATACAAGGCAAGATTTGTGGCTAGGGGCTTCTCTCAACAAGAAGGCATCGATTATGAAGAGACATTAGCTCTGACAAAAAGGTATACAACTATATATTCGTTTGTTTCTTTGGAAACATCAATGGGATGGAACATCCACCAAATGGATGTCAAGGTTGCATTCCTGAATGGCACAATTGATGAGGATGTCTATATAGAACAACCCTTGGGGTTTGAAGTTAAGGACAGAAAGGCATATGTTTGCAGATTGACAACGGCATTATATGGCCTCAAGCAAGCACGAAGGGCATGGTATGCTAGGATGGATGCATACCTACAGAGATTAGGCTTAAAAAAGAGTTATGTTGATCTGAACCTTTATATTAAGGTTGTGAAAGGAGAGTCGGTAATAATTCTTCTGTATGTGAATGACTTTCTCTTGACAGGTGTAGAAGGTCGAATCGAAGAATGCAAGAAGCAACTAGTAGTAGAATTTGACATGAAGGATCTAGGGATGATGCACTACTATTTGGTATTGGAAGTCTAGCAAGGCCCTGATGAGATCTATCTAGGTCAAGGAAAGTATGTGATCAAGATGTTGAAGAGGATTGGCATGATGGATTGCAAACCAATGGAAATCTCGATGATCACAAATTTGAAAAGACTAAGGAGTTCTGAATCGAACCCTGTGGATCCTTCCAAGTATAGACAATTGATTGGCTCACTGATGTACTTTGTGAATAATCAACCCAACATATGTTTTGTAGTAAATGTTCTCAATAAATTCCAAGTGGAACTGAAGCATGATCATTGGATAAAAACAAAACATATTCTGAGATATCTACAAGGAACCATCCACTACTACATGAAATATGATAGTAGGAATGATCTCCACTTGATTGGATATATAGATTCCGACTAGGGAGGAAGTGAGCAAGATGGAAGGAGAAATATAGGAGGATGCTTCAGTTTGGGATCCTCCATGATCTCATGGATGAGCAAAAAGCAAGATACAGTTGCTTTGAGTAGTGTTGAGGCTGAGTATATTGCAGCGTGTGAAGTAAGAAGAGAAGTGATCTAGTTAAGGAAGCTGCTATCCGACCTATTTGAAGGACCTATGGACCCTATAGTGATACATTGTGATAACACCAGTTGTATTCGATTGTCTAAAGACCCAGTATTTCATGGAAAGACAAAGCATATCAGCAACAAGTATCACTATATTTGGAAGTTGGTACAAGATGGTTTGTTGCAGCTATAGTATATCTCCACCGATGAGCAGGTAGCTAACATATTGACAAAATATCTTCCTAATACAAAGTTAAGGACAAAATAGCTTGTGTATTTGAGAGACAAGCTCGGTTTGGTTGATGTCTCCTCCCTAGTTGAGAGGGAGAGATAGGCACATCATTCTTGTCTTCACTTGGGAAGACAAAATGGAGGATTGGGTAAGCATCTGGCATCCAATACTCTTTGAGGATGAGGTAAGGCATCCAATATAAGAGTAGTCATGGACCGATATTTTTTGAGAACTAGCTATCCTAGATAAGAATAGTCCAAAGAAGGTCATACTCTGTGAACACCTGGGTGGGGTATGTACCTTGAGATATAATGATGATGGTGTCTATAAATCATTGGTCTCGCCAGCATCGTGCCCTGATCTTGTGGATAGATAGAGTTGTTAGTCAAGGCCTTTCTATATGACAATCTGGGTTGATATGATGCTAAAACAAATGGGCTACCAATCTGACCCTTCTTATGAGATCTCTTTAGATTGAGAATGTCCATGTACCATTTATGAATACCTCCCTAGTTAAGAGGGAGTGTTGAAAAAAGTGTAACTAGGTTTGGTATTCATAAATATGAAATGTACTTTTGATTCTTATAAATTGTAAAATGAAAGAAAATTATTATTATTATTTTTGGAAGCAAGGGTTTCATGCTCAAGGTCTTTTATTTTATAGGTCAAGCACCCATTGAGTGCTTCTAGGGTTTTTCCTAGGTCAAGAAGTCAAAAGAGTCATTGTCATAAGTTGAAGACCCAATCAAGCACATTGTAACTTGTAAAGAAAAATATTTTTGTCTTAAAAAGTGTCCAGATACCCTCCAAGGCCAAGTTGGCGTAATTTGAGGAGCCATGTCCACCTTTGAGAAGCCTATATAAAGGAGAAAACTCAACCTCCTTGAAGCACATTCATCTCCCTCTCATTCAAGCAAAGGAAGAAGAAGGAGAAGGCAATGAAGAAGGAGGACAAAGAAGACTTGGTTTTGGGCTATTTCTCTCTCACATGTGTGAAGGAAGGCTAGGGTTTCTACAACAAATCTAGGGTTTTCCTCCAAAAGTTCGATCTTAAAGAAGGGAAGGCAAGAAGGTCAAGTGAAGGTCACAAGAAGCCATCCTTAAGGTCCAGAAGTTATAGAAAGCCAAGAAAAGGTCTGAGGAAGCCTTGGGAGACTAAACGAAGCTCACATATGTGGCAGCAACAACTGTAGGAGGGCCGAAAATTTCAAGTTTGTAGTGGAGGCCGAAATTTTGCAGCTAAAGGTCAAAGTTGTGCTACTAGAAGAGATTTGATTGTGTTTGACTTGGATAAGGAAAGTACATCATCCAGAAAGGTTGGACTTGGTCTTGGAGGGTATTGGTCTTGGAATTCATCGTTTGAAGAATCTATAAGGAAGAGAGGAGATTTGCAAGTTTTCCTCTAAAGTGGAGAGGTTTTGGTCCTAGCTTGCAACCTATATTTTGTGTTCTTGTTCTTCTTGTTTTGGTAGTTGTTTGATGATACACAAACATAATAATAAGAAAAGAAGCTAATAAGCAATATAAGTAAAAATACATCACAAGCAATTATCAAAGAAAGAGAAATCTCTCTAATCATAGCCCTCTAGATTTCTCAACAACAGACGCCTCTTGTCTCAGTAAAATCCAAGCCTTAACAATTCCACTACCACCCTACAATGATGCCATCACAAGAAGTTTTTTTAGTTGATGGTAGAAGCCTTCCAAGAATTGGACAATATCACGCTCATTACGTTTTTTCAGAGGTGCAAAATTTTAGAAGGCATGGCAAAGTTCATATTTGGAATACTTATGCTAGATCTAGAGTGTAATGACTTAATCCTTTAGATGCTCCAATACTTATGCACCAACATTACAACATCTCATCCAAACTATGTCAAAAAAAACATGCAAGATATCATGTCCATGATCTTAGGAGAAGATAAGGCTATTTGCAAACGACTGAGATCGAAATTATTGGAGACCGAAATTATTTTTCCTTTGTTGAATTGAGGCTTCTGTGATCCATATCAAGTTTAAGAGAAATTCTTCGGCGTAAATTATTTTTCCTCTTTACATCTCTTACATAAAAGTCACAATTACATATCATTATGAAGATCGAACCTAGTTACATCTTTCAACACTCCCTCTTAACTAGGGAGGTATTCATAATGGTACTTGGTCATTCTCAATTTGAAGAATTTCTCATAAGAAGAATCGGATTGGTAACCCATTTGTTTAGCATCATATTAACCAACATTGTTATATAGCAAGGCCTTGACTAACAACTCTATCTCTCCATAAGATTTGAGCTCAATGCTGGCGAGACCAATGATTTATAGACACTCTCATCATTGTCTCTCTTGAAACATACCCCACCCAAGTTCTCAGGGCATTCTCCATGAGGAATATTCTTATCTTGGGCTCCCCAACCCTCAAAGAATATTGGTCCTCCACGAATCCTCTTATCTTGGATGCCCTATCTCATCCTCAAAGAGTATCGGATGCCAAATGATTACCCAATCCTCTATTTTGTCTTCCCAAGTGAAGACAAGAATAATGTGTCTATCTCTCCCTATTAATTAGGGAGGACAAATCTACTCATTCCTACAGAAGGAATGTACCTAAGCTCCCTCTTGGCTTAGGAATTTTCAAGTTTTCTTCCAAGTAAGAAACTTGTTTCCAGGCTCCCTCTTAATTAGGGACCTACAGTAGTTCCTCAGGTAGAGATGATGGGACAACCAACTGCTAGAAGAACTCCTTCCTTTGATGTCATGAATTTTTCTTAGGAAAGGAATCTTCTTATTTTTGGGACTTCTTCATAGGGCACGAAACATCTATCACCTTTCATCCATGAGTTAGTCATGTCATCATTCCTCTCATCAGAAAGTGAGCTACCAATCTACATCACGCATTGCTTCATGTTATGCTACCCTCATCATGCTTTCTTCTTCGGAAGGATCTTGTATTTATCTTGGAAGATATTCATAGTTCTTCCCTTTGGTAGTCCTGCATACGCCCATCCAAATACTAGTTCATAAATAAGCAATGAACACTTAAATCATAATTACCTTTGTGCTCATCTTTCATCATGACATCTTCCCGCAGGCATCTGTATCCAATGTACATGTTGACACATCTCCTAAAGATATGTATTGTCAAGGGTCTCAGAGTTTCATCAGAGTATTCATATCTTTCTGGGAGATATCATAGTCTGATCTTCTTGGTCTTTCAGATGTTAATTTCCTTTACCATTGTTGCTTATTCCACGATCTCTTCCTTTATTCACATATTTTATCTGTAGGAACTTCCAATTAGAGTTATTCAATTGTAGTCAGTTACCTCATCTTCCATATGAGGACATATTATGTTGATTTCATCTAGTAAATATGTGATCTATGTATTCTTGTATCCTGGGAGGAGATCCTTTCTCTAATCATGCGCACAATGATCCGTGTTGTCTGCAACCATATGACATGACTTCTATAATATCACTTGTGAGCATACATACCTTATAATTTCTTTGGGTCATTCAGATTTCCTGTAGCAACTTCCTCTGAATGAAGGAGCTTCATTCCATTGACCTTCTTTCCTTTTATGTCATCATGCCATCATCCCATGAATTCCACAAATTTGGAATTTTGATGAAACACTTGTCTCTCCTCATGATCGGTGAATCTTACAATGAAGATTTCATCAGAGAATCTGGAGGATCTATCATATCCTATACTACAGATGTTATGTATGATGAGCCTTGTCCTATATGACTTCTTCCTTCTCCATAAGTATTTTTCAATGAGGTTTTCGAGAGTTATGCTCTACATAGCTATAGACATTTTTGTCCCAAACATTTTACATGTTACCTATATCATGAGCTCTTAATGCTTCTACCATGATGCCATTCTCTAATATGATGCATCCTATATTATTTAAAAAGCTTCCTATCTATAATTTACACAATAGAAGAATATATGAAGGAGATTATCTTAGTCATAGTAGAGGTCTCTCAATTCCTCCTTCTTAGGCTTCTTCCTTTCAAGTACCTCCACTTCTTTGGTAATATGGGCTTCTTCCTGATTTCTTTTTTTATTGTTCCTTTGAGGACAAGCTCTTTTATAGTGCCCATATTCTTGACATCTGTAGCACTAAACCTTAGCCATTTTATTCTTTTTCTTCTGAGGACCAGATTTAATGCACTTTCTTTTTCCTTTAGTAACTGTTCGACTCCTTTTTCTAGGTTCTTCATCATATTGTCCCTTCAACCTGTTTTCTTCTATCTTGCATAGAGTCCACAAATTATTGAATGGGACAGCTTCCTCTTCCTCATTGGACACGAGGTTACCTTCTTCATCAGTTAGTGCATTTAGAATGATGGAGATCATTTCCTTATCAAATATCATCCCTCATAGGTCTTGCAATTGAGCTTTTATTTGAGATGCTTTTGAAAGGCATGAAGAAGTCCCTTCATCCTTTGATACCTTCAATTTATATAAATCAGATCTAAGTGATATGATCTTCCTTATTTTACTTTCAAATAATAGTTCTACCAACTCATCATATGTCTCTTTTGATGTCTCCAACTCAGCTATATGAGGAATGAGGGAATCTTTTGCTATACATGTTTCCCGTAGGCAGTCCTTGGTTGCAAAAACTATGCCAGGAAACCAACTCAACCAGCCTTTAGGTTCAAGTTGGCCCTTGAACCAGAGGGGGCTCCCTCAGTTGTTACAAGGCTTTGTTTAACGTTGTTCACCTGTCACTGAACAACAACCTTTGAAGCACAATGGCCAAATTTATGGTTTTAATGGGGATGGTTGGCGATCAATGATAATCCCTAATCATGATTAAAGGCCTCTCTCACAGGGTCCCTTCTGAAAGTGTCAGCTTCCAGCCTGACATAATGACTTAGCTTTTTCAAGAATTATGGTAGAAGAATGTAAGGGGATTCCTAATAATTGAGTAGTCAGACTGACTACTTAACAACTAGGGAAATTTAGATGCATGTAGAAGATTTCTACAGCCCAACAAAAACATATTCAAAGGTAACAAAAGGCCAAAGTGAAACCGATTCCAAGAGGAGCTATTTCAGACAGATAGTCTAATAAGCTAATCTCTTTTAATGGCTATCAGAAAACATAAAGCAAAAACCAGTCAAAGAGGAGTTATCTTGGACAAACAGTCCAATAAGCTAATCTCTTTCTAAAGGTTATGATTTTGTAGGGAATTATAGAGAGATTAAGACTTAATCTAACTTATCCAGACCTTCCTTTGAACATATGTACAAACAAGTTATGAAAACACCAAAAAGATATATGAGAAACACAAAATTTTGTCATAACTAGAGCCGGAAGGCTTTCATTAGAATTCTATGAGAGAAGCTATTACATAGTTTAAGAGCCTTGGCATCAAAATCCAACCCATATTACTTCAATTGATGAAGTATTTTGTAGGAATTTACTCAGTAGGTTCCTCAGACAGAACACCAAAGGACACCGCTCACAAACAGATCACAGATCAATACACCAGTATTGTTGACGTGGTTAAAACCCTCAAAGAGGGAAACAGTCCACGACCTGAGACAATGCGGCCACTTCAGGCAATTTATTAATAAAAGAATGAAAATTTATATAAGCTTCTCTCATGAACAGTTACCCTACAAATGACCCTCCATACTCTTTAAATAGAGATCATGGACCAATCGGGTGTTAAGCCACAGATCAAGTGTCGGTAATACCGAGGAGAGAATGAACTGTCGGATCACTACATATCGTGACCGTCGGATGTAAGTTACAAAAGTACATAGTAAAGAAACACACTTTACCTAACTCTACACTAGACCAAGTTATACTTAACTATTTCCTATGTGTCGGAATATCCTAACATCCCCCCTTAAGAACAACCTGGGATAGGATTGAAGGATGTAAAAATATGACACAATAGGAGAAGGAAGGAGGCATTAGAGCCTATCCCCCTTAGTGACAACTTCCTGAACTTCAACCATAAATCGATGTTTAGTAAACTTCACCTCTGTGAGAGCCTTTGTAAAGATGTCCGCAACTTGATCATCTGTTGAACAATATTGCACTTCAAGAACATGGTCGTGAATGAGCTTTCTGATGAAGTGCATGTGCATTTCAATGTGTTTGCTGTGTTGATGTTGGACTGGATCTTTGCATAGTTGAATGGCACTTTGATTATCACACCAAAGTGTAGTCGGATACTACTGCTGAAAGCCAAACTCTGATAGGATCTGACGAAGCCACAGGGCTTCCTTACTAGCTTCTACGGCACCATGATACTCTGCTTCTACTGAAGAAAGAGAAATGACACTTTGTTTCTTGCAAGCCCGTGTAATAGGTCCTGAACCAAGAGTGAACACATAACCTGCAGTAGACTTTCGATCATCAGGGTCACCAGCCCAATCAGAATCAGTGAAACCAACCAATAGAGGAGATGCTTCTGCACTGTAATGAATCCCAAACTGAACTGTACCTCGAACATAACGAAGTATTCTTTTAGCTTCTTTCCAATGACTTTCATGTGGGTTTTGCATAAACCGAGCAATAAGGCCAACAGCAAAGGAAAGGTCAGGACAAGTATGGGTCAGATACAAAAGTTTTCCTACAAGTTGACGGTATAAGGTAGCATCAACTTCAGGGGAAGTACAAGTGACTGAAAGTTTGGCTCTAGACTGAGGGGGAGAAAGGGCTGGCTTATAGTCTTCCATGTGAAAATGGTGTAGAAGATCACAGGCATACTTGGACTGGGAAAGGGAAATACCTTCCTTGGATTGCAAGACTTGAAGACCAAGAAAATAATTCAAATGTCCTAAGTCTGTCATTTCAAACTTCTTTTTAAGGCTGGACTTCACATGGTTTATAAGGTTGGGATCACTACCAGTAAGGATAAGATCATCAACATAACAACAAGAATGATAAGAGACTTTCCCACTTTCTTGGTGTAGACAGTATTGTCAGAATGACACCTAGAAAAGCCAGTTTCTACATCATAATTCGTTGAAGCTTGAGCCAGTAAAGAAAAGGGTCTATCAAACAGAGAACGTGTACGTCGTTGATCCACAGGATCACTGGCAAGAGCATATGCTACATCCTGAGTAGCACAAACCCATTTTGGAAGCTGAGGAGCTAAAGGAGGATCCTGAGAAGGTGGGGGAGGATTGTCATCCTCGCTTTCATCATCTGAAGAGGAAATATTTTCAAAAGTAGAAGAGATAGAGAGAGGTGGCACATCCGCCGAACTAGGCTTGTAGGCTGATATATTTTCAGCGAACTTTACATCTCTTCTAATGATAACATTTTTTGACTTAAGTGGAATAAGTCTATATCCATTGACATCTTCAGAATATCCAATAAAAATACATTTTTCACTCTTAGGTTCTAAAGCTTTATGTTTCTCATTTGGAATATAGGCCCATGCTTCACTTCCAAAAATGCGAAAGTGACTTACATCTGGTTTAATTGAGCTCCATGCTTCTTCTGGAGTGATATTCTTTATAACCTTAGTAGGAGTGCGATTTATTATGTAATTTGCACAGTTAATTGCTTCTACCCAAAAATTAAGACTAAGTCCTTTAGATTGAAGCATACAATTAGCCATTTCTTTTAAGGTGCAATTCTTCCTTTTAGCTACACCATTTTGTTGTAGAGTATATGGAACAGTATGTTGCATTTGAATTCCATTCTTAGTGCAAAAGTTGATGAATTTGTTGTTAACATATTCTCGACCATTATCAGATCTTAGCCTAAGAATTTGATGTCTAGATTGTTTTTCAACAAAGGCCTTAAAGGCCAATAACATGTTAAATAATTCACTCTTGAGTTTTAAGAAGTATACCCAAGTGCGTCTGGAGAAATCATCAATGAAAGTTAAGAAATACTTGTAGCCAGAGAATGAAACAACTAGAAGTGGACAACATAAATCACTATGCACAAGCTGTAAAGGGGTTGAGGCGTGCCAAGAGGCATGTTTTTCAAAACTAACCCGATGGTGTTTTCCGAGTACACATCCGGAACAAACACCATCTCTGCAAGATACCATTGGAAGACCTGTCACCATATTTTCTTTACATAGATTTTAAAGGGAGTGATAGTTTAAGTGACCAAATCGCTCATGCCAAAGTTTGCTCACTTCATCGTTATGAGCAACAAATACCGAGGGAAGATTTGATGACCCAAAGTTGTTAAACTTATACAACCTTGTAGAATCATCAGCAATGTCAGTAGCTAAAATCTGTCTAGGATCTCTTAGGTCCTTAATTACAACATCCTGAGGTGAAAATTCAACAATTTTACCTTCCCCTGAATGAGTTATCTGATATACAGATAGAAGGTTGCAGGATAAGGTTGGAACACATAATACATCATTAAATTGACCATTGTCTATATGAACAGTTCCAATCCCTACAACACTAAGAGATCTATCATCACCAACATATATATTTTTGGTGTTGCAATCATTTCAAGAAGAAAACATGGCTTTGTTTTTGGCCATGTGATAAGAAGCTCCAGAATTAATGAGCCACTCATGAGAATGAGAAGAAGAAGATACATTTAGTGCATAGCCAGACCGAGATGCTTGACAACCACATGCAGAAAGTGCCATTCCTAAAGATGAAGTTGAAGTTGAAGAGTGCTCCAAATGGATGTCATGCTTCTTCGTTGCTACTTCCAAGGCTTCCATCTTCTTAAAGCATTTGGATTCTAAGTGGCCATCTCGATTACAAAAGTGGCAATGTCTATCAGTCTTCTTCCCTTTGTTTTTATTTGCCTTATCATTTTGTTGAAATGATTTTTTATTTTGAGACTGGAATTCCTTAGGACCCTTGTTTGGTTTAGGACCATTCTTTTTAGGATACGGATTCTTAGGATTCTTTGAATCTAGTTGCTGCTGAGCGGCTAAGGCTTTCTTAGAAGAGTTTCCAAGATTAATAAGACCAAGATGTAAGAGTTTTACTTGTTCTCTTATTAAAGAATCACAAAAGGCATCAAAGGAAGGGGACTTGTAGTCTTGTCCTTGAGAAATGAAAGTTCTCTTGTAGAATGGAAGGTGGAAACAAACACAGAGTAGGTTGGTCCCAACTTAGTATGAATGGAATAGATAAGGTTACTATCTTCTTTCTTAACCTTAACACCTTCCAAGAGAAGTCTAAGGGTCTTGAACTTGGACAACAAATCTTCAATAGAAGAAAAATTATTGGGGTCCAATGTAAGCAACTCATTTTCGAGTTGATGGGCTCTAAGTTCATTTTTAATTCCAAAAACTTTAGTGATTTGTTTCATTGCTTCATTAGGAGTATCAAGTTCTGCAATATGGAATCTAAGGTCTGGAGACATAGACATCCCTATCAACCCAAGTGCTTGATCTTGCCTATTTTCCTATTTGGTTGCCTTATCTTCATATTTCGGTTTTGTTTCTTGGCCTGAGGCTATTCTATAAAGACCTTTACTTCTAAATAAATCCACAATGTAGGACCAACATTGGAAGTAGTTGGTGCTGTCAAGAATAACTTGGCATGGACGTTCCATTTTAACAGAAACTGAAGCTATATATGCTGAAACTAAGTGTTCCAATGGAAAGATCTTGAAAAATTAGGTTGATTAAAAAAACAGCTCTGAAAACGGCTTCCGGATGAAGAAGTTATGAATTTTTGAACAAAAGTTGTTGAAAATGCCGACAAAGTGCGGGAATGTGTGGAAATGAATGATAATTTTATATTTAAAAAAAGATCCACCCCCTTTCCAAACTTAATCTAATTAGCTCAACAAAGAGAAAGACTTGAACTCAAGACCTGTACTCTCACAAAGTAGCTTTGGACCAAGTGAGCTAGATTAAAAGGTTAGTAATTTTTGGAAAAGAGGAAGGGGGGTTTGTTTTTTTTTGTTTTAGTCATTGAAGCTTTGGGGTGCGTGCTTACTTGAGAAAGATCTTTTTGCCTACGAAACAAAAAACACAAAACCCAACACCGACATACAAAAAAAAACCTTACGGCTTGAAGTTAGCTTTAGCCGAAAACTAAATATTTTCCTCAATGTTTCTGATTTTCTGAGATCACACTAAGGTGCGGCGAAAAAGAGCATACGCATGAGAAAAATCCTTCCTTTCTGTTTCTGATTTGCCCAGATCGCACAGAGTCGCGGGGCAAAGAGCATACATAGAAATGAAAGGTATAGATCTGGTAATAAAAAACAAAGAGCTAAATAAATCAAAATAAACAAAGAGAAAATAACTAAAAACTGCAAATAAACACTGTATACCTCCAGATCTTAAAAATGACGTAGCTAGGGATACTGGAAACCTTTTCGCGTGAAACGAAAGGGGTTCATCACTGGAATAGATGCTCCTAACACAATAGAGCAGTCCTCTCAACCCGAAAGCAGTCAAAAACAGTAGATCTATGAAACGGCAGTTGGATGCAGTTCTACCGACTTCAGATTTGGATCACGAACTGATGCGGCCCTCAAATAGCTCTGATACCATGTAAGAATTTACAGGGTAAGTTCCTCAGACAGAACACCAAAGGACACCACTCACAAACAGATCACAGATCAATACACCAGTATTTTTGACGTAGTTAAAACCCTCAAAGAAGGAAACAGTCCACAGCTTGAGCCAACGCGACCACTTCAGACAATTTATTAATAAAAGAATGAAAATTTACATAAGCTTATCTCATGAACGGTTACCCCACAAATGACCCTCCATGCTCTTTAAATAGATATCATGGACCAATCAGGTGTTAAGCCACAGATCAAGTGTCGATAATACCGAGGAGAAAATGAACCATCGGATCAGTACATATTGTGACCGTCGGATTGTAAGTTACAAAAGTACATAGTAAAGAAACACACTTTACCTAACTCTACACTAGACCAAGTTATACTTAACTATTTCCTATGTGTCGGAATATCCTAACATCCCCCCTTAAGAACAACTTGGGATAGGATTGAAGGATGTACAAATATGACACAATAGGAGAAGGAAGGAGGCAATAGAGCCTATACAATTTCCTCACAAAATATCTTGATAAAAATATCAAGAGCTATTAAAAATATCTGAAAATTGTATTACAAAAATAGAACACAAATAAAGGTAACAAACTATTTGAAGATTTCTTGTACTATCTTTGAGGTTTTCTGTTCATAAAGAAGAGAAATTTGAATTTGATTGCAACTCATATTTGATGAGGTGGCCTCCAAGTCGCTAACTGTCTTTGAGCTTTTTCCTTCCAAATTTTTGAAAAATAGGGTCCAGTCATCCCTTCGAATATCTCAATCTAAGCTAGCTGGGTGAAAACTGAGAGAAGTTTTTGTAGTATATTATCTTCTCTTTTTTTTTTAACAAGATCGGTTACTTTTTATATTACAAAAAAGAAAAGTAGGAACTAAGTCCTTTTACATTCCGGAGGATGCTGGTTCTCATGTGAGGCACAAAATGGGAGTGCAGTCCCTGCCTCAACATTTGAAGCCTTGTTTCTATAGTTTTCGAAAGCTAAAAAGGCATATTGCCTAACAAACTGCCCAAGTAAAAAACAAAATTTACACTGCATAGTAAAGAAGATTACATCAGAATCACCAGAGTTGATTCACCGACTCATTCGTCTACTGTACCCGTTTCTTACTGTACCTGAAGGAGGCTTCTCATTGCTCACTTTGGTTTAATAATTTTATATACTCCACAACTTCTTCCAGGTGCTTGCATTTATCCTTTAAGTCTTCAATTTCAGCTTTTTGATTATCGATGTCTCTTTGCTTATATACATTGATCATCTTCATCTCGGCTCTTAAATCCTTAAGAGATTGGTTGAAACGACCAATCATAAATCTGTTGGCCCTACAGGTCGGGTAGCTCTTGTTCCTCTCTACTTTCTCCAACGGGTTGCAAGACATATTTTCCTTCTGATTTATTCTGTCAGCGATTTTTTCTTTGCTTGGAGGATGTGCTCTTGTCTTTGACTAATTGCTTCTTTTGTCTCTGCTGCTTTTGTCATTGTTTTGAACTAAGATTGTTGTCTTCAGTAATTCCTTGTTAAGCCTACAATGCTGAAAATACTTTGAAAACCAATGGCAGTTAGAGGGCGAGATAGTGGACTGCTTGTAAGACAGGGAGGAAGGGAGCTCAGTATTCTCAGGGTCAGAGATTTGAAATCTTCGCAAGGAGGAGAGGAGGCTCTGGATTCTGTTAATAATGAAGGAAGCAGGATGGGGATGAGTGATACGAATCAGGTAGGGGTGCTTCTCATGAGTCGGAATTGAACTGAGAATGTTTGCAAGCCAAAAGCCAACGACACGATTATACTGAGAATGGAAACTATATAAGAGGGAATTATTGTTACCTTCACTCTGAGTATTGCTAGTAAGATAAAATCTCAGTGCAGTGTCTGCACTTGCACCTTCTGCTACGGTTTGCTGAGCTTGATCCAAAGGCATGGTGCAGAGAATTGAAGAGAAATTATGCTTTCTACTAATATCTTCACTGATGCTCCTTGAATTTCTTCCTGCGATGCTGACACGTTGTTTATATCTTACCCAATGATGTAAAAACCAGTGCGGGAGCCTCAATTTATAATATTTTCGATGATTGGAATAGTTGTAGCTGTAGGTATCCAACGCGCTTTGTTTTCCCTTGACTGCACAGGTGTCCACCATATTCCAGAATTGACAGTCGATACCATTTCTGATCTGGTGATGTTTGATATGACAAATACCCTCTTTATTCAGAGCTGAAGGACGAATGCTGGCTTGTTTTATGTTGTGATGGATCATTTTTGGGATTGAAAGGATCCCCTGCTCTGTGCGAGGAAGATAGCACTTGATGGTCTGGAGATCATTGCTGCTTACTTCAATTATTCTGCTACCTGATTTGATGTTATATGTCCTCTTGTAATTTTCTATCCATACCTCATATGAAATCGAATTATGGGATATTTTCTTCATATGTTTCATTGTTCTCTTTCACAGTCCCGACTTGCCTTTCCACTGCCTTGTTGGCAAAATTGTCAGCATCCTTATTTTGAATTCTTAAAACATGCTTGAAGGCTATTTTCCCAAATTTTTTATGCTTATTCTGATTCTCTGGCTTATTTTGTTAATTGCTGAGCTTTTGAACTCCTTTCCTGTTTCCATAGCTGCAATTATGATTGCGGAATCCCCAATTATTATTGGGTCCTTTATCCCTTTTTTACTTAAAATCTTTGTGCCTAGCAGTAGACTATAAGCTTCAGCCCTGTTATTTGACATCTCTCCTAGGCCCCATTCATAGGTTGATATTCTCTTACCATTTGGATCTAGAATTAGACCACCTGCTCCTGCTCTGCCTGGGTTGTTTTTTGAGGCTTCATCAAAGAATAGAATGTACCTCCTTTGTTCCTTCATCCAATCGGCCATTTCCGTATCATTCATACATAATTTCCACTCCTTGTTTTTTTCAATGTCTTTGCTTTTTTTTTTTAAGCTTCTAATTTGTTTTCTATTAATGCTCTGCTGAACCAGTTTTTTTTCTTCTTGTTGTAAGTTGTTCTGGTCCATTTTTGTTGCTCTGTTTGTGTCTATTATTTCTGAAACTTGACTCCAAGTTTTTGTTAGAATATTCCCTATGCTTGGTTTTTTTCCTTTGAATATACACTTGTTTCGAGCTAACCATATTTGCCAGCGTAGGATGGAGGGGAGGCATTTCCATATTCTATTTATTGTGACTTTTTTCTTCTTAGTATAGGGGTAGCTTTCTACCCAGTTTTTGTGAAGATTTGTCAGCTGGGTTGAGGAGCTTATGCTTAAATCTAGAGGGCTTATTAGTTGCTTCCAACACTCTCTCGCCATCATGCAATTCATAAACAGGTGCTGGATAGTTTCCTCATCCATTTGACACATGACACATTTAGAGGGCCCTTGAAATCCTTTTTTTTTTTTTTAATTTTTCGCTGTGAGAATTTTACCTTTCAGAAGAGACCAAATGAAAAATTTAATTTTGGGCAAACAATCATTTTTTTGAATTTCTTTCCAAAGATTCCAGTCATCATGGCTATTGTAATTTTGGAGATGATTATATCCTGATTTCACTGTATAGTTTCCCCCGCTTGGATCCCAAACAAACTCATCTTGTTCCTCTTTATTAATAGGCGCTGCCCCAACTAGAAGAATTTTCAAAGCTTCCCATTGACTTTTCAGTCTTGGAGGTATAGCTGGCACTCTCCATTTTATCCAATTATTCTGATCCCACTCAGAAATTGAGTATAAGGTGATGAAATTTTTTTCTTCCATCCAATTTTGCAATCCTCTTAGATTTTGCTGCTGTCTTAGAGGATTTTCCCCCATTATTCTATCATCCCATATAGAAATTGTTTCTCCATTGCCAGGATTTTTAGAAATTTGATCTCTTATGTGGGGAATGGTCTTTTTCACCAATTTCCAAATTTGGGTACATGGTCGTTTTGGAATTATTTCAGAGAGCATTTTTGTCCTTTGACAATTTAGATATTTCCTTGTTAGAGCTTTTTCCCACCACTGATCTTTGCCATTTATCATTCTCCAGACGATTTTGGTCCCTAGAGCAATATTCATTAGTCCTAGTAACCGAATTGCAATTCCTCCTTTCTCAAATGGGAGAGTTACTATTGGGATCACAATTGCCTTTACACCAAAACCCGTAGGTGTTAGTAAACAGACACATCGCCAGAGTTAACTGATCCTCGAGAGGCGGTTAGTCCATGTCACGAAACACACGGGAAGCGCTGGATTATCTAATGCCCAACAATCTCCCCCCCCCCAGCGCAAGCCGGGTGTGATTAGAACTCGTGACCTTTGGCTCGATACCACTTGTTGGGATCATGATTGCCATTACACCAAAACCCACAGGTGTTAGTAAACGAACGCATCGCCAGAGTTAAAGGATCCTCGAGAGGCGGTTAGTCCATGTCACGAAACACACGGGGAGCGTTGGATTATCCAATGCCCAACAGTTACTTGCTCCCATTGGACTAGGCTGGATTTTTTATTTTCTTGTTTTCCTCCTTGCCAGAGGAAGCTTCTGATTATTAATTCCATTTGCTTGTGGGCACTTGCCGGAGCCATTATTATTGCATACTGGTATATTGGCAGAGTCGAAAGGAGGGCCTTAATCATTATTGTTCTTCCTGCCAGGTTGAGCCACATCATTCCCCAATTCTGAATTTTTCCCCTCATTTTCTCCACATGCTTATTCCAAACTTCTGATTTGACCATTTCCTTTGCTAATGGAAGCCCAAGATAAATGAAGTGGTTCCATTTTATTTGTACAGGTATTTCCATTATTTGTGAGATTCTCTGCATCGTATTTGTTGGAATATTCCAGTTGTAGATTCTGCATTTGTTGTTGTTTAAAAGTCCTCCTGAGATAGAGAGAAAATCATCTAAAACTTTTTTGAATCGTTTTGCAATGATGCAAGATGCTCCCCCTATAAGGAGGGTGTCGTCTGCAAAAAGGGAATGATTTATCTCTTTGACTCCTCTTGAGATTTGAATACCTGTTATTTTTTTTTTTTCTCTGATTTTCTAGCTGGACACTCAGAGATTCTGCCATTATAATGTAAAGGAAGGGGGAGAGAGGACATCCTTGTCTCAATCCTCTAGAGCTTTGAAAAAAATTACTTGGCCTTCCGTTAATTAAAGGGGCTATCCAAGGATTTGTTATACATGCCAAAATGGTCTCTATGAAGTTTATTGAGATGCCAAACTTTTTGAGGACTGCTACAAGAAAATTATGATTTTGTCAGGCCAGGGTAACTCCAGAATGAGCGGAAGAAAGAACTGATGTATTATTCATTAGCTAACTATTATTTATATACATACACATGACGGATCAGTTCATCTTCTTGATGACTGTCCAGTTCACCCATCTGTTTCGGATTAGGTGTCAACATTCCCCCCCTTAATCTGAAGGGATGTTGGTGAGTCCAAGCATCGTTCTGAATCTTTCAAGCTTTTCTCTTCCAAGCGCTTTGGTGAAGATGTCTGCAATTTGCTCGTTTGTGGAACAATGACGGAGATGGATTGTTTTGGCCTCAACATGATGTCGGATCAGATGATATTTAGTATTGATGTGCTTAGTACGATCATGGAACTTTGGGTTCTTGGCCAACTTTATTGCAGAGGTGTTATCAATCATGAGTGGAGTTGATTGTATTTGTTTTACCTGCAAGTCTTCAAGAATTTTCCTGAGCCACACAATTTCTTTCGTTGCTTCAGCTGCTGCCACATATTCTGCTTCTATTGTGGAATCTGCTGGTACTGATTGTTTGCGTGATCTCCAGGAGACAGCTCCTGATCCAAGACTCATAGCATATCCTAAAGTAGATACCCCAGTTTCTTTGTCTCCATCGAAGTCTGAATCAGAGTATCCAATCAAGTTGAAGTCGTCCACCTGTGTATACTTGATTCCAAGGTCTTGAGTTCCCTTCAAGTACCTTAGAACTCTTTTTGCAGCAGACCAATGTCCCTCACAAGGCTTTTGCATAAACCTGGAGAGGATTCCAACAGCAAATGAAATGTTTGGTCTGGTAGTAGTGAGGTAGATGAGACTTCCTACAAGCTGTCTATACTTTGTTGCATCCTCAAATTCCTTTCCTTCAATAGATGTGAGCTTCAAGTTTTGTTCCATTGGAGTAGAAAGAGGATTGCACTCTGTCATGCCAAATCTGTTTAACAAATCTCCAATGTATTTCTTTTGAGAAAGAAATATGGACTTTGGATGTTGGGTTACTTCAATGCCAAGATAGTAATGAACATAGCCCAAATCAGTCATTTCAAAATTTTTTCCTAATTCTTTCTTTATGGATGCAATATAGCTTTCATTGTTCCCTGTCATTAAAAGATCATCTACATATACCACAAGATATACAACTGTTTTGCCAACTTTCTTGACAAATAAAGTTGCATCATCAAGATCAAAATGTTTGAAGTTGAGTTTCAGAAGATGCTCAGTTAGTTTTTCATACCAGGCTCGTGGTGCTTGTTTGAGGCCATACAAGGACTTCACAAGTTTGCATACTTTTTGTTCATGTCCTTTCAAAGCAAATCCTTTAGGCTGGGACATAAAAACATTCTCTTTTAGATCTCCATTCAAGAATGCAGTTTTTACATCCATTTGATGGACTTTCCAACCGTTCTGAGCAGCTAGTGCAAAGAGTGTCCGGATGGTTGCCCATTTTGCTGTGGGGGCAAAAGTTTCCTCATAATCGACCCCTTCCTTCTGTGCAAAACCTTTTGCCACAAGCCTAGCTTTGTGCTTGTCAAGTGAGCCATCAGCTTTGTACTTGTTCTTGTAGACCCACTTGCAGCCAATTGGTTTGGTTCCAAATGGAGGATCAACCAGCTTCCAAGTGCCATTCTTTATGAGGGCATCATACTCCTTCTGCACCGCTTCTTTCCATTCATCATGAGAAGCAGCTTCTTTGAAGGAAATTGGTTCAAAATCTGTAGACAAGTTCAATTCACAATCATAAGTAACATCCATATCAACAGGTGAATTAGAGTTATCTACATCACCTCCATCTTATCGATTTGTATTTCTGGTTCCTGTTTTTCCAATTTCATCAGGATGAACACTTTCAAGTGTCTTTGTCAGCCACTTTGGGGGACCTTTCTGAGATGGTCCAGGCTGCTCTGTTGATTGAGTTGGGTCTGAATCAAGATTAAGTCTCCCAATTCTATCAATTACATCACTTAAAGCATCATCCGTTGTTGGAGTGTCATGCAGGGGAGATTGTTCTTCAGAAGAAGAAGATTCCACATGTTGATCTAGTATAGGAATCCCCCCTTCAAGATGTGGAATCTGATTATCGAACTCTTGAAATGATTTCGGTTTTGTGAATCTATCCAAGCGATCAAGTTGCCGCTCAACAACACTTTCAGATTTGGATGATTCAAGAAAAATGACATCTCTAGATAAAACAAACTTTTTATTTACTTCATCATAGAGGCGGTATGCTTTAGATGTGTTTGAATACCCCAGGAAGATACACTTACGACTTCTAGCACCAAGTTTGTTTCTATGTACCTTTGGTATTAAAGCATAACAGGTGGAACCAAAGATCCTGAGATGTTTTACCGAAGGAACATGTCCATACCACAATTCATAAGGAGTTTTGTTTCTTATAGCACTAGATGGACATCTATTCTTTATATATGCAGCACATAGAACAGCATCAGCCCAAAACATTGTCTTTACATTTTTGAAGAAAAGCATGGATCGTACCATATTCAAAATTGTTCTGTTCATTCTTTCAGCTACACCATTCTGTTGAGGATTATAAGGCACAGTTGTTTGATGTTTGATCCCATGTTGGCAAAGATAGTTTTCAAATTCATTTGATGTATATTCTTTTCCATTATCAGTGCGAATAGACCCAATATGAGATTGTGCATCATTTTCAATCCACTTATGAAAATTCTTGAATGTTTGAAAAGCATCAGATTTGTTCTTCAATAAATAAACCCAACACATTCTGGTGTAATCATCAATAAATGTCATGATATATTTATTTCCATTTGCAGAAGGAACATGCATTGGACCACATAAATCTGAATGAATGAGTTCAAGCTTCCTATGTGCTCTTGAATGTGAGTCATGAAAAGACTGTTTGCTATGCTTTCCTAGAATGCAAGCATCACATTGCTTATGTTTTCTAGGAATTGTAGGCAAACCAGCAACACCATTTTTCTTCAACAAGCGGAGACTATCATAGTTTAAATGTCCAAATCTAGCATGCCATAATAAACTTGATGGAAGTGTACCTTCTTCATGATGAGAAATATATGAAAAATGTTGTGCATAAGCAGAAGTTCCTTGCAGTTTAAGAAGTCTTTCTTCTTCTATACCCCTCATGACAAGTGAGTGGTCAGATGCCTTTCTTACCTCAAGCTTTCCATCAAACATGTGAATGGAGTGACCTTGCTGGCGGATGTGGACCAGGGACAGCAAGTTTCTCTTGAGCTGTGGAAGATATAAAACATGATCCAGAAGAAAGTCTGGAAGACCAGACAGTTTAAGCCTGATTGTGCCAAGCCCTGATGGCTTGATTTTTGACTGATCTGCAAAGTATACTGCTCCATCAACATTATCAGTGAAATCTTCAAAAAAACCTTTCCTATGAGTCATATGATAGGTTGCTCCTGAATCAAGCAACCAGTCATTTTTCGAAGAAGCAAGTGAAGCATTAAACAAATCTTCATTTACTCCAATGTTACATTGTGCCTCAATATAGTGAGCGGATTCAGGTGCTTTACCTTTGTCTGTGTCATCAGTTTTACCTTTCTGCTGATTTCTTCTCTGCTCAACTTTGTCCCATGGTAGCTTGCATGTAGAAGCATCATGTGATCCATTTCGTTTGCAGCGAATGCAATGCAGATCTGCCTTTTCTGCTTGAGAATGTCTCCCCCCCTGCCTCTGAAGTATCTTCCTCTTCCTCTTCGTCCACCTCTTCCTCTTGTAGAATCTTGAGCAGGATGCTTTTCTTTATGAGCAAGGCAAACAGTCTCTTCAAAAGATTCAGGGACTGTTTTCTTTCCAAAGGCTTTCTCTCTTTCAGCAAACTTTTTCACAAGAGAGTCAAAGGTTATATCTTTAAGATTTCCATTTGCTTGTAAAGACTCAAGATAATTGGAGTAGGTAGGATAGAGTGCTTTGAGAAAGGCAATAAGAGAGATATCCAGCTCAACCTTAGTGGATTTAATATCATGCATTATAGACTTTATTTCAGATGCAAGAGCAAGAGGATCATTATTTTTCAGTTCAAGAGTGAAGAGTTTAATCATGAGCTGAACAACTTCTAGTGCAGAATGTGTATCATAGAGTTCTTTCAGCTTTTGTAAAGCTTCAAAGGCAGTGGAATAGGATGAAATATGATGACTTACTTCTTCATTTACAGATGATGCGATCAATGCATAGGCTTTGCTGTTCTTGTTTTCCCAAATGGCAAGTTCTTTATCTGATGTAGGCTGCACAGGGTCTTTGTTTTCTTCTCCGACACACACACCTTTCCACAGCTCATTGTAGATGAGGGTGTGTTTTACCATCTGAGACCATTCTGAATAGTTCTCCTTGCCAGTGAGAACTATTCCTACCATAGAAATGATTGAATGCATTCTGTAAAAAAATATCTCTGCTAGAAAAAACTTCTGTTGATAAAAGACTTCTGCTGAAAAAAAATCCTTATACCACAGCCTTATGCACTTTATTTTCTTCTAACGTTTGCATCAGCATTTCATATATCACTGCAATATTACTATGTTTTGAATGTATTCACTTCAAAACGTATAAAGGATATATTACTTCAATATATATTACTTCAATATATATGAAGCAATACTACAAAACATTCTGGAAACACAACAATGCTTTGAATAATATAAACTGCGTATATCAATTCAACAAACTGCTTTGAATTCAACGAACTGCTCAACCACTATACAAAAAAACGCATCTCAAACTGCTTTGAATTCAACAAACTGCTCAACCACTATACAAAAAACACATCTCCACCTTATACAAAAAAAATGCCATACGAAGTCAAAAAATCAACTGCATAATACTGAAGTCCTAGCAGTCTTCGTAATACCCAGTGTTGCTGGTGACTTTTGAGGCTCTTGCGTTCTACAAGACTTTGATTGCAAAAGGTTCTATTTGAGAACTCCATAAAAAAGGTTCTCTATAAAACGGTTTTGGGTTAACAACGCCATTTTGAAGGCGACGGAATTAAGCTGAGCAGCTCGCAATGGCACTGGATGAGCAGACAAACAAGCTCTTCAGAATCCGACGTACAGTTCTTCAGATGCTCAATGACAGAGATTATCTCGTGGGTGATTTTGAGATCAACACACCCAAAGAGCAGTTCCTGGATAAGTTCGGAGAAGACAAGCAGTGGTCGTGTCTCCTCACCGGGCTGTATCTCCTTATTGTGAATCGATTTGATCGACAAATCCCTTCAAAATAAATTGTTTTCCACAGATTGAGAGGGTCGGACTGAGACTCCGGCAACCGATAGAGCAATATTTTAGGGTAAGAAAAACCAAAACCTATAGACTGGCAATGATCCCGCGCCTCTTCCACAGCGATGAAAGTATCATGAATAATGACACCAATTTTCGACGGAGGCCGTGGCGACTCAGAAAACATCCGACGGTGGATTCCTATACAGACCAGCACAAAAAAAAAAAAGGAAGGATGGGCAATGGCTCTCGCGCTCAGAAAATGAGTAATGACTCTCTGGCTAGGGCGCAAATACTGTGATGGTTTAATGCATGTCAAAGGGGCACAATGGCTTTTGCAAGTAGACTTGGAAGCTGACAGAGATAGTCGGAAGCGGAGCGGAATTCCACAACGTCCTCAATGAAATGTAACTGATGCGCAGAGAATTAAACAGTCAGAGCAGAGCAGCGCTCAGGATGTCAGAGCAGAGCAGCGCTCAGGAGAGAGCAGCGCTTAGGTATGAGCAGCTCTTAGAACAGCAGGAGTTACAACTATTTCTGGGACCTGTGCTCTGATACCATGTCAGGCCAGGGTAACTCCAGAATGAGCGGAAGAAAGAACTGATGTATTATTCATTAGCTAACTATTATTTATATACATACACATGACGGATCAGTTCATCTTCTTGATGACTGTCCAGTTCACCCATCCGTTTCGGATTAGGTGTCAACAAATTTACTCTATGAAAAGCGTTAGCCATGTCTAACTTGTTGACCATTCCCTTTTATTTTCTTTGAATGCTACTGTGAATGGCCTCCTGTACAATTATCACATTATCTGTGATTTGTCTTCTTGGAACAAATCCACCTTGATTTTCTGAAATAATTGTTGGCAGAATTTTTTTAATTCTATTTGCCAAAATTTTGGTGATTATTTTGTAGGACGAGTTACACAAAGAGATAGGTCTATATCTGCTAAAGGTTGTTGGATTTGGCTCTTTGGGAATGAGGGCCAAGTAGGAGGCTTTTGTACTTCCCCCAAATTTTTTTTTTGAAGGCATTTTTAATCATTCTCATTAAATCTTTCCTGATAGTTTCCCAATGATTCCTGTAAAAAGCTATTGTGAAGCCATCTGGTCCTGGAGCTTTATCAGGATGTAGACTCCACACTGCTTCTCTAACTTCCTCCTCAGTGACATCTTTGTCTAATTCTTTGTTTTGTTGCTCACTGATTTTTTTGTTTATTTGCTGCAAAAATTCTTCACTATCAGCTTGCTAGTCGCTAGCTGAGAGTAGACCTTTGAAGTGGTTGTGGGCTGCCTTCTTAATTTCTTCTACTCCTTTTATTTCTTGTCCCTCTACTTGTATATGCTCAATCTGATTTCCAGCTCTCCTTATTTTCATTGTGTTATGAAAAAAGCCGTGTTTTTATCTCCAGCTTTCAACCAAAGACATCTTGATTTCTGTCTGCTTTCTTCTTCTTCTCGCCGGTTTTTCTTGTTTAATTCCAAAAAAATCTCTTTTTCTTGTAAATAGTCCTGCTCACTTTCTTCCTTGCTCTCTCTTTCCTTACTGATTTTATCCATTTTTTTTTAAGTTCTAATTTGTTTGCTTTATCTCGAAGGTCATTTTCTCTTGCCCAGGTTTTTAAATGGATTCTTAGATTCTTTAACTTTGTTTCCCACACATACTGGGGTGAACCTGTAACACTTGTTTTCCAACTTTCCTTGATTTGTTTGCCAAACTCTTCTTTGCTGTCCCATATTTTATTATACCTGAAGGGGAGAGGTCTTTGGTTTTCCAGCTTACCCAAAATCAATGACACCGGCTTATGATCTGAGGCTGAAGCGTGAACAATTTTGCTTTTCACAATGGAGTAGGCTACTGCTATATTTTCATGGATAAGAATTCTATCCAGTCTTTCCTTTATATTGTTTTTTCCTGTTCTTTTGTTGCTCCAAGTGTACTTTCCATTGCTTGGAGGAATGTCGATTAGTTTTTGTTCTTCTATTATTTCTTCCAGTGCTATTCTTGATGGGTCATTGTGGAATTTCCCACCAAACTTCTCATCTGTATTCCTAATCAGATTTAAGTCTCCTCCCAAGATTAGATTCCCACTTTGTCTCTCTGTTGTTTCTTCTTTCACCGACTTCCAACAATGCTCTTTGTCTCTGTAATGGTTGGGGGAATAAACATTTATAATGCAATATTCCTCCTTTGTGTTGATATTTTTCAGATCTGTTCTTATCCAATGTGTGCTGATTTTTTGATTGACTAAATCCCATTTCCTTTTGTTCCAAATAGTGCATATTCCTCCTGAAGCTCTTGTAGCTTCTAGAGTTGTTCCATCATAATCTTTTTGTTTTTGGATCATTTTTTTATTTTCTTGCTTGCTTGCTTTGGTCTCTTGGATCATGAAGATGTCTGGCTGCTCCTTTTTTATTATATCTCTCACTGCATTGATTTTAAAGGTGGTTCCAAGACCTCGACAATTCCAAGAGACCGTAATCATTACTGACTGGTTTTTTGGTGTGACCCTCCCTTTTCTTTATGCTGATATTTTTCGTTGCTTCCTGTCTGTTTACCAAGAAAGGAGTCCATTGGCTGTTGTGTTCCTATAGCCATTTCCTTAGCTGAAACCTCGTCCCTTATTTCTTTATTAGATTTCCTTCCCACTTTTTTTTGCTGATCCCATATTTGGGGGTTTTCTTTCGCTTTGTTTCTAGTTAGAATTCGGTCCACAGAGGGCGGTGGGGGGGATGGAATATGGTTAGGGGAAGATATGAGAGCTAATTCATTGTGAGATGGGGAGGGGGATCTCGAGGAGGGCAGGTCTTCTCCCAAAGGTTCAAAAGGGTTTGGGGATGAGAGAACTGGAGGAACAATATTTACTGGAGGGTGTGGGGCTGTTTCATTTGTCTCTTGTGGCTGTGAGGAGGTCGAAGTGTTCTGTTTATTGAGAGGTTTTTTCCTTTTTACTTGTTCCCATGTGTTTTCTTATACTTCATCATTTTCAGACTCTTTTTTTTTAGTACATCTATTTGTAAAATGATCATACTCGTGACATACCTTGCATTTAAATGGTATTTTCTTGTAGTCCGGTTGCTGAGTATGGGTCCACTGATCGAGCTTGATCCTTATCGCCTCTGGAAGACCTTTCCCTTGGTATACTTCCATGCATATTCTTGCGCAAGCATGCATGTTGTCTTTGGGTTCACACCTATGTATATATTTACCTACTGCATTTCCAGTAGCTTTTACGGAGTCATCACCCCAACAATGGAGGGGGAGATGCGGTAACCTGACCCACTCCGAGACTGCACTTGGTACATCCATCTCTGGATCAAAATCTGGTGTCCATCTTTTCAGGTATAAACCTCTCGAGTCCATGAAATATGGTTCGTTTCTGAATATTAAATCTTTGTCTTCCTTTGTTTCAAATAGGAAGGTGCAATACCCCCTTCCACAAAAACGAATAGCTATCTTCCCTTGAGTATTTGCATTCCAGTTTCTTTCCACCCATTTCTGGACTGATTTGGGTGAAGGCCAAAGTCCTGTAAACTGACCCATGAGACCGCGTTCTGCTAAGGAAATGGCAGCTCTCCTTGGAAGTGTTGGCGGTAGAGAGATCTCAGGAATATCCGCAAGTTTCTTCACAAATTTGTTAACTGATGGCCTGATTCTTGGAGCTCCATTTTCTAATATCAGTGATGCAAATTCTTCTTCATTTTCATCGGTCCCTTGGTGAGAGGAAGAGTGGGGGTCACCCTCTGAAGAGGGGTGCATGGTTTGGGTTGCCTCAGCAGCAGGAAGCTGCCGAGAGAGGGGACTGCATATGGTAGCGGAGGCTAGTGAAGAAAAAACTCAGGAAAGGCATGCACAGATCGTTCAAAGGAGCTTCCTCTAATTGAGCAAGCAAGCAAGGCCTGGGGAGCCTCAACAGCAGGAGGCTGCCGAGCTAGGAAGCTGTAGGAGGCAGCGGCGGCTAGGTATCCCATAGCAGGTCAAGCGCGCACGGTCCTGAGTGACCCTGAAGAACATTCTTGGTTGTAGTATATTATCTTAGGAACAAAAACCTCCTCCAGTTTCCCAAGATTCATCTCTGATTATCCACAATATTTTCTGCAAAAAGGTGGCTTAAACAAGACATTGCATAATCGAAAAAATAGGCTAAACATGATGAGAGTGTATCTCCCAACCCCTGACACCTGTATGAAAAGTGAGATAGGATTTTGTATTGTGGAATATTATGAACCAAAACCTCTTCCATTTTCCAAATATTCATCTTTTTTTAGTCACAATATCCTCTACAAAAAGGTGACTAAAACAAGAAATTTCTGGAAAACATGCCTTCAAAGATGCATTTGTATCTCCCAAACCATAATACCTGTTACAAATCTGAGAGAGGTTTTTGTACATGAGGATGTTAGAAACAAAAACCTCTTTCAGTTTTTGAAAATTCGTTCTCAGCTATTTGTAAACCATGTTTTAATTTACTTTATTACATCATTTAATCATGTTTAAATGCATGATTAACTAAATCAACCAGCTAATGAAACTTAAATTTACATTTTGAGGGCGCATTTACTCTTGCAGACCCATTTATTATTTCTAAACGACTAAAACTATCAGAAAATTTAAATTATCAAAACTAATCATGTTACAACATCTTTGATAGATTGCTTAAGAATCTCTTGAGCCTTTAGATATTTTTCCATGTATTCAGATAGTGCTTGATCTTCGGATGGCTTGGAGATCTTTCCATGGACGTGATCAATGACTTCATTTACTTTGAGGACTATGTCTATCCTTATTTTCCATGCAAGGAAGTTTGATATTCCAACCAGCTTCTGGCTTTCCTTGAAACATGAAGTCATTTTACTAGATTATAAGAGAAAAAGGTACTACGATAGAATCTTCAACTAGATTTCTTTGGTGGTGATGAGCTTGATGCTTCTCGAATGATTCTTTTAAGGATAAGAGGGTCCTTTTCTTCTGGATGATTTTCTTCCAAGTGAAGTCTTTGATTCAATAAATAGAAGATTGCCCTTTTTATGACAACACCTTTTGATAAAAGATTCCACTCCTTAGATGATGGACGAATGATGATCTCGAAGATGATGCTAGGGTTTTCGTCTTTATTTCTGCTTTCTCCTTGATGATGATTCCTTTGATCTAGGGTTTTGGTATGATGAAGATCTTGATCTTCTTTCTTGATATCTTTTGTCTTGCTTTGATACTTCTTGAAACTTGATCTTCGTGTGCCTTCTTGATTAGATGCCTCTTCTATACTTTAGCACCTTAGCTCTGATACCATGTTGAGAAATCTAGGGCATCAATAGTTAGGTGATTTCTCTACTTATGATAATTGCTTGCGACAAACTTTTGCTTCTTGATTACGATATTCACTTTCTTGTAATTATTATTGTGTTCTTTTCATCAAGACAATTACCATATCATGAAAAAATAAGGAGACAAGAGACAGTATATAGGCTTGTCAACCAGGGCCAAAACCTCTTACTCTTTGAGAGGAAAACCCAAATGAAATTCTTCTTATAGATCTTCAATTGACGAACACCAAGACCATGACAAAGACCCTTGACACTAGAGTCCTCCCAAGACCAAGTCACTAACCTCCTTTCCAACACTGCTCTTCCTCTTCCCCTTCTCAGCTTCCTTGATAATCTCGGTCTCTTCTTGAAGGTATGCAACCCTACCACAGAAACCCTAGATTCTTTTCGCTTCCTTGAATAGTCTCCTTAAGAGAGAGACTTATTGTGCTTCTTCTCGGCTCCTTTTAGCGAGGTCTTCTACCCAAACAAGATCACCTTAATATAGTTGAAAACCTTCGACCTTCTTCTGGTTCAGATCTTCTACCTTCGTACGTGGGAGGATATACTACCCAAAATAGTCCACAACAAACTTTTTTCTTCTTCACTCTTGCTTCGCTGAGATAGAGGCTCCTTTTTGTATGTTTCTCGCACTTCTTTGTAGACTAGCTTGACCGAATTTCTTGTTTCCAAACAAGGACAAGCACTATTATATATAGGCGTTTGTTCATGAAAGTTAGGCCGACATGATCTCTTTGAGGAGAGGTGACATCATCTTCTCGATTTTCTTCCTTCGTTGTAGGCTGACTTGAGGAAGCATAGTGAAAAGGTCTTGGAGGATGACTTTACATAGACAAGTGTGACTCTTTACAATGTGTAACATTTCTTCATTACATGACAATGACTCTTTATATTTTTATGGCAAGATGACAAAATTCCTAAGGGCTCTCAATGGGAGCCTATACTAAAATGAAATCTCTTGCTCATGAAACCCATGATGCAAGTATTACAATAATTTTATTTTTCCTCTTTGTATCTCTTACATAAAAATCACAATTACATGTCATTATGAAGACCGAACCTAGTTACATCTTTCAACAAAACACATTAGTGATGCATGCTAGAGGAATCATGGTGCATCCAAAAAACGCCTGATAATGATAATGGTAGGAGTCCCTAGAATAATGACAGTGCCAAAGCAAACGATTCCTGCAATGTTGAATCGATATATTTTCATTCCAAATCTACATATATCTTTAGAATTTTTAGATTTGTTTGAGTGGTTTCAATATGGTTTAGATATGAATGAGGATATGTAATTAAAACATGGAATGCCTAATTTGGCTGTTGTGAATCCTACAGCAGTGGTGACACAACATTTTCTGATGTTTTGTAACCAATTTCTTTATCTAAGTGAAACAAAGGATTTTAATGGATTTGTGTTCAGGAGTAGCTGCACTTGACGTTTATGTAGTTCATCATTTTAGATGTGGCATGTTGACCCTGCTGCCTACACCTACCTACAAGTCAGTGAAAAAATCCTTCAACCCCACAAGGTGTGGTTGGTGGTAGGGAACTCAGAGAAGGGGTTGTCACACTAAATCCCTTCTCTCTGCGTTTAAACTATCTCCTAGGTTAGCTAAGGGGGGTGGTCTTTAATGAAAAATTAAGTTAAAAAGAGATGTGAGTTTCTAGGAGAATTGTTAGAGTTAAATAGATTATTTCTTTAAGATTTATAAGCAAAAAAATTGATATGAGCAATAACCATAAACACATAAGATAAGCATGAAATACATAAACAAATAGTACCTTCAAAGTATTACTCTTTAAGAAATGAAATTGTTTTTTGCTTAGAATGAAGTGAAATGCTTTCAAATGGAAAGCCCAAATAACCTTGGACTTGAGTTTCCAAATTGAAAAGGGTTACTTAGCTTATGCTTCAGCTCCCTTTCTTCAAACTTGAATTGACTCCAAGAACACCTGTAGGAAAGCAAGCAAAAGAGTTAGCATGCAAAAGAAATAGTGCCTCAAATACTAGATAAAATCAATATGCACACAAATGATAGAAGAAAATATATGATATTTTTTCAAGATGGAAAAGAAGCAAAGGGCTCCTGAAAGCCCCTTTTAAATAAATCTCTTGATGTCTTATGAGATTGTTGGCTTCAACAACTAGTGGGATCTTTGATATCCTTGGAGGTGACTATTCCAACCGAAGAAGTCCTCACACTCCAATAGACTTGGCAACATATCCTTTGAACACACAAATGCCTGCAAACCAATTGTTAGTGCAAAAGAGACTAGGCAATAGAGGGCAAGTTGAGCTTGTCATTCAACTGAAAATAACAAGCTACAACAAGAGCACAAAACATACCAAGCCCAAAGGAGATTTGAGATAGCTGCAAATCTCTTTTCCTTAGATAATAATGCCCTCAGGCAAATGCACAAAAAACAACTAGATATCAATGTAAAATCAAATGAATAATAACAATAAATGAAATAGGTATACCTCATCAACCAAAGAAAGCACCACAAGAGAAGCTAGTAACCCCAAAGACTTTTTATTATTATATGAAAGATGAATACAAAATCCAGCAGTCTCTGCAATCCCAACAACTCGTTCTATATCATACAAATGAGAGCTCAAGACTCATATAAATAAGAAAATGGGAGATGTTCCCAAGGAAAATTCCAATGACAAGTGTAGCAATGGTGAATATCTCAATGCTCAAACTCTCCAAGTGGCAAGATGACTGTTGTAGTTGAATGATATCCCAAAGATTCACAAGTTCCTTTGTTGGCCTGTGTATTCTTCTATAGATGGCAGCGTATGAGTTCACTGTAGTAGCTCTATTGCCAAATCTGCCAAGTGTGGCATTTGAATGGGTAAGAGGAGGCAACTACCCCATCGAATCCTCAATAAAAATCCAAGGGAATGACACCTTGCAAACCAAATTCCAATGCTGTCCTTAGGTGCTGCGTATTGACTGTTGTTAACTGTGCGTATGGGCTGGCTTCATTTGCTGCGGGTTCCCTTATGCTGGCTGCTTGGTACATGTGTACAGTTTGGTGGAGATATGTCCTTGATTTCATGCATTTAAATGATCTTTCCAAATCTGCGTTGAGATACCTTGTTCTAGCCTTGATCTTTGACTGCCAATGTGCACCTAATTTTCCCATACGTGGACCTGTCTCCTTGATTGACAGCGTAAATATCCTCTTAAAAATCTATTGTGTAATATCATGAACATAAAACTGCCTCTAATTGCTGCGTACAAGCTGAACTGAACTGTTGTTGGCTGATTTGCGTGGAGCTGGAGTGGCTGCGTTAACACTTTGACTGGGCCAGCGTGGATCTCTTTTATGGCATGTGCCTATTTGCTTTTGGCTATATGTAGATTATAGAAAGAAGAAAGAAAGAAATTATTTTAACGTCCACGAGGCTAAAGATAGCCTATGGAGAGTGAGTGGGGTCCATTCCCCACTCATTTTATTAGAATCTGAACTTTAATCTCCAACATCAATTAAATCAATAACTTAACTTTTCACCATATAAAATATTTCAATGTGGCCTCTTTAACTCATCATGGAACCTTTTGACTTGCCACTTGGAACTTTGACTCTGACTTTCTTTCATCGTGGAACCTTTTGACTTGCTACTTGGAACTTTGACTTTGACTTTCTTCCATGTGGTGGTCCCACATTGCTGCCACATCACCCTTGATATTCCCTTATATTTCCATGTCAAAATTTGACTTATTTTGACTTTTGAAAAATTTAGAAATTTTTTCACTTATTGAATTTTTTCTCATTTTTTGCCACTGTCACTAGGAAAAATAGCTTTTGAGTGACTATAAGTCATTTTTTGACCCTCAAAGTGGGTCCTAGGATAATGTTGAATCTCTGAAGATGAATTCGAGTAGTCACACACCCTAGACATTTCCTAAGGCCACTTATTGACACCATTACATAGAAAATAGTTAAAAAATCTCGTTTTGTGGGAAATTTTTAATTATTAAAAAATCCTACTTAGACCTAGCCAAATTCTACGAAATTTTTTGTGTGATCTAGTATGGTAATACAAATCAACTCTAGATACTAAGATGTGTTAGGGGCTCAACCTTCAAACCGTCACCCCGACTCTGCGTAAAAAATGAGTAGAAAAACCCAAAAAATTATCTGCCTCTGAAAAAGAAGGGATAATTAACTGGATAAAAAAAACAATCCAAGGTGTACTCATTTGTTGATCGAGTTCCAACATCCTAGACCTGTTACAGACTCAAAAACTCATCATTAATAATATCACTTATTACAATTCCCCGCAGAGTGTGGAATCTGGGTACAAGAAAGATGATGAGAAGATAGAAGTAGAGTTAAAAAACTATGTTGAATGATGATATTTGATGGTACAAGTGTCCTCTGGATCATCCTTGGTCATGGAGTCTTCATATAATCATCAAGTGCCACTCCAGTGATCAACATTTAGCTCCATATGGGGATGCATGCTAGCTACAAAGTGATAGTGTGCAAGAACTTGGAATCTGCATCAACTGACAAAAGACATATTTCAGCAGTATCCATTCAAAATATCATCAAATGAAATAAATTACAGAAATGAAGAAATGGAAATTTATTTTAAGAGCATAAATGACAATTTATTCATGAAATAAAACTAATTAAACAAAAATGACACGAGATAAGGTTTGAAATATGATACAAAAAGATGCCCCATGGCATCAAATATTTTCTTTGTAGAACAATTTGAGCAGTTGGCCATTCACAAGTAACTCGAGTGGTTTTCCATCCAAAGTGCTCAAATGGTAGGAATTTTGTCCAGTTGCTTCCCTGATAATGTATGGTCCAAGCGACAAACTATCATTCTTACCATGATTTCCTAGCTTTTCATTCCTGCGATCCCATAGCAAAACCATATCATTGTTAGAAAACATTCTATTCCTAGATGATTTGTCAAAATTTATTTTTACCTTAGATTGATTTTTACAACAATGATCAAAGGCTCTTCTTCCGGTTTCATCCAATGCTACAATTTGGTCAATCCTACATTGCACAACATCTTTATCAGATATAAAACTTTGCAGCAATTGGTAAGCTGGTAACCTCAAATGCACAGGAAAGGTAACATCCAAGCCATAAACTAACTCAAAGGGACTCTTCCCAGCAGAACTCTTCTTTGTAATCCTATCGGCCCACATAACATATTTAATTTTACTATCCCATGCCCATTTGTTATCCCCTACTATCTTCTTGATTATGGTTATCACATTCTTATTACTAGACTCTACTAAGCCATTACCCCAAGGATAGTAGTTTGATGAATGGGATAAAACAATGCCATACTTAAAGCAAAATGATGAGAATTCAACAGAGCTAAAAGCCTTGGCATTGTCGGTAGTAATCTTGGTAGGGACACCAAAACGAGTGATAATCTTATCTTCAAGAAAATCTATCACTACTTTGTCGGTGGCGTGTTTTGTAGGGATGGTCTCTACCCATTTAGTAAAATAATCAGTGGCAGTTATAATCCATGAGTAGCCATTACTCGAATTTTCATTAAATTTCCCTATAAAATCTAGCCCCCAATGTTGAAAGGGAGCCTCCATGACCACAGGCTGAAGAGGCAAAGAGGCTAACTTCTACTTCCCAATGAATAGTTGACAAGATTGGCAACCTCTAACATACTTGTGCACATCAGCAAAAATAGAAGGCCAAAAATAACTAGCCCTTAAGATTTTGTGGGTAGTAGTCTTAACAAGATAATGCCCTCCACAAAATCCTGAATGAAACTTAGATAGAAGATTTTTGGCTTCAACTTCATCAACACACCTAAGTATTACCCCCTCTAGATTTCTCCAACCCAGATCATCCTTCATAATGCAATACTTAGTTGCTCTAAGCCCTAATGCTCTTCTCTTATGGCCAACTAAATGGTTAGGACATGACAAGTTTTGCAAATAATAAATAATGTCTTGATACCATTCAAGTTGACCCAATCTTTGAAGTTCTGATGAAGTTAATTCCAAATCATTTTCACAAATCATTTCCTTCAGTCAAGATTTTGGCCAATCCCTAGCCTTTCACAAGCTTGGTAGGTCTAATATCCAAATCATACTCTTGAATCTTTGAGACCCACCTAGCTCGAGTTCCTAAGCAATCAGGTTGGACTAAAATATTCTTTACAATAGAGTGGGGAACAAATGCAATTATCCTAGAATACCCCACATAAAATCTGAACGGTTTAAAAGACTTGACTAAAGCATAAGCTTGCTTCTCCATGGTGCTATAATTCAGCTCAGACCCTTGAAGGGACCTACTCATAAAAGCAATGAGTTGCTCATGCCCGTCATTATTATTTTGAAGCAACATCCCAACAATAGTATCTTCAGATGCAAAGAGAAAATAAAAATTCCTTCGAATAATCAGGGCTTATTAGAACAAGTTCTTTGACAATAGAATCCTTTATTTCCCGAAAACCTTTTCTACCCTTATTTCCCCAAACAAACTTAACATCTTTCTTTAAGAGGGTTTGGATGGGTTTGGGAATCTCAGCATAATTTTGAATGAACCTTCTAAGAAAAATAATCTTTCCTAAGAAGGATTGAAGGGTTTTAATATTATGAGGCAAAGGAATATTTTGAATAGCCTCAACTCTTTCAGGGTCAATCTTGATCCCATCCTTTGAAATGATGTGACCAAGAAACTTCCCTTTAGTCACTCCAAAAATAGATTTAGCAGGATTTAAGGATGTTTCATACTCTCTACACCTATCAAAAATTTGCCTTAGGTGGCCTATATGGGAAATTCCATTTTTAGAAAAAACAGTTAAATCATCTTGATAGATCTCAATAAATTTCCCAATTAGACCCTTAAAGGCATAGTCCATAGCCCTTTGAAAAGTTTCTCCAGCATTCGTTAATCTAAAAGGCATCCTCAAATATTCAAAAGTACCCCATGCTGTGGTGAATGTTGTCTTATGTCTATCCTCCTACTTCACCAAGACTTGGTTGTATCCTAAAAATCCATCTAACAAAGACATCATTCTACATCCTGTTACCCTTTGCAATAATGTTTCCATAGTAGGTAAAGGGTAACTTTTTTTTTTACAGGCTAAATTAAGATTTCGAAAGTCTACACACAACCTGATTGATCTATTCTTCTTCCTCACAATAACCAAGTTTGAACACCACGTGGAATGTCTAGTGTGAGCAATAATACCAGCCAGAAGCATCTTTTGCAATTCCTTTTGCACCAAGGGGGCTAACTTAGGATTAATTTGCCTAAGTTTCTGCCTAAAGGGTTTGGCATTTTCATCCTTAAGAGGGAGAGTATGTTCCATAACATCTTCCCTATAACCTTTCAACTCATCATATGAAAAAGCCAAAACATCTCTATATTCATGAAGTAAATGCATCAAATTCTTCCTTTCTTGCTCATCGGTACCCTTGCCTATTTTAATAATCTTTGGGTCATGAGGGGTACCAATATTCACTTCAATGGATTCCCTTGGGTCAATTTTCTTATCATATTTTCTCTTTGATGCATCATGTCTATCAGATACTTGCTTCGAGGCTACACATTCCCTAGGAGTGGGATTTGTCACCACATTACACTCCTCATAATCACATCCTTCCTCTTTGTATCCAACCTTAAATTCAGAAAATTCCTCCATGTTATTTAAAAAACGAACCACCTGGCTTTCATCATTAAAGATTTTCCAATGCTCTAGATTATCAGGAACTGATGGCCTAAAGATAATCTCCATCTTAATTTTATCATCCACCAAGTTCTCTCCACTGTAATGTAGATGCAGCAACAGCCAGCTCATCAACTTGTTTATTTCCTTCCCTAGGAATTGCTTGAAGGTCTAATGCATCAAAATATTCCATATTATCCCAAACAACATTTTGATACTTCTTTAATCTATCATTCTTGCATGCAAATTGATTCTTAGTTTGAAGAATGACTAGATCAGAATCCCCCTTGATACTAAGCAACTTTATCCTCAAGTCTTTTTCCAACTCAAGACCCAACAATAGAGCCTCATACTCTGCTACATTGTTGGTTGCATCGAATTCCAATCTATAGGCAAACTTGAATATGTGACCAAGAGGGGAGGTAAGGACAATTCCAACACCCTTACCATACCTAGAATGGGCACCATCAAAATTCATGTGCCAAACTCCATCTTTCTTACAATCAACCTCCTTCTCTAAAGGAGGAAAAGAATTAGCTAGGATAGCATAGTTTCCCAAGTTATCAAATTCATACACAATTTCATTATGAGGCTCCTCTGGATTTTCTATATGAAACTTTCTCTCCAATTCCTTATCTAATCTAACCATGATGCCCTCACTATTAGGGATGGTAGCATAACTTAAATCCATTTTGAAACTACCCCCAATATCAGCTCCCCACTTTCTAGACAATAACATCCCCCAAGCATCAGGCACATCAATCACCACAATATCCATGGTGATCATAATGTCAGGATGTACAGCTAAGCGGACTTGAAGATCTTTTATCAAACCACACACTTCAATGATCTTTGAATCCAATGCACAAATGTTGTGGTAGGGTCTAGAAATCCTCAATTTTAACTTATTCATGACTTTCTTAGTCATGACAAAAGATGATGCCCTAGAGTCAAACATACAATTGTGTAAAAGCATTCCATTGACCAACATAGTGATGAAAAAAGGTTGGTGGTCTCTATTATATCTACACATATCACTACTTTGCAGAGTGATAGGGGCATCCTCATATCTATCCTTAGAAAAATTAGACATTTCTTTTCCATTAGGACCATCAATGGCTTTCAACAATTTATATTTTTGGGAGGGAATCTTCATGATTTCAGTGACAGGAACTAAAATATTAGCATTATTAATCCATCCTCCCAAGTCAATATTCAACTTCGATGTGGGTGGAGTGAAAGTTTTACTATGATTTCTTTCTTTATTCTTTCCCCTATCCTTATCCTTGGCTATCTCTAAAATCTGAGTTGATGAAGGCTTCTCTCCATATAATTCAGTGATCCTATCGAAATCTTCAAAATTATTTATACCATAGGAGGATGGAGATTTTTTATTTACCTTTTGACTACTCTCCATAACTCCCATCCAATTTTCCAAGGACAAATGATGCTCTTTTCCAACTACATTGATTTGCTCACTTGTTCCCATCATATCTCCTTCTAGGATCCTTCTTGCATAAGTACATGTGAGTTCATGATGTATGTCATCACAAGGTCTACAATAAGGCATGGAATCATCAACTAAGTTTGTAGACTCGAGTAGATTAGGCGGCCTATGGTCATTGGGAGGTCCTCTCTTTTGCCATCTATCATTTCCTCTATTTGGGAATCTCCCACCTTGATTTCTTTCCATGGCCACTAGTCAATTTTGGATAGCATTCATTTGACTGGCGTGATTTGTCTCCATACTCTTGATGTGTTGGGTTAACTCCTTAATAGGATCATGTGTAGCCTCTTCTTTGGCCTTGCCTTTGGAATCATTCGGTTTAGATGGCCCTCTATTGAAACCAAGAATTTCAGATTTTCCTGATTGTTTTCTAGCCCTTTTTATCTTCAAGGCTTAAGATTGAGCTACACTCAGATTCGTAGGCTCCTTCCTCCTCAACTCATAGGCAGTGTCAACCCCAAAAGCATCTAGATATGAGCATAAAAGAAATTCATCAGGAGGTTTAACAGTAGCAAGCATGCTTTTTACTAATTCATTGAATCTCTTGTTAAACTCCTCCATGTTTTCATTCTCATTTTTCTTCATGTTGCTAATGGCATTGATCAAATGCCTATTTTCCTTCTTCTCTCCAAATTTATCTAAAAATGCAGTTAGAATGGCTTGTAAAGAGTTATATGAGTTAGAAAGTTGCTCAGTGAGCCAATCAAGAGAATCCTCTTCTAAAGATAAAACAAAAAGTCTCATCTTCACATCCTCATAATTAGCAGTGTTACACCATTTAAAGATACAAACATTAAATTTTTCACATGTGATGTAGCACTAATGGCATTGTTACCTTGAAAGGAAGGCAACTTTTCAATAGCCTTGTTAAGGATATTGTGAGGATATCCATTTATGTTAGTGAAGTCACAAGGAGCAAAAAGATCATTCATGATGCTAGGCTCTACTTGTTCTTGAAAAAGCAAATGAATCTAAAAAATAGCCTCTTGCCAAAGACTAGCAAGAGCTCTACTACGAAAAAGTCTATTCAACCTCTCTCTAAAAACCCTTTCAGGATCAAGAGAGGGGTTAAGTAGACCACTTGAATTTCTCCTAGTAGAGACTCTTGTAAAATTTGGAGTGAGTGGAGTCACCACTTGAGCAAGATTCTAAATCTAAAATTCAAAAATGCTAAAACCAAAAGGTTAGTCAATTTCTCAGGTACAAGAAAGCTTGTCCTCAGCAACGGCGCCAAAGATGTTGACCCTGCCACCTACACCTATCTACAAGTTAGTGAGAAAAGCCTTCAACCCCACAAGGTGTGGTTGGTGGCAGGGAACTCAGAGAAGGGGCTCTCACACTAAATCTCTTCTCTCTCTATTTAATCTATCTCCTAGGTTAGCTAAGGGGGGTGGTCCTTAATGAAAAGTTAAGTTAAAAAGAGCTGTGAGTTTCTAGGAGAATTGTTAGAGTTAAATAATTATTTCTTTAAGATTTATAAGCAAAAAAAACACTGATATGAGCAATAACCATAAATGCATAAGATAAACATGGAATACATAAACAACCAGTACCTTCAAAGTAGTGCTCTTTAAGAAATGAAATTGGTTTTTGCTTAGAATGAAGAGAAATGCTTTCAAATGGAAAGCCCAAATAACCTTGGACTAGAGTTTCCAAATGGAAAAGGGTTACTTAGCATATGCTTCAGCTCCCTTTCTTCATACTTGAATTGCCTCTAAGAACACCTTTAGGAAAGCAAGAAAAAGAGTTAGCATGCAAAACAAATAGTGCCTCAAATGCTAGATAAAATCAATATGCACACAAATGACATAAGAAAATATATGATATTTTTTGAAGATGGAAAAGAAGCAAAGGGCTTATGAAACCCCTTTTAAATAAATCTCTTGATATCTTATGAGATTGTTGGCTTGAATAACTTATGCGATCTTTGATATCCTTGGAGGTGACTATTCCAACCGAATAAGTCCTCACACTCCAATAGACTTGGCAACCTGTCCTTTCAACACACAAATGCCTGCAAACCAATTGTTAGTGCAAAAGAGACTTGGCATATATAGGCCAAGTTGAGCTTGTCATTCAACCGAAAATAACAAGCTACAACAAGAGCACAAAATATACCAAGCCCAAAGGAGATTTGAAATAGCTGCAAATCTCCTCCCTAGACAATAATTCCTTCAGGCAAATGCACAAAAAATAACTAGATAGCAATGTCAAATCAAATGAATAATAACATCAAATGAAACAACTAACAAGTATACTTCATCAACCAAAGAATGCACCACAAGAGAAGCTAACAACCCCAAAGACTTTTTTTATTATATGAAAGATGAATACAAAATCCAACAGAGTCTCTACAATCCCAACACCTCGTTCTATATCATACAAATGAGAGCTCACAACTCATATAAATAAGAAAATGGGAGATAATCCCAAGGAAAATTCCAATGACAAGTGTAGGAATTGTGAAGATCTCAATGCTCAAACTCTCCAAGTGGCAAGATGACTGTTGTAGTTGACTGATATCCCAAAGATTCACAAGTTCCTTTGTTGGCCTGTGTATTCTTTTATAGATGGTAGCATATGAGTTCACTGTAGTAGCTCTATTGCCAAATCTGCCAAGTGTGGCATTTGAATGGGTAAGAGGAGGCAACCGCCCCATCGAATCCTCAATAAAAATCCAAGGGAATGACACCTTGCAAACCAAATTCCAATGTTATCCTTAGGTGTTGCGTATTGACTGTTGTTAACTGTGCGTATGGGCTGTGTGTACAGTTTGGTGGAGATATGTCCTTGATTTCATGCATTTAAATGATATTTCCAAATCTGCGTTGAGATACCTTGCTGTAGCGTTGATCTTTGACTGCCAACGTGCACCTAATTTGCCCATACGTGGACCTGTCTCGTTCTAATTGCTGCGTACAAGCTGAACTGAACTGTTGTTCACTGATTTCCATGGAGCTAGAGTGGTTGCGTTGACACTTTGACTGGGCCAGCATCGATCTCTTTTATGGCATGTGCTTATTTGCTTTTGGCTATACGTAGATTATGGAGAGTGAGTGGGGTCCATTCCCCACTCATTTTATTAGAATCTGAACTTTAATCTCCAACATCAATTAAATCAATAACTTAACTTTTCACCATATAAAATATTTCAATGTGGCCTCTTTAACTCATCGTGGAACCTTTTGACTTGCCACTTGGAACTTTGACTTTGACTTTCCTCCATGTGGTGGGCCCCACATGGCTGCCACATCACCTTTGATATTCCCTTATATTTCCATGTCAAAATTTGACTTATTTTGACTTTTGAAAAATTTAGAAATTTTTCATTTATTGAATTTTTTTCTCATTTTTTTCCACTGTCACTAGGAAAATCGACTTTTGAGGGACTATAAGTCATTTTTTGACCCTCAAAGTGGGTCCTAGGATAATGTTGAGTCTCTGAGGATGAATTTGGAATAGTCACACGCCTCAAACATTTCCTAAATCCACTTATTTACACCATTATATATAAAATAATTAAAAAATCTTGTTTTGTGGGAAATTTTTAATTATTAAAAAATCCTACTTAGACCTAGCCAAATTCCATGAAATTTTTTATGTGATCTAGTATGTTAATATGCATAGACTCTAGACAGTAAAATGTGTTAGGGGCTCAACCTTAAAACCGTCACCCCGGCTCTGCGGAAAAAATGAGTAAAAAAACCCAGAAAATTATATGCCTCTGAAAAAGAAGGGATAATTAACCGGATAGAAAAAACACTCTAAGTTGTACTCGTTTGTTGATCGAGTCCCAACATCCTAGGCTTGTTACAGACTCAAAAACTCATCATTACTAGTATCACTTATTACAATTCCCCGTAGGGTGTGGAATTTGGGTACAAGAAAGATGATGAGAAGATAGAAGTAGAGTTAAAAAAATCTGTTGACTGATGATATCTGATGGTACAAGTGTCCTCTAGATCATCCTTGGGCATGGAGTCTTCATATAATCATCAGGTGCCACTCCAGTGGTCAACATGGTGCAACGCTAAAAAATTATTCTCAGTTCAACTTAGATCTGAGCTTATTATGGGAAATATCGCATCCCACATGCATAACACATTTATGATTATAGTTGGAGCATGTATACTTCTCGGTTTTGTGGTGCAGATGCAAAGTTAAATTTGCTTGCAGAGAACAAGAAGTGGAAGTTGTGCCCTCATTGCCTTTTCGTATAGTCAAATATGTATCTAAAATCCAAGTCTTTGTGGATTTGAAGTGGATTACAATAAAGGGAGGTAAAATTGGTGATTATTGATAAGCGCCCCACGGCTCAAATGCAAAATATCAAAAATCCACTAAAAAAATAAACTTGAAACATGCATCTCACATAGTTCAAACAAACTTACCAGTGAGAAATCCCTATCCAATTTTGCACCCCAAAATATCACTGAAATGGGTCAATAACCACAAAATTGACCCAAACATATTATCCAAATACGTCACAAATATTTACGAGGATTCTAAAATAGCGATTAGATTAATAAATTCAAAATCATCATAAATCTATAAGAAAATTATTAATATATTTTATTTTGATATTGTAGAAATTTGACTAAATAATTTTTTTGAACAATGAGAAAATTTATCATAATTTAATTGTTAAAGAGACAATCATTTTCCCAAACAGAAACTGACTTATCACCCTTTTTCAAAACAAACCCCGCCTAAACTTACCTAAATACTTTGAACAAAATTACACAATTTTAAATTAATAAAATTATATTTGATTTTTAAATACAAAATATATTTTAATTGTAATTAATAAAATTATATTTAATTTTTATATGCAAAATGATTTTTAACACCTTGAAACGTCCACAATACACTAATGCAATTAACATATCTCACATACAACTCACTCCCGATAAACAGAGAGGACCTATTCAATCTGGGGTATTTTATTTAGCTAATCAGGTGATTCCGATTTTTAAAATTAAAAAGAACAAGATATATAATCCAATTATTTCAATAAAAAGTCTGAAGAGTTTTCAACCTGCAACTTTGAATAATTATATTCTTAATAGGTCTTTCCTGTTTCCTGTTAAATAAAGCAGGACAGTAGTTCCGAACGTCCACAACAAAAATCTTATCTTCATGTATCCTCAAACAACTCTAATCACATAAATTCGAACATTGCAGTAATAATAATATTCTAATTAATCTGGCTATGGCTGTCGATCGATCCAAAATTATTTGGGTTGGTATGATGCGTCGAGTTTTCTAATGTTTGAAAAACAGGCGCTGGACACAAGGCGTGATAGATATCCGCCATCTTCATCTTTAAAATCCGATTCTCCTCCATCAGATTCCGCTCAATAACCGCTCTCTCCTCTATGCACCTCCGCACAACCGCGTTCCTTGTCGCCCTCACCCGCAAGATTCCCAGTTCCATTTTCTCTTCTAATTCTTGTAATTGTGCAGCGTCCAATCCTGTTAAGTTTTCTAGCATCATCTGCAGTTGTTCCACCTGAAAAACCAAAAACAAAAAAACCAGCGGTTATCTCTAACGGTCAATGAACCCAAAAGAATCATAACACAACTTATCTCTACCTATAAAATAGCCACCATTCTTTGTTTGGCATTTGGCATTTTCTTTCAATCAACTCTTTTTTTTGTTCGGTATGGTTGTCCCCCAAATTTTGTGTTGTAAGTTCCACTTCTAGTTTCTTAAATTATATTGTGAGAGTTTATTATTTTAGTTTCTTAAATTATCTTAGGAAAGCCTATTATTTTAGTTACCGTGATGTATTTCAAGTTTTTTAAGCCAACCTTAGTTGTAGAGAGAAATGCCTAAGTTTTTTAATTACTAACATAGATTTATCTTAATTTTAGATGTGCCAAGTACTAAGGGGTTGTTCTCTCAAGATGAAAGTTTTTTTTTTTTCAATATAAAAATTTGAGAAAATAATATCACATTGAGAGATTAGATCCATTTGAACATTCAATAGATTAAATGGATATTAATATTTTTTATAATGTTATTTATATTATATATAAACTACACATCTTCATATATAGAAATATTATTGTTTTCAATTTTATTAAAACCTTAATAATACATATAGCTACATATATATGCTCATGACAATTTTTTGACATATTTTCTAAATATATGATAATTGATATTTGTAAGAATAATATTTTAGAATTTCATATTTAAATTTAGTTAATAACATATAGAAGCTCATTATTTACAATAAACTCTTTTTCTAATGATAGATAGAAAGAAATAAATTATTTTAATGTCCACGAAGCTAAAGATAGCCTATGGGACATATTGTTTCTTCATCTGCTTGATGTATTCGACCCTTTTTTTGTGAAGCTTCACAATAAATGCTCCCAGCTTCTCTTCAAACCCCTTGCTATATACATTATCCCAAGAGCTAGTTGTCAGCTTATCTGCATAACTTTCCATGTTGTCTTTAAAGGCCTCACATTCTAAAATGAAATGCTTTTCTATTTCCACTTTTTTAGAAGAACAAAAAATGCATACTATTTTCTCCCACAGTTCTTTTGGCCTTTTCCAACACCCTGTTTCACAACAGAGTTGATGAGAATTAGTCCTTAACTGAGCAATAAGAATTTTGGCTCTCCAAGAGATATTGGCCTCTATGTATGCTTTTGGTTTATGACTTAGTGGAATTAAACATTTCAATATAGTGATTTTTCTTTCTTCCTAGCTCCTTATCCCAAGTACGTTTGTGGAACTTATCCATAACAAAATCTTTTATCTCTTTGTTGTTCATGGGACACGCGTTCAAGAAAATACCCCATTTACTAAACCATTTGTTATTTTGTTGTATCTAAGTTTTTTGTTTTTTGTTTTGTTTTTTTTTTTTTTGCACAATCTCTCATTAAAGACACCCTTAGGCCATCTACCCTCTTCTATTTGCTCAATTTTTTTAAAATACCTTATGACTCGCACCATGGCAATTGCTTCAATAGGAAAAACCCCTGTTTCACTTAACAAGATAGCATGAGGAACTGAACTTTTAATCTTGAATTTGTTTGTAATCAAACGCTTCTGAATTTTCTCAATCTGTCTTGACTGCATGTCGGATGTACTGCTAGCCCATAGTTCAGGACCATAGAGAATCACTGGAAACACTAGAAGCCCAAAAAGAGTTTGAGTGGTTTTCCAGTCCCATAACTCTGCCTCTCTACACCTATTTTGAACAGCATAAAATGATTTCCAACCCCACACAGTTCTTTTCTTTCTACAACCATCCCAGCTTAGATTTTTGTTGAAGTCAATTCCGAAGTATTTGTAATCCGCAATTTTTTTTAGAATGTTGCCTTCAAAGTAGAACTTATGTTGGTTATGTTTTCTTTTCTTAGAGAAAACCACTACTTTCGTTTCGCTGATATTGACTTGCATCCCCACACTTTTACAAAAATGCTCAAGGGATAGTAAGTGCTCTTGCAAACCAAGAGCCGGTTTAGAAATCAGAATAAGGTCATCTACATACAAAAAAAGCTTTATTACAAACTTGCCCAAATAGATACCATCACCCCCTTGCAAATTTAACCACTCCTCAAGCTTATCAATATATAAACCAAAATGGGTAGGAGACAGTGGGTAACCTTGCTTGACTCTGATATCGCTTCTAAAACTTTCAGAAATGGCCGAGCTAAAGGTTTCAGAATCAGATGCATGTTCCGACTCTGAATCAGAACCTGACAAGGGGAATGACAAAGGGAAGCAGATTATCGATGCAGAGCCAAACTCCACCGTTGCCACCACGAAGATACAGAAGGAGGAACCCGAAGATCCAGAGGAGGAGCATCTCTTCCACTCCCAAATGTGGGTAAAGGGCTCCCTACTATAGTTCATTGTCGATAGCGGAAGCCAAAAGAACCTCATTTCGGCAGAGGTCGTGAAGCGACTGGGCTTACCGATAACAACACATCCACAACCGTACACCATCGGGTGGCTTCACCAAGGACAGGATCTTTGTGTGAGCCAGCAGTGTCGCCTTCCATACAACATCAAGCCTTTCACGGATGAGGTATTGTGTGACATTTCTCCCCTTGAAGTTTGTAATGTGTTATTAGGATAACCGTACTTGTGGAAGTGACATGCTGTGTATGAAGCAAGGCTCCGTGTTGTTATTGTTACTTTGGGAAATAAGTTGTACAGGATACCGGAGGTTGCACCGCCTACCGCCATCTCTTTGGTTACTACAAAACAATGCAGTAAGCTCATTTCCAAAACTAGGAAATTTGTTTTCCTGATGATAAGCCCTCAAGGAAAGAAGAAGACAGTGGCCATGACCTCCAGACAGGGACCCTCCGCACGACAACTACAGATGGACAAGGTCATGGAGGAGTATGAGGACATCTTCACCCCCCCCGCAGGGGTTCCTCTACACTGTCAGGTCAAGCACTCCATTGATCTGACCCCAAGTGCGCCGTCGCCCAATGAACCAATCTATCAGCGCTCTGTTCTGGAGAACGATGAAATCAAGAGGCAGATTCAGGAGCTACTGCAGAAAGGTCACATCCGTCTGATTTCATCGCCTTGTGGGAGCCCGATCATGTTGGTACAAAAGAAGGATGGGACTTGGAGACTCTGTATTGACTATCGGGCGCTGAACAAGATCACTGTCTGTAATAGGTACCCGATCCCATGGATTGATGACCTCTTGGACCAACTGAAGGGGGAAAAATATTTCAGCAAGATCAATTTGAAGTCAGGATATCACCAGGTACCAATCGAACCCTCCGATGTGTGGAAGATTGCCTTCAAAGCCAAGGAGGGACTTTTCAAATGGTTGGTTATGCCTTTTGGATTGATGAATGCTCCTGCAACCTTCATGAGGCTAATGGATGACATCTTGCATCCATTCACCAACTCATTTGTAGTGGTATAATTGGATGACATCCTGATCTTCAGCCAGAATTGGGAAGAGCACCTCCACCACATCCGACAGGTTCTCCAAACACTACGACAATGCAAGTTATGTGCCAATTTGGAGAAATGCACTTTTGGCATGACCCAGGTTCAATATCTAGGATACATTATTGATGAACATGGGGTGCATGTGGATCCAGCCAAGATCCAAGTCATTCGAGATTGGCCATCTCCAACCACTTTGACAGAGCTCTGCAACTTTCCAGGTCTTGCCAACTTCTACCATAGGTTCGTGTTGGGATTTTCTCATATCACTTGGCCCTTGAGTCAAGTCACCAAGGGAGGAGAGAAAGCAAAATTATTTTGGTCTGAATCTCAACAGAAGGCATTCACAGAGTTGAAAGATCGCCTCTGCTCAGCACCAGTGCTCACATTACCAGACTTGCAACAACCATTTGAGGTCGAGACAGATGCCTCTGACTATGTTATTGGGGCAGTCCTTACTCAACACGGGCATCCAGTGGCATATCACAGTGAGACACTTTCAAACATAGTCCGAAAGTATCCCACTTATGACAAAGAGATGTATTCCATTGTGCAGGCCTGCCGACAATGGAAGCATTACATTTTGGGGAAGGAAACGGTCATCCACCAGATCACCAACCCCTACAGTTCATACAGACCCAAGGGAAATTGTAGAATGATCACCATCAGAAGTGGTCCACATACCTACAATAGTTCCACTTGAATATCAAGTATAAGAAGGGCAGCACCAATAATGTTGCAGATTACCTTAGTCGACCACCGATCATGGTGTTAACCACCGTGCTCAACTCTTATGGGCACGAGACTTCTGATTGGCCACTTCTCTACAAAAGCGACCCAGAATTCGGCCACACATACCAGACACTCTTGGAGGGTCAGCATGTTCCAGATTTTCACCTCCAGGATGCCCTGTTATGCCACCTAGGTCACCTTTGTGTTCCTGCAAGCGAGCGTGCCAAGATGATTTGGGAAGCACACTACAGTTAGGCTGATGGGCATTTCGGGGTCGAGAAAACAATGGTAGTACTGCAGAAGTATTTCTATTGGTTGAATCTTTGACAAGATGTTGAGAAGTACATCAGATCATGCACTTCCTGCGCCATTGCAAAACCGACCATCAAGAAGCAAGGCCTCTATACCGCGCTGCCTACCCCTAGTCGACCTTGGGAATCCATCTCCATGGATTACATGTCAGGCCTTCCTTCCACTAAGCATGGAAACGACTGTGTTTTTTTGGTCGTCGATAGGTTCTCGAAGATGGCCATTATGGCGGCCTGCAAGAAGAATATCACGGCAGAAGCCACTGCTAAACTCTTCTTTGAATGAGTTTGGGTACACTTTGGGATCCCACAATCTATCATCTCAGATGGGGACAACAGGTTCCTCAGTACATTTTGGTCCAGTCTCTGGTCGATGCTAGACACCAAACTCACTAATTCCACAACCTTCCATCCTCAAACTAATGGCCAGACAGAGGTTGTCAACAGGATGATCATACACATTCTGCGCATCTACAACTCAAAGCATCCACACACATGGGACTAGATCCTCCCCTATGTTCAGCACAGCTACAACTGGGCTCTCAACAGCTCGACTGGCCACAACCCTTTTTAAGTGGGCTTGGGATTCTAGCCACTATGTCCCATTGATGTAGCCATGCTATTTGTAGCTACTCACGTAGATTCGGCTCATGTCCAGTCTAAAACAGATAAGGCAAACAACTCCATTGAGCACATCTAACATATTCGCCTGCAGGTCCATGACATTCTAGAGAAATCAAATGCCAAGTACAAGAAGCAACATGATCAACATCGGGTGCCATACAAGTTTCAGGTGGGCGACAAAGTCTGGTTGCATTTGCAAAAGGAACGCCTCACCGGAGCCTATCGAAAACTCAAACCACTCCGATATGGTCCTTACACCATTAGTAAGGCTATGGGAGACAATGCATTTGAGCTTAGCATTCCCCCATTCCTTGGCCTGCACCCAGTGTTCAATGTGGACCACCTTCGGCCATACTTTCCACCATTACTAGACACATCAGACATTGCAGAACAGCTCACACCCACAGAGTTGAATCCAGATTGCATGGAACAAGCTGCAATCGATCGGATCATGGACACACAGATCAAGCACACTCGCCAGCAGAATATCCAACTGTATTGAGTCGTCAAAGCAGGCCAACTCCTTTACCAGGGAAAGTGGCTCACTATGGACCAAGTTCAGCAGAAGTTTCCTCATCTCATGGAGGAACTCAACGCAATGGGGACCATTGCTTCCTAAGGGGAGAGGAATGATCCAGGTGGATATTGGTGGCTACCCACCAATTCCACTTGGACCCCCATCATTGCTTCTTTTAGTTTTTCAGTTTCCTTAATTGTAACACAATTTAATATTTTTAGCAGTTTTTCGAGTCTTAAACTTCCAGAGCCGTTTTGAGGCCCTAAATGACTTTTTTTGGAAATCTACCGACAACAATTTATTGTTTAAAATCGTCTTTGCCCTCATAGTCCTTGGAGAGATCTTTCCAATAGGTTATCATGCACGTCAAATGGAGATAATATGGCCAATTCACGACCCCAGGAAGTTGGCTATCCAACTCACCCCAACGGGGCCCATAAACTCTTGGTGTTACATCTCCTCGGGTTAGGGTTTTGGTTGTTTAGGGTTTGCTCTTATTGTTCAATAATAAAATGGCCTTTGAGCCTCATTGTAAGGCAGTTCAGAGGCATGTAGCCATCACATCTCTTCTCAGAGATAAGCTACCATTGCCCTAGCTGGTTTATTTCCATTTATGTTTGTAAGCATATTTCAGTATTTTACATTAATGAAGTGAAGTATTATCTCCGCTACATCTCTGTGTTTATGGTTATCTCTGTAATTTGTTGTGTTCCTATTTAAATCCGGATCAGTGAGCTCCTTTTGGAGAGGGTGCTTTTGGAGGGAAGCAACCCTTACTTTCCCTCCAAAACACCTAGGAAGATTCCAAAAAGACTTTGTGTGGATCCATTGTGATCTTGGCAATGAACCGACCAGTTTATGATGGAACTAACCAGTTTGACTATAAATCGTCTGATTCCATCCTAAATTGGTTGGTTTCGTCAGTATTTTGTGTTTTTTTGGCTAATTCGGCCCTTAAACCGAGTTTTTTGCTCGGTTCGACACGCTTGCCTAATGAACAGGCCAGTTTGACCGGTTTTCGGTTCATGCCAGTCAGTTTTTAAAACTATGGTCCAAAGGGGTTGGGCCCTAACTAATTGTGGACTGGTATTCGAACAAGGGAAAACAAGGGAAGTAGGGAGACAGGTTTAAAAATATATATATATATATATATATATATATATATATATAAAAAGAGAGGGTAGCAGGGAGAAATAAGAGGGGGGAAGAACCGAACCAGGAGGATATGGTCGCAGGATGAGGGAAAAATGGGTAAGCTCCAAAATCGCGTGTTGTGCACCACAATGATAACGGGATAAACATGCATAACATCAATGGTTGCAAAATGGAGGTAGTTATTGTATATCTCTTACCCCTTTTTTTGTTCGAATGTGTTAGTTTTCCTACATTTTCTACATCCATGGAGAAATCGATTCTCTGACATGCGCTAGCAGTCAATGCATTTTGTTGGAATCAACTGGGTAAATGTGCATATTAGTATGTTGTGATTTAATGCCTGTGCACCCATGAAAAGAAAAATTGTTATGGTGGCATTTAATGAATTCTATGCCTAGCTTGTATGCTTGAACTCTCGTAACAATTTGGGCACTTCATATAGATAGAGCATGATAACTTGTTGTAGCAGCGACAACCACCCTCGAAAATTTTGCCTTAGCCTGTTTTGGAACCTCCCTAACAACCTTCACAATAGCTTGCCTTGCTTTGTCAAGTCCTCAAGCTCCAGTGTCTTTCTTGCTCAAAGGCAGCCTGTCGATCACAGTTTGATCTTTTCCCTTCACAGGTTGCTCACTCGGGCTTGGTCCAGCTGGAGGCTGAGCAGCTTCCCAGTGAAATTTGCACATTTCTAGAGGGCAACCAACAATTCCCTCCAAGAATTGCACAATTCTCTCTGACAGCTTGCTGGGCTCCAGGATTGCGCAATCCTGCCAGCCATCCCTCCCAGTAGGAATTGCACAATTTTTCCCATCAACAGGTAGTTCAGCCCAGAATTTGTGCAAATCTAGGCAACAGTTAGCTGTTGGGCCCAGAAATTCCGCAATCCACTTGGGCAATTAGCCCAACCTATAGTCAGAAATGCGCATTTTTCTCCAACAGTCGAGCAGTGGCTTGCATGTGCAGCTGAGTTGACTAGTTCCCTTCAGGACTGAGAAAAACAGATTTGCATGCATAGGTTGCTACTCCCAAGGTAGCATGCAAAGGCATCACTTGCTTCAGGGATCTATGTTTAGCAATTGGAGGTTACATGCAAGGAACAATTCAGAAACCTCCCTCCAAGTGTTGCTTCCCCTATATTTGTGGCATGCGCGTCATAACTTCGATGTTATCAAAACTCATCAACCGGACGCTGCCGAGCTCATTCTTCACATCAACCTTGTAGCTCTGACATCCCACATCACGTCTAGGAGCAGTTGGCACATTCAGCTCAGCTTTTTTGGTGTAAGCTTGCTTCCCATGCCTTGTGCTACATTTTTGTCACTTTTTTTGTATTCGCTTGTGTGAGTGCTATTTGCTTGATTTCTTTGAACGCCTACTATCATTTACATATATTCTAGTTTGTCCTAGCTCTATTTCAATTTTTTTTGCTATGTTACTATTGTCGCATGCATGAAACTGTTTTGCACGGACGTTCGCCCAACCCGTGAACGGCCTCACCCACATGCATGTTGATCTGTTTGCTCAATCCTCCATTCATGTTTTGCATGCACTTTTTATCACTTCTGCTATCACTTACTTTCGCCATGCATTTCATCGACTTGCTTTTAGTTGCCCGTCAGTGAGTCAGGCCAACTTTGGCTTGATCTTTGCCTTCACCAAGGCTGCATTGCGCAATCTGGAGAAGGAAGGCTCACCTTCCTCTCCATATTTGCACATTTTGGTCTAGCACTGGCCTCCTGGAATGAATTTCACATTTCTGGAGGTCAGTGGCTGCTTGGCCCAAAATTTTGCGCAAATCTATCCCTGGGCCAGAAGTCTTTCCCAGCTGGAATTGCTCATTGTGCAATCCTAGCAGCCAACTGTCCGACTGGACTGTGCATTGCGTAGTTTCAGCAGTTAGTAAGTCTCCCAGCAGCCAGGGTTGTGCCTTATGCAGTCTTTGTAGTGGGTCTCTCGACCTCTTGGTCAAAATTGCTCAACCTTCATGATCATTCACCCAGGTATGTTGCAAGTTAGTTCTCATGTTCATTTTGGTTTTTGACTAATAGATTGTTTGCTATGAGTGTTGCCATGTCTCCAAGTATCACAAGTGTTCATTTGCCTCTCAACAGTACAAGTACAATGGTTTCCAAGAGATCAGAAATGAAAACATTGTTCAGAGCATGCTTGGGGATGCAGTCGATCAAGTGTCCATGGGCTTACCTACCCACAAAGACATCAAGTTGTTCGTGGACAAGGACATCAACCAGCAACATCACAACAAGCAGCATCATGAATAGCAGCTGAAGGCATCATACCAAATGTAACAAATGAATCGAACGCAGTGAATACAAGAGGAAGGTTGTTGACAACATAGAGGTGGAGCAAAGTTGCAAGATCAAGTAGATCCACTGATAATGAAAGCAACTTTGGAGACTCAGGCTATGAAGTGATGGCGCGACATGAAGATTACGCGAAGGCAGAATATGGAACAAAGAAGGAGTTGCATGTATTGAAGCAGCAACTCACAAAGAACATAAAGTTGCATAGACAGACCAATGAGTTGCAGCAAGAACATGAACAGCAGTGGGCGCAACATGCACTAACGGATGAAACTGCGCTAGTACGAGTGAAGGATCCATCCCGAAAGCTGACACATAGCAAACATGGTGAGCAGTATTGTTGATTGCATGTGAGGGATTCAGCAACATGCATGCAATCCAACCCATTCAACACACTCACCAAGGCGAAGACAAGAAGCAAGTCCAACTGGGGCTGAACATGTACTTCAGCAAATTGATGCACATGACCACCAACACACACTTGAAGATCAGCACGCACACTATGCATCAATGTGTTGTCGGTTCAACCATGCCCAAGAAGACCATGTGCATGTTAGCAAACGAGTTGGATGAAGGGGCCGAACCAATGCACTGGTTGCAATGGAGGCAAGAGTTCGCTTTAGCAAGATGTCCCCATGAGGTGCACGCACATCATCATGGACAACCAAGCTTGGCATTAGCTCACCAACTTCACCATCACAAGCATGTCAAAGAGTTGGTCTCACCGCAGCAAACCGAGTGTCAGTGATGTCTTGCAAGGCTTGCTCAAGCCATGTTGTCTCACATGAGTACATGTGCATTGTAATGTCGAGTCATGTCAAGTGTAAGTCAAGTGTCAACAGTTGGATGTAATAGTCATAGAGTAGGTGAAGAGTCATGAGGGTAGTTGAACTGTTACAAAGGGGAATGTCAAGGGTCACCCCACCCTTTGCTATAAATAGTCCCTCATAACTCATTGTATAGGCTTTTGGTCATCCAAGCTTATACGAAGACTATCTTGAAGAAGGCTTGGACAATATTGTAACGCACCTTGGCTTCTCCACTGGACGAAACTAGTACATCTCTTTGGAGGAGCAGGCGGATGTGGTTGTAACTTTCTACAGTTAGGCTAGCAAGTTTACATGGTGTATTGTATGATTGTGACTTACACTTCTTTATATAATAAAAGCCAACACATTTTCATGCATATGTTGTTATTGTAGTTGGACTGCTTTGGTTGCCTTAATGATATGTGTTGTTTAACTTACGTACTTGTGTATGAACTGATTCACAAGCAATTATATGAATCTTGTTGTTAATGTGTTGCATATGTTGTTAATGCTTTCACCACGTGTCGACTGCTCTGTTGGGCACTAGACAAACCTTTCTCTAAACCTTGTTATATCAACCATCACACTCATCTCGGACTGATCCGTGAGTGTTGTTCATGTTATCTTACCTTGTATGTTGGGACTACCGCATCTGTGTCGACTACTCTGCCAGAAGCTGTGCATGTCCTTTGTGTTGTGTGTTCCTAACCGAGTTGGGACTGATCCCTTTCAACCTAGAACTCACCTTCACCTTCCTCTCCCTTTGAAGTGTTGGAACCTCTCATACTCATTCCTTGACTCACTGCATCAGTCACACCCTTGCTACTGATAGAGTTATCTTACTTGCCTCTGTGCGACATCACGGTCAAGGCATTACCTTACGACCCACTGCTAGGACTCCTACACCAAACAGTATGAGGTCTAACTGGGACTTCTTACCAAAGAGATCCCCTTGACATGTTGGTGGGTCCATCACCATCAACATTTTTGGCACTATAAGGAGGGCCTGATGACAGGTAGTGTCCTCTCATCTAGTTTTGAACCTTTGCATATCTTTCATGGAATCTTGCATTCTTCTTCCCTCAAGTTGTTTTTCGAATCATGAAGATGTCTCCATCTGGGGGAAGCTTTTCAATCTCTTGTCCACTATGTACGATGGTGAAGGCGAAGTGGCCTGGCTTGAGCACTTACTTAACTTTCTTTCCATGATTTATGAGGAAGATGAGTTTACTGACGAACAGGCCATTTTGTTGCTTGCATTCACACTTCGCGAATCCTCATTTTGTTGGTTGCTCAGCGTACCGGCTGACATCATGCACTCATGTGAGCACTTCTGTGATCTTATTGAAGACACATTCCATCATTTTGATCCAGACCATATTGATCGGAAACTGTTACAACAACGGAGGGCTCCGCATGAATCTGTTATTAATTTTTGGTAGTGCTTCTATGACTTACAATTTCAAGCTCCGAAGAGCTAGATGAAGTTCGCTTATCTCTGGGACCGGTTTGAGTACTGCCTTAAGAAATCTGCCCATCCCAAGAGAAAGCTTGATGTCAAACCTCGCTCAACCTTCTTTGTTGATGGAACTGCACAATCCCATGCGGGAGTAGGCACTGTCTCAACAGACTGTCCGCCTCCCTTTCATTCAACAGTTCCACCATCGCCTAGTGATGCTGAGGATCATGTTCGCACATCTGTTCATTCTTCACACCCTCCCAACATCACTCCACTCAATTTTTGTGCAGAGTTGGTTGTTAGTCCTTCGAGTTCCCATATGCATTCTTTTCTTCAACCTCTGTCTTTGCACCCAAGTGTTCCTCCGGATGATGTTGTCTTGTGTTCGTCCATTCCGGACTCTTCACTTGTTGTGAATGAGGAACAACCCACTGATGGAGTTGGTGTTGCACAACCAACATGCGCTGTCATTCATGAAGAGTATGAGTGGGAGCTTGAACATTAACACTCGGCGAAGGATGACTCCCTTCCGTCCGAGCCCCTTCTGTTCCTTCCTAGCTTCTTTGGTGAACCTACCATCCATGATTTTGTATGTGTGTCTTCATCCACGGATATACCCATTGTCGATCACTCTCAGGACTCACCGGATGCTAGCCCATCATTCGACAATGGAGAGGATAAATTACTCATTGAAGATCAAATTGATCCTTCATCTGTCTTTTCTGGAAATGCAGAGGATGAGTCCGTTCACTTTTCATCTACCCCTTTGTTTGATTCATCTAATCATGAGGATGCCAAAGAATTCATTGATTTTTCTGATCGTGGCGGTCATGATCCATTTTCTTCCATTTTTTATCATGATCATGAATCTATCGCAGTTGATCTTTCGAAGCCACCGGTTTATGATGATCTACTTGATGACGAAGTTGAGACACCCAAGACTGTCGAGGCACTTCAGTCCGAGTTGATGGTTATGTCAGGCCCTCGCTCTCTTGGGGTCAGTCTCACTTCCAATTATGAAATTGTTCAATCACCTAAGGTTCCTCATCACTTGTGTGTATGCATTGAAGGTCCATCTCACACAAAGATCACACTTCCTCCACTCGAACTGTACGTACCCATTTCTCATGCATTGGAGGAGTCTTACACTACAAGCACTCGTGCACAATGCAAGTTATCTTTGTTTCTTTCATTTGCTTGCATATCTCAGTCAAAAGTGTGCTTTTGCTTCAAAGTTGCACGTAGTGTCACACAACACCATGATAAGTCCACAGACTGTCTGTCATGCACATGCACTCACTTATGTCTCGTGGGCACTTTGAAACACGAAGTGTGGCTGTCTTCACTGTCATATATTTCTTGTATGCTGGTCCGCACAACTGGGTTACTCGCGGACCAAGCCTTCACTCACATGGGTCTACCAATGCGCCGGTGGCTGCATTGGAAGTATCACTTCACGTGATCAAGCCCATGCACCATTAGTGTAGGAGTAGGAGTAGTGTTTGCTTTTAGTTGTTTGCTTGCATGCTTGTTTGCTTGCATGCTTGTTTGCTTACATGCTTTGTTTGCTTGTTTGTTTGCTTGCTTGTTTGTTTACTTGTTTCGCTTTCATTTTCACTTCTACTCTTGCTTTGCTTTGTTGATTGTTAGTTCGTTCACTTGTTTCATTCATAGGTTAGTTTGCATGAAACCATGTGTGACTCATGAAACAAGTTGGGTAAAGTACAAGAGGGTTTGTACAGCTATCACTACTTGGTTATCTGTCATCTTGCCTCTGTATGATGAACTTGTTACTCTTAGTCCATGATATGTTGAAGGAAAATACGTACTCTTCGAAGTGAACCTTGGTGTAAACACAACGCTTGTGCCCTAACTAGTGTCACCTTCTCTAGTCGATTGTTTTTTGGGTTAACCCTTGTAAACTCAGTCAATTATGGTAAGGTGAGGGGGGAAACCTTAACAAACATGTTAGAGATATAATAAACTACTTCTCTGCTGGAACAACCTCCTCTGCTCTCAATAAGTCGGGATCCCTCCTCCGCCTCTGAAATGAATAAGTGCTATGAACAGTGAAGAAAAAAAAATGAAAAGTCAAAAAATTCATAATGAAAAATGAATAAGGCGAAAGAAGAGAAAGGCTTCCTGCGCAGGGAGGTGATGCAAGTAACTCCTCCGAGGTACTGACCAGGCTCGCTAGCAGTGGAGCCATGCTTGTGTTCCTATGTGACTCCACCTAGGTACTGTCCAAGCCAGCTGGCAATGGAGCAACACCAGAGATGAAACTAAGACTGACGACTATACTGCTTGTGCACCTATATACCCCTCAACCTCAATCGAAACAATTGTGTTGCCTTGGCTTGGAATGTTTGTCAATCGACCAAGAGTTTGGCAGATGCTACATCTTACATCAAGCTAGTGTGAAGCCAAGATGAGCTAAGAACTGAACAATACTTCTGAAGGTGTTAGACTTGCTTTTCACGAACAAGGTCTATGCAGAGAGCTGGAGTTCTACCAGTGTGTCGCCAAGTGTTGTAGCGGCTACAACCACCCTCCAAAATTTTTCCTTAGCCTGTTTTGGAGCCTCCTTACCAACCTTCACAACAGCTTTCCTTGCTTCGTCAAGTCCTCAAGCTTTAGTGTCTTTCTTGCTCAAAGGCAGCCTGTCGATCACAGTTTGATCTTTTCCCTTCACAGGCTGCTCACCCGGACTTGGTCCAGCTGCAGGCTGAGCAGCTTCCCAGTGAAATTTGTGCATTTCTAGAGGGCAACCAACCATTCCCTCCAAGAATTACGCAATTCCCTCTGACAGCCTGCTGGGCTCCAGGATTGCGCAATCCTGCCAGCCAACCCTCCCAGTAGGAATTGCACAATTTTTCCCATCAACAGGTAGTTCAGTCCAGAATTTGCGCAAATCTAGGCAGCAGTCAGCTGTTGGGCCTAGAAATTGCACAATCCACTTGGGCAATTAGCCCAACCTATAGTCAGAAATGTGCATTTTTCTCCAACAGTCGAGCAGTCGCTTGCATGTGCAGCTGAGTTGACCAGTTCCCTTCAGGACCGAGAAAAACAGACTTGCATGCATAGGTTGCTACTCCCAAGGTAGCATGCAAAGGCATCGCTTGTTTTAGGGATCTATGTTTAGCAGTTGGAGGTTACATGCAAGGAACAATTCAAAAACCTCCCTCCAAGTGTTGCTTCCCCTATATTTGTGGCATGCGCGTCATAACTTCGATGTTATCAAAACTCATCAACCGGACGTTGCCGTGCTCATTCTTCACATCAACCTTGTAGCTCTGACATCCCACATTACGTCTAGGAGCAATTGGCACATTCAGCTCAACTTTTTTGGTGTAAGCTTGTTTCCCATGCCTTGTGCTGCATTTTTGTCACTTTTTGTGTATTCGCTTGTGTGAGTGTTATTTGCTTGATTTCTTTGAACGCTTACTATCGTTTACATATATTCTAGCTTGTCCTAGCTCTATTTCAATTTTCGTTGCTATCTTACTGTTGTCGCATGCATGAAACTGTTTTGCACGGACATTCGCCCAACCCGTGAATGCCCTCACCCACATGCATGCTGATCTGTTTGCTCAATCCTCCATTCATGTTTTTCATGCAATGTTTATCACTTCTACTATCACTTACTGTCGCCATGCATTTCATCGACTTGCTTCTAATTGCCCGTCGGCGAGTCGGGCCAACTTTGGCCCGGTCTTTGCCTTCACCAAGGCTGCATTGCACAATCTGGAGAAGGAAGGCTCACCTTCCTCTCCAGATTTGTGCATTATGGTCCAGCAATGGCCTCCTGGACTGAATTGCGCATTTTTGGAGGTCAGTGGCTGCGTGGCCCAAAATTTAGCGGAAATCTGTCCCTGGGCCAGCGGTCTTTCCGAGCTGGAATTGCTCATTACGCAATCCTAGCGACCAACTGCCCAACTGGACTGTGAATTGCGCAGTTCCAACAGTAAGTCTCCTAGCAACCCGGACTATGCCTTGTGTAGTCATGGCAGTCGGTCTCTCGACCTCCCAGCCGAAATTGTGCAACATTCATGATCATTCACCCAAGTATGTTACAAGTCAGTTCTCATGTTCATTTTGGTTTTCAACTGACAGATTGCTTGCTATGAATGTTTCCATGTCTCCAAGTATCACAGGTGTTCATCCGCCTCTCAGCAGTACAGGTACAATGGTTTCCAAGAGAGTAGAGACAAAGACACCATTCACAGCACACTTGGGGATGCAGTCGATCAAGTGTCCATGGGCTTACCTACCCATGAAGACATCGAGTTGTTCGTGGACAAGGACATCAAGCGGCAACATCACAGCAAGAAACATCATGAACAATAGCTGAAGGCAACATACCGAATGCAGCAAATGAATCGAACGCAGCGAATACAAGTGGAAGGTTGTTGACAACATAGAGGTAGATCAAAGTTGCAAGATCAAGCAGATCCACTGATAATGAAAGCAACTTTGGAGACTCAGGCTATGAAGTGACGACGCGACATGAAGATCGCGCGAAGGTAGAATATGGAACAAATAAGGAGTTGCATGTGCCGAAGCAGCAACTTAGGAAGAACATGAAGTTGCAAGACAGACCAATGAGTTGCAGCAGGAACATGAACAACAGTGGGCATAACATCCACTCACGAATGAAAATGCGCCAATACGAGTTAAGGATCCATCTCGACAGCTGACACAGAGCAAATATGGTGAGCAGTGTTGTTGATCGCATGCAAGGGATTTAGCAGCATGCATGTCATTGTGTGCACACATGCAATCCAACCCATTCAACACACTCACCAAGGCAAAGACAAGAAGCAAGTCCAACTGGGGCTGAACATGTACTTCGGCAAGTTGATGTGCATGACCACCAGCACACACTTGAATATCAGCAAGCACACTATGCATCAGTGTGTTTCCTGTTCAACCATACCCAAGAAGACCATACGCATGTTAGCAAACGAGTTGGATGAAGGGGCCAAACCAATGCACCGGTTGCAACGGAGGCAAGAGTTCGCTTAAGAAAGATGTCCCCATGAGGTGCAAGCACATCATCACGGACGACCAAGCTTGGCATCAACTCACCAGCTTCACCATCACAAGCATGTCAAATAGTTGGTCTCACCACAACAGATCGAGTGTCAGTGATGTCTTGCAAGGCTTGCTCAAGCCATGTTGTCTCACATGAGTATATGTGCATTGTAATGTTGAGTCATGTCAAGTGTAAGTCGAGTGTCAACAATTGGATGTAACAGTCATAGAGTAGGTGAAGAGTCATGAGGGTAGTTGAATTTTCACAAAGGGGAATGTTAAGGGTCACCCCACCCTTTTCTATAAATAGTCCCTCATAACTCATTGTATAGGCTTTTGGTCAGCCAAGCTTCTACTAAGACTATCTTGAAGAAGGCTTGGACAGTATTGTAACGTGCCTTGGCTTCTCCACTGCACGGAGCTAGTACATCTCTTTGGAGGAGCAGGCGGATGTGGCTGTAACATTCCACTGATAGGGCTAGCAGGTTTACATGGTGTATTGTATGATTGTGACTTACACTTCTTTATATAATAAAAGCCAACACATTTTCATGCATATGTTGTTATTGTAGTTGGACTGCTTCAGTTTCCTTAATGATATATGTTGTTTAACTTACGTACTTGTGTATGAACTGATTCACATGCAATTATATGAATCTTGTTGTTAATGTGTTGCATATGTTGTTAATGTTGTCACCATCCGTGTCGACTGCTCTACCGGACACTAGATAGACCTTTCTCTGAACCTTGTTATATCAACTATCACACTCGTCTCAGACTGATCCATGAGTGTTGTTCGTGTTATCTTACCTTGTATGTTGGGACTGCCGCATCCGTGTCGACTACTCTGCCAGAAGCTATGCATGTCCTTTGTGTTGTGTGTTCCTAGCCGAGTTGGGACTGATCCTTTCAACCTGGAACTCACCTTCACCTTCCTCTCCCTTTGAAGTGTTGGAACCTCTCATACTCATTCCTTGACTCATTGCATCAGTCACACCCTTGCTACTAACAGAGTTATCTTACTTGCCTCTGTGCAACATCGCGGTCAAGGCATTACCTTACGACCCACTGCTAGGACTCCTACACCAAACGGTCTGAGGTCTAATTGGGACTTCTTATCGGGGAGATCCCCGTGACATGTTGGTAGGTCTAGCACCGTCAACATAACTATTAACAAATGCAAGGCCTTGTAATAGCCTTGAATTTGTTGATTCCTGGTAGCATTGGATGTCCCTAAGCCTCAAATCTTTTAGGGAGGCTAGAACACATGTATTCCAGAATACCCAGAAATCGTTTTGGGAAATTCCACCCAGAGATAGTATTATTAAAATAATTAATTATTTTTAATGGATGCCTAAGTCTAAACTTAGGAAATTAAAATAATTAAAGGGTATTAATAAAATTAGGTGTGAATCTTCTAGAAAAAGATGGAGATCGAATCAATATGATGTGAGCCACTAATTAGAATTTAATCTGGGTCGTTGATTACTCAATGAGAAGATTATAAGAAGGACTTCGATGGGCATTTGGAAGACACATCGAATGAGATCAAGAGATCGATTTCTCAAGAGAGCAACATAGCACGTGCCGGAGAAGTCATCGAGGAGATTCTTGCAGTGAGGAGCAGGGATAGTTTTCCGGTTGGGGAGTTTCCTTATCCGGGGATACATTGCAGAGAAGGCAGAGAGAGATCTAGAAGAGGTAGTGCAGTGCCACGCAGAGGCAGCGCAGAGCTTCAGAGGGAGTCCGAGATTCAGCTGGGAAGTTGAGTTCTAGAGCCAGAAGCCAGGGTGTGAGACTGCAGAGCCAGAGGAACAAGGTTCCAAACAACAGAAGATCTGTGGAAGAGATGATGCAGACCCTAGAGAGGGGCTGACACAAATCTACGTAGGTTGATGTAGAGGCTATGCAGAGCCTGTGTGGGACCAGCCATCCAAGGCTTGGATTAGTGTCGGTTTGCTAGTGATAGTGTGAGGTATTTCTCACTAATTTCTCTGCCAGTCGGATTCTCTGTATCGGATAGCCAGTAAGGCATCTAAAGATTGGATTAAAAAACTATTGCATAATAATACAAACCCTCAGTTGTTGCACCAGTTTTCCCACATTGGGTTTTTCCTTAGACATTTGTCCAAAAACAACGGTGTCAATTGTGTGTGTGGTTATTTCTTCTTGCTCAGTTCTTGTTTGCGCATATTTTAATTAGTGAAGGCTACAGTCGTATTTAATTCGATATTTATAGTGTAACATAGTAAATAACATGCATGAATTAACAAGTAGGAGAAGTAGTATTAATTTGCTACATTAGGGATTTGGGTCTCCAAATTTTCACAGACTTGATAAGGAGGGTTGAAGTACTAAACTCCTTTTTATGCACATGTTAGTTTTGGTTTAGCACTGGGGTCACCAAGGGTTATTGAATACTAGAAAACTACAGCAATGTTGTGATCTTAGTTAACGTGCTTTCATGCTCTTCTTCGTACATAATGACCGGCTATCTATATATATATATATTGTCATTGCAACTGATTTGGCGTGATACTTTCCAGCTGGTAAGCTCTGATGCAAGTATGCCTAGCTAGTGTAAAAACACCTAGAATATCCTTCCTATGTCATATCAATATGCGATGAACATGGAATAATTTCTTTTATTACATGAAGATATCATTTAGACCTCTGGAGTCCTTCAACTGCTAAAGGGTGGAAGACCACACCTCTAGAGTCCCTCAATTGCTAAAGGGTGGAGATCTGGAGTCCCTCATGTACTAAAGGGTGGAGGGTTGCACCTATGGAGTCCCTCATTTGCTAAAGGGTGGAGGATTGCACCTCTAGAGTCCCTCAATTGCTAAAGGGTGGAGATCTGGAGTCCCTCATGTACTAAAGGGTGGAGGGTTGCACCTATGGAGTCCCTCATTTGCTAAAGGGTGGAGGATTGCACCTCTAGAGTCCCTCAACTGCTAGAGGGTGGAGGGCTACACCTCTGTAGTCCCTCATTTGCTAAAGGGTGGAGGTTTGCACCTATGGAGTCCCTCAATTACAAAAGGGTGGAGAACTGCACCTCTGGAGTCCCTCATTTGCTAAAGGGTGGAAGAAGCCTACCTCTGGAATCCCTTTACTGTTGGAAAATGTAACTATGTTTGGTCTTCAATAATGTACTTGAGTCATTATGTAATGTACTTCTCAAAAGAATAAAGAAATTTATTATTATTGTTGTGACTTATTAAAGCATGGGTTTCAATGCTTGGGTCACCATGTTTTAGGTCAAAGTCCCCATTGAGGAATTCTAGGATTTATTCTGAGTCTATAGAGTTTTTGTACATTTAAAGAGACCCTTCTCAGGCTTTTGAATCATGTAAAAAGGTGAAGTATTAGGTCAAATATGAAGTATGTAACCTCCACACCATGTCAGCCTAAGAGAAGATCAAATTGGCCTAAGGAACCTATTCGACCGCACAAGAACCCTATAAAAGGAAGGTCATTGAATTCATTTGGAGCATCATTATCTCATCAAATTCAAATTCTCTTGTAGTTGGAAGAAGTGCAAAAATCTCTTGGTGTTGGGCGGAAGTGTGAAGTTCTCTCGTAAATGGAAAAAGGTGCAAAGTTTGTTGCTGAGAATCCGAAGTGAATGCAAGTTTGGGGAAGTCTAAGGAGACAAGGAAAATCGAAATTTTGGTGTCTCTCTCTCTCTCTCTATTTTGTGTCCTAGATTGGGAGATCGAAGTCTTCCAAGTTTCATTGTTGCTAGAAGCTTCTAGTTGTCGTAAGTTGCTGCATAGTCAAAGTTGCTGGGAAGAGGTTGAAATTCTGGGAGTTTGACTTGGTGTGGAGAGAAGGTCTGGTCTTGGTCTAGGGTGTGTGAAAAATCGGTGACCCGATTCCTACTGCAGCAAACTGATGATATTTCTCCTATTTGTCAAATTACTTTGAACAAATTACTTGCAGTTTTCTACGGCAAATATTGAAATACATACACTGCAGCCTACACAAAATAAAATACTGCGGAAACTAAATACTACACTGGAGAGAAATAAACACACACATGATTACACTGTTGTTTTTGGACAAACGTCCCCGGAAAAACCCAACTTGGGAAAATCGTTGCAGCAGCTAAGGGTTTTATTATTATGCAGTAGTAATATGAGTACAAATCATTAGATGCCCAAACTGGAAATCTGATACAAAGAAGAAACAGGCAAAGAGGTAGTGAGAAATATCTCACACTACCACTAGCAATCTGAATCTGATCCAGGCTCTGGATGGCTAGCCCCACACTGCGTCACAGCCTCTAGGCTCTGCGTCACCCTTCTTGCTTGTCAATTTTCCTCTGGAACTTCAATTCTTTGGCCCTCTAGTCTCACACCCCGGCTTCTGACACTAGATCTCGACTCTCCAGACAATTTACGGACTCCCTCTGAAGCTTTGTGTTGCCTCTACATGGCACTGTGATGCCTCTATGAACCTCTCTTTGCCTTCTTTGCCTTGCACTCCTCAGACCTGGAAAACTCTCCTTTGGTCTAATATCCTGCCCCTCTCTCACTGCTTCGACTTTACTGAATCACTTCCTGCAACTCACAACTACTACTCAGGAAATCGACTTCCCAGCAAAATCAAACTGCACAAGTGTGTTCTCTAAGTGCCCATCGAACTCCTTATAATCTCTCATTGGAGCACCAATGACCAAGATTAAAACATAATCAAAGGCTAAGATTAACTGGGAGTTGATCCTCGTCTTCTTCTAGAAGATTCACACTTGATTTAATTAATACCCTTTAATTAACTAGATTTCCTAAGTTTAGACTTAGGGAACCATTTAAAAAAGTTAATTATTTTAATTAAACCATCTCTAAGTGGAATTTTCCCAAACGATTTTTGGGTATTGGAGAATGCATGTGTCTTAGCCTCTCTGCAAAATATCAAGGCAAGAGCACATCCGATTATACATAAATAAACACTCCCCCTTAGCGAGGAATATGCTCTAGTGCTGCAACCCACTGAAGCACCACTCTGTCTCTGCACCATCTCTTGTCGCGTTGTTGATGTCTGGCTCTACTTCACACCAACTACTGCTCAACTCTAACTGCTGCATCCGTGCTACTGCTGGCCCTGCTGAATTGCTACCAACGCTACATCTGCACTGCAACCCTCTCCAACTGTTTCTACTGGCCCTGTTGAACTGCTGCCAACACTACATCTGCACTGCAACCCTCTCCAACTGTTGTTGTTGGCCCTGCTGAACTATTGCCAACACTACATCTGCACTGCAACCCTCTCCAACTTTTTTTGCTGCAATTGCAACAATGACAACGGAAAAGCATCCAAAGTACTGAACTAACTATGTTCAGTATGATGCATTTGTCTTCTGAGTTCTCACTGTTGCTAGTATTTGCGCTATTACTGAAGCCTCTACGTTGTTTCTGACTCTGCTCTATGCCGATTGCACTACTGCCAACCCTGCTTTGCACTGCTCAGAATCCAACCGCTACATGCTACTGCATCTGTCACTCTAGCATCTGACTGCACCAACTACCACTTGTCCATCCTGCCACTGCTGACTATGGGCTCTCGTAGCAAGGTCTTGATCCAAGAGGTGGACTCCTCAAGGATCCTGCCCATCCTGTAGCTCTCTAGGGCTACAACTCTAGATCGCCCCACCTCACCCCTGGAGGCATCTAGGGAATCATGGCAAACTCTTCCTCCAATCTGGAGGACAGCCTGTCGATCTCAGCGGACGCAACTTGTTAATTCTACTTCTATTGTTTGTCCTTCTTTCTTCTGTGTTGCTCCTGCTGCCCCTTTGATGCAAGGGCCACGTCCTCCTCTTCCTTCACTTGCTCCATCCCACTGCTACTACTGCCACTGATGGTGGCCTTCACCAGATCATGCCTCATCTCCTCCTGTTGTAGATCAGACCACACACGTTCCCAATCTGGCAGTTTTTCTCTGCCCATTATACTCTGGACGAAAATTTGCCAATCTTTAGAAACGTTGTTCAACACTAATCGTACAAACTCAGTAGGCTGGGGCACTGACCCTACTAAAGACAGCTGGTTTCGGACATCCTGAAGCCTAGTAAGGAAGGGGTCTATACGCTGCCCTTTCTGCATCCTCGTGCATCTTAGCTTCTCTTCTAAGTACATCTTTCGCTGCTCGGAAGATCCTTCGTACAACGTAGCTAATGCCTCCCACATTTGTTGGGCAGTATCTTTGCCAGCTATATGGGATACCACATGATCTTGAACCACGTCGAGAATGAACCTCTTAGCTCTTGCCATCTCCTTCTTATACTTCTTGAGCGGATCTGCACCAGTGGGTACAACTACCACACTATCAACATAAGTTTTGAGATCATGCTCATCTAAAAGGTAGGAAATCCTAGCCTTCCAAATCACATAGTTGGGGGCTCTGTCCAACCAATCTTGATCTCTCAACCTAGTTGATGCCATCTCTCCTGAAAAATTCGAACTGCTTCCTCTTCTCCTCTGTGCAGTTGCTGCCCAGCTATTCGTACTCCCTTCTGGAGTGAGAAATCCCGCACACAACTACTGTTGCTTTACAAAGGAAATTCGAACTTTTTGGCTAGAAGTCCTCTGAGGAAGGAATTCCCTCAGTGTGTGCTCTTCTCTCCTTTTGATGCTATTCTACCAACAACTACTGCAAAATAACTGTCTCAGCTGAAAATCTGCTTTGCAAGGAAACTGTTGCTACTCCCTCTTCCTCTGGTACTTCTTCGATTTGGGAAATTTTATTCTCTGTCGACTCACTCAGAGAAAAAATTCCCACGAAAAGCTAACCCTTCTAGCCAAGGAAATACGATGCCCCTGAGGGTTTCGATTTGCTGCCTACGCAGAAATTCGAACTACCTCTTGCCTTCTGCACTGAGCTCCCCACCTTACGATCTGTGATCTGATACCATGTGAAAAATCGGTGACCCGATTCCTACTGCAACAAACTGATGATATTTCTCCTATTTGTTAAATTTCTTGAACAAATTACTTTAGATTTTAGGCTTCTGTGGAGGATTCTTGTCGCTTCATGATCCGGATTATCCACAGTTTCTTGTTCATTTTGCCAACGTTTCAAACCCCAAAGGGGGTCCATCATCAGGACAAAACAGAAGAATATGAATGAGAAATTATTCTTGAGAGAAGAGAGCAAGACCAGGTTATAAATAAGTTAAGAACCCTAATTTTTAATAATGGCCGACACATGATATAATTTTAATTTGATTAATTCTTTTTTATTAATTAAATTAGTTTATTATTATTTTACTTTTATGAATTTTTAATTTAGTTAGTAAATTCTTATTTTTTAAAAATAAATTTGTCTTTAAAATTTTTTTGATTAAATTTTTTTTTTTTTTTCATTTAAAATTCCTTAATTTATTTAATTTATTATCATTAAATTTATATTTAATTTTCAATTTCATTAAAGTTTTCTTTTCCTCTTTACTTTCCTTAAATTTTTTTTATAAATTTTATTAAAATATTTCCTTCTAGATCAAATTAAATTAATTTATTAATTTATTTGATTAAAAGATTTTGATATTTTAATATAATTAAAATTATTATACATAATTAATATACATAAGATTAACTCCAAATTCTTTTTATTCAAGAATTAAATCATTAATTAATATAATTAATTAAATTAATTAAACTAAATTAAATTAAAATAATCAATTAATTAAATAAATTAAATTGGATTAAATTAATTAAATTTAAATTAAATTAGATTAATTAATTTAATTAAATTAATTAGATTAATTTAATTTAATTAATGCTGACTCTTACCATCATCCCTCTCAAAAATCCGGCGTCTTAAATACCCTGGCTGTGAGCTCATCAGTAGAAAAGATGATGGTACTTTGGGACATCAGGTCTACAGGAAGAAAACTCATACTGATAGCTATCTTCATGCTGACTCTTACCATGATCCCTCTCAAAAATCCGGCGTCTTAAATACCCTGGCTGTGAGCTCATCAGTAGAAAAGATGATGGTACTTTGGGACATCAGGTCTACAGGAAGAAAACTCATACTGATAGCTATCTTCATGCTGACTCTTACCATCATCCCTCTCAAAAATCCGGCGTCTTAAATACCCTGGCTGTGAGCTCATCAGTAGAAAAGATGATGGTACTTTGGGACATCAGGTCTACAGGAAGAAAACTCATACTGATAGCTATCTTCATGCTGACTCTTACCATCATCCCTCTCAAAAATCCGGCGTCTTAAATACCCTGGCTGTGAGCTCATCAGTAGAAAAGATGATGGTACTTTGGGACATCAGGTCTACAGGAAGAAAACTCATACTGATAGCTATCTTCATGCTGACTCTTACCATCATCCCTCTCAAAAATCCGGCGTCTTAAATACCCTGGCTGTGAGCTCATCAGTAGTAGAAACGATGATGGTACTTTGGGACATCAGGTCTACAGGAAGAAAACTCATACTGATAGCTATCTTCATGCTGACTCTTACCATCATCCCTCTCAAAAATCCGGCGTCTTAAATACCCTGGCTGTGAGCTCATCAGTAGAAAAGATGATGGTACTTTGGGACATCAGGTCTACAGGAAGAAAACTCATACTGATAGCTATCTTCATGCTGACTCTTACCATCATCCCTCTCAAAAATCCGGCGTCTTAAATACCCTGGCTGTGAGCTCATCAGTAGAAAAGATGATGGTACTTTGGGACATCAGGTCTACAGGAAGAAAACTCATACTGATAGCTATCTTCATGCTGACTCTTACCATCATCCCTCTCAAAAATCCGGCGTCTTAAATACCCTGGCTGTGAGCTCATCAGTAGAAAAGATGATGGTACTTTGGGACATCAGGTCTACAGGAAGAAAACTCATACTGATAGCTATCTTCATGCTGACTCTTACCATCATCCCTCTCAAAAATCCGGCGTCTTAAATACCCTGGCTGTGAGCTCATCAGTAGAAAAGATGATGGTACTTTGGGACATCAGGTCTACAGGAAGAAAACTCATACTGATAGTTATCTTCATGCTGACTCTTACCATCATCCCTCTCAAAAATCCGGCGTCTTAAATACCCTGGCTGTGAGCTCATCAGTAGAAAAGATTATGGTACTTTGGGACATCAGGTCTACAGGAAGAAAACTCATACTGATAGCTATCTTCATGCTGACTCTTACCATCATCCCTCTCAAAAATCCGGCGTCTTAAATACCCTGGCTGTGAGCTCATCAGTAGAAAAGATGATGGTACTTTGGGACATCAGGTCTACAGGAAGAAAACTCATACTGATAGCTATCTTCATGCTGACTCTTACCATCATCCCTCTCAAAAATCCGGCGTCTTAAATACCCTGGCTGTGAGCTCATCAGTAGAAAAGATGATGGTACTTTGGGACATCAGGTCTACAGGAAGAAAACTCATACTGATAGCTATCTTCATGCTGACTCTTACCATCATCCCTCTCAAAAATCCGGCGTCTTAAATACCCTGGCTGTGAGCTCATCAGTAGAAAAGATGATGGTACTTTGGGACATCAGGTCTACAGGAAGAAAACTCATACTGATAGCTATCTTCATGCTGACTCTTACCATCATCCCTCTCAAAAATCCGGCGTCTTAAATACCCTGGCTGTGAGCTCATCAGTAGAAAAGATGATGGTACTTTGGGACATCAGGTCTACAGGAAGAAAACTCATACTGATAGCTATCTTCATGCTGACTCTTACCATCATCCCTCTCAAAAATCCGGCGTCTTAAATACCCTGGCTGTGAGCTCATCAGTAGAAAAGATGATGGTACTTTGGGACATCAGGTCTACAGGAAGAAAACTCATACTGATAGCTATCTTCATGCTGACTCTTACCATCATCCCTCTCAAAAATCCGGCGTCTTAAATACCCTGGCTGTGAGCTCATCAGTAGAAAAGATGATGGTACTTTGGGACATCAGGTCTACAGGAAGAAAACTCATACTGATAGCTATCTTCATGCTGACTCTTACCATCATCCCTCTCAAAAATCCGACGTCTTAAATACCCTGGCTGTGAGGGCCTTCAGGATTTCTGACCCTGATCACATAAAGGAGGAGATTGAACACTTAACCTCTGTCTTCAAAAACCTTGGATACAAGGAGTGGAGCATCAAGAAGGCTATAAGAAGGGCTCAAGATAGGGCCCTCTCTGAGCATCCCCCTCGAGGCAAGTGATTCCTCTTGATGAAGCTGTTCTAGTTATAAAGATGGCCACCGATCCTCAAACAGCGAAGCTTGCAGAAATCTGTTTACGGTCCACTTTTTTCAGTTTCCAGGATCACTATTATGAACAAATTTCTGGAGTCGCCATGGGCTCCCCGCTCTCTCCTATCGTGGCCAACCTATACATGGAGTACTTTGAAAGAAAAGCCCTTGACTCATTCCACCTGAAGCCAGCATGGTGGAAAAGATTTGTCGATGACACCAACCTAAATTGGACTCATGGTAGGGCGGAGCTTGAGAAGTTCTTCAATCACCTTAACTCTATATCTTCAGAAATCAAATTCACGATGGAGCTTGAGGAGAATGGTAAGATCCCCTTTCTAGACGTTCTCATCAGTAGAAAAGATGATGGTACTTTGGGACATCAAGTCTACAGGAAGAAAACTCATACTGATAGCTATCTTCATGCTGACTCTTACCATCATCCCTCTCAAAAATCCGGCGTCTTAAATACCCTGGCTGTGAGGGCCTTCAGGATTTCTGACCCTGATCACATAAAGGAGGAGATTGAACACTTAACCTCTGTCTTCAAAAACCTTGGATACAAGGAGTGGAGCATCAAGAAGGCTATAAGAAGGGCTCAGGATAGGGCCCTCTCTGAGCATCCCCCTCGAGGCAAGAAGGAATATCAAAGGAAAGTTTACATTCCATTCATCCAAGGAATTACAGATAAGATTGCAAAAATTTTAAAGAAGAATAACATAGACACTCAATTTACAACTTGTGGAACAATAAGGCAAATGATGAGGTCGGTTAAGGATAACATTGATCGACAGCAACTCAAGGGAGTATACAAGATCGATTGCTCATGTGGCAAGGGTTATATTGGGGAAACAGGTCGGTCTCTGAAAATAAGACTTAAGGAGCATGCCGCTGACATAAAGAATGAAAGATCCCGCTCATCAGCCCTTGCGGAGCACTCGTCCAAGACCAAACATCATGTGTGTTTGGAAGACGCAAGGATAATTGCAAGAGAAGACAACTATCATAAAAGGAAAATCAGAGAGGCCATTGAAATTATGAAGTTTCCTCAGAACCTCAACAGGGACAATGGGAGTGAAATCAGTGGAAATTGGCTTCCTCTGATCAAGCAAATGAACCCCCCCGGACCCTTGGAAGCATAAGATCAAAATAAGGGGTCTTTCATTCAGTAAGTTTAATTAATTAATTAATTTAAACAGTTATATAAAAGTAATCTAATTAATTTAATTAATTATATTAATTAAATTAATTAAAATAAATTAATTAAATTAATGGTTTAATTAATTAAATTAAATTAATCTAATTAATTTAATTTAATTTAATTAATCTAATTTAATTTAAATTTAATTAATTTAATCCAATTTAATTTATTTAATTAATTATATTAATTTATTTAATTAAATTTAATTTATTTAATTAATTTAATTAATTTAATTAATTATATTAATTAATGATTTAATTCTTGAATAAAAAGAATTTGGAGTTAATCTTATGTATATTAATTATGTATAATAATTTTAATTATATTAAAATATCAAAATCTTTTAATCAAATAAATTAATAAATTAATTTAATTTGATCTAGAAGGAAATATTTTAATAAAATTTATAAAAAAAATTTAGTAAGATAATCTTCGGCAAAATCACATAGCGAATCTTTAATTAAATTTAATGAAAGTAAAGAGGAAAAGAAAACTTTAATGAAATTGAAAATTAAATATAAATTTAATGATAATAAATTAAATAAATTAAGGAATTTTAAATGAAATAAAAAAAAAAAAAAAAAAAAAAAAATTTAATCTAATAATAATTTTAAAAATTTTTAATCAAAAAAAAAAAAAAAAAATTTAATCAAAAAAATTTTTAAAGACAAATTTATTTTTAAAAAATAAGAATTTACTAACTAAATTAAAAATTCATAAAAGTAAAATAATAATAAACTAATTTAATTAATAAAAAAGAATTAATCAAATTAAAATTATATCATGTGTCGGCCATTATTAAAAATTAGGGTTCTTAACTTATTTATAACCTGGTCTTGCTCTCTTCTCTCAAGAATAATTTCTCATTCATATTCTTCTGTTTTGTCCTGATGATGGACCCCCTTTGGGGTTTGAAACGTTGGCAAAATGAACAAGAAACTGTGGATAATCCGGATCATGAAGCAACAAATTACTTGCAGTTTTCTAAGGCAAATATTGAAATACATACATTGCAGCCTACATAAAATAAAATACTGCGGAAACTAAATAATGCACTGGAGAGAAATAAACACACACATGATTACACTGTTGTTTTTGGACAAATGTCACCGAAAAACCCAACATGGGAAAATCAATGCAACAACTGAGGGTTTTATTATTATGCAGTAGTAATCTGAGTACAAATCATTAGATGCCCAAACTGGCAATCTGATATAGAGAATAAACCAGCAAAGAGGTAGTGAGAAAAATTTCACACTGTCACTGACAATCTGAATCTGATCTAGGCTCTGGATGGCTAGCCCCACACCGCCTCTGCACAACCTATGCATCAGCATACACAAATCTGCATCACAACCTATAGGCTTTGTTTCACCCTTCTTGTTGGTCAATTTGCCTTTGGAACTTCAACTCTCTGGCCCTCCGGTCTCACACCCCGACTTTTGGCACTAGATCTCGACTCTCCAGCGAATTTATAGACTCCCTCTAAAGCTCTGCGCTACCTCTCTAAACCTCTCTCTGCCTTCTTTGCCTTGCACTCCTCGGATCTGGAAAACACTCCTCCAGTCTACTATCCTTGTGCCTCTCTCACTACTTCGACTTTACTGAATCACTTCCGGCAACTCACAATTGCTACTCAGGAAATCGACTTCCAGCAAAATCAGATTGCACAAGTGTGTTCTCTAAGTGCCCATCAAACGCCTTCTACCTGTTAGCGCTTGAAATTTCACCTCAGGCTGAAAAAGGTAAACTCCAAGGCAACATCAAACCACTTAGCCTCGTAGCTAGCCCTACGGGGCAGGAGAGGGCTCTCTCCGGTGTATCTCGGTAAAGATCTTCAACGGGCGAGATAGCCAATGAGGAAACACTGATTTTAGGCTAGTAAACTGATCAAAAGGTTTAATTTGGGATTTTTAGGGTTTTGGTGGAAAGTTGGGGAAAGGCAATTCTGGGTGCGGGGATTGGACACAGTTTTTGCAGGGGGTTCTTTGGGGCAAGGTAGGAGACTGTACTGATGCCTTTAAATTAAATGGATGGATAGGAATGACCGGTGAGGAGCTAAAGAGAGCAAGAAACCTTCAAGAATTCTCTTTAGACAGATGAAAACATAAATATTAAGCAAATTTAAAAGCAGAGCATGACAATCATGAATTCTACTTTAACACTTCATTCGCCTAATTTTCAGAAGGAAAAGTAAGATGATGAATCACATAACAAATTTACAAGTACAAAGAGATACACACCATCAATACATGTAACCACAGGAATCCCAAAAAGACTGCAAAACCCTGGTCTTTCTTCCTTTGCCAAAACTGCAGAGATACAATGAATAATACAATAGTAGCTTCTCCCTCAAGAGTCCAACCTTCCAACCTCTGAAAATGACTAAGAAACTACATAATATAGGCAAGCTAACACCTTTCCTTGCCTCTAGGGGTCAAGCTCATCCTTCTAGGAGTTGTTTCAATCAATTCTAAACTGAGCACTAAAATCTAGGCAGTCAAAACAACTTGCCTCTATAAGCTAGGAAACCAATTCATTCATTAAATGTTTGCTATTTCATGAATGAATCTTCTAGAATAGGTAAATAAGTGTCAAAATATCATAAAGTTACATCATTTACAACAAGGAGGATGAAAATCTACTCCAAAAAGTCAAATCTAGTCAAAACTGCGTTTTGCTGAGCTGTAGGTGAATTCCTGTGAAAACTGCCCAACAGGTCGCGCCCTCTTCCTGAACGGGTCGCGCTACTTTGGAGCTACTTTTGAGGCACTTCCAGGTGTCCAATTGAAGCAAAAGTGGGCTTGTTGGAAAGGTCTGGATGTCTACTTTCCAACCCAAGTGGAATTTCTGAATTTGGTGGCCATTTGCCCCTCCAAAATTGCAATCTCCCAAGACTGCTTCCTGTGTGTCAAAAAGGTGGCAGAAAGTCATTTTTTGCTTGTTTTTTGACTTTCTGGAGGCCCAAAACTTGGTGAAATTTCTTGGCAATGGCTGAGCAAGTGTATCTTTGCATGACAAATCCAAAAATGCTCAGTTTTCCCAAAAAGGAGTTGCCCAACGAAAAGGTCGCACGCGGCGCGCGACCCGTTGGTGGAGAAAACCTGTTTTTTGCCAAAAAAAATCACAAATGACCAAAAATGCTCAAAATTTTTAGAATTTTGTGCTGGAGTTAAGTCATTTAGTATCATGCTCCTTCAAGGAATCCTTAGCCAAGATGTGGAGGGGATCGGGCCTTTTCCTTCGTTTTAGTGCCTTGGCCAACAAGCTCTCCAAATGAGCATTGACCTAGAGAAGCATAGCCTCTCGAGAGATAAAATCCTCCCATGGGATACCTTGCTGTTTTGACTGTTTAAATGCTGCTCCAAGGGGACAAAAACACAAGGGAGATGTTAGGGAGGGGGACTTTTGAAGGGATTTAGGGAAAATACATATGAAAGGGGAATTTAGGGAAGCAATTATGAAACATATACCATCACATAATCATATTTTGTAGGGGTTTCATAGGAGGTAGGGTTTAGGGACTTTAATATTTTTGGTAAGGAGATTAGGTGAAAATGACAAGGGAGGTAGTAATGGGATGTGGGGAAAAAATGGAAGTGAAAGGGATAACCTTGAGAGCAGCAAAACAAAACCCTAGCTTTACTTGCACTTTGACATTTTTAAACAAAATACACATGAACTTCTCCTTTCAAATTGATGGCATTAAAACACATTTTCATGCTCATGCAAGCTTTAGCAAGCAATAAACCTTGATGATTAGAGGCCTACCAGCAACCTTGAAGAGATTTGGGGTCGTTTGGCAGTTTATAAGCAATTTTCTGTGGATGAATTCCCAACAGGTCGCGCCAGTGTATTTTCCCAACTGGTAAGACCCCCCTGACAGGTCGCGCTTGCCCAACAGGTCGCGCGCTTTTGCAGGAGGCTTTTGGAGGCCTTCCCAGTGTCAGAATCGGGTGCAGGATAGCTCGTTGGAAAGGTCTTTGAGTCTACTTTCCAACCCAACTAGAATTTTTCAATTTGGAGTTCATTTGCCCTGTCAAAAATCAAATCTCCCAAGACTGGTCAAAAAGTGTCAAATGAGGCTGCCTCAAGGAAGAGTGCTGTTGCAGTCAATTTTTGAATGCCTTCCTCAACCCCAAATTGAGCTCATAATAGCTCATTAGAAATATCTTTGTGTCTAGTTGTCATTTTACCCATCAAGCAAATCATTTGGCCAACCAAGCTAGGAGAAAACTTGATTTTCCCAAGGTCACTTCAGAGGTGTCTTTGATTCTCCTAAGGCAACAGTATTCTTGACATTTCTCTCAAACCATGACACCTGTGCAAAAAGTGAAGGGGTTTTTCTTCTTTGGCATGTTTTGGACAAAAACCTCTCTCAGTTTCCCAAAATTCATCTTTGATTGTTCTGAAACATCTTTTGAGTGAAACTTATCCCGATGTGTGAAACAAGGAATTTTGTCGAAATGAAGCAAAATGAAGGGGATAAGAGGCTTCTAAATTCTTGGGGAAATTTTTGGAAGTAGGTAGGGATGTTAGGAAGCAGGAGAAAGTGGAATCGTGGAGATCGAGTGAGGGGAAGGGGTCCAAAAGGGCAAAACACAGGTCAAACCTAGAAAATTGCCAGGTTGTAGCAAGAAACTAGGGTTTGTAGAAAAATGAGGAATTTGGGGGATCTCAGTGATGGGAAGCATTTGATAAGGTACTTTAAGGATAGGGGAAGGTGTATGATCAAACACGCAACCTTCAGATCTTCAGTCTGAGAGCTTAGGATTTGGCCAATGTAAATGCACACTGTGATTGGGTACTTCTGGGTTATCTAGAGTGACCTAGCGAGCTACTACGGATCACCGGTATTAACATTGCAATGGCAGTATTGAAAGAAAATCTTGTGCTTTCACTCTATAGGGATGAGTGAATACTTTTGCATAAAGAATACCAACTATAAGTCTTTCCCAGAATACTGGAATTCAAAAAAACAATATTCATGGTGAAACAGATTCATAATGGAAAACCCATGAAGTAGAAGAAATTCCATGTGAATTAAAATCCCATGATATGGAGACCCAGGTGCAATCAGATCCACATACTATCCCAATTGAGAAAACCCCTGAAGAAGATAAAGCATCTGGAGAAGAAACTCAATGGATTAGGGAGAATGAAGAGGAGGCCCTTGAATGAGCAACCCAATTCGAAGAGAAACCCTAGAAAGTGAAACCCAGTTGAAATCCGAAGAACTGCTTTCTAATCCTATTGAAAACACTTAGCGCATTGAAACAAAGCATAAAAGGAATGAAGGGAAGTGAAGGAAGAGGAAGTGTCCAATGAGATTTGTGAAATCCCCTTTAAGAAGTCTCGGCACGAAGAACACAGGGAGTCTGATTCTGCGCAATGAGCACCACAATCTAACGAGAATAATGGAATTAGAAATTCTCAGACTCTGGAAATACCAAGTTACTCAGCAGAAGAACCTTGATACGTCATCGTTTTCAGGTTCCGAGTATAATGCTGAAAGAACTAATGAAGCAACAGGGAATAGCAATACTCCAAGTCTTATCCACCATTCGAGTCGCACTGTGACGGTAAACCACCAAACCAAATCAATAAATCATCCGACCAAAGAAATTAGAATGTATAAGTAGGTTTTAAGGAACCATTATTAGTGAATTGCATAGCTAAGCAAGGGCGAATCTGGGTCGAATGTGGAAGTGAAAGCGAGTTGCAGGACTTGCAGAACTGGGCGAGACAAGAGCGGTAGAGGTCAACTGAGCCAAATGATAGTCTGTTCTAATTCATTCGAAACCCTCGACTTCCAACGGTCAGATCATGTTAATGAATCTCAACCGTTCACCTTCCAAGTAGTTGGATGGCCATGTGGGGCGATGTCTGGACAACCAAGTGGAAAGGTCATGGTCCCTCCACATTTCATTTCATAACATTCACACATCAATCGAATTGAGGCCACTTGTGAGAATTTTGGTGATTGGTGGCAGTGACCCACAGAGGTCTAACACGTTGATGACACGTACGCATTTAGTGCATTCCAAACTTTGAAAAGAACTTTGGCATAATTTCCCAAAGAAAATTCTCCTAATTAAAGAGAGTCAAACCATTGTTCCAGTGGAAGAGGAATTTACATGACTACACTAGTTCAAACCATCAATTCAATCAAAATAAACAAATTATCTAAAATATTCATTTCATTTTTATTTTCCTGATGTATAACTTATATCATTAATTATACTTTTAACTTATTTAATTATGGATCATGCCTATTGACATTTATCCGCAGCTTAGTTTACATAACTACACTCATTTAAACAATCCAATCAAAGTATGGGAAATATTCATTTCGTTTTTATTTTTCCAATATTTCACTCTATTGCATAGACGGTCTGAAATATTCAGTTAAATCGAGGACATTTTAGAAAATCTAATAGTTCTGACATGTGGTAAATTTGAGTTTAAAAAAAAAACGTGCAAATAATTTTATAACCAAATCCAATTGCTTCAAAGAATTAACCTCCGAAACAATAAATTATAGTGACTTTAAGAGTACTTTTCAACATCAGAATTGATTTATTTGCAGCAACAGCCATATCTGTTTGATTCCATTCGCGGAATCTTTGCATTAATTCGGTGGAAGAGGAATCCAGGTCATTGCAGAAATAACTTTAACAATGTTCTTGATTGCATTCCAAGATTGCCCTAATTTATATTGATTTTACCACCCAGCATCCTTTTTATGTCATGAGTTTCTCTTCGTCAATCTGTAGACAGTTTTTGATGCCTTAGAAGGTGACAAACCTATAGCTCTAGAATTGGGGAGGAGTATAGAAAAGTCTCATGTTTGGGTTAATGGGAAAAGTTAATAGAGGTGCCAGGCATCCTGCTTTGCATCCAGGGCTGATTGTAATGTTGTATGTGATTATCAAGAAATTATAATCAAAGTAAATAAATGTCTAAAAATATAGAAAAAAAACAACGCAAAATATGAACTCAACGCTACAAGCACAAAGCCAAGCCGAGGAGGAGGAAATTATTATTACTATTATTATTATTTAATTACTTTGTGTATGACTCATTATTCATTTACCGCACTACCATCACAATATTACACAATCTATGGTGCAGTACTCAATGTATAAGCGGTAAAAGAGAACGAACATGATTAAAGGTGGCAACATATATTTCCGTAGAATATTTACTATTTATTGTTAAATTAATTTACTTATATATTACTTGGATGACCAATACAAAACGACAATGAATATTTAAATGACGATGTATTTCATCATCATGAGTCAAAACCATGGTGTACCACTTGGCATTTGTGTAACATCATCGAGAGGAGACTAGTTCAGATAGCTTTATAGTCAGTAGTCTATTAATTGGAAAAGTTTGTCTTCTTATTTGTGGTTTTCAAGGATTCCATTGGAAGTATCTAAGCCATGCCATATTTTCAAGGATTCAAGGATTCCATTGGAAGTATCTAAGCCATGCCATAAATACAATCAAAACTAGTTTACTTGGTCTTTCAACTGACTCTACTTTACAGACTATCCACAAAGTTATGCTGCCGTAATAGCTATTTCGTAAAAGAAAAGTAAAATAATATACAAGTTTGAGAATAAATTGTTGATGCTTGAAAAACTTCATAACTTAAAGAACACATATTGACCAACATTTGGGGAGAGTAGTTGTTGAAGAAAATTAAATGATATCTTTAACGTAGTAAAGGTATTAAAAGAATTGTAAACCCGTCAACAGTCTCCTGCACAATTTTAACATACATATTACAAGGTGGCTGTAATAAGTTAAATGATTTTCTATCTATGCACATTTGTTTTTCCACTACATATGTAGCATTTTCTTAAAAAAAAAAATGTGGAGGAACAATTCATTAAGTCTAATGAGGATTGTGTTGCTGTGGAGGAATTAAGTGGAGTGTTAGTAAAAGGTGCTAAGAAGACTATTGTAAGAGTGACCAGAATCTTTCTTAGATAAGAGAAATCGGACATGTTCAATTATTTCACCCAAGAATACTCCACTGGCAAACATCAAGGAATGCCAGATTTGATATTTAATGTAAGCAAGGAAGGTCGGACAGCAATGCATGCCAAGGAACCTTCTCGGCAGGATTATTTATCTGCCAAAATGGAAGGAGTACTAGATCGATTAGTGGATGGGGAGAAACATTGCACCTTTGTAGATTGCATTAATAATCTAAATGCAAGTAATAATGCAGAAAGTGAAATGTGTGAGCTTTCAAGAAAGGAGAGATAGATCAGTTGAGAAGGCAAGAGAGATTAACACTGTGAAAGGATTCTCTTATGAAGTGATGGATGTTTTGGGATAAAGAGAAAGCCATTGGATGTCAGCCACTGTAGTGAAGCATCTCCAAGAGGAGTCTCTCAAGAATGTTCAGAAGGCAGAAATGACAGGAGATTTAAATTCCTTTCTAGATCAAAGAAGTGAATATGTTAGAGTAACTACACATGAAGATATTGCATTTGTAAATGTGCACGGTAGGTTGGAGTTAGTGATTAATATAAATGTTGACACTGATGTAGAGATGCATATGACACGAGTTGACTGTAAGAATGCAGTAACTGAGGCAGCTTGTTCAGTGTCAGATTTTGTGTTGTTTTTGGATGTGCAAAAATCTAGTAGACATTAAAGTCATTAGTTGGAGCAATTCACGTAGATAATGCAGGGAAGCATAGCACAGGATCATTACAGGAAAATGCTGCTTTGGTGGAAAAACAAGGAGTTTTGGATTTCTTACCCTGCAAAAGCATTATGAAAAGCAGTGTGTTGGTGGAAAAGAGAATAGTTTTGGATTTGTCACTAGATGAAACCAGTGAGAATGATGTAAGAATGCATACTACATATGCCCTGGATGAAGCTGCCACAACAGTGCATTTGCAAAGATTGCCATTGTATGCCTATATATAATAAAAAATAAATAAATAATTAGATAAATCTCAGTGAAATCTTGAGAAGCTTCTGTGGAGGAAATGGAAGAAATGCTTGTTAGATTATCAAAGAAGTCCAAAGCAGGGAATAATTTTGTAGGTGCTTATTATGATATTGTTTTAGAGAGTCAAATGCAAGGAATGTTCAGTTCAATTTTGGATGAAAGTACTCAAGATATTCCGCAGAAACATGCCATGGAGACTGCTAAAGCAGACATCGTAGTGGATCGATTGCAAAAGGTTTCAAAACCTTTCGTTCACATTAATGAGAATTCTACGAAACATAAATTCAATCAAGGGTATAAAGGAGAGTCATCTGGAGGGATTGCAATTGTTAGGAAATGACAATAAAAGACAGTAGTCAATTCTTGATGGATTTTAGAGATTTCGAGACTGCTCATGTGATTGCCAAACGAAAAACATCACTTGAAAAGAATTTGTCTGATGGAAGTGCATTCTATGTAATAACATGTAGTTCTAATTACACAAGTTATGAAGAAATGGCAACACAAACATTGCAGGTTTTGCTTCTTACCAACTTACAATCTGAAAAGGGATGTGAACAAGCCGCTCACTATCATAATAGTGGATCACAAATTGTGAAATCACTTGGGCTATGCTATGACTATGATCAATTATAAATCTATCTTGGTACGTCTCATCATAAGATCTGTTGCTATCCTTTGCTTACTTAAGAAAATGATGAGGACATTGTAAGTAGCCAGATCAAGTTGAATACCTGATCCCTCTTCAACATTCCATGCTTCCTAGAAAATATCTTCAATCCCTGTTATAATGTTAAGGAAACAACTTCCTGGACCCAATTCACTATTTTGGTTCCATATATTATTGGAGCATGTCATAACCTTGCCATTGTTGATTCTGCCTCATAAATCCTTAAAAGAACACTTCCAATTAAACTAAGTGGCAAATTAATTCATGAATATGTAGAATTTAACATTATGGAGAGAATAATTGAATTCACACGTAAAAGTTGAACTCAGATTCTTCAAAAGATTCCCATTTCTTGGATAAAGGATAAAGATTTGGGACTTAATAGATAATTTGTTTAAAATATAAAATGATGTCGACATAGCAGTATAATTAGTTCCAATTAATAGATTATGTGCATTATCCTCTATTATGATAAAGTCTGAGAGCATTAACTTAATAAATGATGGGCAAACGGAAATATATAGACAAGGGAGGCAAAGGTGCTTCTATAGCAAAGTGAGTCACAAACAACCATGAAAATACATGTTGAATGTTATATTAGTAATATTGACTCTAGAGGTACAATGGGAAGATACAGAAATCATATGTCAAAATTACCCCAACGTGTGTCAATTTTGAAGAACCTTCAAACCATGTTTTGTATATATTTGCTCTACTTTAAATCAAAGACTCAGAACCATTTTGAAATGATCATACATAAACGTGAGTTTTTATGATATAATATCTATTTAATTCCGCTAGTACATGGATACCAAGCCAGAATATGTTATTTATAGTTGATTAATTTTGCTTCTGATGGGAATTAAGATATTATAATTTTGTTTTATTTATGCGTATCAATATGATTGATGAGATAGAAACCAGAGAATAATTACATTTTAGTATGAAAGTCAATGACATGAATAGAATACGCAAAATATGTTATACTGTAGTTGACATATGTGAATGATACATAAGTTATTTTGAATATGTTAATGCACATTTTATAAATGCATGGACAAGTGTATGATTGCAGATAATATCCGTTACCAAAATGACCACGTGATGACAAAACCTCAGAACAATTAAGGCTCAAAGAGATTCTATGATAGAGTATTAACTCTAATTCTATTGGGAGGGGTGGAGGTGTTGCCCACCATTTATCCTCCGAACCCTGGAGTCATGGAAGGACTATGTGAATCACGCTCCCCTAGACGTGTGATGATGACTGCCAGATGCCTACTGGGAATCAGGTCGGTATAACCGACGCTGACATCCTTAGAGTTTATGAATGGTTAGGTCAGTAAAACTGACGCCATGGCATACTCCAGTAGAGGACAAATAGGATGAGAGCGGAAGAGATTACGAAGGATAGGATGATTTTTTAATAGCTTGGGGATCTGATTGAAGTAAGACATGTTCATTAAAGTTGTAAACCTAAAGGTATTCAAAAAAAAAAAACACCAATTTTATAGTGTCTTCACATTAAATAATAATTCAACCTCGATGCACAATCCTAAGAGGAATGTACTAATTACTATCATAAGTAATCATATAAAATAAAAAACACTAATTTCGGGATGAAGTTTTCTGAAGGGGGAGTAAATGTAACAACCTATATATAAATATAGAGAACGCAAGAATAATAGCAGGCATACGATGCATGCATATGATAGCTACATATGCATGTGTCACATACACCGCACTAGTATTTATATACTAAATTAACTATAAGTACTAAATATCATGACATTTCTTCGAATGGAGGTTCTACTCATCCATCAACACTCATATTGCTTAATGTATTGTGATTAATGAGTAAATGTTGAAATTTGGTACCGGAGGACAGGTGGTTCCCTTAGGCTTTGATCTTTGGCCTAGGGAAAAGTGTCCAAAAGAATTTAATTTTTCTCCTAAAGTGACTTTATAATTTTATAAAGTTAAATCTAATTTAAAAGTAACTTTAAGTGATAAAGTTACTAAGTCTAATTTTAAAGTGACTTTTATAAAGTCAATGAAAAATTAGAAAGGAAAAGTGACTTTGGAAATAAATGACTAAATGGGTCTTTATTAAAGTGGGGTGAATTAAAAAATAAAAAGTGAGATTTAAATGAGCATTTAATCTCAGCCTTAGATCTCAATCTATTTTAGCCATTGGATTTAGGGATCACCCAAAAGTCACTTGGATCACCCAAAAGTCACTTGGGGTTAGATTAAAGGAAGAAAATGAGGAAAAGGTCATTCTTTCTTTCATGAGCAGATTGAGAGAAGGAGAGCAAAAGAGCAAGGGAGATTTCTGGATAGTGAGCTGCGGAGTTTCAGCAACGAAGTTTCAGCAGAGCGGAGTTTCAGCAGAGCGGAGTTTCAGCAGCGGAGTTTCAGCAGGGCGAAGTTTCAGCAAGTCTATACAACGGAGTTTCAGCAGGGCGGAGTTTCAGCAAGGCGGAGTTTCAGCAAGGCTGAGATAAGTTGTAAAAGTTTGCTTGTTGATTTTTGTTGAATATTTCTCTTACTGTAAAAAGGCATTTTCCAAAAATAAAAAAGAGATCTCAAACTGGTTTTCCCCAAGAGTTCTAGGGGGTTTTTCCAGGGTCACATTGACCAAAAATCTCAGTGTTTAAATGTGTTTTAATGGTTGTTTATTACTGCTGATTTTTATTTCTGCAATTTCCAGCATTCTGTAAAATTTCCAAAATTTGTGTTTTCAACAAATTTATTTTAAACAATTTAACTATATGGGAGAAATAAAGAGAAACTGAAAACCGAAGTGGGAAATGGGAAATTTCTATATGGTATCAGAGCTTGAGTGTTGAAGGACAGTTTGGGACAGCAAAAGGAAAAATTAAAGCTGCTGATTTTTCACTCAGAAAATTCCAGCAAGCTGATTTTTTTCATGAACAATAGTTTTATCTTTACTACAACAGTGCTATTTTTCAGTTTTAGGGCAGCAGGATGTCATTGGGATTGAGGGTGGAGGATAGGCTGGATAGGCATACAAATTAAAGCGTTTGGAAAGAGAGAATGCAGAGTATCTTTGAGGAGGTAGAAGTCTGGGATATCATGGTGCATACCACACAGAACCCTGTTGTTGTGCCTACTGATGCTACTCAGTTGACAGCTTATAATAAAAAGAACAACAAGGGTAAGAGGCTGATTTTAGACGGAATCAAAGACCATTGCATTCCTCATGTGAGAGGAAAGAGCAATGCCCATGAGATGTGGACAACATTGTCCAATCTCTACCAGAGTACCAATGAGAACCGGAAGATGGTCCTGAAGGAGAAGCTGAAGAACATTAAGATGGGTAATGATAGTGCACTTGGATATCTCACAAAGATTACTAATGTGAGAGATGAGTTGGCAGCGATTGGAGAGGCCATTCCACCCACTGAGTTAGTGCGGATTGCAGTGAATGGCCTCCCCCGTTCATGGTTGAACTTTGCTGATGGGGTTTGCGCATGTGAGACCCTTCCCACATGGGAGAGGTTTTGGGATGATTGCATTCAGACAGAGATCAGGAAAGGTCAGCTTGGGGCAGCCAAGCCAGTTGAGCAGGATGAGGATGTAGCACTGGTGGTAGGAGGCAAGAAAGGCAAAGGAAAGAAGCAGGCTTCCACAAGCAGTGGTGGGGGAAAAGGCAAAGGTAAAGGTAAACAGGGGAACACACAGAAGGACTATTCCAAGGTGAAGTGTTGGAATTGTCAAAAGATGGGACACTATGCAGTTGTGTGTCCGGAGAAGAAGAAAAAGAAGGGGAAGAACCAGGACGTGGCAGCTTCAACAGAGATTAAGGACTTTGCAGGTCGTTTTGACCGGGAGTTTGCGTTCACTACGTGTGAGTCCTCTAGTGCAGGATCACCTGCCACACAGGTTCAGAGGGAGCATGCTTTTCCCTCAATTAGCGGAGCATCTTCAGGTATCTGGTATGTGGACAGTGGGGCTTCACGTCACATGACAGGAGTCCGTGAGTACTTCTCAAGCTTTCAGAGAGTGGCACTGATATAGAGGTAGTACTCGGTGATGACAGAGTTGTTAGAGCAGTCGGGGTGGGGACACTGACATTTCAGAGGGAGTCCAAACCTCCCTTGAAAGTGTCAGATGTTCTTTATGTGCCAGGGATGAGGAAGAACCTCATATCCGTCTCAGCTTTGGAGGATAGAGGACATGAGGTACTGTTCAGGGGAGGACAGGTGTTGATGTATCCCAGGGGCACTCCAGTTGATTCAGCTAGAGTGATAGGTGTACGCCATGCAAAGGTGTACAAGTTTGCATTCCAGCCCCTTTTGGCATTGAGCAGTAGTACCGACAACAAGCTAGCAGTTCTGAGCTGTGTGAGATTTGGCACCGCAGGATGGGACATATGTATCATGGAGCCTTGAGGACATTACGGGAGATCACTACAGGTGTGCCAGATTTCAGTACTGATCACTTTGATACTTGTAGAGGTTGTGCGATGGGCAAGTTTGCCAAATCCCCTTTTCCCAACAGTGACAGCAGAGCGGCTGGGATACTTGATTTGATTCATTCCGATGTGAGCGGTCGGATGTCTCATGTTTCCTTGAGTGAATATGAGTACTATGTTTTGTTCATTGATGATCACTCCAGGACGACCTGGATTTATTTTTTGAAGACCAAGAGTGAGGTCTTCAAGCGGTTTCAGGAGTTCAGAGCTCTTGTGGAGACACAGACAGGTCGAAAAATCAAGTCCCTGAGGTCGGACAATGGAGGAGAGTACACCCTTGGAGAGTTTGTTGACTATTGTGCAGAGGCAGGCATTAGGAGGGAGTTTAATGTTCCTTACAACCCCCAGCAGAACGGGGTTGCAGAGAGGAAGAACAGATCCATCATAGGGGCTGCCAAAGCCATGTTACATGATTAGGGGTTGCCATTGTTCTTGTGGGCAGAGGCCTGCAACACAGTTGTTTACTTGCAGAACAGGAGTCCGCATCGTGCCTTGGGGCACATGACTCCGGAGGAGGCTTTCTCTGGGAAAAAGCCGGATATTGGTCATCTTCATATCTTTGGATGCATTACATACTCCTATATATCCAAGGAGAAGAGGACCAAACTAGAGCCCACCACAGAGAAGGGTATCTTTGTGGGCTACAATGAGACCTCAAAGGCCTTTTGGATTTACATTCCTGCACAGAAGAGAGTTGTTGTCAGACGGGATGTGAAGTTCGAGGAGGACAGGGCCTTTAGGAGGTCACGGGAGTTAGAGTATCTGGATCAGCTAGACCCTCAGCAGCAGTTGAGTCAGTCACAGGGATCCAGTGGGCAGGGATCAAGAGGATCAGGAGGTACATCTATGAGGATGTCAGGTCCGTCAGTGAGCAGTGGCTCACCGAGCCAGAGGGGTGGTGCTCCGGGCAGCATGCAGAGCAGTTCACTAGGGAGTCCACTGATGGACAGTTCACACGGTACCTTAGCTTCTACAGGTTCAGGTGCAGGCAGGAGGACAACAGACAGACAGTCAGGAGTTCAGGCTCCTGATGGTGATGAGGAGGAGGAGTTTCATTCTCCAGTGGGAGAAGTACGCTCAGGGAAGAGGAAGCCCAAGTGGCTTCAGGACACCTTGAGAGATGCCTCATCTGTTGCTGAGCCGAAGAGGCCGGTCAAAGAGAGTAGACCACCTGAGAGGTTTTGTAGCTATATGGCGATGGTTGTCAGCATCCTTGACTCTGAGCCTTCTAGCTATGAGGAGGCAGCTAGCCAGCAGGTCTGGAGAGAGGCCATGTAGGAGGAGTATTCTTCTATCATGAAGAATGATGTTTGGGAGGTGGTGCCGAGGCCTGAGGGCAAATCCGTGGTTACTTCCAGATGGCTTTACAAGGTAAAGCATGCTGCAGATGGCAGCATTGAGAAATTCAAAGCAAGGTTTGTGGCTAGAGGGTTCTCCCAGGTAGAGGGAGTTGATTATGAGGAGACCTTCTCTCCCGTGGCTCGATATACTTCGATCCGCTCCATTATATCGATAGCAGCAGAGACGGGTTGGAAGATCCACCAGATGGATGTGAAGACTACATTTCTCAATGGCTTCATACAGGAGGAGGTGTACATATTTGCAGGGGATGGGTTTCACAAAGAGTGAGGCAGATCCGAACCTTTACTTTATTGTGATTGGTGAGGAGCCTCTCATTCTGGTGTTGTATGTGGATGACTTGGTCATTACAGGTGCAGAGAGACTCATAGAGCACTGCAAGAGAGATCTTGCGACGGAGTTTGAGATGAAGGACATCGGCTTGATGCATTACTTTTTGGGATTGGAGGTGTGGCAGGAGGAGGGGCATTTCTTCCTGGGGCAGGGGAAGTATATTGTGGACATCCTTAGCAGATTCCACATGGAGGATTGTAGACCCATGTCGACACCGATGATCACCAACTGGAAGAAGCTTCATGCTTCGGATTCCGAGTTGGTGGATCCCACATTGTACAGGCAGCTGATTGGTTCCTTGATGTATTTGGTCAACACTAGACCAGATATCTGTTTTGCAGTCAACACGATGAGTCAGTTTATGTGTGAGCCTAGGAAGGTTCACTGGGTGGCTGCAAAACACATTTTGCGGTACTTGTAGGGGACAGTGGATTATGGTCTGGACTACAGGCAGGGAGATGGAGTGAGATTGGCAGGATACACTGATTCTGATTGGGCAGGTTGTGCTTCTGATAGGAAGAGCACTTCAGGGTGCTGTTTTGGGTTGGGTTCAGCAGTAGTGTCCGGAAGCAGCAGTCAGTAGCACTGAGTTCAGCGGAAGCAGAGTATATGGCAGCCAGTCTAGCTAGTTGTGACGCTATCTGGCTTCGCAAGATGTTGTTTGGCTTATTTGGTCAGCCGTTGAGACCTTCAGTGAATTACTGTGATAATTAGAGTTGCATTAAACTCACGGAGAATCCAGTATTTCATGACAGGTCAAAGCATATCGAGATCATATATCATTTCATCAGAGACTATGTTCAGAAGGGAGCTGTGAAGCTTGAGTATATTTCCACTGATGAGCAGGTTGGAGATATTCTTACCAAAGCCTTACCACGGGGCAAGCATGTCTACTTCAAAGACAAGATGGGTGTGGTGAGGAACACCTTCCTCGGTAAGAGGGAGTGTTGAAATTTGGTACCGGAGGACAGGTGGTTCCCTTAGGCTTTGATCTTTGGCCTAGGGAAAAGTGTCCAAAAGAATTTAATTTTTCTCCTAAAGTGACTTTATAATTTTATAAAGTTAAATCTACTTTAAAAGTGACTTTAAGTGATAAAGTTACTAAGTCTAATTTTAAAGTGACTTTTATAAAGTCAATGAAAAATTAGAAAGGAAAAGTGACTTTGGAAATAAATGACTAAGTGAGTCTTTATTAAAGTGGGGTGAATTAAAAAATAAAAAGTGAGATTTAAATGAGCAATTAATCTCAGCCTTAGATCTCAATCTATTTCAACCATTTGATTTAGGGATCACCCAAAAGTCACTTGGATCACCCAAAAGTCACTTGGGGTTAGATTAAAGGAGGAAAAGGAGGAAAAGGTCATTCTTTCTTTCATGAGCAGATTGAGAGAAGGAGAGCAAGAGAGCAAGGGAGATTTCTGGACAGTGAGCTGTGGAGTTTCAGCAGAGCGGAGTTTCTACAGAGCGGAGTTTCAGTAGAGCGAAGTTTCAGCAGCGGAGTTTTAGCAACGGAGTTTCAGCAGGGCAAAGTTTCAGCAAGTCTGTACAGCGGAGTTTCAGCAGGGCGGAGTTTCAGCAAGGCTGAGTTTCAGCAAGGCTGAGATAAGTTGTAAAAGTTTGCTTGCTGATTTTTGCTGAATATTTCTCTTACTGTAAAGACATTTTCCAGAAATAAAGAAGAGCTCTCAAACTCGTTTTCCACAAGAGTTGTAGGGGGTTTTCCCAGGGTCACATTGACCAAATATCTCAATGTTTAAATGTGTTTTAATGGTTGTTTATTACTGCTGATTTTTATTTTTGCAATTTCCAGCATTCTGTAAAATTTCCAGAATTTGTGTTTTCAGCAAATTTATTTTTTCTAGCTTGTTAAATGTATGGCTATGGAAAAGGGCATTTAACTATATGGGAGAAATAAGGAGAAACTGAAAACCGAGGTGGGAAATGAGAAATTTCTACAGTAAATACTAAAAGAGGGTTAATAAATTATATATCTCAGATTATTAATAAAAATTATATTAATAAATTAATAAAATGATTAAAAATTTATATAAGAAATTAATTAAAAGGGTTCTTAAAATAATGTTATAATTTTAATATTAAAATTAAGTACTTTAATAAAACATAAAGAAATGCCATTTATTAAATCATAAAGTATATACATATATTTATACGTGACCATAAAAGAGATGGAGAGGTGATACGTGACATGGGAGGGTGTCACCAGGAGACTAAGCGGTGGGCTGCTGGTGGAAGAGTGGCCACCGCCAAGAAACCAAATAAAGGCCACCTAGCAGAAGTTTAGAAGGGGGCCGGGAGGAAGGAAAAGAATGGATGAAGGGGAACTGAAGGAGGAACTGAAAATATTAGCAGGAAGAGCGCGGATTGATCTGAGGTTCTAAGCACGGGGGAATAGTCTGGTTCACCTCAAAAGCTGACTGGACTGAGTAGTTAGGTTCTGCTCAGTTTGGCTAGGTGGATTCGGTCTTTTGGTAACCGAAGCAGGGAGCTGGAGGTATCATCAACCGCATGGGCACAGGTAGATACCCTCAACAGTTCTATCAGTTAATCTGTTAGTTAATTCTGTAAGAATTCAGGAGAAATAATTACAGGTTCTGGATAAAATCCCCTTTACTGTTTAACATCTGTTGTACGGTCCTCTCAGGATTGCCACCCTCTTGGGGTGCACTTGCTGCAGGTCTCAACAGTTGGAAGGTAGCTCCCACCTTTGAAGAATTATGGACCACCTGTAGTCAAGAAGAATTAAGGATGTCAATGGTTGCAAATCCTGAAGGAGTATCAAATGCGTATGTAGCTCATCATAAAGGAAAGAAATCGAAGGGACCAAGGAAGAAAGTTGACATGTCCAAGATAGAGTGATATCAATGTCATAAGAAGGGCCACTACAAAAGTGACCGTCTCGAGAATCTGAAGAATAAGAAGAGAGGAAGGGATCAAGTGTTGGAATTTCTAAGTCTGACACGTTAGAAACCCTTCATGCACTTTACTGATTTATTCCTACCTACTTGTTCTGTTAATTAACAAGTTATTTACCATGTAAATACTAGAAATAAATAGAAATGCATGCTCAACACATTATAGATCATCAACTGAAGGAAATAGAAACAAGCACACAAGTGACACCGTTGTTTTTGGACTAATGTCCCCAGAAAACCCAATGCAGGAAAACCGGTGCAACTATCTAAGGGTTTGATTTATTAAGCAGTTTTAGAATACAATCTAGGTGCCAAATCTGGCTCAACCAACAGAGGAAAATATCGGAAGTAGTACCTCTCTACTCGAAAGCAGATATTCCAGCTGAAACCCTGGATGAACACTCCAACAGCTCCACAACTCCAATCTTCCCCACGAAACCCTAGCGTCACCCTCTAGGAACTGCCTCAGCCTCTCTCTGGCCCAGCGTTAGCCCAACGTCACTCTAGCTTGGCTTGTGTCAGCGTCTAGAGGCAATGTGTCAGGCCTTTGCCCCTCTGTGTCACCCACACTAGCCCTATGAGGCACTGCACAGCTCCTGGTTGCCTCTGCATGAGCCCTCGTTGCCTCTGCGTGAGCCCTTGGCTGCTTCTACGTCCCTCTCTCCAGCTACTGCGCTGATTCTCCTGATGCTATCTCTGCCTCTCTGCTTCTGTATTCACTGCCCCTCAACTGCAACACTAATCACCGATTATATTTCTCTTAGCAAACGCTCTAGAGAATAGAATGATTGATCACTCTGGTGTGTTCTCCAAGTGACCCTCAAGCCTCCTCTTATACTTTTCTTGTTGACAACTCAATGACTGAGATTAAGTCCCGAATCAACGACTAAGATTGGATCTAGCTTGATCCATGACTTTTGGACCATTCTAACACAATTTTATATTAATTCACATGAATATTTTAATTTCCCTAAGTTTAGACTTAGGGACTCCATTAAAAATATTAATTATTTTAATATCTCCCAAACTGTTTAGAATCTGCCCAATCCCTTTCTAGGTATTGGAGATCTCATGTGCCTTAGCCTCTCCACCAATTTTCGTGGCTAGAGCACATCCGATGCTACCCCAAATCAACATCAAGCCAACCTTGCTATAGAAGGATACTCAAAGAAAGTCAAGCTCGAAGAACCCGACATTAGGGACTTACAATATTAAGTCTTTTGCTTGTAGCTTTACATATCTTGTTTTTATATGTTTTAGAATTTATAGGTTTTTAACATATTTTGGAAAAGACATTTTTGTATTGTTTTAAGTTTGTAGGTTTCCCTCAAGCTTTGGAGGGAGCCCCCAACAACTCCCAAAGATAAGTATTTCATGTCTTTTCAGTTTTGGGTTCATGTACTCATTTAGTTTTGATTATATTAAATACTAATCACATTTCTCCCTCTATTGTCTTGATTAGGAAAACATTTTCAAGGAGGAGGATCTCTCAAGACAAGGTTAGTCAAGAAACAAAGGTATGCTTTAAATACCGTAATTGAAAGGATTATTCATTTGATGATCTATTACTAACTTTGTTATGAATAATTGCATTGAATCTTAGTGATTCTTGTTTGGGTGATTCATCTCTTGATAAATCTACCCACCCCACTCTTAATTGATTTTGTAGAACCCTAGACAGGTTCTAGAAAACCCTAACCGAAGGGTATGCTATTGTGAATGTCTGAAACCCTAAACTGCTTAGGAATGTTGTGAAATGCTAGTTGAAGTTTTATGGATGATGTCATGTTTGGGATTTTGGTATGATCAGAAAAATCCTAACTTGTTAGGGTTGAGTGATAAGGTCTAAAATCCCAGAACCTTTGAAGTTTTGGTAATATAAGGTTTTCTATGTTTCTACATTGGAACCCTAGCTCATTAGGGTTTGGTGGAATGTGTGAGAAAGACCCTTATATTGTCTTAGAAATATTTTCCTTGGTATGTGTGTGTTTTTCTGATCAAACCTTAGTGTAATCAAAATGGTTGTGTGTCTAACTCTCATTGATATTTGTGAAGTTGAGTTTGATTAACTCATGATATGTAATGTATTTTCGTGATGATGAAATCTAGGCATATATATAGATATGTCCTTTTGGTTGAACTTGGTCAAGATTAGATGTATTAATGTTGTTGGACATATGATATGCTTATGAATGACTATGAATTCCTAGATATGTGTGTTGACCTAGTCATTGATGGTCATAAGTTTTAGAATTTAATGGAAATCCTTGTTTGAGATTCTAGGATGATGACATCTAGAAATTGGGGTTTTTATAGCTAAACCCTAGTGAAGATTAAACCGTCTGGTATGTATGATATAACACTATGAAATCTATTTAAATCTGAGATCTACATATTTAATGATCGTTGAGATTATGGAAATGGAATTCTAAGGTTTTGGAGTTAAACCTTAGTCAAAGTAGAATATTTGAAATATGATGATTTGAGATTTGTGTAAGATTGTTGAAATTGTGAAAATGGAATTCTAGGGTTTTGGAGCTAAACCTTAGTCAAAGTAGAAATCTCTGATGAATGTTGACTATATGATATTTTGAGATTTATTCAAATTTGAGTTTTTGGTTGAGATTGATGACTGAACAGAAATCTAGGGTTTGCAACTAATCCTAGTGATAGCTAGTCATGTTAGTGACTGATTGATGGATGATTGAAAATCTAGGGGTTTGGAACTAACCCTAGTGGAAGCTGGTTGTGAAAATTTGGAAGCCCCAAATTTCTACTGCAGCAACTGATTAAGTTTCTTCTATTTGTGAAATAACTGAACAAATTATTTACTGTGTTCTACGTTAAATATCGAAGCTAATACACTGCAACCTCCACTAAGTAAATTAATATGCAGAAACAAGAATCTGAGCAAGAAAGAAATAACACAAGTGACACCATTATTTTTGGACCATTGTCCCCTGGAAAAACCCAATGTGGGAAAACCGGTGCAAGAGCTGAGGCTTTGTATTATTAAGCAGTAGTTCTGAATACAATCTTTGGATGCCTTACTGGTTATCCAATACAAAGAATCTGACAGGTAGAATATTAGTGAGAAATACCTCACACTATCATTGGTGATCCAACATTGATCCAGGCCCTGGATCACTGGCCCCACGCTGGCTTTGCACAGCTACTGCGTCAGCCTCTTTGGGGATCTGCGTCACCTCTTCTCGGATCTCCTGCTGTCTGGAGATTCGAACTTTAGGCCTTCCGATCTCACACCCCACCTTCCTGCACTGAAACACGTCTCTCCTGGCTGGAATTCGAACTCCCTCTGAAGCTTTGCGCTACCTCTACTTGGCCTTACGCTGCCTAGGGTGGCCTCTACGTTGCCTCTTCTGGATCTCTCTCTGCGTCCTCTGCCATGTATTCACGGATCAGGAAATCTCCCTCCAGAAGTATGACTGCCCCTTACTGCAAGAAATCACTTCGATCTCTTCTCTAGCAACTGTTGCGCTACCCAATTCAATCTCTTGATCTCTCTCTGATGTCTTTTCCAAATGCCCATCGAAGTCCTTCTTATAATCCTCTAGTTGAGTAATCAATGACCCAGATTAGATTCTAATCAATGGCTCAGATCATTTGGACTTAATCTATGTCTTCTTCTAGAAGTTTCACCCTCAGTTTGATTAATACCCTTTAATTATTTTAATTTCCTAAGTTTAGACTTAGGCACCCATTAAAAATAATTAATTATTTTAATAAAACTGTCTCTGGGTGGAATTTCCCAAAATGATTTCTGTGTATTGTGGAATACATGTGTCCTAGCCTCCTTGCAAATTTTGAGGCTTAGAGCACATCGATGTTACCAAAAATCAACACTCCCTCAGAGCGAGGAATATGCTCTAGTAATGCAACCTGCTGAAGCATCACCCTTCTCTGTGAGATTTCCCTCTGCACTGCTGATGTCTAACATCGTTGCCCACCAACTACTGCACAAATGTTGCATTTGTACTGAAGTTGACCTTGCCACCACCAACATTGCATCTGTACTGCAACCCTCATAAATTTTGCATATGTGCTACTGTTGGCACTGCCACTGCCAACACTGCATCTGCACTGCAATCTTCTCCAACTGTTGCTGCTACTGCATCAGCAACGGAAAAGCATCCAAAATTACTGAACAGGTGTTCATCATGATGCATCTGTTGCTGGAGTTCTCACTGTTGCTATTCTCTGATTGGGGTTGTGTTTGTACAGGTGAATCTCTCAAAGGATTTGATAGCATGCTAATTACCAATCAGTTTGATTGGGAGAGATTGGACATTCTTGATGTGTTGGATCAAGAAGTGTTGAGGCTTTGCGAGTGAAGCATTGCCTGGGTAGACATCTAGCTGGCACTTTGTGCTAATGTCTGGGTCCCGAAATTGGAAAAGTGCTGCTAGTTATTGAGCTTTGTTTTGGATACACACCTGGAAGAAATTGTTGAAAAGTGCTTTGTTTTGGATACACACCTGGATTTTTGGGTTGATGGTTAGCAAGTAAGCCTGAGGGTACCTAGAGGGGTTGAAAGCTTGAGTCCATTTTTATCCCACCTAGATAGATTGCCTTGGTCAAGAATCTAGTCCATGACATTGCGGTGCCTAAACTATTGAGTGACTGTTTGGATAGATTTCCCTGGTCAGGAATATAGTCCATGGCATTGTGGTGCCTAAAGTTCTTCATGGTTCATATAGTTTGAGATCTTTCATTGTATTTGTACAGTATGAATACCTCCCTAGTTAAGAGGGAGTGTTGGAAAATGTAACTATGTTCAATCTTCAATAATGTACTTAACTCATTATGTAATGTACTTGTCAAAAGAATAAAGAAAAGAATTTGTACTATTATTATTGTGACTTATTAAAGCACGGGTTTCATGCTTGGGTCACCATGTTTTAGGTCAAAGTCCCCATTGAGGACTTCTAGGATTTATTATGAGTCTATAGAGGTATTGTACATTTAAAGAGACCCTTCTTGGGCTTTTGAATCATGTAAAAAGGTCAAGTATTGAATCAAATATGAATTATGTAATCTCCACACCATGTCGGCCTAAGAGAAGATCAAGTCGGCCTAAGGACCCTATTCGATCCCACAAGAAACCTATAAAAGGAAGGTCATCGAATTCATTTGGAGCACCATTCTCTCATCAAGTTTGAATTCTCTTGTAGCTGGAAGAAGTGCGAAAATCTCTTGTTACTGGGCAAAAGTACGAAGTTCTCTTATAGCTGGAAAAAGGTGCAAAGTCTCTTGCCGGGAAGCTGAAGTGAATGGGAGTTTGGGGAAGTCTAAGGAGACAAGGAAAATCGAAATTATGGTGTCTCTCTCTTTGTTTCGTATCCTGGATTGGGAGATCAAAGTCTTCCAAGTTTCACTTTTCCTGGAAGCTGCTAGTTGCTGCATAGTCAAAGTTGCTGGGAAGAGGTCGAAATTTTAGAAGGCTGAATTGGTGTGGAGGGAAGGTCTGGTCTTGGTCTAGGGTGAAGAGTCTAAAAGAATACCATTGAAAGGAAGAATTATCTTGACTGGGTTTTCCAGGGAGTTTTTCCCTGGCATGTGCCTACATCTGGTGTCTATTGTTTTTATGTGCTACTGCTTTTGGTAATTGCTTGATGAACTAAAGAAAGAAGATATAAAGAATCGTAATAATAAGAAACATCACAAGTAATTATCAAGAACAAGAAAAAATTTACTGCCTTTCTTGTTTTCTAACATGTACTAGTATATAGTTGAATACTTTTATGCCAAAAGGGTGGAGATCGGATTGGACCTCTTGAATCCCTGGAGGTCTGGTCACTGGGACAATCTTCATATGCTAGGGGGTGACAACTGCAATGGTAGTCTGTTAGTGGTTGGGAGGAGAATCAGTGATTAGTTGCCAATGCCCAATCAAGTTTCCAACCGTACGGGGTATCTTTCTAACTGTGATACACAAATATGTCTGCATTGTTTGCATGAGTACTAAATCTCAGTACCGTATGTGATCTTCTATATTGCATGACAAATGATGTAGACCAATGGTTATCAATACAATACTCTGTGTGGTTTGCAAGATAGAATAATATGTATCATTTCATAGGCTAAGCAGCATAATCATATAGAGTTCCTTTGCAGTATTCAGATAACACCAATGTATGTGTGGTCAAAATCGTGCATATCATATCCTACCCTTTTATCTGGTCTCAGGTTTCCCTAAAGCTGGGCTTATAGATACTGCATTAATGAGCTAGTACATAGGGGTTTTGTGCTTCGCCTTGCCTGGCATTCACATGATGCCTGTATGTTACCTCAAGGATAGAATTTTAGAATTTTCCCCTGATGCGTTAAATACTAGCCACGGTGGGAAGAGTGAGAGGAGTGAAATGAAGTGAGAGGAGTGATCACTAATGTTCTCAGATAGCTTCTAGTAACCCTGAGATCATAAAGTGCTTTATAGCACGAATCCTGACTCACGTCACCTGATGTAATGAGTTAGGACTCTTTCTCCTCTATTACAGGATATATTTGCTTTCCATGCATGAGATCGGTTGATGCATGCAACTTAGGATTCTCTGCACAACTGATGATTCCATAACCTATATTTTTGGAACACTTGACTTCCTATGAAGAAGACTATACTCCCGATTTTCTTGGTGGCTGACTAAATACTATTGACAGCGTACGTGGCAAGCTTGTTGTTGACATAATGCTATAAGTACGTGTGAACGGCATAGGACCATGGTCTGGAAATTCCTGTTGGTGGTATTTTTTTTCTTACCTATGTGTGAAACTGGAGCGAGGTCTCACTGATTGCAACTAGTCATTATAACTAGTACCACACCTCTGCCAATAGTTAATACATATAACCAGCATTCCATAATTGGACCAGCCGTAGGGTAGATGCTTCATATAAGTTGTTTTACAGAGAAATCAAGACAGAAGAGATCAGGCCCTTCACCTTGGGAAGCTGAAAGCCTACTTGCATCACCAACATGGATATGTTGTGGAAATGCGAATTTAACCGCGGTTCTCTGTGTTATTCAAGAATTTCTGTCTCTCAACAAAGGCTACAAGGCATATGCTCAGGACGCAGTTTTTAGTGCAATTGCTCTGGAGTAACCTGCACCCAAGAAATTGAATAACAATGCAGCGGCAAATGAATATCTGTTCTTAATATCTCAGTTAACGTCAGTCCTCTAACTTTGTATGATACCAGGTTATTTTCCTTCCAAAGAGATTTCAAGGACTCTGATCTAGACTACAAGACTGGGTGCAAAGGAGAAAAAAAAGGAGATTCTCTGAGAGTTTCCTTGCTCACTATTACTTAGCGTGCCTGAAAGGATGGAGTTGTTTGTTGGGGTAGTGATGCCAATACAGATGTGAGTAGTTGGAAGCCATTACACTCTCTCCATCTAAAAGAAAACAATCCATGGTCTGCAAGCTCATTACAACCTAGTGAACGTACAATTGAGATAAGCATCAATTGACTCCTCGTGATGGACTATTGATCAAATAGGTTGTATGTGGTAACTGGTTGTGTCACTTTTTCAATTAACTGCCAAGATTATGATAGGCACTTTCATGCTTGTTTCTGGGGTCTCTTGATTGAAGGCAACGCAATGAAGAGATGGATGAGTTCTGGTGCGGAAAGTGCAGAAGTTAAATGACTCAGAGTGATCAAGCGTCCTTTACCAACCCAGTTATCAAAACACTACATGACCAGTCATGAAGATGTAACGGGTTCATAGATGCACTTCTCTCTTGATAACTCATTAAAAGATGAAATGTCGCCTTGACTCCTTCGGAGGGATCCTAGTGCAAATTTTCACATCCTCAGAGAATCACTCTCAGGACCGATGAATGGTGCACTAACTAGAAAATTTTCCATTCATTCTGTATGCCTGTAGATGATAGCCATTTGCTGGTTCTGTACCTGGCAGAATTACTTTTGTTGTAGCGGCTGGCCTAGAAAATGGAGTAAGTATTCTAATTTAACATGAAATGTGAATATGTTCCAGCCCGTATTAGGGTCTGCAGTCTTCTATAGGAAAAAGGGCAGTCCATAGACCTAACTGAATCCAAATAACCAGGGGGCAGTTTCCAAAAATTTATACCAGCAACTAAGTGCTGTGTATGTATCCAATTGAGTTCACCACTTATGCCCTTAAGTTGTGTTCAGGTGAGTGGTGATCTCAATATGTATAGAACTGTAAGAAAAATTAAGAGTTCATCATGCCACTGTATCCCGAACCTTTCAGCGGTACAGTGCTGGCCATCAGAGGTGCGAATGCCTAATCTCAAGATATTTCATACATCCTTGCATAACCCTATGAATAAAAGAAATGATGCAATAGTGTGGAGCACTCACACATCAAAAGAAGACCAACTGAACAAGTGGCTAGGCCAGTCCTTGCACCTAGACTTTCGCAGGGAAAAAAAAACAACAAAAAAAAGCACTTACCCCATTCTTGCAAACCTGCAACGAGAGTTGGGTAATATATTAACCATCTCCTTAAGTTCAGAATTTTAAAGGTGTGTGTTACAAAAATGAATTCCACATTACAATAAAACTCTGCAATTAACATTATTTAGTATACAATTCAACTCCGAGAAACAGGGGATCTGTTGAATCTCGGGTATTTCATCTAACTGATCGGAAGCACCAGATATTTAAAACTAAAAATTCAAAATATATAACTCAATTCTTTCCAATTATTTGCCTCTGATTACTAAAAAGATTAAAAAAAAAAAAATTGAAAAGTTTTCAAACAATTTTTAATGACAATATTTAAATAACAGGGCTATGGCCGTCAATCGATTCTAAATTATTTGGCATATTATACGTCAGAAATTCTAATGTTTGAGGAACAGGTGCTGGACATACAGTGTTACGTACACGCGCCTCCTTTTTCTTTAAATTTTGATTCTCCTCGGTCAGATTTTGCTCGTTAATCGTTCTCTCCTCATTGTTCTTCAAATTCTCCTCGATCAGATTTTGCTCGTTAACCGTTCTCTCCTCTATGCGTCTCAGCATAGCCTGATTGTTTGTCGCCCTCACCTGCACGATTGCCAGGTCCATTTCCTCTTCTAATTGTTGTAATTGCCCAGAATCCGATTTTGCTAGGTCTTGTGCCACCATCTGCTTCAACATCGTCTGTAGCTGTTCCGCCTGAAACTTTACCTCCGGCGCTTGGATGATCTGGTTTTTATTGTGATTATTATCGCTGCATTCAATTGAGTCACGAGATTCTGTTTGTTCGGATAATTTGCTGTAACGATGCATTATGCTTTCCATATCTGGCCTGGCAATTTTGAAAAACTTATTATCACTTGAAAATACGAGAACTGCTATGTCTGCATCGCAGAGGACAGACAATTCTCTGGCCTTCTTGAACAGACCTGCTCTTCGCTTGCTGAAGGTGGCCTTCCTGTTCGTTGGATTTTCTATCCTCTTGATCTCTATTTTCACTCTACCCATTACTTGAACTCTTTTGCTACCTGTAAATCTTGAACTCTCTTGCTGCCTGCGACCTAAATCTTGAACTCTTTTGCTACCTATTGCGGCCTTTATTCGTATACGATGTTTTCGGTCTCTGACTTGTGACAGAAATAACAAAAATTCGAAATTATATAGAAGTGCGGCTGAGTTCTGACTGCATGCAATAACGTTTACATATATAAATTAACGAAGTTTTCTGTTTGTCCTAAATCTGATAAACTTTTCTAACTTTAGAAATGGTTACTTATCTGCAAGTTAAAGTTCGCGATTGCACGATGTTAATTTTATATATAAAGTTAAAATTACGTTATATATAAAATCAACTTAACTTAAATGATATATAAAGTAAATAATTATGAATTTTTAGAAGGCAATTAAATTACTCCATCTTTTAACATGATCAATGTAATATCTGGGAATTGAATAACCGTATCTATTGTTTTAGACTACAAAGAGCAAAAGATACACTGAAAGATATTTAACAAGGACTTTGAATTTCTTAGGGAAATTTGAACTTTCTATCTAAAAATAAAATAAAATGAAAAATAAGCAAGGTTTAGATAGTTAACAAGGACTTTGAATTTCTTATAAGATAGGGAAATTTAAATTTTCTATACAAAAATAAAATTAAAAATCAGCAAGGTTTAGAATTACATGCTTGTTGTAATTAAAATTGTAATTTCCATATCATACTTGTGATTATGATTATAACTTATTTCATGAGTACAAAATATTGTTGAATTGAAGCTTTTGTGATCCATATTATTTATAAGTAGAACTTCCGCTTAAATCACATAAAGAGAGAGACATTTGTCCATGCGTTTCGAACCAACTAGTGTGGCTCATCGTCAATCACATAAAGAGAGACATTTGTCGATGCGTTTCGAACCAACTAGTGTGGCTCATCGTCAGGAAAAGTTGAAGAAACAGATCAGAGAGACAAATCTAGTGTGGCTCATCGTCAGGACAAGTTGAAGAAATAGATCAGAGAGACATTTGTCGACTAACCAACTAGTGTGGCTCATCGTCAAGACAAGTTGAAGAAGCCGATCTAGCTATGCATGCTAAATAGAGCTTCCAACGGCTATCTTGATCAACCGCTAATTTTGACTCAAGGCCTAAAAAGTCAAAATGATCAATTAATGGGATTTAATTAAATTATAAAAGAAATAATTATATACGTTGATTCTGTTAATAGTTTAATAAAAATTGGTTAGATAAAGACCTTATATATATATATATATGTGAGGCAATTTTAGTTAGTTATAGTAACTAAATTTTATTAGAAAAAATATTTATATAAATAAAAATAATAAAAGATATCTTTTATTATTTATATAAATATTTTTTCTAATAAAATTTATTTACTATAACTAACTAGAATTGCCTCACATATTATATATATATATATATTTAAGGTCCTTAATCTAACCAATTCTTATTAAATTATTAACAGAATCAACATATATAATTATTTCTTTTATAATTTAATTAAATCCCATTAATCGATCATTTTGACTTCTTAGGCCTTGAGTCAAAATTAGCCGTTGATCAAGATAGCAGTTGGAAGCTCTGCTCAGACTGTTTAGCATGCATAGCCGTTGGAAGCTCTTCTCAGACTATTTAGCATGCATAGCTGGATCTGTTTCTTCAACTTGTCCTGACGATGAGCCACAAATGTCTCTCTTTATGTGATTTACGCCGAAGTTCTACTGATAAAAAAAAATTACAAAATATTATAACTTATTTCATATGAGTACAAAATACAAAGATTTTTAATATAATCTTATTATCTTTAATTTTAGATTTACAAATTTTCATGTAATGAATTTTTAGAATAGGTATAATAAAAATAAGGTTTTTTAGTAAGGTTTTAGGTAGCTTTAATATATGGAAGTGTCATTTTTTCTAGAAAATAATGCATATCTTGCACTATTTTGATAAAATATGACAATTATTTTTGGAAATCCAAAGTATAGCTATCAAGTTTCAAGATTTTGATTGCTTTGGAAATTTTTGATAATATGAAATCTATTTCCACCATGATTCAAACTCTACTACTATTAGATTTTTTGAAAAAGTAAAAGCAGGAGTCTGTCGATTTTTTTAGCCATACAGACATCAATTATGCCTTGGTAGACAATGCCCTTTAGGCACCACTGGTAATGCACATTGGATGTTATAAATGTATGGTTTTGGTAGTGAACAGATGCTGTGAAAGAAAATATTAATAGAATGTGGGATATGTTAGGTATTGTCCATAGTCTTGAGGATGTGGTCCAATGGTTAAGTGGGGAGGTTTTGTCCCGACAAGAATTGTTATAGACATGGTTTTGATAAAAATGTTTTACACTAAATATTCTTTACTCCACTCTTAACTATTAGTAACTTATATCATTATTATTTAATTAATTTAATATTTTAAATTATTTAATATATTATTTTTTAAAATTAAATTTAAATAATAATAAAACTATTTCTTTATAATTATTTTTAAAAATTAATTAATTATATTAAAAATAATATTAATTTTCTTAGTTTAGTAGTAAATATAGAAAAATATAATATTAACTTCTTTGGTTACACATTTGACTTGATTTATATTCTTCCTTTGTCTTAAATATTTGTGAGTTGATTTTCTTATTTATTTAGCTTTTTAATAAATTTCCCTTTATTTTAATAATAATCCCTACACTCATTTCATGAAATTAGTTATATATATATATATATATATATATATATATATATATATTCCTTTTTAATTAGCATTGAATATTTAGTTTCTCATAATTCTTAGTGAACAATTAGTTTGTAATCTATCATCTTATTTTATATTTTTATATATATTTAATTATTTAAATTATAAGTTAGTTTGTAATCTAGGAACTTAATTTATATTTTGATATATATTTAAATCATAATTAAAAGATTAAACTTCTTAGTGTAGTAAAAAATTTCATGGTCTTCTGGGGCCATTTCTTTATAGCTTTTGGAAGGATCTTTCCATCAATTTAACCTGCTTCATCTTATCCTCACCATGAACCACACTCATTAATTGTTTCTAACGGGTCGACATATATTTTTTGATGTGGTTTCTTCCGAAATATTTCTTCTTATAAAAATAATATCATTAAAATAAAGAAAAAATCCTCATTCTATTAAAAAAAATATAATTAATTATATTAAAAAAAATAATATCATTATTGTAGTAAGATATATATAAAAAATTCCTCATTCTATTCAAAATGTTTTAATATACTTATAAAAATTGTGGTTCTTATGTTTTGATATATTGGTAAAATTCCAAATTGTGTGGTTCTTTAGGCTAGCTTCATCATTCAACGAATTTATAACATTTATGAAATGTAAATTTCATAAAATTTAAATATTCTTTAGGGTTATATATATATATATATATATATATTTTTAAAAATATTAACAAATTATTTTCAAAAACTTAATTTCTTTCACTCCATTTTGACATTTTCTTTCACTCCATTTTGACATTATAATTATAATCCTGATAAAACTTTATTATAAAAAAATCAATATTATTATTCTAATTATAACACTTAATAATACTTTATTCATAGGCTCTATGTCTAAATAAACAAATTTACCTCTTTATTTTTTCTCTTTTATATTTTTATTTCAATTTATGTGTAATGTATTCCTCTTTTGATATTTAGAGGTATTTTAATAGAGGGGTTTCGGGAAGTAATATAATTTATTTTATTATTACTGTATTTTTCTTTTGGTATTGGGAGGTATTTATAATAGAGGGGTTTTGGGAAGTAGTATAATTTATTTTATATGTATTTAATAAATTAATTTTATTATTATAATATATATTTTGAAATGAAGGTAAATTGTAATTGGATATTATTTATTTTTTTTATTAAAAATATATGATTTTATTGAAAATAGTTTTGAGAAGCATTATTTAAATAGAAATAATTATTGGTTAAAAGTTAGTTTTTATTGGATCATAATAAAATAGATTAATGGTCCAAAACTTAAAGTTATCTAGAAAGAGTGAAGGTTTGCTCCCTCAGTGCCAAAAGAGAGTGATTTAATCTAGAAAGAGTGAAGGTTTGCTCCCTCGGTGCCAAAACAGAATTATTTAATCTAGGAAGAGTGAAGGTTTGCTCCCTTAGTGCCAAAATAGAATGATTTTAAGTGGCGTGTTTTATGATGAGTCAACTCCCATCATAGATAATAACTAATAATATTTAGCTTTATGTTAATAAAGAAAGATAAATACTTTTGATCTTGTAGATTAGGGTTGTCCATCTCCTTATAATATTTGAATTTTCTTTTATCCATTTTTTATTGCATCACATATTCTCCTTAAATTTAGATGTAATAATACATTTTCCATGATGTTTATTTTCTTTTATACATTAAATACCTAATGATAGCCATGCTCGGAAAATACTCACTTCTAGTAGGATGATAAGATAGGGTTAATTGGCTTTAATTTTAATATTATAAGTTAAAAATTCTTTTGGATTTGCTCTATGTTTCTTTAAGATTTTGTAAAGATATTACATATACAAGCTTCATAGACATATAAGGTAACAGAGCAATGAAATTCTCAAAGGGGAGATTTTTTTCTTATCCCATAACCAAGGGCTTCTTAACTTACAATTATTTTCATATGAATTCTAAGATATTCGTATAAAAACACTTCCTCTATATTGTTGTTGCCATATACGAAAGTATCATAGGTGATTGTTTTTTATTTAATTTTTATGATTACCTTTATTTTGTCACTATTCACTGTCATACCCATATTAGAGAAGAATTACTTGAATATTCATAGTTTCTTACTGAGGTCATAGGGACTCCTCACCATAATGACAATATCATTAGTGTAAAGAAGAAGAATGATAACTCTACTAGGGAGAGTTAGGATGACATGACCAACATCATCCAAACATTCTTCTTACTTGTCAATGTATATGCCTAAAAGGGTAGGGTATAGGGGACAACCTTATTTGATACCTATATTACATTTAATTTCTTTTGACTAGCTCATAGTGTTCCTAAACTTGGCAATAACATTCTCATACAACCTTATCACATCGGCCTTCAACTTGAAAGAAACTTTCAACTCCTCTGGCCTATTCCAAAGGTTAGTCTTGGGAACTTTTCCATCCTAAGCGTAACAAGGCGGTCACAATTGAATGAAAACCTCTAAGCCTAGCCCAACCTTTAGCTCCTTTTTCCTAGATTTCTAGCTATATATTGATCTTCTTTTCCAAAATACTTTTGTATAGCCTGGCTATAGTGGGGCTAACCATAATGGTATTATAGTTAGGGGTATTACTTTTATCTCCACTTTTAAAAGTAGGTATAATGAGGTTTTTAATCTTAGGTTTAGGGAAGTCATACTATTTTATTGCTAAATTGAAGAGCTTGTGTATGTAACGGATGAGGATAGGCCCTTCAATTTTTAATATATTAGGTTGATAGCATTCAATGTTTCCTTCCCTTTTGCTTGTTGCTTAACTCTAAACTTTATGTCTTCTATAATAAAACTTTATCATTTGTAGAAATATTTAAAATGTTGCTCATGAAATTAGGGGATTGTTAAAAATGTTTAATGTAGTAATTTCAAGCCTTCAAGGGAATCATATTAATTTTTTTAGCTTTATATGTGTGTAGAATTTCTTAGGATTTGGCTTAAATAGGTGCAAAAGTTTCTTTTTTCTTTTTAATTTATGTATTTCTTCCCCCCTCTCCCCTTTTAATTATGTTTTTTTATCTATTTATCTTATTGGGTTTTAAGAACTCATTAAAAGCATCCCTAATAACTTTTTCTTAATAATTTTACATATTATCAACCAAGAGTTGGTTCCTTTGTGTTTATGTTTAGATAACACTTACATGTAGAATTTCTTAATGGAGTAAAGAGGGTTGTCTTAAAATTATGATAAAGATATTCAATATTATTCTTATATCATAGGATGATTAATTCATTATTTAAGGCCTTTAAGAAAACAGTGCTAATATTTTTTTTCAAAATGCTTTAGAGTTCTCTTCAATTGGGTTTTTGAGCATGACAAAGTTTAGAGTTAGAGTTAAAGGTTTATGATGAAGGTTGGACTCATGGTAATCTAAAATGTTGGAATTTACTATTTGGGTGTTATAATATTTGGTGTCATATAATAAAAAACAAGTCACTTCATTACAACATTGACAATTATTCAATCTTGATAACTATAGAGTTTGATTGGCTTAGCACCAAATGGGTTTTCAAAGCTTATATTTTATTTGTTAGCTAAAATAAGGTCCTCGTCTCCCCATAAAGTATTAGAGTTAGAATAATTGGAATCATTGGTTAAAAGAAAATTTTAATTAATTACATTGTTAGCATTAAAGTTTTATTGAAAAAGGATACTACCTTCATTCTCAAACTATAAATATTTTGTGTTAAGATTTTATAGGGATATTTTTTTATCTAAATTATTTTTCTCCTAATATACATAATTAATAAATTAAAATAGCATAGTATTATATAAATTTTCTTAAGATTATTATTATTATTATTGAAATCTCCATAATATATATTAATTGAATTTTTTTTTTTTTATAAAATTGAATAAGAAAAAATATTTATTTTATTTTAAAAACTAAATGTCCACATATAAATTATTATTATTATTTATAAAGTAATAATATTTTATATTTCATTAAAAAATAATGATGTCTTTTCGTATATAAACACATTCTCATTGTAAAATTAGATAATTTCTTTTGGTCGGAATCATCAAATGGTTCTTGTTGTTCCATATAAACGAGGAGGGTTTGTGCAGGTCGAGGGATCAACCTCATTCTTCATCTGGAATTAGGATTGTACAACTACAACTGTGTCTTGATTTATATGTCTCGTGTCTGCGAAAAGAAGTTGGCATTCGGAACACAGTGCTCTTTGAATATTTTTATGATATTCGATAGTCGGAAGCAGGATTGACATTTAGCCAATTTACTTCTTTGTCATTGACCATACCACTTGCCTTAATTCAATCTTCACTGGAGATTGGAGGTCGAATTTTAAAATTCCCGAGTTGATTGCACGTAGGTCTGAGGTTCGGATTTTTAAGCAAATTTAGGTCATGGAAGATTGGATTTTGAACATTTTCGGAGACATTTGCGACTGGGAGCACAGGACTAGAGAAATTTAAAGGTTTTAAGCAGTTATCTGGAGGCTCGGATTTGGACGTTTTTGGTTCCACAGGTTCTGCATTTTACTGTTTATAGGTAACAGGCAGCGTGAACAGGCGGGTAAGCAGAGGACAGGGTTTTGTGAGCACATAGGATAGGCAGCATGAACAGGCAGCTTGAATAGGGTTTCGTGAACACAGAGCAGTGAGGCAGTTAAATTCTAAATAAGTAAACATTTAGAACATGGAAAACGCTTAGAAGAGCCAAGGCATAAAGAGCAAGGAAATTTCAGATTTTGTGGAAACAAATCATTTGGGTCAAGTCAAAATTGCTTCAACAAACAAAATAGGAAGGTGGATTTGGGTAAACGCAAAGCAATATGAGGGCATTTTAAGGCGTAGGATTGCTCGCCTTAAATGGGGACAAATGAGAAGAAAACCGATCAAGATAAAGAAAAAGAAACAAAAATAAACAATAGAAACAAAAATAAAGAAGAATCAATCATTTACAGTCCCACATCTACACCTCTTACTTGGTCATCAAATCTATATGTCCAAGAACTGATGAAGGTCAAAACAAGGTTGGAGATTTTGGAAGCCAAAGAACAGGAAAGAGACAGCAAAATTTCAGAGATTACAGTTGCAAACCAATGTCTAATGGAAGGTAATAGAATTTTAAAAGAACAGGTAACAATGTTACAAGAGGCTCTAAAGACAGGGAAACAAGAATGGAAAAACATGAAAGAAGTAATAACAACAAAGAAAGATGTGATAATTTCTAAACAAACTCAGGTAGATACACAGGTATCTCAACAAACATACATTTCCAAAGAGAAGGAAAAAATGAACTATGGGAAAGATAGTCCAAAAGAAATCAAAGCTACAGTTGAAGATGCTAATGGTTACATAAGGACAGAGGAAGAAGAAGATGCAATTGATCGCAGAGCACAGGAAATAGAACAAAAAGAAAGACAAAAAAAAAAAAAAACAAAACAAAACTTTATTATAAGGGGAATAAGAGATTATGGGAAGAACGAAAGTACTCTCAATTTGACAAGAAACTTTCTGAAAGAGAAACTACATTGGAAAGGGAAAATTTGCCAAGCAAGAAGGGTTGGGAGGATATGTGAAGAGAGGCCTTGACCCATAAAAGTCACCATGGCAAGCGTACAAGAAAAACGACAACTTTTGGGCAAAAGAAACTCTTGAAAGGTTCATACTTCTTCCTTGGTGAAGATTAACCAAAAAACAACAAGAGGAGAGAAAGGATGAAGTGGAGAAAATTAGAACAACAAGAAATGAAGGGAAAATGGCATGGTTGTACAATGGGAAAGTCATTATTGCAGTGTTTGGGCCTCCATGCAAATCAGGCAGTAAGCTGACAGTAAAGAAAAAATAGAGAATTCAATAATAGAGACCAAAACAACAAGAGCAGTGTTATCACTCAGGTTGTCCTTCTGGTCAGCTCAAAAGGATACGGCCGAGGTAACCACAGACCAATCTTTGGACTGTAGGTTCTAGCCCACCTGCAATCAGAGAGGGCTCTCTCTTTCTGATTTAGCTTTGTTGATAAGGTTTTTAGGCTAGTTATTGAGTTCAAGGGGTTTTGTTTTGATTTTGGTGGGAAGGATGATGCTTTCAAGTAAAGAGGCAGAGATAGCATGAAAGTTTTAGAACCATTGGGCGTGGAGTCAAGGAGTAGGACTGCTGGTGCTTTTTATTGGTCACAAGAGGGAAATATGGAGCATTGCAGCATGCAAAGTATGACATATTTGGCATGTAAAAAATGTCAATCATGAAAGATAAACACCTGTTGCAACAGGAGGCTAACAGTGGCTCCACTTGGGGATGGCTTTTCCTTGTGAAAAGCCAAGAACAGCAGGTCAGACTGCCTTGGTTTTCTATTGTTGCTATGAATTGAAAAAAACTTCTTTATGCTGGCTGTTAAGAGTGTGAAACTTTGAAATATGAACAACCCTCTACTCAACTGCATTGTCATGAAAAGTGAAACACTGCCTGTTTTCTTCTGCGTGCTTAATATTATGTACAATGTTGCCTGAGAACCTGCCTTTGAAAAACATAAGATCAAACTGATGTATTTCTCTTTAGCCTTGGTCTAGAAGCAGTTGCTGAAAGATTGCTCCTCTCCTATTGATACTGTTTGACTGAAGACTGTAAGCTGCAAACAGTTTGCTTTTACCATGAATTTCTGTGATATAACAGTACTACTCTTGCTGTTTTGCTGAGTTTAATGCAGAGACAGAGCTTTAAAAATGGAATACTGGCATTTGCCATGTCTTCGCAAATTTTGTTGCTGCTCCTCTAACACTCAGACTGCTTATACAAAAAATAAAAACAAAGTGCTGATATATACAAATATCAATGTACAACGAAATATGTACAGAGCTGCATTGTATCCTTTTCAAAGGGATCATGGTAATGTTTTAACATTCGGCCATTAACAGGGCATTCTTCAGCAGTGCTGCCCTCTACAGTTTTGAGAAAATATGTGTTATTCCCCTGAATAGAAGAAATAACAAATGGCCCTTTCCATAAAAAATCAAATTTTGCATGTTTTCCCTTGTCTTCTCTTCATGAATCCCACCTTAGAACTTTGTTGCCAACACAGAAATCTTCCCCCTTAGCTCTTTTGTCAAACATCTTTTTGAGCTTCTCTTGCAAAATCTGAGCTCTGTCATAAATTTGCTCTCTGGTTTGCTGAAGATGGATGGTCTGATTGATTCTTCGTTGAATGTCATTTGGTTCAGCCTGAATCTCTTGTAACAGTTTGATAGTAGGGATGCCCAAAGATGAAGGAAATCTGGCCTCCATACCATATACTAGCTCATAAGGGCTCATCCCAATGGATTTCTTGGTTGAAAGTCTATCTGCCCATAGGGCATTTGTGAGCTTTTTATGCCAGTTCTTCTTGTTTTCTTCTAAGATCTTCTTGATAATATTAATTAGACTTTTATTTGAGGATTCGGCCAAGCCATTACCTTGAGGGTAATAGGTCGTAGAGTGGCCCAAGGTAATATGAAATTTATAGCAAAAGTTGATCATCTTTTTGGATTTGAAAGCAGCGGCGTTGTCAGTAATGATCTTCTCAGGGCAGCAAAATCTAGAAAGGATATTGAACTCAAGGAATTGGATAATTATGGTGTCATTGGCTTGTCTGCATGGGATGGCCTCAACCCACTTGGTGAAATAGTCGGTGGCTATTAGAATCCATCTGTGCTGGCCTGAGGAGGAGGGATGGATTTCTCCAGTGAAGTCAAGACCCCATTGTTGAAAAGGCTTTTCAGTTGAGATGGGTTTAAGGGGCAGGGGCAACAAATTTCTTTTGCCCTCAAAGATTTGGCATTTGTGACATGAAATGACAAACTTCTTTACATCTGCAAAAGAGAGGGTCAATAGAAACCATCCCTTAGAATTTTATCAGCAGTGGACTTCCAATATAAATGTCCTCCACAGTCACCTGCATGGAATTCTTTCATGACGTTGTTAGTTTCATTCATGGTTAAACAATTAAGCAATATACCTTCATGATTTTTCCAAAATAAAGCACCATCTATGACACAAAACTTCGAAGCTTTCATCTTTAAAAATCTTTTCTTGGTTCTGGACAATCCTGGGGGAGCAAACAGGTTTAACAATACAAAGCATATATCAGCATACCATGGGGATTGCAAAAAGGTTTCACTGATTTGTGGAGTCGCCAGCTCCTGTTCATTGTCTAATTGGTTATTGTCTAAGGCTTGAAAGTTTGTTTCGGACATCAGTTTGGCTAAAACTTGTCCCTTTATGAGCTTGGTTGGTTTTATTTCTATGTCATATTCAAGGATGTTTGCAATCCATTTGCCTCTTTTGCCCTCTAATCCCTCTTGGGTTAATATGTCTTTTACAACAGCATTTGGGACATAGGCAATCACATGTGAATATAAAATGTAGACTCTGAAATCCTTGATGGCCTTAACAAGGGCGTAGGCTTGCTTTTCCATGATTTGGTACTTCAAAGGGGCATCTCTTAAGGCTCGGCTGAAAAATGCAATCGGCTTTTCATTTCCCTGATCATCCTTTTGCAAAAGGACCGCAGCTATGGTGTGATCAGATGCAAAAGAAAATATGATAAAGTCCCTATCAAATTGTGGACTTGTGAGGACAGGGGCTCAAGGGTTAAGGCAGATTTTATGCCCTCAAAGGCTTGCTTGGTCTCAAGAGACCATCTTACCTTGGCATCCTTTTTTAACATGTTACTTAATAGTCTTATTAGCTCGGCTAGATTTGGAATAAATCTCCTCAAGAAGTTGATTTTTCCAAGGAATGCTTGCAACTTTTTTATGTTTCTTGGATATGGGACTTGGAGGATGGCTTGGATTCTTTCAGGATCAATTCTAATCCCGTCCTTTGATATGATATCGCCAAGTAGTTTTCCTTCTTCAAGGCCGAAGAGGGACTTCTTGGGGTTCAAGGAAATGCCATATTTCCTACATGTCATGAATATTTGCCTCAAATGTTTTAGGTGCTCTTGATCAGATTTGGAGAGGGGGTTAAGTCATCAAAGTAGACAACTAGGAAATCATGTATTTCCTTGGCAAATGCAATATCCATTGCCCTTTGAAAGGTAGCACCAACGTTTTTAAGTCCGAAAGGCATCTTCACATACTTAAATGTTCCCCACAGTGTGGTAAAGGCTGTCTTGTCTTGGTCATCCAGGTGAACCAGTATTTGATTAAAACCTAAAAATCCATCTAGCAAAGAGATTCTAGATGACCCCACTACTCTTTGCAGAATATGATCCATTTTGGGCAATGGGTAGTGGTCTTTTAGGGAGACTTGGTTTAAATTTCTTAGGTCTACACATAGCCTAATCTCACCTGTCTTTTTTCTTGTGGGAACAAGATTGGATACCCATTTAGAAAATCTGATGGGTGCTATGATACCTACTTCAAACATTCTTTTCACTTCCTTTTCAATCAAAGGGAGAAGCATAGGATTGATTCTCCTCAGTTTCTGTTTGAAGGGCTTTTGGTTTGGTTTTAAGGGAATGGTGTGTTGGATTACTGAGGTGTCATAGGACTTCAAGTCCTCATAACTCCAAGCAAATACATCTTGGAATTCTTTGAACAAATCAACATATTTAGGCTTTTGATCAGGTGGCAGATTTTTGGATAATTTGATCATTTTGTGCTGCTCTACTGTTCCAATGTTGTGCTCTTCTATATCAGTGTTTAAGGGCTGCATTTTTGGTTTTTTGGGAACATCATTTGCATCAAACATGTCTTCCAATGGAGTGAGGCCGGCAGGGAGAAAGTTATCTTTTAGATCAACGATCTCGGCCTCTGTTTCGACTATTTCCTCCCAATGCATCTGTTTCAGCTTTTCTATGTTTGTATTATCAAAAACAGTTGGGTTCAACATTTGTTTGGCTGTTACAACAGTTACAGCCTGTTGATTTTCATTTGTTTGCTGTTGTTCATCTGTCATAGCATCCATGTCAATGTTAATATTTGAAAACTCATGCTCAAGAGTGAGGAAATTGTTAATCTGGGCATCATTCTCGAACACTTGCCAATCTTTAACATTATTTGGGATAGCGGGCCTATGTTTTATCTCAACAGTAAAATGGTGATTTGGCTCAATGGGAAGCTTGCATGTACTAGCAAAAGTAGCTAGGCTGTGTGCATGAATGTTATGCTCTCTTGAAATCTTGGCAAGCTTGGATTCAGTGAATGCATTGAGTATACTAGTGGTAGCAGTCCTATAAACCCTCATTCTATTGTCATTGGTAACAAAGTTACCTTTCATCTGTTGTATGATTAAATCGGAGTCACCTAAAATGGACACTTTTGCAGCTCCTAGAGCTTTGAGCAGTTTAAGGCCTAGGAGGAGAGCCTCATACTCTGCCATGTTATTGGTGCATTTGAAATTTAGTCTGTAGGCATGGACTTCTGCATGATTGTTATGTGTATTGTGAATCCAGACACCTGCCCCTGCTCCTAACTTGTTGACAGAGCCATCAAACTCTAAATACCATGTGATTTCTTGCTTGTGGTTAGTGTCAAGAGTTTCAGTCATTCTTGCAGTGGACAGATTTGAATTTTCTGTTTGGGGAGGTTCTTCTAGCATGCTGGTTGCATTAACTGTTTTGACAGTTTCATCAGTATGGGCAACCGATTCTTCATTGATGTGTGTGTTCAGTTCTAAAGCCAACGGCTTGCCATCAATGGGAGGACTTGTTTCTCATTAAATAAAATAAAGAATCCATATTAGAATGGATTGAGGAAATGGGAAAATTTTCAGGCTTGCTCTCACTAGTTACCACATACTTCATCAGTGTTTCTCTATATAGTCTCTTTGGTTGCCCAAAGACAGATATAGTGGTGTAAGAGAGATCTAATTGGAGGGATCCTTGGAGTTTTGCTCCCCAAGATCTTGACAATAACATGCCATACTTTGGTGGAATGTCAGCAACCACCACATCCATGAGGATTGTCTTGTTAGGAAATTGGACTAAGGAGACACACAGGTCTTTGATGAGGCCTAGACACTTGACTTGACTTGAGTCAAAGGAGAATAGATCTTTGTAGGGTCTTGTAACATCAAGGTTCAGCTTTTCCATTACAGCTTTGGGCATAAGGTTGTGTGAGGCACCTGAGTCAAACATGGCATTGTGTAAGACTTTGTCATGTATATGTAAACTGACATAAAAGGGTAAGACAGATCCATATGTTGATTTTCCATTAACTTCTGGACCGAACAACAGCTCAGGCTGATCATCAAGAATATTGACATCATCCTTGACTTCTGGCATTTGAAGTGATCTTTGAATTTGTTGCCTATACACATCATGTTTAGCAAGTTCAGATAAGGGAATGGATATCTTCAGTTTGTCTATTTCTGCCTCTAAGTCAAATGATTTTTCAGATTGGGTTTTAGTATTGTGAGAGGCAGGTTTCCCTTTTTCCATTGGAGTATCAACAATTTGGTCTTGTTTATCAGCGTTAAGGGAAGTAATTGCTTGCGGTTTTTCTGTTTTAGGAGGGCTTTTTGGAATGCTGTTCAAATTCTCTTTCGAGGAAGAAGGTGGCAGAGGCTGATCAATAGAAGGCTGCATTTCTGTTATGTCCTCTACAGTCACTTGATGCGGGTTTGGGACAGGTATATCAGCTGGTTCTATTATGACGGCCTTGCCTTTAGTCTTGTTGGGCTGTTTGCCATCCTTTGGTTTGCTAGGTTCAGAAATATCAATGGTCCTAGTTCTCAGCTTATATTGTTTGTGGACCTCATATACAACAGTGTCATAGCCTTGTTTAAAATCAAAAGACTCACCAGACTTGGTCTGAAACTGATTAAAGTCATGCTCATCTTGGTCTTATTGAGTTAGGAAAATTTGTTGCTCAGCCCTTGAATCCACCAAGTTCACGTGAGTGTCCTCTGTGGACTCACTAGATGTAGATGCTTCCGCATAATTTTCATGAAAAGGGGGTCTTATATCATGGTCTGGGCTAGACCTACCAGCATTTGTGTTCTGCGTTTTCCTAAAATTTGGGTTCCTTATGGTATTGGATTGTTGTCCTTCCCATGATGATTTCCTCTCAACACTTTCTACTCTGTCTCCCAGCCTTTGCATGCCACTGATAATAGCATCAAGTTTCTGATCTAAGGCTGAGGGTTCTTCTTTGAAGGTGGTTCTTCTCTCCATTCTAGCTCTGTTTCTTTTGGCAATTAGGTTAGCCTCTACGCTAACAACAACATTTTGCATGTTTGCAAGGGTTTGAGGGGATATTTCTTTTAACTGGTATGCCATATCCGGGTCGAATCCATCAGGGAATTTATACAAGGCAAGGTCAGGTGGAGGTCTTAGGTTCTGTGGTATTGCATTATAGACATTGTTGAATCTTGCACAGTAATCTAGGACAGACTCTTGAGGGCCTCTTTTTATTGTATCGTATTCAGCTAGTATGTGCAATGGGTCTTTCTTTTTTTCCCATCTGTTGGTAAAGGATTGATAAAGCTCATCCGGAGTGGTTATAGAATTTGGAGCAAGTGATCTGAACCAAGTTCTTACATCACCTGTTAAACTTTGAACAAAAATTTTCATTCTCACACTATCATCATCTATTTCGTAGTTCTCAAAATAGTCTTGCATTTTCTTTGTATGCTGAAGGGCTGTGCAAGAACCAGTTCCATCAAAATATGTGATTTTAGTTTGATAATCCTGAGGCATAGCCCCAAGATTTGCAGGTAATTGCAGGGGTGCATATCTATTATCCATATTCACAGGGATAGGTGGAACAACAGGAACAACAGGGACAACTGGAACAGCTATAACAACAGTAGTGGTAATGGGAGTATGTGCAGTGAATGGAGGTGTGGAAGGAGTGCTTTGGGAAGTAGATGATGAACAAGGGGAAGCAGGGGTTGAACGAAATAAAACTTTGACAGGGGTTGGAACACTGCTTGTGTGAACTGCTTCAGGACTATTATCAGCAAAATCTTCTCTTTGTTCTTGCTTCCTAAGGATCTTTAGGATTAAGTTCAGATTTTCAAAAGCAGCCGAGGGATTTGGGTCTAGATTTGACCTAGTATAACGAGAATTCTTTTTGGGAGCCAGATTCTAATTTGTTTTGGTATTTTCTGTGAATGTTTTTTAGAATTAGCAAGAAACTGATCAAATTTTTGGAACAACTATCTGCAGTTTAAAACTAACATGAAGATTGACTGAAGCAGCATTTATTTACTCCTATAAATGCAAAGCAAGAACAGTTTCAAAGGCTTCCTGGCCGACATTCAGACTTCATCTGTAGTTTTAAGGAATAGACAGTACTTGAACAACTGATTTTTGTTCCCATGCAGTTTTCCCAACTTGATTTGTGAAATTAACTGAGGATGTTCCCCAGTGGAGTTGCCATTATGTTATCACTCAAGTTGTCCTTCTGGTCAGCTCAAAAGGATACGGCCGAGGTAACCATAGACCAATCTTTGGACTGCAGGTTCTAGCCCACCTGCAATCAGAGAGGGCTCTCTCTTTCCGATTTAGCTTTGTTGATAAGGTTTTTAGGCTAGTTATTGAGTTCAAGGGGTTTTGTTTTGATTTTGGTGGGAAGGATGATGCTTTCAAGTAAAGAGGCAGAGATAGCATGAAAGTTTTAGAACCATTGGGCGTAAAATTTCACATCATAAGAGAAGAAAAATATTAAAGAAATAAGTGGAATCTCCGATTCACTCTGCCATTTTCAAAGAAAAATTTTCCATTGATGTATCAACGGTGGGCCAATTTTGAAGCTACATTTTGGCTTTAGCGTTAAACAGTGAATTCTGAAATCTAAAAATGGAAAACAAATCAATAGTAAATGTTAAAAATAATAAGGAAAGCTCAAATTTTGTGGAAACAAATCATTTGGACCAAGTCAAAATTGATTCAACTGACAGAACAAGAAAGTGGATTTGGGTAAATGCAAAACAATATCGGGACATTTTAAAGTGAAAGCTTTCCCACTTTAAATGGGAACAAAAAAGAAGAAAACAATCCTAGAGAAAGAAAACAAATAAGAGCAAAAAAAATAAAGAAGAGTCAAACATTTATAGTCCCACATCTACACCTCTTACTTGATCATCGTATCTCTATGTCCAAGAACTTATGAAGGCCAGGGTAAGTCCAAAAATTTTGGAAGCCAAAGAAGAGGAAAGGTGCCACAAACTTTCAGAGATCACAATTTCAAATCGATGTTTAATGGAAGGTAATAGAATTTTAAAAGAGCAGGTAATAATGTTACAAGATACTTTATAGACAAGAAAACGAGAATGGGAAAACATGAAGGTAGCATGGAAAACCAAGAATGAATCAATGGCAGCAAACAAGGATGTGATAATCTCTAAAACAACTCACGTAGATACACAAATAGTTCAACAAGCAGTCCTTTTCGAAAAGAAGGCAAAAGAGAACAAGAGTACACATATTCCAAAATAAATCAAAACTAGAGCTGAGGACACTAATGATTACAAGATAGAGGAAAAAGAAGATGTAAGTTCTCGTAGAGCACGGGAAAGAGAACACAAAGAAAGAAAAGATAGGGAAACAAACTTTATTATTAGGGGAATAAGAGACTATGGAAAGAATGAAAGCACTTTCAATTTGACAAGGGACTTCTTGAAAGAGAAATTACAGTGGAGAGGGAAATTTTCCAAGCAAGGAAGACCAAAACCTGAATTGTCTACCTGTGATGGCAGCCTAGTAGTCGAGAATTTGATGGATTGGATCAGTGCATTAGACAAGTATTTTGATTTTGAGGAGATTGAAGAAGACAAGAGGGTAAATTTTGTTGTAACCAGTTTGAAAGATCATGCTCCATTATGGTGGGACAATGCGCACGCTGAAAGGAGAAAATAGGGGAAACCATTAATAAAGAGTTGGGACAAGATGGTAACAAAGATGTAGGGGAAATTTTTACTGAAATATTATCAGTTATCCCTTTATAGGAAGGTGCATAACCTCAAGCAAAGGCTGCTGAAAGTCATGGAGTATACTAAAGATTTTTACGACGTGAATTTGAGGGAAGGTTATGTAGAAGACACACTGGAGAAAACAACAAGGTACATCAATGATTTGAGGCCGGAGATTCAAGATGAAATCAACATGCTTTCTCTTAGGACAATTGAAGAAGCATACCGGTTTTCCTTGAAGGTAGAAAATAAGATAACAAGGAAGAAGAATTCAGGTAGAGGTTATGGTTGTGCTAGAGGAAAAGGATAAACAACTAGAAGGGGGAAGACTCCAGCTCAAAAGAATGATGCAAGTAACCCAAGGCAGCAAGGAAACAAGAGAAAGAAGGTGACTCTAGAGGAGGAAGACCTTACCAGAGAGGTAGAGGTAGAGGAAGAGGCAAAGAGACTTTTTATCGGTGTTACAAATGTGGGTAGTTGGGTCACATATATTTTGAGTGTCCTAAGAATGAGAAAGTAGGGAAGATAGATGCATATGTAGCTCATCCAGAAGAATCAGAAGCACAATCACCTATGGCAGAGAATGTGCTGGAGATGTGAGAAGCTTTAATGATGAACAAAGTCTTGTTGAAACCAACCAAGGAGACTATTGAACTAGCTCAAAGAAGAGCCTTATTTAGGAGTGTTTTCAAGGTCAGAGGAAGGTGTTGCAAAGTGGTGATTAATAGTGAAAGCACCGACAATCTAGTTTCCACGAAAATGGTGGAAAAACTCATATTGAAAAGGTTGAAGCACCCAACACGATATAAAGTGTCATGGTTGCAAAAAGGTCACCAATTGTTGGTGAGTGAGCAGAGCGAAGTGGGGTTCTAGATAAGAATATATAGGAATAATATAGTTTGTGGCATCATGCCAATGGATGTCTGCCACCTCCTTTTGGGTCGACCTTGGAAATTTGATAGGAAAGTTGTGCATGATGGAGAGAAAAAAACTTACAATTTTGAAAAGGATGATATCAATCATACTCTTGTACCATTAAAGGAGGAGAGTACCATTGGGACAAGTAGCTCAAAAGCATTGTTATTGGGAGGAAAATAATTTCTGCAACAAATGGAGAAATAATAGGTTATCTATGCGATGGTATGCAAACCAAAGGTATTACTTCCGCACATTGAAATTGCGGATTTACTTGTTGAGATTCAAGAGATGTTGCATGAGTTTAGTGATATCGTAGTAGATGACTTGCCAAGTGAGCTATCACCTAAGAGAAGTATCAACCATCACATAGACCTAATACTAAGAGCAATAATTCTGAATAAATTTTCTCATGGGATGACACCCAAGGAGAATGAAGAAATAAGGAAACATGTTCAAGGACTGCTAGATAAATTGTTGATAAGGTAGAGCTTGAGTCCATGCATTGTCCCTGCAGTACTTAGCCCAAAGAAAGATGGAGAATGGAGGATGTGCACAAATTCCAGAGTAATCAACAAAATCACAATTAGGTACAAATTTCCATTTCCACAAATGGACGACATGATAGACTATTTGAGTGGAGCAACCCACTTTTCAAAGGTTGATCTGAAAGGTGGTTGCCATCAGATCTGGATTAGAGAAGGCGACTATTGTGAGACAACTTTCAAGACCAATTCCAAACTATATGAATGGCTTGTCATGTCATTTCGACTGACAAATGCACCAAGTACTTTCATGCTCTTGATGAATGATGTCTTGAAGGAGTTCATCAGTAAGTTTGTTCTTGTTTATTTGGATGATATTTTGATTTTCAACCAAACAAAGGAAGAACACCTTAGGCATGTAAGGTATGTTCTAGAAAGGTTGCAGTAAGAGAAAATGATGATTAACCTAAACAAAAGTACTTTTATGAGGTATGAGTTGGTATATTTAGGCTTTGTCATTTCAAAGGATGGACTGAAAATGGATCTAGAGAAAACAGAGGTGATCATAAGTTGGCCTTCACACAAGAACATTTTCAAAGTTAGGATCTTTCATGGAATAGATAGCTTCTATCCGAAGTTCATCCAGAACTTTAGTGGTATTTTTTCACCCATCGTTTAAGCATTCAAGAAAGATAGACAACCATTTTCCAGCTCTTGAAGAGGAAGATCACCGAGAAACCGGTGTTGAAACTGCTTGACTTCAATCAACTTTTACAAGTCAGATGTGATGCCAGTGGAACAACCATTGGAGCAGTATTGAGTTAAGAAGGAAAACTTTTTGCATATTTCAGCGAGAAGTTGAATGGTTCAAAACAAAAATATTCCTCTTATGACAAGGAATTCTATGCGGTGGTTCAAGCTTTGAAGCCTTGGAGACACTATTTGATGCTTAGGGATCTTGTTCTATTCTCTGACAATTTTGCATTACAGTATATAATGTGTTGAAGGAAATGTAACTAGGCTAGGTCTTCATAAATGTAATTTTGATATTTTTACTTATTCAAGAAAAGAGAAATTATTTTTGTATTATTTGTCAATGAGTTTCTTGCTCATTCAAAATAGGTCAAGCATATTTCGAAGTGCTTCTAGAGAGTCAAAGTCAAAATGATAAGACCCTTTGAGGGCATGCTACATCATGTAAGTCATCATACAAGGTCATGGGAACACCTCCAAGCATGGTCAAATCCTCTCCTAGCACCAGTGAAGTCTACAAGCAACAAAACAGTGAATAAAAATGGTTTATGAAGCAAACTATCAAGTCGGCTTTAAGGACAGTCATGTCAGCTGGAAGAGGAGGGACAAACCTCTATTTATAGAGGTTGTCCACTCCTCGTACACGCATCAATATCACTCTGAAATCCACAAGAAAGAGAGAGATAAAATGGACGAAGAGAAGACAAGAAATAGGTTCTATAAGGGCAGCGTAGCAAGAAGGAAGAACATCGAAGTTAAGGGGTTGTTTCTTAAGTAGCTACAACTACACATGTGAAGAAATAAAGGACAGTCTGTGGCCCGATAAGCAGTAAAGTTACAGGGGTACATTCCTTATGGTTTTTGCTAGTAATTAGGCCTACAAAGGCCTCCTAGTCCAGCGAGGAAGAAGGACTCTCAAGCGAAGGAAGGAAGCAGAAAATTGAAGGATTATTTCTAGGGCTAGAAACAGTCACACGTGCGAGGTGCAACAAGGGTATGACAGAAAGCTAATGGTATTTTGTTTGGGTAAAGAGATCAAGCCTCCAAGGACACATAATTGTAGCGAAGGAGTCCATCTCTCTAAGGTGAAAAAGACTTTAATTGGAAGATAAAGTGTTGGAAGACAAAGTGTCTGAAGATGTGCCGGAAGTGACAGTGCATAAAGAGGAAGGATTTGACTTATGCTTGGAGGGTATCCTAGTCAAGGGTCTAGGGTTTGGAAGTTGTTAAAATAAGAAGCTTCAATAAGAGAATTCTTACAAAGGTTTTTCCTCTCAAGAGTGGAGAGGGTTGAGAGCCAAAACATTGTTTTCTTGTTATTTTGTTCTGGTGGAAGTTTGATGAAACACACACATTAATAATAATAAGAAGATAAATTGTAAAAGTGCATAACAAATTGATATCAAGTAATCGAGAATCACTTTACACTACTTTGCCTTAGATCTCTAGCATGGTATCATAGGTAAGGTGACACATCAAGGAAAGGGAAACAAAAGAACACTCATCAAGGAGAAACATTTACAAAGTTGAAGCATCAAGCCTAGAAGTCTCAATCACTTCAAGGAAAAGAAGGGTCTACAATCCATCATTCACTAAGGAGTTCTACAAACCTAGAAGAAGAGTCTTACATAAAGGCACCTACAAAGAAGAGTTGATTGGAGTAGGACCCACATCAAGCTACAAGTCATCAAGCAAATCTCATCATCAAGCAAGTCCAATTGAAAAAGGCAACTTGAAGAGCATCAAAATCCAGGAAAGACAAGCCACCAAGCTTGCAAGGAGGAAGTTACTCCATTATATCTCAAAATCTATCAAGTAAGTACATGTCGCCTTCTAAATATACATCAATGTATTTTTTCAAGGAAAGTAATAAATTGGTAGGGACCAATAACTTTCTTGCATGGAAGAAGAGGACTGATCTACTTCTCAAGGAGAATGAACTCCTAGAACTTGTCAAAGGGAATATCACTATCCTTGCTAAGGAGCAGACTCAAGCCTTAGCTAATTAAAATAAGGATGAGACAAAAGCTCAAAGGATTCTGATAGAATCAATCAAATACTATCTTATTCCCTATGTCTCCAAGTTTGAGACATCGAAAGAAATTTATGATAAGATAGTAGAGCTATTCTTGGTATCCATAACCGGAGAAGTAATATCCTTGAGGAATGAATTATACAAGATGAAGATAACAAAGGAAGGAATAGCTCCCTACTTCATGAAAATCTCTGAAATGAGAGATCAACTTCAAGAGCTTGGGGAAGTCATGTTTGATAAAGAGATGACAACTGTTGTACTCAATGCTCTACGTGAGGAGTGGGGAAACTTCACATCTAGCATTTATCCCAAGGAAGCAACCACTCTCAGTGAAATGTGGTCTCTATGCAGAATAAAGGAAACCAAACTTAAGGCAAAAGAAGATGTGGGATCAAAGGAGAAAGCATTTGCTACCATGGCCAAAAGAAAGGGTAAATTTGGCAAGTTTGGTCCACGAAGAACAAACAACAAAGACATGTCCAAGATCCAATGTTTTGGATGCCAAGAATATGGACACTACAAAAGGAATTTCCCTAAGCTTAAGAAGGACAACAACAACAAAAGGAAGAGGGAAGAAGCTCACTTGACTCAAGAGGTGAAAGAAGAAGGAAAGAAGAAAAAGAAGGAAGATCCTCCAGATCTCTACTATGACTAGGTCAAAACTCTTTACTTCTAGACTTCTTTCAAAGTTTTGAGTAGAATAGGAGCATGTAGGAATAAATTAAATTGCATGGCTAGAATCACCCTCTAGAATCTAGTAGCATGATGTACATAGAGTTTTAGACACTCATGTGGATGTAGCATTTATGATAAGAACAAAAATGCATAAATAGAAATATCTTCTAGAATATAGGAGCATGGCAGATATAGCTCAAGATATTCATATAGAAGAAGCATACCTAGTATAGGACCTCATTCATGATGAAAGAAAAATTGATCATGATAAGAATCTTAGAAGACCTACATCATCAAAAGAAAGGAAACATTTGCAAGACAAGGATCTTTAATATCCTATGATGGATTATTCAAAAGAAGGTTCATGGACCAAAGAAGATGTCTCATTGGGAATCCCATTCATAGGTTTCAAGAAAAGAATGATATGCAGGCAAACTAAGATGAAGAAAGAAGGGCCACACCAAAGGATGATCAAGGGAGAATCAAGATGAGGTACGTATGCATCAAAGTTTAAAGTCATGTATCACTTGTATATTATTAAAGTCATGGGTATAGTTCTATAACATGATCAAGCATGAAAGAATCTCTTTCACCAAGAACATGCTCGAAGGCATGTACCACAATGCAATGAAGATCAACAAAAGAATATGATCACATAAGGAGCATAAGATTGATGACTAAGGAGAAAAAAGAAATGCTGACAAGTCCAGAAAGCAAGCAATGAAGGAATGCTCTCACAAGAAGCATCAGATGGTTGACCTATCTATTTAAGAAGAAACAAATGAAGAAAGAGACCAAGCATGTGAAGAATACCATGATCACCGAGAATCACTATCTGACAAAATGCCTTGAAGATATCTCCCGAAAGAAGGTAGGACAACTCTGATAAAGGAATAAAGGACCCTTGACACCTATGAAGGCCTGGGAGATATAAAAGGTGCAAATAATTGATTCTACTCTACGGAGATGTCGTGATGAAGAAGCCATCCAACAAAAGAAAAAGTAATGTTGAAGGAATATTAGGATGAAGTCATGATGGGCTACTAGGTCAAAGCATGTAACCTAGCAAGTACATTGAAGCATCCATGAGAAGAGTACTCTGAAGCATGGACAAGATGACAAAGGAGTAGCCAAGATGACAAGAAAAACCTGATAGTCACTTTACATGAAGAAATGACATGACAAAACCAAGAAGGAAAGTGATTGATGGATGGTGCCCTACCTAGAAGAAATTCGAACAAAGACTTCATGACATCAAGAAAGAAAGGAGATCAAGTAGCTGGAGGACCCACGAAAAAGAAGTTGATGATGAAGGAAAGAGTCCTCGGTTAAGAGGGAGCTCTAACAAGTCCCTGACCAAGAGGGAGTTTTTGGATCACCCCTGATTACAAAGGAGTGATAATTGTGTTTTCCATTACATGGGTCATGCACTAGACCAGGACTAACAACCACAAGTCTAGATGAAGGCCATGAATGGAAATGTAGAAACAAGATAGACACAACATTCTTGTCTTCACTTGGGAAGAAAAAATGGGAGGATTAGGTAACCATATGGCATTCGATACTGTTTGAGGATGTGTAGGGCATCCAAGAAAAGAGTAGGCAAGAGGACCGATATTCTTTGAGGGTTGGGAACCCAAGATAAGAATAGTCCTAGAAGGTCATACTCAGAGAACGCCCGGGTGGGTATGTACCTTGACAGACAATGATGAAGGTGTCTATAAATCATTGGTCTCGCTAACATTGTAGCTCATGGTCTCGAAAAGAGATGGATATTTTAGTCAAGGCCTTTCACTATGACAATGTTGATGAATATGATGCTATAACAGATGGGTTGCAAATCCAGTTTCTATTATGTGAATTCTTCAAGATTGAAAATTTCCAAACACCATGTAATGTTGTATGAATACCTCCCTAGTTAAGAGGGATCGTTGAAGGAAATGTAACTAGGCTAGGTCTTCATAAATGTAATTTTGATATTTGTACTTATTCAAGAAAAGAGAAATTATTTTTGTATTATTTGTCAATGAGTTTATTTCTCATTGAAAATAGGTCAAGCACATTTTGAAGTACTTCTAGAGAGTCAAATTCAAAATGATAAGACCCTTTGAGGGAATGTTACATCATGTAAGTCATCATACAAGGTCATGGGAACACCTCCAAGCATGGTCAAATCCTCTCCTAGCACCAATGAAGTCTACAAGCAGCAAAATAGTGAATAAAAATGATTTATGAAGCAAACTGTCAAGTCGGATTTAAGGACAGTCATGTCGGCTGGAAGAGGAGGGACATACCTCTATTTATAGAGGTTGTCCACTCCTCATACAAGCATCAATATCACTCTAAAATCTGCAGGAAAGAGAGAGCTAAAAGGGACGAAGAGAAGACAAGAAAGAGTGTCTACAAGGGTAGCGTAGCAAGAAGGAAGAACAACGAAGTTAAGGGGTTGTTTCTTAAGTAGCTACAACCACATGTGCAGATAAATAAAGGACAATCTGCAACCAGATCAACAATAAATTTATAGAGGTACATTCCTTATGGTTTGGGCTAGTAACTAGGCCTACAAATTCCTCCTAGTCCAACGAGGAAGAAGGATTCTCAAGCGAAGGAAGGAAGAAGAAAATTGAATGATTGTTTCTAGGGCTAGAAACAGTCACACGTGCGAGGTGCAACAAGGGTATGGCATCAAGCTAATGTTATTTTTTTGGGTAAAGAGATCAAACCTCCAAGGACTCACAAGTGTAGTGAAGGATTCCATCTCTCTAAGGTGAAAAAGACTTTAATTGGAAGACGAAGTGTTGGAAGACAAAGTGCTGGAAGTGACAGTGCAGGAAGAGGAAGGATTTGACTTATGCTTGGAGGGTATCCTAGTCAAGGGTCTAGGGTTTGGCAGTTGTTCAAATAACAATCTTCAATAAGAGAAATACTACAAAGGGTTTTCCTCTCAAGAGTGGAGAGGGTTTGTCCCTGGCTGAGAGCCAAAAATTTGTGTTCTTGTTATTTTGTTATGGTAGAAGTTTGATGAAACACACACATTAATAAGAAGAAGAAGATAAATTGTAAAAGTGCATCACAAATTGTTATCAAGTAATCGAGAATCACTTTACACTACTTTTCCCTAGATTCTCTAACATAATGCAACAACACAAGTTGAACCATAAGCATGCCAAGTGGGTGGAATTCCTACAAATTTTCACCTTTGTTCTGAAACATGTGAGTGGGCAAGAAAACAAGGTAACCAATGCTTTGAGAAGGAGGAGTTTGATCATGTGGGAGTGCCATGTACAAATTTCGGGCTTTGATTATTTGAAGGACTTGTATGAGGATGATACTAATTTCTGAGAGGCCTTTAAAGCATGCAAGAACCTCGTGAGCAAAGATAACAACCCATGGAAGGAGTTTATGTTGCAGGATGGTTTGTTGTTCAAGAAAAATTGACTATGCATTCCTAGTAGCTCAATGAGAGAGAATATGATAAAAGAAAAACACAATGGAAGATTGGCAGGGCATTTTGGTGTGGACAAGACACTTGGACATCTAGGCCATTTTTATTTCTGGCCAAAGATGAGGGCATATTTGCATAAATATGTGAGCAAATGCAGAGTGTGTCAGCATGTGAAAGGGAGGAGTCAAAATTTTGGACTATATACTCCTTTTCCCATCCCCAACATACCATGGGACTCGATGAGTGTGTACTTTGTTTTGGGTTTACCAAGGATGCAACAAGAAAATGACTCCATACTTGTAGTTGTGGATATATTTACAAAGATGGTTGTCGCAATCTACAAGGTAAGTTCCTCAGACAGAACACCAAAGGACACTGCTCACAAATAGATCACAAATCAATACACCAATATTCTTGACGTGCTTAAAACCCTCAACAAGGGAAACAATCTACGGCCTGAGCCAACGCGGCCACTTCAGGAAATTTATTAATAAAAGAATGAAAATTTACATAAGCTTCTTTCATTAACGGTTTCCCTACAAATGACCCCCCATGCTCTTTAAATAACGATCATGGACCAATCAGGTGTTAAGCCACAAATCAAGTGTCGGTAATACCGAGGAGAGAATGAACCGTCGGATCACTACATATCGTGACCGTCGAATTGTAAGTTACAAAAGTACATAGTAAAGAAACACACTTTACCTAACTCTACATTAGACCAAGTTATACTTATCTATTTCCTATGTGTCAGAATATCCTAACATCCCCCTTAAGAACAACTTGGGATAGGATTGAAGGATGTACAAATATGACACAATAGGAGAAGGAAGGAGGCATTAGAGCCTATCCCCCCTTAGTGACAACTTCCTGAACTCCAACCATAAATCAAAGTTTAGTAAACTTCACCTCTGTGAGAGCCTTTGTAAATATGTCTGCAACTTTCTCATCTGTTGAACAATATTGCACTTCAAGAATATGGTCATGAATGAGCTTTCTGATGAAATTCATGTGCAGTTCAATGTGTTTGTTGCGCTGATGTTCGATTGGATCTTTACATAGTTGAATGGCACTTTGATTATCACACCAAAGAGTAGTTGGATGCTGCTGTTGAAAGCTAAACTCTGATAGGATCTGATGAAGCCACGAGGCTTCCTTACTAGCTTCTACGGCACCACGATACTCTGCTTCTGCTAAAGAAAGAGAAATTGAACTTTGTTTCTTGCAAGCCCATGTAATAGGTCTTGAACCAAGAGTGAACACATAACCTGCAGTAGTCTTCCAATCATCAGGGTCACCAGCCCAATTGGAATCAGTGAAACCAACCAATAGAGGAGATGCTTCTACACTGTAATGAATCCCAAACTGAATTGTACCTCGAACATAACGAAGTAATATTTTAGCTACTTTCCAATTACTTTCATGTGGGTTTTGCATAAACCGAGCAATAAGGCCAACAACAAAGGAAAGGTTAGGACGAGTGTGGGTCAGATACAAAAGTTTTACTACAAGTTGATGGTATAAGGTAGCATCAACTTCAGGGGAAGTACAAGTGACTGAAAGTTTGGCTCTAGACTGAAAGGGAGAAGGGGCTAGATTACAGTCTTCCATGTGAAAATAGTGTAGAAGATCACAGGCATACTTGGACTGGGAAAGGGAAATTCCTTCCTTGGATTGCAAGACTTGAAGACCAAGAAAATAATGCAAGTGTCCTAAGTTTGTCATTTCAAACTTCTTTTTAAGGCTGGACTTCACATGGTTTATAAGGTTGGGATCACTACCAGTAAGGATAATATCATCAACATAAAGAACAAGAATGATAAGAGACTTTCTCACTTTCTTGGTGTAGACAGTATTGTTAGAATGACAACTAGAAAGGTTAGTTTCTAAAAGAAAGCTATCCATTTTGGCATACCAAGCCTAAGGGGCTTGCTTGAGACCATAAAGGATTTCTTAAGCCGACATAAAAGGCTGGAGTCGATTTGTATAAAGCCAGTATGTCGTTCCATATAGATTTATTCATGCAAGTACCCATGTAAGAAGGAAGATTTAACATCCATTTGATGGACTTCCCATTTGAAAGAGGTAGCAAGGGAAAGAACAAGGCGGACAGAGTTCATTCTGGCAACAGGGGAGAAGGTTTCAGTATAGTCAATACCTTCAACTTGTGAAAAGCCCTTAGCAACAAGACGAGCTTTATGTTTATCAACTTTTCCATCTGGTCCATATTTGGTTCTGTAAACCCATTTTCATCTAACAAGTTTTCGTCCCTTTGTAAGAGGAATAAGATCCCATGTATCATTTGCCAATAATGAATGATATTATTCATTCATAGCTGTGTCCCAATCTGGATGGCCTGAAGCTTCTGCAAAGGTGTCAGGATCATAATTTGCTGAAGCTTGAGCCAGTAAAGAAGAGGCTCTATCAAACTGAGAACGTGTATGTCGTTGATCTGTAGGATCACCTGCAAGAGCACCTGTTGCATCTCGAGTAGCACAGACCCATTTTGGAAGCTGAGGAGCTGAAGGAGGATCCTGAGAAGGTGGGGGAGGATTGTCATCCTCATTGTCATCATCTAAAGAAGAAATATTTTCAGAAGTAGAAGGGATAGAGAGAGTTGGCACATCCGCCCAAATAGGCTCGTAGGAATATATATTTTCAACAAACTTTACATCTCTTCTAATGATAACATTTTTGGACTTAAGTGGAATAAGTCTATTTCCTTTGACATCTTCAGAATATCCAACAAAATACATTTTTCACTCTTAGGTTCTAGAGCTTTATGTTTCTCATCTGGAATATGGGCCCATGTTTCACTTCCAAAAATACAAAAGTGACTTACATCAGGTTTAATTGAGCTCCATGCTTCTTCTGGAGTGATATTCTTTAAAACCTTAGTAGGAGTGCGATTTACTATGTAATTTGCACAATTAATTTCTTTTGCCCAAAAATTAAGACTAAGTCCTTTAGATTGAAGCATATAATTAGCCATTTCCTTTAAGGTGTGATTCTTCCTTTCAGCTACACCATTCTGTTGTGGAGTATATGGAAAAATATGTTGCATTTGAATTCCATTCTCAGTGCAAAAGTTGATGAATTTGTTGTTAACATATTCTCCACCATTATCAGATCTTAGCTTAAGAATTTGATGTCCATATTTTTTTGCAACAAAGGCATTAAAGGCCAAGAACATGTTAAATACTTCACTCTTGAGTTTTAAGAAGTATACCCAAGTGCGTCTGGAGAAATCATAAATGAAAGTTAAGAAATACTTGTAGCCAGAGAATGAAACAACTGGAAGTGGACCACATAAATCACTACTCACAAGTTGTAAAGGGGTTGAGGCGTGCCAAGATGCATGTTTTTCAAAACTATCCCGATGATTTTTTTCTGAGTACACATCCAAAACAAACACCATCTCTGCAAAATACCATTGGAAGACCTGTCACCATATTTTCTTTACATAGATTCTGAAGGGAGCGATAGCTTAAGTGACCAAATCGCTCATGCCAAAGTTTGCTCACTTCATCATTATGAGCAACAAATACCGAGGGAAGATTTGATGACCCAAAGTTGTTAAACTTATGCAACCTCGTAGAATCATCAGCAATGCCAGTAGCTAAAATCTGTCTAGGATCTCTTAGGTCCTTAATTACAACATCGTGAGATGAAAATTCAACGATTTTACCTTCACCTGAATGATTTATCTGATATACAGATAGAAGGTAGCAGGATAAGGTTGGAACACATAATACATCATTAAATTGACCATTGTCTAGATGGACAGTTCCCGTCTCTATAACACTAAGAGATATATCATCACCAACATATATATTTTTGGTGTTACAATCATTTAAAGAAGAAAACATGGCTTTGTTTTTGGCCATGTGATAAGAAGCTCCAGAATCAATGAGCCACTCATGAGAATGAGAAGAAGAAGATGCATTTAATGCATAACCAGACCGAGATGCTTGAAAACCACATGCAGAAAGTGCTAGTTCTGAAGGTGAAGTTGAAGTTGAAGAGTGCTCCAAATGGATGTTATGCTTCTTCATTGCTACTTCCAAGGCTTCCATCTTCTTAAAGCGTTTGGATTCTAAGTGGCCATCTTGATTACAAAAGTGGAAATGTCTATCAGTCTTCTCCCCTTTGTTTTTATTTGCCTTATCATTTTGTTGAAATGATTTTTCATTTTGAGACTGAAATTTCTTAGGACCCTTGTTTGGTTTAGGACCATTCTTTTTAGGATAATTCTTTTTAGGATTATTTGACTTTGGTTGCTGCTGGGCAGCTAAGGATTTCTTAGAAGAGTTTCCAAGATTAAGAAGACCAAGATATAAGATATTTTCTTGTTCTCTTATTAAAGAATCACAAAAGGCATCAAAAAAGGGGGACTTGTAGTCTTTTCCTTGAGAAATAAAGGCTTCTCTAGTAGAATGGAAGGTGGAAACAAACACATAGTAGGATGGTCCCAAATTAGTAAGAATGGAATAGATAAGGCTACCATATTCTTTCTTAACCTTAACACCTTCCAAGAGAAGTCTAAGGGTCTTGAACTTGGACAAAAAATTTCAATGGAAGAAAAATTATTGGGGTCCAATGTAAGAAACTCATTTTCAAGTTGATGGGCTTTAATTTCATTTTTAATTCCAAAAACTTTAGTGAGTTGTTCATTGCTTCATTAGGAGTAACAAGTTATAGGATATGGAATCTAAGGTCTGGAGAAATAGACATCCCTATCAATCCACGTGCTTTCTTGCCTATTTTCCCATTTCACTGCCTTATCTTCATCTTGAGGTTTGGTTTCTTGGCCTGAGTCGATTCTATAAAGACCTTTACTTCTAAGTAAATCCACAATGTAGGACCACCATTGGAAGTAGTTGGTGTTGTCAAGAATAACTTGACATTGACTTTCCATTTTAACAGAAACTAAAGCTGTAGATGCTAAAACTAAATGTTCTAATGGAAAGATCTTGAAAAATTAGGCTGATTAAAAAAAAATGGCTTCCGGATGAAGAAGTTATGACTTTTTGAAGAAAAGTGTTGAAGATGCTGACGAAGTGTGTGAATGTGCGGAAATGAATGATAATGTTATGTTTAAAAAAATCCCCCCTCCTCCACCCCCTCCCCTTTCCAAACATAAATCTAATTAGCTCACTTTTAAAAAAAATTATGTGACTCACTTTTATAAATAAGTGAAAGTCACTTTTACAATGGTACTTTATGAGCTACCCACTAAATTGTAACTTAAATAAAAGATAAAGAGACTTTCGAATTATAAGTGACTCACATTTTATAATGGGTGAGAACATTTTTACATAAAGTAACTTTAAAATATAAGCTACATGTGCTTTTTGAAAAAGTAACTCAACAAAAAGAAAGACTTGAACCCAAGACCTCTATTCTCATAAAGTAACTTTGGACCAAGTGAGCTAGTTTAAAAGGTTAGTAATTTTTTGAAAAGAGGAAGGTTTTTTTTTTTAGTCACTGAAGCTTTGGGGTGTGTGCTACCTTGAAAAAGCTCTTTTTTTTCCTACAAAACAAAAACCACAAAACCCAACATGGACATACAAAAAAAAAACCTTATGGTTTGAAGTTAGTTTTACCCGGAAACTAAAAATTTTCCTCAATGTTTCTCATTTTCCGAGATCACACTAAGGCACGGCGAAATAGAGCATACGCAGAAATGAAAGGTACAGACCCGGTAATAAAAAACAAAGAGATAAATAAACCGAAATAGACAGAGAGAAAATAACTAAAAACTGCAAATAAATAATGTATACCTTCAAATCTTAAAAATGACGTACTTAGGGCTACCAGAAACCTTTTCGCGTGAAACAAAATGGGTTCCTCACTGGAACAGATGCTCCTAACACAATAGGGCATTTCTCTCAGTCCGAAAGCAATTAGAAACAATAGATGTAAGAAACGACAGCCGAATGCAGTTCTATCGGCTTCAGTTTTGGATCACCAATGGATGCGACCCTCAAATAGCTTTGATACCATGTAGAAATCTACAGGGTAAGTTCCTTAGACAGAACACCAAAGGACACCGATCACAAACAGATCACATATCAATGCACGAGTATTCTTGACGTGGTTAAAACCTCAAAGAGGGAAACAATCCACAACTTGAGCCAACACGACCACTTCAGGAAATTTATTAATAAAAGAATGAAAATTTACATAAGCTTCTCTCATTAATGGTTTCCCTACAAATGACCCTCCATGCTTTTTAAATAGAGATCATGGACCAATCGGGTGTTAAGCCACGAATCAAGTGTCAGTAATACCGAGGAGAGATTGAACCATCGGATTGTAAGTTACAAAAGTACATAGTAAAGAAACACACTTTACCTAACTCTACACTAGACCAAGTTATACTTAACTATTTCCTATGTGTCGGAATATCCTAACAATGGCTCATTTTATCTCATGTTGTAAGACTAGTGATGCAACACTTGCGGCTCATTTATTTTTCAATGAGGTTGTCTGATTGCATGGCTTACCAAAGAGTACAATCTCTGACAGGGACACTAGGTTGCTAGGGAATTTTTGGAGGACCTTGTGGAAGAAGCTTGGAACAAAATGAACTTTAGTTCAGCGTATCATCCACAGTCTGATGGGAAAACTGAAGTTGTGAACAAGATTCTTGGACACATATTGAGGATCCTTGTGGGTGAACATCCCAAGCAGTGGGATCGTATGTTAACTCAAGTTGAGTTTGCATACAATAATTCACCAAATAGGAGCATGGTGCAAACTCTATTTTAGATCTTGTATGGAATGCATCCTAGAGGGGTTTGTGAACTGAAAAATTTGGGAAAACTTGAGCAAAGGAGTGCTGATGGGGAAGATTTTGCAACAACAATGAGTGACTTACATGAGGAGATACAACTGTAGCTACAGGACAACAACTACAAGTACAAACAAAGAGCATGTTTAAGAAGAAGAGAGGTAAAATTTGATGTAGGAGACATGGTCTTAGCCCACCTAAGAAAGGATATATTCCCGAGAGGGGAATATACAAACTCAAGATGAAGAAAATAGGACCTTGCGAGATACTTAGGAAATTTTCTGCAAATGCTTATGAATTGGAGTTACCTACGGGCATAGGTATCTCGCCTATTTTCAATGTGGCTGATTTGTATCCCTATCAAGCTGGTGATGAAAGTGCATCTACAAAAATGAGAGTGGTGGAGAAGTTAGTGAACAAAGCTAGATGAAGCATGTGCCTATGACAGAGGGTCTAGAGGTTGAAGGAATTTTGGACACCAAAGTTACAAAGTACATGAGGGGAAATAGTATTTGGAGTTTTTGGTGAAGTGGAAGGACCATCCAATGGAGGATTATACATGGATGAGTGTTGCATCTCTGCAGAAAGCAGGTTGCTTTATAGAGGACCTTATGAGTAGGAGCTCATAATTTTTTTCCTTCTTGGGGAGTCTGATGCAGGTGCATTAGACCGAGCTCGAGAGATGAAGAAATTGAGCAAAGCTTAACAATGTGGTGGACTGGCCACATGTTAATGCTGGCAATTGATTTGTTGTTTTGTTAGAGTTTTGAATATTTAATTTAAGCGTAGGATTGGTTCCTAAGTCACATTTTGACCTGCCCATTGCTATCATAGAGTTGGCCATCCTTTCCTGGTGGATAGGATTCCCATGGCCACAAAGCTCTCGCGTCAGAGGCTGTCACGTCTTAGATGCCAAACCATGGGCATATTTATGTTACATGGGTTATGGGCGTGTATCAAATGTCATCCAACGGGCTAGTTATTGCTTGTCGAAAATATATGCTTTGACAATTGCCAGGAAACTGAAAAAAAAATGATCATCCATTTTCTAAAACATGGAATAGATAGACTACGCCAAAATTTATATGATGTTGGAAGCATGGCAGATCAAATGAAAACCATGAGATGTTGGTGGTTGTTGCAAGCTTTATGAGCTTTATTATCCCTATGCATGTATAACATCATTAGTCCTTGATACCTTGTAATAGCCAGTCAAGTTTAAATTTGGTAGAGTCACTCCTTTATTATTCTTTTATTTCAAATACAAATAAATCAAATTGATACACTTAAACACATAATTAATGTAAATCTATCAATTATATATCGTATTTTTAACTCTACGACCAATCATGCGGCCACGACCTTGTTTTCAATAGTTGGGAAAACCTATCATAACTGAGTTGTCAAACCAGGACAACCATTTCTCATCACCCTTATTCAAGGAAAACCACGCCACCTGGAATAACCAATTGGTGGTCCGTAAGGGGGCACCTGGAATAACCAGTTGGTGGTCTGTAAGTCTTGGGCCATTACCTCAAAACAAAAACTGTTTTAGAGTATATTCCAAACCCCATTATACAGCCATATTATTATAAAACTGATTTTTTTTAAATATATAAAATTAAATATATGATCAATAAATGCAACAATTCTTATAAAAATAGTTACATGTTCACGACATAAACTGCAAAGTAATCATTCCTACAATCATAAATTGCAAAGTAATCACATGGTTACGACATAAATTGCAAAGTAACATATCCTGACTGACAGACTAAATAGGCGAAGTCTGTGGTTTCCTAATCTTCGGCTTCCTTTTCCTCCCGACCCTGAAAATAGCTTGACTAAGCATAAATCTCAGCATCTTACCCTGTGATTATCCAACCAAAAGCCTATTGTTATCCACTCGCTTAAAATAATAGAATTCTAATATCATCTACTTGCTGAAAACCTATTTGTCTTTTTTCCATAGTTATCAAGTTTTAATTGGTTATCAATTTCCCATTATTATCAATCTTCTGTCCACAGTTATCAATCTTTAAATCTCCATTATTATCAAGTTTTAATTAGTATTCAATTTTACATATAAATACCTCTGTGACTTCTATCCATAGTTATCAATATTTAATTAGTTATTGGCATTGTATGCATATCTCAGGCCTCTGTTTCTTATTATTTGTTGCAGAGATGGGAAGAGCGAAATTAGAGATAGAAAATCCAACGAGCAGGAAGGCCACCTTCTCCAAGAGAAGGGCGGGGTTGCTTAAGAAGGCCAGAGAATTGTCCATCCTTTGCGAAGCAGAAATAGCAATTCTCATCTTTTCAAGTGATAAAAGGTTCTTCGAATTCGCCAGTTCAGATATGAAAAGCATGCTGTATCGTTACAGCGAATGCTGTGAACAAAAATCACAATCAGAATCTCGTGGCTCCGTTGAATACGACGATAATAATCGAAATAGAAATCAGAGTATCCACGCAGCGGAGCTAAACCTTCAAATCGAACAGCTGCAAGTGATGTTGAAGCACAAGATGGGAGAAGACATAGCAGGATTGGATATTGAACAATTACAGCAATTAGAAGAGAAAATGGAACAGGGAATCGCGCGGGTGAGGGCGAGAAAGAACCAGTATATGCTAAGGCGCATAGAGGAGATGACAATTACTGGGCGGAATTTGATGGAGGAGAATCAGAGTTCACGAAGAAAGGTGGAGGACGTCGTGAATAATGAGGTGAAATCTAGACAGATGTGATAATGTGCCAAAAACAAAACCTAATTATGGCAGGTAACTAACTTAACCTAATCATAAAAATGTAACTAAATTATGGTAGGTAGTTTTTTTCTTGTGTGACCAAACATCTCAATTTCCACAAAATTATACCTAAATTTTTTGAATTCTAGTGTAATAACAATTGTTTTGATTCACTTGGGCATGCTTTATTGGCTCTGCCTCTTTGTTGCTGCTGTTGTGTAGGTTTAACTATGCGCTTGTGGTTGCTTCAGATTAATGTTATCAATGGGGTGGTCGCTTCAGATTAATGTTCTCTGAATTGATAAATGGGGTAACTCGTTTTAGACTCTTTTTGCCATCTATACAGGTCAAATCAAGATAAACATGAAAAAAAAAACAAAACAAAACAAAACAAACGAAAAACTAGTCATTAATGAAATTTTATAACTCCAAAATCTTGGCTAAAAAAAATTAAAGATATCTTCTTTGCTTATTTTCAAGTACTATTTCTAGAATTTTAATCATGGTATGATTTCAACTTTTTCAATATTTTTATTAATAATAATAAAAAACAAAATGTTAAAATTTATGTTAAATTAGTTATATATATATATATTTTTATATATAATATATATAAAAACAAAACCAAAGTATGAACCAAATATCCTAGCAAGTAGATGCTGATACTTTAGAGAGTCTTAAAATGAAGGACATGATTAAAGAGCTAGAAGAAAAAGTTAATAGACGCCTCACTCTAAATAGTGTGGTAGGTAAATTAGATATCAAACCAATTAAAGATGAAATGAAAAAATTGATAGAATTAGACCATGAGCATAACAAAAGGGCCTTGAACCTTATAATCTTCGTTTGAAAGAGGAGGTAGACGAGGATACTTTAGCCATAGCCCAGACATAATTACATACCATATTACAAATTGAAACAACGTGTCTCACAGAAGCAACAAGGTTGGGGAAACTAATTGAGAATAAAGGAAGGCTGATCCGAATAAAAGTGAGCTCTACTGACCATAAGTATGACATACTTACTAAAACCTCAAGTCTAAAAGGAACGGGAATATTTATAAATGAAGATCTCATTCCAGAAGATCAAGCAGAATTGAGAAAGGAGGTTCAAAAGGTAAAGGAAGCTCGGAAGGAAGGAAAATGGGCAATAATCAGAAATAGAAAAGCCGTTATTCGAGATAGAAACAAAAAAGATAATAATAAATAGCAATTCAACATACTCTGGATTCTTTCTTGGAATTGTCGGAGCTTTCCATGGAACAAAGGCCCCAAGCTAAGTTGGATCTCTAATGATGTTGATATTATTTTTCTTGTTGAAACATGGGAGCACAAAGAATCTAAGGTCCCTAACATAGATGGCTTTACATTATGGTCTATCTGGAATTAGCGATCCTCCCGTAGAGGCATTGGGGGTATAGCTTGTTACATTAAGAAGAACATCTCTCCCCATGCTAGGATTTATAAAAACGACCCTTACAACCAATATAGTTGGATAGAAATTACTGACATTTATGATAAAAAGACTTACATAGAAATTTGTTATTTCCGCCCCATCAATTCTAACTTCTATAAGAAAAAGTGTCTAGATAAAAATAGTCCTTACAATGGTTTAGAGAATGATACTTCTAGCCTAAGGAATGAAGGCAATATCCTTTTAATGGGTGACTTTAATGCTCGAACTTCAAGCACCTAAGCTATTCTTCTAAGCAATCATTCTAACACTAAACCTCTTTGGTTAAACGAAGACCTTCCTCTGGCTAGCCGGTACAAAAGGAGCTCTGAAGACCTCGAGGAGAAATTGTTTGGGTCGGAGTTAGTCAAGCTCTATAGTGCTCAGGATCTCATAATTTGCAACGATCTAAAGAAGTGGCCTAATTCTAGCCAGATGACCTGCATCCATGGGCTTGGTAGCAGCGTGGTAGACTATGTTATCTCTGATCTCCCTCTATAGAACGAAATAACAAATTTTGACATCTTAAATGACCACGAGCCTGACTCTGATCATAGGCCTTTACTTATAACTCTCAATTTTGTCATGCATAAAGATCCCATAGAAGATAATCCTTATAGCCAAAAGAAGTTAATCTTTGATAGAAATATAAAAGATCTCTTTCTAAATGAATTAAAAACTAATTTGCTTCCTTTATCGAGTATAGACAACATAGAAGATCTCTATCATAATTTTACTACAACCCTCTCATATTCTATTAACAAGTTCTCAATTGAAGTTTCAAGTAATAAAAGAAATAGCAAAACCAACCCATGGTATGACAAAGATTGTAAAAGTGCGAGGAGAGTAGTTAAGGAAGTTATTGATGAATCTCTTAAAATTGGCAAAATAAAAATATACAAAGCCCTAACTAAAAGGGAAAAAGGCAATATATTTGTAAAAGACAAGAGAATCTCTTACACCTCTCTAAGGTAGCTCCTAAGAAATTATGGAGGTAGATTCTAACTAGGAAAACTAAAGATAATAATAAAATTGCTTTACATGACTGGAATTCCTATCTTAAAAAGCTTTATGAATCTCCAAATATCATGGATAACTTTGAAACCCTGCTCACAACGAAAGAAGTTTTCTCATTAGAAGACATTGATTTTGGGGTTAATCACTTGGCTAATGGGAAATCTAAGGACATTGAAGGTTACCAGGAGGAAATCTTAAAAATTGGAGGTCCTGTCCTCATCCCCCACATTCACAAGCTTTTCAATCAAGCGATCAAGCAAGGGTTCCCTAAACCCTGGACTCAAAGCCTCATTATACCTATTTTTAAAAGTGGGGATACAAATAACCCCTCTAATTATCGGACAATTATGATCAACCCTCTCCTATCCAAGTTATATGGTATTATTTTGGAAAGGAAGTTGAGCATATGGCTTGAAAGTGAAGGTAAGTGGGCTAAAGGCCAAGCGGGTTTTAGAAAGCAACACTCAACAACAGACCACGTTACGCTTAGGATCATTGTGGAGGAATGCTGCAATGATAAATCCAATCTCTTTTGTTGCTTTGTGGACATTAGAAAGGCTTTCGATACGGTTCCTAGAAACAACCTTTGGAACAGATTAGAAGAGCTAAAGGTTCCTTTTGAGTTGAGAGTTGCTGCCATAAGGTTATACGAAAATGTAATTGCCAAGTTAAAGAGCAATGAGGGCTCGTCGAAAGATATTAAGTGTAATATCAGAGTTAAACAAGGTTGCCCCCTCTCCCCTATCCTATTTGGCATTTACATCGATAAGCTAGAAGGTTGTTTAGAGGAAGCAAGATGTGCTGGCACGATCTTAGTTGGGATAGTCATCATCCTTATTCTCTACGCTGACGATATTGTTCTTCTCGCAAGGTGCCCATCTGATCTTGATAAGCAACTTATACTTCTTAAGGATTTCTGCTCTACCATGGGTATGATTGTTAACACTGACAAAACAAAAGTTATAAATATAAAATCCAAGAAGGACACTTACACTAATTTTATGTATCACAATAGTAACTTGGAGGAAGTGTCTTCCTATAAGTACCTAGGAATTGGTATTCATCACAAGCTCAACTAGAACTATAACATTGAGAAAAGGATTAATGGGGGATGGAAAGCTTATTTTGGTCTGAAAATAATTGTAAAACGACAAACCTCGTAATGTGGGATAGAAATAATTTCCTCTTTGAAACTTTAGTCACTCCGGTTATCTTATATGGATGTGAGGTTTGGGGTTGTAGCATCTCTAGAGAATCCTGGAGAAAGATTGAGCAAATCGAGAAGCGTTTTATAACGTATAACCTCAAAATTAAAAGCAACACACCCTATCCTATTCTCCTTATAGAAGTGGGTCTTTCCCCTATCCAGAGCCTAGCTATGACTAGGCTTCTGTTGTACAAGCACAAACTCAATAACATAGGAGACCATAGACTTCCTAAGCTAGCTTTAAGTTCCAGCCAAAACCACCTAAGGCTCAAATGAGGTTGGTATAAAGACACAAGGGTTTGGTTAAACCATTGGGAGATCGACGAGAATGTTGCATTGCAAAACATTAATAACATTAAAAATATTGTTACTTCTAAGTTCAAATAAAAAATGTGGTGTGAGAAAAATTTAGCAGCTAAAATAAAATTAAGATATTATAAGGAGGTCATCAACCCCACCCTAGAAGATCAAAAGTATCTCTTTGCTTTAACTAGCTCAAAGAAGAAAATTAATATAGCCAAGATTAGAACGAACTCTCATGAGCTCCATAGTGAAACGGGTCGTTGGGCAGTTCCTAAAACACCATGGATGGAAAGGTTTTACCATCTCTGTGAGAATATGAACATTGAGGATGAAAATCACTTCCTCTTAGAGTGCCCCGCGTACAACCACATTAGATATCAGTTTCAAAATCTTTGTTGCAATACTGACCTTCCTAGCCTTTTATGTTGTCAAAATTACAGTGAGTTCGGGAGGCTTCTCTCCAAGCTTTTTGAGCATAGGAATAAAATCTTAAATCAAACTAAATAATTCGTTTCTTTAAGTCCGATAGACCAAAGTTTGGTCTCAGTGGACGTTAACCATCATCATCATCATCAATAATAATTAAAATAAAATTAATAATTTAAAATTAATTAAAATATAATTATTTTTAATATTTTTAAATTTAACTATATAAAATAAATGTTTTAATTTTTTTTGAAAAAAATATCTAAATAGATCCATTAGAAAGTTAACATTTGTAAAGCTTATTACTAGAGTCTAACCCCTAAAACGTTAAAAAAAAAAAAAAATTAATAATTTCTTATAAAAAATAATTTAATAATTTCTTATTAACAAAATATTTTAATGATAAAATAACCTTAAAAATTAATAAATATCTTAATACTAATAATTCACTAATCATTTATTTTTTATAACTTTAATATAAACAATTTAATATATAGATGGATTATTCTTTAGGGTTTGAAGCGTCGACAGAATGAACATGATACTGTGGATAATCCGGATCATGCTACTCCAAGAAACAACCACAGAAGCTTAAAATCTAACAATTTAATATATAACATATATGCTCCAAAACTTATTATATAAATATAAATAATTCAATACAAAATATTACATAAGTTTGTTTCGCACCGTATTATTCCTTACATACATTGTTATACTTTCATTCTATTTGACATTTTTATAAATATTAAAAATATCAAATTATTAGTTTCAATATGACATAAATAAATATATGAAAATTCTGTTAAAAATTAAAAAACATTAATAGTCAAGTGTAATTTTATTTGGTATAGATGTTTAAAAAAAACATTATTGTTATCAAATGGTAAAGAGAACCTTGAAAAAGACAGTAAAGGAGAAGATGAATGTAAAGTTATATAAACAAATACTAAAAAGGAAAAAAGATGAGTTCATGCAAACACAGAGAGAAGAGTTAATATGTTTAAGCAAGAATAATCCAAAGCTTTTCTGGCGGGAACTGCAACCAAAGAAGAAGCAAATTGAAAATAATATTATAACCAATCAATGGTTTGAATATGCAAGGCAACTCTATGAGAAAGAATCTGAGGTGGAGCCCCCCTAGGATCAACACAACTTCAAAGCTCTTCACATTACAGGAGGTGGAGAATGGAATTAAGAAATTGAAAACAAGAAAGGCAAAGGACTTGGTTGAACTACAAGCAGAGTATCTAAAATGGGGAATGAACGCTCTTGCACCACATATCATGGAAATATTCAATAACATCATTCAACAAGGATTCCCAAGAGACTGGACAACTAGCCTAGCAATACTCCTTTTTAAAAGTGTAGACATTAATAATCCATCCAACTATAGAACAATTATGATCAATCCTTTGTTTGCAAAGCTTTTTGGCGGCATGGTAGAAAACATAATTAGTAAGTGGGCAGAAGTAAAAGAAAAGAGGGCAAGAGGACAAGCGGGTTTTAGGCCGAAGCATTTTACAGTGGATCATGGTATCACGTTGAGACACATTGTTGAAAATGTTTGGGAGGACAAAGAAGAAGTATTTTGCTGCTTTGTTGACTTCAAAAAAGCATTTGACACAATCCCTAGAGGTAAGTTGCGGAGTAGAATGGAAGAACTTGAAATTCTTGTGCATTATAGAGTCGATGTCCATAGATTTTATGAAGAGGTGAAAGTCAATATTAGAACCCCAAAAGGTATTTCAGAAATCTTTAGAAGTGACATTAGAGTCAAGCAAGGTTTCCCTTTATCCCCTACTCTTTTGGTTTATATATTGATAAATTGGAAGAGTGGTTAAATCTACAAGGTGGAGATGGTGTTCAGTTGGGGGAGTTTGTGATAAAGCTTCTAAATTTATATGTTGATGATATTGTATTGATTTCTAAATAGGCCCATGGATTGCAAATGCACTTATATGCCCTTGAGTATTTTTGTAGAGCAGTGGGGATGTAAGTCAATACTAGCAAGACCAAAATAATGATTTTTTCTAATAAAAGGAAGTAGAGCCAACATACTTTCTCCTTTGAAGACAACATTCTTGAAGAAGTAAATGAGTACAAGTACCTCGGGATTGATTTCAACAACAAACTCAATTGGGAGGACTGCAGAAAGAAGAGAATTCTAGGAGGGTGGAAAGTACTATATGCTCTTCCAAATAGATGTAGACAGACAAAGTTATGGGATTGGAAAATGATTAAAGTGCTTTTTGGACTCCTAGTTTGTCGAGTGATGCTATATGGGTGTGAAATGTGGGCTAGCAACACCCTCGTCTCAAAATTGAAACAAATTGAGAAAATCCAAAAACGCTTGATCATGAGAAGTTCAGAATAAAAAATTCAATACCTTATGAGATAATGTTGAGTGAAACAGGAACAAATCCCATCAAAGCAATTGCTATGGTGCGGCTCATAAGATATCTAAAAGGAATTGAGCAAATGAGAGTAGGTAGATGGACTAATGTTAACTTCAATGAAGGCATGAGTGAAAGAAAGAAAACATGGATGAAACTAAACTACAAATGGATGCAAAAATGGAATATCTACCTCAATGCATGTCCCATAAATAGCAAGGAGCTAAAGGTTTTTGTTATGGAGAAGTTTCATAAAAAGGTATGGAGAAAAGAGTTGGGTAGAAAGAAGAAGTACTACATTGAGGAATTCAACCCTACATGTGATCTACAACAAAAAGAGCTCATTGGAGGTAGCATTTTGTGGAGGGCAAAGATTCTTATTACTCAATTAAGGACCAACTCGCATCAACTTCGATGTGAAACGGGATAGTGGCAAAGGCCTAAAGAAGCTTGGGAAGAACTGGTGTGTACATTTTGCATGTATGGGGCAGTGGAATTGGAAAAACATTTAATTTTGGAATGTGATGCATTCAAAGACATCAGAGAAAATTATGAGAACATGTTAGCATCAGTTTCTTGGCATTGTCTTTTTAGTAAGGGGATTGTTGGAAGGTAGGGCCAGCTCATCGTCAATTTGAATTAGAAAAGGATTGAATTGCAAAAAGTGGAAAACAAGGAACTAATGGTCTCATAGACTATTTTTAGTCTCATAGACCTTAAAATATCATTTTATTTCATTACATTAATATTGAGAGTTTTAATCTTAATAGACTTCCTATTTTTTTGGGGGGCAGGGGATTTTAAATAATGAGAATGGAAATCATTTAAATGTTTATGATATTGGTTAATTGCAATTTGATGGTGTTCAAATTTTTTTCCATGTAAAAAGTATAATTTTATTATTTTAAAAATTGACTATATATAGAGGTTTAATAACTTTTTATAATGTATTTAAAGTAATTTTAAATTTATTATTATTTTTTTTTAATTTCTTTTTATTATTATTTCTTTTTATATATATCAAAGTTAGAGTGATGAAATATTTCAAAATATAAATCTATGTTTTAATATAAATTTTTAAAAAATATTTGTATTTTTAAAGACTTGATTATTCTATGTTAGGTCCCTATACTACTAGTGTAACCCCTTGTTGTTATTAGTACAACCCCCTTATTATATTGTTGTGCCCATGTAGTCCCCATATTGTTATTATTGTGCCCCATAGAGGCCCACTATTGTTATTATTGTGCCCTTACATTATTATTGTTATGTCGACTCTGATTATTTATGACCCCTTAGACTCCTATATATAGAAAGGAGGCATTGTCATTTGTATCATCCAAGAATTTTTCATTTGTGTAATGTAAATGAGGTTCCCCCCTCGAAGAGGCTAAATTCTAAGACGTTCATCTATCTTTTTTATCTTTTTTTTGAGTTGGTTTCATAACATTTGGTATCAGAGCTTTGGATTCTAGGGTTTCGCTCCTCCAAACAGGTCATCGTGGCATTTTCGCTATAACTTTTTTTTTGTGGCGTTTCAGATGCTAACAAAAAAATCCATTTGAGATAAAATCTCGCTGAACCTCAGGTTCGAATTAGAGATCTTTTCTCGCTATATTTTTAGAGATATGATCTGAGGAAGTTAGGGTTTTTGCAAGCTCCAGAATTTCATCTAAAACAGGTCATCGTGGAAGTTTCACTATAACTTGTTCAATACAAAGTTTCAGAAGCTAAACCAAAACCCATTTGAGAAGAAAGTGGTATGAATCTCGAGTTTGAATTTTAGATCTTGTCTCGCTATATTTTCGGATATATGATCTGAGGAAGTTAGGGTTTTTGCAGACTCCCGAATTACATCTTAAACAGGTGACCTTGGGAAAATCGTCATAACTTTCTCTCTGAGCATCAGATTGAAATTTAGTAAGAAGTTACAGAAAGAGGATGGACTGCAGTTTTCTGGGTATATTTTTCAAATCCGAAGTTCAAAACAGTGACACATGGCACTTCATACAAGTTCGCTCTTCTAAAAAGGTATATAATCCGGTCATCTTGGGAGATTGTGCATAACTCTTTCTTTGAGAATCTGATTTCGATCAGACTGGTGCCATTGGAAAGAGGACGCAGAGGGCTACTATAAGTCGCAATTTTAGAACTGGAAGATCCGAAATTATAGAGTTATAGTCATTTCAAGATCGAGCTCCTAAAATCAAGAAAAGGCGATATGAGGAAGTTTGATGGCAAGGATCCGGTAAATTGGATACTACAGATGGAGCAATATTTTGATATACATGAGGTTCAAATTTTACAAAAGGTACATACTGCATCCTTATATTTAGAACTAAATCAATTTTTATGGTATAAAGGGCTTTGTTCTTGTAAAGCACTTGTTACTTGGTCAATTTTCACAGAAGAAATGATAGCACATTATGAGGATACAAAGAGTAACACCTTCTTTAGCCAATTGATAAATCTCGAACAAAAGGGTTCAATGGAAGAGAACATTGAGAACTTTCAGATATTGAATATAAGGGTAAATGATATTCCAGAAAAGCAAAGGATTGATGTCTTCATAGGGACTTTAAAGGATAACATTCAACATGAGGTTCATCTTTGGGAACATGATTCATTTGAGAAGGCATTCAGGTTGGCAAGAAAAATTGAAAGCGAAGTTATAGAAACAAGGAATCACACCACTCATGACTGTAATTATGGAAGTGTGTTTTTTCCTAGCCTTCCACAACCTACAAGGTTTACACGACAACAATTGGAAGAAAAAGAGAAAAAGGACTTTGTTACAATTGTGATAACAAATATATTAATGGTCATAAGTGTGCTGAGAAGAAATTATTTTACATTGATTGTGAAGATGAGGAAGAAAAGGATCAAGAAACATCAAAAGAAGAGGATATACACCAAGAACCAACCTCGGAGAAAGAATAAATGAATCCAACCATATCTTTTAAAGGGTTGACAAGAATTACCACTCCTAAAACTCTCAAGATAGAAGGAGATATCAAGAAGTAAAAGGTTCAAGAAGTGAAAGATCACATCGAGAAAGAAGAAAAGAATCCTGCCATATCTTGTAATGCATTGGCTGGAATTACCACTCCTCAAACTATCAAGATAGAAGGTCGTATCAAGAAGAAAAATGTTCAAGAAGTGAAATATCACATCGAGCATCAAGAAATGAATCCAACCATATCTTGTAATGCATTGGAAGAAATTACCACTCCTCAAACTCTCAAGGTAGAAGGACATATCAAGAAGAAAAAGATTCAAGTAATGAAGATCACATCAAGCATCAACAACAAGTTCTCCAAATTTTTAAGGATAATGCCACTTTGGTGCAGAATCAAATGAAACAACAGGCAGATCAACATCACAGTGAAATAAGTTTTGATGTAGGTGATTGGGTATTTTTACGGCTACATCTCAAGCAAGCTATTCATGAGAAGGAAATGTTGGCAATACTACATGCACTTAAGAAATGACGAACTTACCTAATGGGAAGACACTTCAAGGTAAAAATGGATTATGATAGTCTTAAATACCTTTTAGAACAAAGATTATCTTTAGAAGAACAGAAAAAATGGGTCACAAATATGTTGGGTTATGAATTTGAAATCATCTACAAAAAAGGGAAGAAAAATGTTGTTGCAGATGCACTCTCAAGAAAGGATGAGGATGTGGAAGCATTGTTTTGTGTTATTTCTATTATCCAACCAAATTGGATAAACGAAGCAAGGGATGAATGGAAGAAGGACAAACAAATGTGGCCACTCATTCAAAAGTTGCAGAAGATCCCAGTTCAAACAATATTGCCAGAACTTGACGAGGAAGGAAAAATCATATTGGAACCTGAAGCAGTCACAAAAATAAGAACCCAAAAGCTATGAAATCGATCAATTTCAAAGTATATCATTAAGTGGAAGAACTTACCCACTGAATATTCCAGATGGGAGGACAAGAATTTTATACAGAAGCATCAAGAACTACTCAAGCGTTGAGGATAACACTTTTTGAAGGAGAGGGGCATGTTAGGTCCCTATACTACTAGTGTAACCCCTTATTGTTATTAGTACAACCTCCTTATTATATTGTTGTGCCCATGTAGTCGCCATATTTTTATTATTGTGCCTCATAGAAGCCCACTATTGTTATTATTGTGCCCTTAAATTATTATTGTTATGTTGGCTCTGATTATATTATGACCCCTTAGACTCCTGTATATAGGAATGAAGTCTTTTCATTTGTATCATCTAAGAGTTGTTCATTTGTGTAATGTAAAGGAGGTTACCCCCTCGAAGAGGCTTATTTCTAAGGCGTTGATCTATCTTTTCTATCTTTTTGTGAGCTGGTTTCCTAACATTCTAATGGTTTAATAGATTTAGAATATATATATATATATATATATATATATATATATATATATATATATATATATATATATATATATAAAGTCCTTATTTTTAACTTTATTAAAATTCTATATATATATATATATATAGTTTGGCATTTTACGTTCACATGTTTTATAATTTATTTTTTTAAATGTAGCATGAATAACATTGAGATACATATACATATACATATATAAGTGTAGTCTAACTAATAGATTAAATGGCTTTTTGGATGGAATTTGGCAATATAATTTTTAGTAAGATTGTGATCCTTTATTGTTTAAAATTCATTTTTGAATGCATAAATGGATTCATCACCCTAAAAAACCTTGAGACACTGGATCTTTGTAGATTAAAAAATTTAAACTTATGTTTTTTTAAAAACCATTTCTGATTTTGGACAAATTTTACGAGAAAAAATGTATATATATATGAGAAAAGAGTTTACTGTAAATATTGATGGGACCAACCTGTGCTTTATACCTTAATTAATCAAATAATCGTTGATTACAATGATTTAAGAATAATTGTTTTATTAATCAGGGTTTAGCGCTGATATTTTAGTTTTGGAATTGATTGTTGTATTGATGACTTTGTACGCCGAGAGGACAGTTGTCCTGGCCTTGGGCTTCCGTCCCACGTTTGGCTAAACCCTAGGGTATTGGGTTCTCCCAGTCATTTTCACTATGCGCTGTTGGGTTGTGAGCTCTACAGTTCTGTGAGGGTTTGTCACTGTTTCTGCAGCTATGTTTTTATTGCATCGACTGTGGCTTTGCCGTTAGTAAGTTGCAACTGTGCATTAATTTTTTTTTCCTTCCTTGGTTTACGCCCTTGCTGGCTTGGCTCTGCTAGTCGTTGGTCGAATTGTGTGAGGTTCTCTATTCTTTGGATGGCTCGATGCTCATTGTTTCATTTTGGTTACTCATTCGGTTGTTTAGCTTAGTTTACAGTTCCTCTACTCTTGTATGGTTGCATAATTAGTTGTTTGGGTATGCATATGCTTGTGTTCAGGTCGCGGCCTCAACAGGACCCTTCCGTCTGGCGACTGCTCTCTCTGGCAAGGTAAAATGTCTCTCTCTGCTGAAATTTATACTCTCAATTTTTCTTTGTGCTAACAGTTTCGGCTCCTTGCGAGAAAGATTCTAGTTCTATGATGGCCGCAGTCAATTGTAATTCTCCTTGTCCAACTTTGTTGTCGAGAGGGTGAGTTCCTCCGGCATTCATGTTCCCTTTCTATCAGTCTTCATGTTTGTTGTCTGGTTTTCAAACCCATGATGCTAACACCTTGTCGTGTTCTCCTTGCAGGTCACTGGTCTCCAGTTGGAGTATCCCTCGACTCCTTCTTCGAATGGAACTGGTAGGATCTTTCCTTGTTGTCTCTATTTGGTCGAAGGGTTTCTGGTTGTCTTTTTCTTGTACTAGACTTGAGTCCAGTTGTAATGCATTCGGTTGTGAACAATTTTTAGTTTTCTGCTTCGTTGATTGAGTAATGCGGGTTCTGCCATGAGCTGTAAAGAATTTTGTTTTAAAGGGTTTGAAACCCTAACCCTCTTTCTATTACTCTGTTTCTGAAGGAGGGTTTCCTCACCTTCGAAACCACTGGGCTTTAAATTTGTAATTGCGTGATTGAAACCCCAATGTGGGCTATTGTAATTATTGTGAAAGGTTAATGAAAAAGTTTTGTAATAGCGTGCACATGGTTACCTCTTGCTTGTATTTGATGTTGGAACTGTATTTGTTGATAGTGATTTACTGTAGCATATATTCACGCCTTTGTAGCCTCTTAGCATGCACAGGAACTATGTGCTTGTCTTCGTTGTGTATATCTGTGTCTTGGCTATAGTTATGCTTCTGCTTGACTTTGTATGTGGGAACTTGCTTCTGTTCAGGAAGGAATTTGACAGATTGTTTGACTGTCCTTATATTGCATGTAACAAGAATTAGATGATAGGAGATACAGTAGTCATTTAGATGGATTCAGGAAATAAAATAATGAAAAGAAAATATCTCTGTTTCGTATTATTATTCTCTGTCCAGAAAGAACGAACCCCGTCCATGCTGTGTACAATTGTTTTATAATCTTCGCAATACAGTTAAGAAAACTGTTGGAAGTTGCTTGTTTAGTTATGCAGTTGTTAACTATCTCACTATTTTGATTCTTTCGTTCTGTAGAATACAATGATAATATTTTCTTTCCTGTTACTTTGTTTTTTTTTCAAAGGTAAATAACTAGGAAGTTAAACTAAACAAGAGACTAGACAACCAGGTGTCTGCAACTACTTCTACTTGACTATACTATCCCTAACTACTAATTAACAACAAAAAAAAAAAATGAAACAGGCTCCTAATATTGTTCTTAATTAAAAAACAAAAATGAAATTCAAATTGTTGATGAACCTCTCCTCCTCAGCTGAGACCAACACCTGGTCATGGTGCCCTTAGCTGGATGCTCCTGCATCAGGCTCCCGGGGTAAGAAAAATTCATGACTCCAGTCCATGAGCTTCTCGACTGAATAACTTGCCTGCTCTATCTGCCTGACGTCAAGCCACAAACTATCCTCAATAGGATGGTTCTTCCACTTGCCAAATATTGCAGATACTCTTTCCGCCAAGTTCGCTTGGCCACCTGAGTATCAAGGATCCTCTTGATCTCGGGGGGCTGAATGTAAGGCATTTGTCTCATCCAAGTCTCACTTCCATCCTATGTGTCCCGTGTAGGCCGTGCTGTTTCATCTTCTACTGGATCAGCAGGGTACAGAAACAGGTCTGCCACATTAAAGATGGGCAAGATGCCTATTCCTGGTGGCAGTTGTATTTCGTAAGCGTTCACTGAAAATTTCCGGAGAACTTTGCAGGGGCCTATCTTCTTGTACTTCAGTTTGTTATACGTGCCTCTCGGAAAGCGCTCCTTGCGAAAATACGCGAGGACTTCATCCCCCACATTAAACTGCACTTCTCTCTGTTTCAAATCTGCTCGATGCTTATACTTTTGACTGCTACCTTACAACTTGATTTTCACCTGCTCGTGCAAATCCTTCATCGCGTTAGCGAAATCTTCCCCATCAGCACTCCGTCGCTCCTGCTATCCTAGATCTCACAATAAATGCACTCCGCGAGGATGCATTCCATACAAGATCTGAAAAGGACTGCAACTTGTGCTGCGACTGGGCGAGTCATTGTAAGCGAACTCTGCCTGGGCAAGTACTTGATCCCACATCCGCGAATTTTCACCAATCAAACTCCGTAGAAAATTCCCCAGACTTCTGTTTACCACCTCTGTTTGCCCGTCAGTCCGCGAGTGATAAGCAGAGCTATAACTCAACTGCGTATCCATATTCTTCCACAAGGTGTGCCAAAAGTTCCCTGTAAACTTCACATCCCTGTCAGAGAGAATGGACTTAGGTAGACCATGTAGTCTGACAATCTCTGTAAAGAACAAGTGGGCCACGTGAGTGGCATCACTAGTTTTTCTGCAAGGGATGAAATGTGCCATCTTCGAAAACTGGTCCACTACTACCATCACCGAATCATAACCCCACTGTGTCTACTTGGAATGGGCAATGGTGAGTAAAGTCCTGTGTTTTGACTGTGACCTTTTTCCAACTGGCACACTTTACATCTGGTCACAAATCTCTGCACATCCCTTCGCATTTTTGGCCAAAAGTAAAAATGGTTGAGCTGCTCTAATGTCTTGTCTATGCTGAAATGTCCAGCTAGACCTCCACTGTGCTTCTCCCGAATGATATTCTCTCTCATTGAGTAGTCAGGAATGCATAACTGTCCTCCTCTAAACAACAACTTCTCCTGCAAATTATAGTCCAACCATGGACTATTGTCTTTCACCAAAGGATTCTGACATGCTTCATACGCTTCCTTGAAATCTGTGTCAGTCTGATATAAATCTTGCAGGTGCTCAAAACCCAGCACTTGAATCGTACTCTCCTACAAGAGTAAGGCTTTTCTACTCAATGCATCCGCCACCTTGTTGGCCTGCCCCGCTGATGTGTTTCAACACAAAGGTGAAACTCTGCAAATATTCAACCCACTTAGCATGTTTGTGATTCAGCTTGTGCTATTGCATCACATACTGCAGTGCAGAATTATCTGAGAACAAAACGAACTCATTCCCCAGCAAATAGTGTCTCCAGTGCTTCAATGCTTGGACGATAGCATATAATTCCTTGTCGTACGATGAGTACTTCTGCCTACTTTTGTTCAACTTCTCGCTGAAAAACACAACATGTTTATCTTCTTGGCTAAGTACAGCTCCAATAGCTGTACCACTTGCATCACAACAAACTCGAAAAAGATTTTTAAAATCTGGCAATCTTAGGATCGGTCTCTCTGTGATCATCTTCTTCAGTAGCTGAAAACTCCTTTCTGTAGCCTCAGTCTAACGAAAAAGCTGACTTGCCTTCTTGACCAGCCCATGCTTTATACCTTAATTAATCAAATAACCATTGATTACAATGACTTAAGAATAATGGTTTTATCAATTAGGATTTAGCACTGATATTTTAGTTTGGAATTGATTGTTGTATTGATGACTATGTACACGGAGAGGACAGATGTCCTGGCCTCGGGCTTCCATCCCGCGTTTGGCTAAACCCTAGGGTATTGGGTTCTCCCGGTCATTTTCACTGTGCGCTGTTGGGTTGTGAGCTCTGCGGTTCTGTGAGGGTTTGTCACTATTTTTGCAGCTATGTTTTTCTTGCACCAACTGTGGCTTCGCCGTTGGTAAGTTGCAATTGTGCATTAATTTTTTTTTTCCTTCCTTGGTTTACGCCCTTGCTGGCTTGGCTCTGCTAGTCGTTGGTCGAACTATGTGAGGTTCTCTATTCTTTGGATGGCTCGATGCTCACTGTTTCATTTTGGTTACTCATTCGGTCGTTTAGCTTAATTTACAGTTCCTCTGCTCTTGTATGGTTGCATAATTAGTTGTTTGGGTATGCATATGCTTGTGTTCAGGTCGCGGCCTCAACGGGACCCTTCCATCCGGTGACTGCTCTCTCTGGCAAGGTAAAATGTCTCTCTCTGCTGAAATTTATACTCTCAATTTTTCTTTGCGCTAACAGTTTCGGCTCCTTGTGAGCAGGGTTCTGGTTCTATGACGGCCATAGTCAATTGTAATTCTCCTTGTCCAGCTTTGCTGTCGAGAGGGTGAGTTCCTCTGACATTCATGTTCCCTTTCTATTAGTATTCATGTTTGTTGTCTGGTTTTCAAACCCATGATGCTAACACCTTGTCGTGTTCTCCTTGCAAGTCACTGGTCTCAGTTGGAGTATTCCTCGGCTCCTTCTTCGAGTGGAATTTGTAATATTTTTCCTTGTTGTCTCTGTTTAGTCGAAGGGTTTCTGGTTTTCTTTTTCTTGTACTCGACCTGAGTCCGGTTGCAATGCGTTCAGTTGTGAACAAGTTTTAGTTTTCTGCTTCGTTGACTGAGTAATGCAAGTTCTGCTGTGACCTGTAAAGAATTTTGTTTTAAAGGGTTTGAAACCCTAACCCTCTTTCTATTACTCTGTTTCTAAAGGAGGGTTTCCTCACCTTCGAAACCACTGGGCTTTAAATTTGTAATTGTGTGATTGAAACCCCAATGTGGGCTATTGTAATTATTATGAAAGGTTAATGAAAAAGTTTTGTATTAGCATGCACAGGGTTACCTCTTGCTTGTATTCGATGCTGGCACTATATTTGTTGATAGTGATTTACTATAGCATATCTTCGCACCTCTGTAGCCTCTTAGGATGCATAGGAACTATGTGCTTGGTTTCTTTGTGTATATCTGTGTCTCGGCTATAGTTATGCTTCTGCTTGACTTTGTATGTGGGAACTTGCTTCTGTTCAGGAAGGAATTTGACAGATTGTTTGATTGTCCTTATATTGCATGTAACAAGAATTAGATGATAGGAGATACAGTAGTCATTTAGATGGATTCAGGAAATAAAATAATGAAAAGAAAATATCTCTGTTTCGAATTATTATTCTCTGTCCAGAAAGAACGAACCCCATCCATGCTGTGTACAATTGTTTTATAATCTTTGCAATACAGTTAAGCAAACTGTTGGCAGTTGCTTGTTTAGTTATGCAGTTGTTAACTATCTCACTATTTTGATTCTTTCGTTCTGTAGAATACAATGATAATATTTTCTTTCCTGTTACTTTGTTTTTTTTCAAAAGTAAATAACTAGGAAGTTAAACTAAACAAGAGACCAGACAACCAGGTGTCTGCAACTACTTCTACCTGACTGTACTGTCCCTAACTGTACTATCCCTAACTACTCATTAACAGACAAAAAAAGACATAAAACAGGCTCCTAATACTGTTCTTAATTAACAAACACAAATGAAATTCAAATTGTTGATGAACCTCTCCTCCTCAGCTGAGACCAACACCCGGTCATGGCGCCCTTAGCTGGATGCTCCTGCATCAAATATTAATCTTTTTATATGTTTATTAAATTAAATTTAATATAAATTTCTAAAATATAATCATTAGGAATATGAATCATTATGTTAATTTATATGGTAACAGACTAAGTTGTAAAAGTTCGAAGAATGTGGAGGAAGCACTCTTCTCAATATTCTCAACAACAACTAAATAAGATTACATAGGAGACAATAATAATTAATCACTGAACTATAACTCAACTGAACTAGGTTGAACTCATACTAACTATGATACTTGGATGGAAAATTATGACACCTAACAGGTGGTTTGAATTAGTTTCTCCAACAGCCCCCCTTAATTACAATCACAAAATTTAAACTAAGATTCTCGGGTTATAATCAGATACATATTCACTTTTCCGATCAACTTAAAACTGTATTTACTAGTCCATGGGGCACTTTTTCTTATAGGGTTGTGCCTTTTCGGTTTGGAGAACACTAGGGGAACTTTTCAACGTGCCATGTCCTATTGTTTTCACAACCTTGCTCACATTATTCTTGTGTATCTCAACAATATCACTGCTCGTTCCAAACTTCAGTTGCAACACCTTGATGATTTGTGCACCAACTTCTTACGATGTCGCAAGTATAATATTCACCTCAATCCCATTAAGTGTGCCTTTTGAGTTTTTTCCATACGACTTTTGGGATTCATTATGTCCAAAGTTGGTATTACCCTTGACCCTCTCAAAGTTCAAGCAATTCTTGAATTTCCTCCTCTATGCACCCTTCACTTGTTGACTCCAAGGTAAAACCAACTTTCTTCATCGATTTGTTCCTGACTATGCCACCACTGTGATGTCCCCAATTAGAAATTTTGTCAAGGAAATTCTCAAATTTGTAATTTTGGCGATTAATGTAGTATTAGATAAATAAAACGTACGAGAAATAAGATGTGGAGATGTTAAGTAAATTTGGGAGAAAAGGAAAACGTTAGGACTTCGGAAAAAAATAAAATTAAAGTGAAGATAAGTTATGGAGGTTACCAAAAAGGGAAATCGAACCATGGGAAGAATCAAGCCATTGTATCAAGGCATAGTGTGAGAGAAATCAAACCATGGAATGAGGGAGCGAAAGCAACAATAAAAGGGAGGATGGATTCTCATTTTGATTATTCTAGTTTGGCATTTCATTTTTGATTTGGAGGGTTTTCCTAAGCTAATGAGCCACGTCAACGATTGTTATTTGGCATAGATATTTCCAAGCAGAAAATCCAAAATCTCTTTTAGTGAACCTAGAGTGTCACCCTAGGAGAGAAATTTGGAGCTGATTGGATATTTCTTTTTCCTAAATTTTGTGAGCCATTTCATCTTTGCAACATGTGGGATGATTTTTTGAGGACGTAGTAGTATAAATAGAGTTCCTTGGAGGAGGAAATTGTCGGGGAATTTTGCCTCACGAATTTATAGAAATTCCTCTAATAGGATGTTGAATTTCCCTATGGAGTTTTAGAGGTTGATACTGTTGCATTTGTGTGGGTTGAATTATTCTTCCTCATGGCTTGCGTGAGGGTTTTTCTGAACCATTTTATTGAGCAGTTGTCAAGCAAATTTGTGCCTGAAATAGCTAAAACCTCACTCTACTATTTCACGAGTTGTTTTCTCAATCATTTCTTGGTTATTTGGTGGAGGATTTTGGGTGGAGTAGCTATATCTTTTCTGGTGGGACGTAGAGCTATATAATGGTAAATTCACATAATTTTGGGTAATTCCAAGAATTTAGAATTAGCCCAAAATATTTCTGGGTTTTGTTGGTCTAAGGTTGGGGAGAATTTTCCTAATTTTATAGAATTTTCTAGGTAGTATTCAAGCCATAATCGTACATTCTTATAGTAGGTTGTATTGCTGGTTAGATGGGTAATTTGCATCATATTGTGGGTTCGGTTTTGGCTTAGAGTTATGCCAAACCTTTTCTAGGTTTTACTGGGTTATAAGAGAGGATTTTGTGGCTGCAATTTCAAGTCTATATGGGCATTACTAAGGTCAAAAATTTAGTTTCTTCTTGTTAGAAATTATAGCAAGAAAGACTCAATTTGACTTGTTCCATAGTCAAATTGAGTAGTTCAATTTTCCACATCAAAAAATGACTTGGATTGTAGTTAGCATGAGGGACATGGCCTTTCCACTTAGTTAGATCAACAAATTTGAGTTTGTAGGCTTGGAGTAGAGATGTGCATGTAGTGATTGCTAAAATATAACAATCTAGTTTAGTTATTTTTAGTTGAACTCAATTAACTAAGCTCTAGTCGCTAGTTGAGTTAGTTGAAGCTCTGTTGAGTAGTTATGATTTTTATTAACTCACTAATCTCTCAGTTAAGTAGTCAATCAACCAAAAATAGCCCAGACATGCATGGAATTCAAATTTCCTATTTGGAGTGGAGGAAAAGGCGCATTGTAATCATCAATTATATACTAGTTGAGTGTACAAGCTTGGTAATTAAGTAGGTGATCAATTCCTTGGGATTTGTGTAAGGAAATAGGTAATTCCCCTATTCTTTAGGAGTTCAATTTCTCCAGGATTGCATTAGTAAATAAGAGGAAGATGGCGAGCTTGAATAGGCTAAGTGTTGGCCAAAGATAGTCACTAGCAGGAGAATAATTTTATAGTGCATGGTGTGGTTTAGAGATTGAAGCTAACATTTTAATAGTTTTTCACTCTCTTCTGATTAATGAAAAGTAGAGGGGATTTTCCCAGTTGGGTTCCCCTAAAAAATCATTGTGTTCCTTGTGGTAGATGGTTGCACGTCATTGCATGGGTTTCTATATTATGATTTTGTATTCCACGGATTGTAGATGAAATTTGTATCTCTTGATTACAGTTCAAATTCATCAGTAGTAGCAAATTTCATGCCATTTATACATGGTCTCAGAGCTTGAAAACACAACAGAGACTAGTAAATAGATCTTCTCCCTCATAAATTTCGATTTATAGATTCAACAAATATGTTCTCTTATGTGCGGGAAAATGTCTTTCAACGGATTGAGATTGGAGTATGCCCTGGAGGGGCCTCAAATTTCATAGCTTGGAAGGATAGGATGGAATTTGTACTCGATAATAATGGAGTGTTGGAATACAAAAAAACTAACGTTCCAAAACCAACAACATCAGATGGACCACAGTTAGACCAATGGAAGAAGCATACCGCAAAAGCCAGGAGGATCATCCTTGAGGGTGTGAGATGTAGAATTCCTACAGAAACTCCGATAAATCTAGAATTCTAGTTAAATTAAACACAAGTAATTTGCTGATATTCAAGAGAGAAGAGAAAGAATTTGCTCCATAAAATCAATGTATTAAATTAATTAACAATAGTAATACATGAGAAACCAAACCTCTAATCCAAAGGGAGGTGGTTATATAGAAATTGCCGAATCTAGAAAACTAGGAAAAAACTAGTAAAAAAACTAGAAAAGGCTAAGAAAAGCTAAAGGGAGGCCTAAAATAGCAACAATGACTCAAGAAAACCTATGCAAACTATCGGCCACGAGGAAAGCATGAGGAGGGGTGCATTTCCCAAGGAAGGAAACTTTAAAGCATGCTAAAATGGTCCGGGGGACCAAATCTCTTGATTTAAGGGGGAATCTTCATGTGGGGCATAAATCCTCAAATAACTCAAGTGGATGAGGTTTGGTTAGGTGTGAACATGCACTTAGATGTATAAATGGTTTAGGAAATTGGTTGGACCAATATTTCCATAATATTAAGCATTTAAAGGCAAAAAACAAGGGAAAGTTGGTCCATCGAGCTAGTTTACCAAAAGCCAAGTGTGAACATGATTTTTAGTGCATGTGGCTAAGTCAAGGATACTTAGGCTAAAAAATAAATGTAGATGTTAGGATTATATTCCAACACCCTCCCTTCATCCTAACTCACTTATCTAAACTGAGCATCTTCCAAGATGCCATGTTAGGTACTCAGGTACAACAAATAAAAGATCCTCATAAAATGAAGAAAGAGGGAAAACCTCGTGGGAATTTATACAAGGCAAGGTCAGGTGGAGGTCCTAGGTTCTGTGGTATTGCATTATAGACATTGTTGAATCTTGCACAGTAATCTTGGACAGACTCTTGAGGGCCTCTGTATTCAACTAGTATGTGCAATGGGTCTTTCTTTTTTTCCCATCTGTTGGTAAAGGATTGATAAAGCTCATCCGGAGTGGTTATAGAATTTGGAGCAAGTGATCTGAACCAAGTTCTTACATCACCTGTTAAACTTTGAACAAAAATTTTCATTCTCACACTATCATCATCTATTTCGTAGTTCTCAAAATAGTCTTGCATTTTCTTTGTATGCTGAAGGGCTGTGCAAGAACCAGTTCCATCAAAATATGTGATTTTAGTTTGATAATCCTGAGGCATAGCCCCAGGATTCACAGGTAATTGCAAGGGTGCATATCTATTAGCCATATTCACAGGGATAGGTGGAACAACAGGAACAACAGGGACAACTGGAACAACTGTAACAACAGTAGTGGTAATGGGAGTATGTGTAGTGAATGGAGGTGTGGAAGGAGTGCTTTCGGAAGTAGATGATGAACAAGGGGAAGCGGGGGTTGAACGAAATAAAACTTTGACAGGGGTTGGAACACTGCTTGTGTGAACTGCTTCAGGACTATTATCAGCAAAATCTTCTCTTTGTTCTTGCTTCCTAAGGATCTTTGGGATTAAGTTCAGATTTTCAAAAGCAGCCGGGGGATTTGGGTCTGGATTTGACCTAGTATAACGAGAATTCTTTTTGGGAGCCAGATTCTAATTTGTTTTGGTATTTTCTGTGAATGTTTTTTAGAATTAGCAAGGAACTGATCAAATTTTTGGAACAGCTATCTGCAGTTTAAAACTAACATGAAGATTGACTGAAGCAACATTTATTTACTCCTGTAAATGCAAAGCAAGAACAGTTTTAAAGGCTTCCTGGCCGACATTCAGACTTCATCTGTAGTTTTAAGGAATAGAAAGTACTTGAACAACTTATTTTTGTTCCCATGCAGTTTTCCCAACTTGATTTGTGAAATTAACTGAGGATGTTCCCCAGTGGAGTCGCCATTATGTTATCACTCAGGTTGTCCTTCTGGTCAGCTCAAAAGGATACGGCCGAGGTAACCACAGACCAATCTTTGGACTGCAGGTTCTAGCCCACCTGCAATCAGAGAGGGCTCTCTCTTTTTGATTTAGCTTTGTTGATAAGGTTTTTAGGCTAGTTATTGAGTTCAAGGGGTTTTGTTTTGATTTTGGTGGGAAGGATGATGCTTTCAAGTAAAGAGGCAGAGATAGCATGAAAGTTTTAGAACCATTGGGCGTAAAATTTCACATCATAAGAGAAGAAAAATATTAAAGAAATAAGTGGAATCTCCGATTCACTCTGCCATTTTCAGAGAAAAATTTTCCATTGATGTATCAACGGTGGGCCAATTTTGAAGCTACATTTTGGCTTTAGCGTTAAACAGTGAATTCTGAAATCTAAAAATGGAAAACAAATCAACAGTAAATGTTAAAAATAATAAAGAAAGCTCAAATTTTGTGGAAACAAATCATTTGGCCCAAGTCAAAATTGATTCAACTGACAGAACAAGAAAGTGGATTTGGGTAAATGCAAAACAATATCGGGACATTTTAAAGTGAAAGCTTTCCCACTTTAAATGGGAACAAAAAAGAAGAAAACAATCCTAGAGAAAGAAAACAAATAAGAGAAAAAAAAATGAAGAAGAGTCAAACATTTATAGTCCCACATCTACACCTCTTACTTGATCATCGTATCTCTATGTCCAAGAACTTAAGAAGGCCAGGGTAAGTCCAAAAATTTTGGAAGCTAAAGAAGAGGAAAGGTGCCACAAACTTTCAGAGATCACAATTTCAAATCGATGTTTAATGGAAGGTAATAGAATTTTAAAAGAGCAGGTAATAATGTTACAAGATACTTTATAGACAAGAAAACGAGAATGGGAAAACAAGAAGGTAGCATGGAAAACCAAGAATGAATCAATGGCAGCAAACAAGGATGTGATAATCTCTAAAACAACTCACGTAGATACACAAATAGTTCAACAAGCAGTCCTTTTCGAAAAGAAGGCAAAAGAGAACAAGAGTACACATATTCCAAAATAAATCAAAACTAGAGCTGAGGACAGTAATGATTACAAGATAGAGGAAAAAGAAGATGTAAGTTCTCGTAGAGCACGGGAAAGAGAACACAAAGAAAGAAAAGATAGGGAAACAAACTTTATTATTAGGGGAATAAGAGACTATGGAAAGAATGAAAGCACTTTCAATTTGACAAGGGACTTCTTGAAAGAGAAATTACAGTGGAGAGGGAAAATTTTCCAAGCAAGGAAGACCAAAACCTGAATTGTCTACCTGTGATGGCAGCCTAGTAGTCGAGAATTTGATGGATTGGATCAGTGCATTAGACAAGTATTTTGATTTTGAGGAGATTGAAGAAGACAAGAGGGTAAATTTTGTTGTAACCAGTTTGAAAGATCATGCTCCATTATGGTGGGAAAATGCGCACGCTGAAAGGAGAAAATAGAGGAAACCATTGATAAAGAGTTGGGACAAGATGGTAACAAAGATGAAGGGGAAATTTTTACTGAAATATTATCAGTTATCCCTCTATAGGAAGGTGCATAACCTCAAGCAAAGGCTGCTGAAAGTCATGGAGTATACTAAAGATTTTTACGACGTGAATTTGAGGGAAGGTTATGTAGAAGACACACTGGAGAAAACAACAAGGTACATCAATGATTTGAGGCCGGAGATTCAAGATGAAATCAACATGCTTTCTCTTAGGACAATTGAAGAAGCATACCTGTTTTCCTTGAAGGTAGAAAATAAGATAACAAGGAAGAAGAATTCAGGTAGAGGTTATGGTTGTGCTAGAGGAAAAGGATAGACAACTGGAAGGGGGAACACTCTAGCTCAAAAGAATGATGCAAGTAACCCAAGGCAGTAAGGAAACAAGAGAAAGAAGGTGACTCTAGAGGAGGAAGACCTTACCAGAGAGGTAGAGGTAGAGGAAGAGGCAAAGAGACTTTTTATCGGTGTTACAAATGTGGGTAGTTGGGTCACATATATTTTGAGTGTCCTAAGAATGAGAAATTAGGGAAGATAGATGCATATGTAGCTCATCCAGAAGAATCAGAAGCACAGTCACCTATGGCAGAGAATGTGCTGGAGATGTGAGAAGCTTTAATGATGAACAAAGTCTTGTTGAAACCAACCAAGGAGACTATTGAACTAGCTCAAAGAAGAGCCTTATTTAGGAGTGTTTGCAAGGTCAGAGGAAGGTGTTGCAAAGTGGTGATTAATAGTGAAAGCACCGACAATCTAGTTTCCACGGAAATGGTGGAAAAACTCATATTGAAAAGGTTGAAGCACCCAACAAGATATAAGTGTCATGGTTGCAAAAAGGTCACCAATTGTTGGTGAGTGAGCAGAGCGAAGTGGGGTTCTAGATAAGAATATATAGGAATAATATAGTTTGTGGCATCATGCCAATGGATGTCTGCCACCTCCTTTTGGGTCAACCTTGGAAATTTGATAGGAAAGTGGTGCATGATGGAGAGAAAAACACTTACAATTTTGAAAAGGATGGTATCAATCATACTCTTGTACCATTAAAGGAGGAGAGTACAATTGGGACAAGTAGCTCAAAAGCATTGTTATTGGGAGGAAAATAATTTCTGCAACAAATGGAGAAATAAGAGGTTATCTATGTGATGGTCTGCAAACCAAAGGTAATACTTCTACACATTGAAATTGCAGATTTACTTGTTGAGATTCAAGAGATGTTGCATGAGTTTAGTGATATCGTAGTAGATGATTTGCCAAGTGAGCTACCACCTAAGAGAAGTATCAACCATCACATAGACCTAATACTAAGAGCAATAATTCTGAATAAATTTTCTCATGGGATGACACCCAAGGAGAATGAAGAAATAAGGAAACATGTTCAAGGACTGCTAGATAAAGGGTTGATAAGGGAGAGCTTGAGTCCATGCATTGTCCCTGCGGTACTTAGTCCAAAGAAAGATGGAGAATGGAGGATGTGCACAAATTCCAGAGAAATCAACAAAATCACAATTAGGTACAAATTTCCATTTCCACAGATGGACGACATGATGGACTATTTGAGTGGAGCAACCTACTTTTCAAAGGTTGATCTGAAAGGTGGTTGCCATCAGATCTGGATTAGAGAAGGGGACTATTGTGAGACAACTTTCAAGACCAATTCCAAACTATATGAATGGCTAGTCATGTCATTTCAACTGACAAATGCACCAAGTACTTTCATGCTCTTGATGAATGATGTCTTGAAGGTGTTCATCAGTAAGTTTGTTATTGTTTATTTGGATGATATTTTGATTTTCAGCCAAACAAAGGAAGAACACCTTAGGCATGTAAGGTATGTTCTAGAAAGGTTGCAGTAAGAGAAATTGTTGATTAACCTAAAGAAATGTACTTTCATGAGGTATGAGTTGGTATATTTAGGCTTTGTCATTTCAAAGGATGGACTGAAAATGGATCTAGAGAAAATAGAGGTGATTATAAGTTGGCCTTCACCCAAGAACATTTTCAAAGTTAGGAGCTTTCATGGAATAGATAGCTTCTATCCGAAGTTCATCCAGAACTTTAGTGGTATTTTTTCACCCATCGTTTAAACATTCAAGAAAGATAGACAACCATTTTCCAGCTCTTGAAGAGGAATATCACCGAGAAACCGGTGTTGAAACTGCTTGACTTCAATCAACTTTTACAAGTCAGATGTGATGCCAGTGGAACAACCATTGGAGCAGTATTGAGTTAAGAAGGAAAAATTGTTGCATATTTCAGTGAGAAGTTGAATGGTTCAAAACAAAAATACTCCTCTTATGACAATGAATTCTATGCGGTGGTTCAAGCTTTGAAGCATTGGAGACACTATTTGATGCTTAGGGAGCTTGTTCTATTCTCTGACAATTCTGCATTACAGTATATAATGTGTTGAAGGAAATGTAACTAGGCTAGGTCTTCATAAATGTAATTTTGATATTTTTACTTATTCAAGAAAAGAGAATTATTTTTGTATTATTTGTCAATGAGTTTCTTTCTCATTCAAAATAGGTCAAGCACATTTCGAAGTGCTTCTAGAGAGTCAAAGTCAAAATGATAAGACCCTTTGAGGGCATGCTACATCATGTAAGTCATCATACAAGGTCATGGGAACACCTCCAAGCATGGTCAAATCCTCTCCTAGCACCAGTGAAGTCTACAAGCAACAAAACAGTGAATAAAAATGGTTTATGAAGCAAACTATCAAGTCGGCTTTAAGGACAGTCATGTCAACTCGAAGAGGAGTGACAAACCTCTATTTATAGAGGTTGTCCACTCCTCGTACACGCATCAATATCACTCTGAAATCCACAAGAAAGAGAGAGATAAAATGGACGAAGAGAAGACAAGAAAGAGGTTCTATAAGGGCAGCGTAGCAAGAAGGAAGAACATCGAAGTTAAGGGGTTGTTTCTTAAGTAGCTACAACTACACATGTGAAGAAATAAAGGACAGTCTGTGGCCCGATAAGCAGTAAAGTTACAGGGTTACATTCCTTATGGTTTTTGCTAGTAACTAGGCCTACAAAGGCCTCCTAGTCCAGCGAGGAAGAAGGACTCTCAAGCGAAGGAAGGAAGCAGAAAATTGAAGGATTATTTCTAGGGCTAGAAACAGTCACACGTGCGAGGTGCAGCAAGGGTATGACAGAAAGCTAATGGTCGTTTGTTTGGGTAAAGAGATCAAGCCTCCAAGGACACACAATTGTAGCGAAGGAGTCCATCTCTCTAAGGTGAAAAAGACTTTAATTGGAAGATAAAGTGTTGGGACAAAGTGTCTGAAGTTGTGCCGGAAGTGACAGTGCATAAAGAGGAAGGATTTGACTTATGCTTGGAGGGTATCCTAGTCAAGGGTCTAGGGTTTGGAAGTTGTTAAAATAAGAAGCTTCAATAAGAGAATTCTTACAAAGGTTTTTCCTCTCAAGAGTGGAGAGGGTTGAGAGCCAAAACATTGTTTTCTTGTTATTTTGTTCTGGTGGAAGTTTGATGAAACACACACATTAATAATAATAAGAAGATAAATTGTAAAAGTGCATAACAAATTGATATCAAGTAACCGAGAATCACTTTACACTACTTTGCCTTAGATTCTCTAGCATGGTATCATAGGTAAGGTGACACATCAAGGAAAGGGAAACAAAAGAACACTCATCAAGGAGAAACATTTACAAAGTTGAAGCATCAAGCCTAGAAGTCTCAATCACTTCAAGGAAAAGAAGGGTCTACAATCCATCATTCACTAAGGAGTTCTTCAAACCTAGAAGAAGAGTCTTACATAAAGGCACCTACAAAGAAGAGTAGATTGGAGTAGGTGTCGTGGCGGAAAAAGTCGTTTGTGCGGACACAACTGACCTCCCTAGGAGTCTAAACTCTCTAGCGACAAACAAGACAAAATGGAGTGATCTTTCTCTAAATATACCTTTTAAAACATGAAAACTACAAGTGTTTAGGCTTACCTCATTCCAAAACGCTGTTGTTGTAGTCCGTCCTTGCCGATCCGGATGAGCTCCTCCTTCAAGTCAATTCCTGCAACCACAAACAATCAAACAATTACCAAGCACTTGCATTTCATATAATAAAACATATATTCAACATGCAGACCAAGGAACACATGAAATAACTCATTAACACAAGCTATTGAAAAAAATAAACCAGTTTGTATTAATAACGAAACAAAGAAACTCTTACAACCTGGCCTTGGTGTTGTGCAAGTTCCTCCCAGGATCCATCAAGGGTTTTCCTCTACTTTGACAAAGCTCACCCACTTCCAAGTAGAATCAAGCAAAGACAATCTCTCCTCACAAGGTTCTAAATGGGAGTCCTAATTCCTGCAGCATTTACCCAAAGAAAATGTATAGCTCCAACCTCCCCTCCCTCTGGCTCAATGTCTTTATTTATAGTGCTGTAAAGAGGTTATTCAGGTCCACCATCAATGGGATAATCCCCTCTTTGGGTGGGATAGCTCCCTTATTGATGGGATAAGTTCCTCTTTGATAGGAGTGCATGAACCATCTGGAGGCGCCCAATACACGTCGAACAACCTTCTAGAATGCTCTAGAAATGACCACAAGTAACTTTTTAAAGATGAAACTTGCGCATTCTAACCTTTACAGGGGGACGCACCTGTCCCTTTACATACAGAGCGTCTTTGGACGCAGCTTTTGTGAACATTGGGAGCGTCCCCGTAGGTAAGGTTGAGAGAACCTGCGTCCCCAGAGATAAATACATTTATACAAGACTTTCTCTCTTTTTTGGAGTTTGACATGGAGAGCAGAGGCATAAGACTTGCCTAAGAGGGTAGCATGACTGTTGATTGAGCCATACTAAATGTAAATAGTCATGGTGACATTTTTTAGTGTAACAGATTGCCCCCTAAAGTGCGAAGCCTGGAATAGATTAGGGTTTGTAATATCTAGGAAGGGTGAAGCGCTTTATCATTTCAAGGATTATCCCGTGGAGAGCCTGGTCAGAACCTGCAATTTTCAACACAAAATACATGTATAAGATTATATCATCACTGAGGTAGGCATTCCCATATTCAGATCAAAACTTTAACTAACGGACTAACTACTCTGATACAGGAATGATCTTGCAGTACATCATTTTTATAGACTTTTGTAGACACAGTATGGACGCAGCCATCTGTTTATGATTAGTCTACATAGATAATGAATACAAAACTCCTCGCAGCCTGGATGGTAGAAACTAGATCCAGGGTCTTCACTTCTACTTCCCGAATTGGTACGATTCTAGCCATGTGATTAAATGATTTGATGTCGAACATGGTAGAAACCACTTGATTACCAGTCGATGATGTAAACTGTTAACAAGCGTGAGAGAGACCACCAGTAATGTCAATGGTTCTCAAAGTACCAAGCACAACCCGTGAAATGTGAATAAATGTTTTGATGTCGAACACTTCACGGAATCCTTTGATCGAAAGTCAATGATGTAAACTGACGTCAAAGGCGAGAAACCTGCCATTGATGCATGCAGACTTCAAGGTACTATCGATTCCTAAGTCATCTTTCTAGATAATGTGTCGATGTCGATAGAAAGCGACCCGTTGCAGGCAAGCCCGCAACACGAAATCATTGTTCAAGTTGAAGAAATGTTGCTGTAAGGACTGACTCAGGGATGGTCAAATGGATGACAAGTATTTTGCAGATGAAAGTTTTTCTTGCAGACCTCTTGAACACATAACGACACGACAGATGGCTTGGTGACGAATAACTCAAAGTTAATCCCCGGAACCCGGTTAAAGACTTTCAAAGTGGTTTGATCAACTGTGAGGTAAAATATTTCCCAACCCAGGTGAATGAAAAGTGTCGTGTTCAAGAGTGGTAATAAAGTTTCTTTTGAGACAAAAGGTAACAAACAGGTTCATTCTTCTCTCTTTTCCCCCACCATTTCTGGCAAGTACCTCTTTATTTTTAACAAGCTTGAGGAGGATAACATATGCTTGATTATAAGCTCATCCTTCGGATGAGTCCACCCTAGTTTTGATTCGAACCCTAGGAAGGAGTGGTTCGTTCCTGTTTGTAATTGAACAGGTCCTTTACTGTGAAATTTTTAACGAGCCCAGTATAGGAGAAACTCGGTGTTTTTCAATTTTAGAGAGTCTGAAAAACTTAAGAAGACTCCAAGTTGAACTTTTTCGTAGATTTGTGTCCCTCAAGTCCAAAAAAGTATAAAATAATACCTGGGGGAACCGCTTGATCTTGCGACCAAGGAGTACTTTCATAATTAGTGCCACTGACCTGAAAAGTAAAAAGGGATCAAGGACACGTCGTTTTATTTCCGTATCGAGTTTGAAACGACAAAAACCCGGCAATCTTTTCCTGATTCTACGGTCAGAAAAGAGCTATAAGGGGACCGTCTTTTAATTCCGTTTTAACGAGTGTAAAAGAAACGCTCGGCAATCTTTTCATATGTTAGGAGTCAGAAAAGGGCTTAAAAGATGACTCTGAGGTTTCACTTTTTCGTAAGTTTTATCGAGTTCGAAAAAATGATAAAAATGTACTCATGGTTTTCACTTTTTCATAAGTTTTAATGAGTTCGAAAAAGGGATAAAAATGTACTCATATGGCCGACTTTCAATTTAATTTACGAGCAGGAAAAGATGGAAAGAACTCGACATTTTTCATTTGTTTTACGAGAACGAAAGATAGCAAAATAATCTCGGTATTTTCATGAGTTTAACGAGTCTTGAAAATAACTGAAATTGACTCGAGATAGGTTTCATTTTTACAAAAGCTTGAAACAAAGAAAAACTATGCTTCAGAGTAGTTTCATTTTGTCACAAGCTCGAAACAGAGAGAAAACTGTGCTTGATGCCCCCTAAGCATGATTGCTAGAGCGCATGCCCCCCAGCTTCATTTCATTCAACCAGTTGGATGAAATGAAGGTTCATGAACGAGATCATTTGAAAGACTTGACCTAAAACTGTAAGAAAATTATGCAAAAAACTGAAATAACTAACCTAAACATACAACTTAACATTTACGAGATCTAGTCAATCTCTCGACTCAAGCAGAGGAGGATTTGTTTCATTTTTTAACGATCTTGACACAGGAAAAGAACTATGCTCGGATTCGGTTTCATGTTTATGCAAGCTTGAAACGAAAAACTATGCTTGTTATAAGTTCACATGCCCCCAGCATAATGACGCAAAACGAGGTACATGCCCCCCAAGCTTCATTGCATTCAATGAGGTGGATGGAATGAAGCTTTACTTTCAAGATCTTGGAAAGACTTATGGGAGTTGTTTCATTTTTTAGTGAGGTTGACACAGGAAAAGAACTATCCTCAAAACCCTTGTTTCATTTTTTAAACGAGCTTGACACAAGATAAGGAACTATGCTCATAACTACTTTCTACAATCTACCTAACAAAAAACGTTACTTTAAAAACCTTGATTCATTTTTTAACGAGCTTGACACAAGACAAGGAACTGTGCTCTAAAATCCTTGATTCATTTTTTAATGAGCTTGACACAAGACAAGGAACTATGCTCATAACTACTTTCTACAATCTACCTACTTAACCTACCCTTGTTTCATTTTTTAACGAGCTTGACACAAGACAAGGAACTATGCTCAAAAAGTTCGCATGCCCCCAGCATAATGATGCAAAGCGAGGTACATGCCCCCCAGGCTTCATTGCATTCAACCGGCTGGATGAAATGAAGGTTTACTTTCAATATTTAACTTGAAAAGGGAGTTGTTTCATTTTAAGGAGGTTGACACAAGAAAAGAACTATCCTCATACCTGATTCATTTGTTAACGAGGTTGACTCAGTAACAGGAACTATCCTCAAACACACTGATTCATTTTTTAATGAGGTTGACACAGTAAAAGGAACTTTCCTCACAATCCTACTTTCTACAATCTACCTACATATCCTAAATCCTACCTGATTCATGTTTTAATGAGGTTGACTCAGTAAAAGAACTATCCTCATACACTGATTCATTTTTTAACGAGGTTGACACAGTAAAAGGAACTTTCCTCGCAATCCTACTTTCTAACTATCTATATGACCTAAAAACTAGCTGATTCATTTTTTAATGAGGTTGACTCAGTAAAAGAACTGTCCTCATGACAGCCTGTTTCCTTTTTTAACGAGGTTGATACAGGAAAAAACTATCCTCGTCACATTGATCATGGCTTCCAACTGGAGGAAAGACATGTCAATGGACACACCTTGATCATGGCTTCCAAGAGGTCTTCATCCGAAGGAAGAATACTTCTTGGGAAGGAACACATGTCAAGGGACTCAAAAGGGATCAAGGACACGTGTTCAAGTAATCCCATAGAGTTTTCCATGTCAATTACCGGAGCTAAATCAAAGGAAGATGAGCAAACAGTGAGAGGCTCACTTACATCGGTAACTGAAATCATGGGACCGGTTGCCACATAATTAACCCGTGGCAGGGTAGATACCACTTTAGAATCAGGAACATTTAGGGGTGTCATATTATTGGTAGTACTAGGGAACGAAAGCTGGTCTACAGTCACAATACTGCCATTGTGAGGGAAAGACATCACGCGAAAGAGTGTCGATACGACAGCTTTCATTGCATAAACATAGTCTCGCCCAAGGAGTAAATTGAAATCCAAGGGACCTCGAACTACCATAAGATCAACACAAACAGTTTTACCTTCCAAGGTAATAGAAAACTTAGGAAGGATCCCTAAAGGTTCACTAATTGTTCTGTTAAAAGCTTTCAGATTCTGCGTAATAGGCGCAAGCTGAGGGGAACCCAAAGCTTTCCAAACAGCTGAGGATAAAATACTAACAGAAGCACCTTCATCTACCTGAGTACGATGTATGTCCCTACCACCAGCCTTGACAATGATTTGGAAAGGGATGGAGGAAGGAAGACGAGGTTCTGTCAGTCTATTCCAATCAAAGGAAAAGACCTCAGTACTTGGAGGGGGTTCTGTAGAAACAGGTGAAATGCCCCCCGGCATAGAAGAATCCGATGTAACAAGAAGAACATCAGCGGTATGAAATTTACTCTCGAAAAGGAGAGTGTGATCGACCGAATGTGAAATTGAATCGACCACTTGATCAACTAATGGATCATCAACCTGAGTGACATGAGTTTCACTCTCCAATGGAAGAGTGTGATTGACTGTACTTGAATTTAGATCAATCACTCCGTCAGTGGACGGTAGGTTGGGAGAAAGTTTACGGTAACCAGTTGGAAATTCTTGCTGTGGAACAGTAAGGTTTTCCAACAATGTTGAGGCTTCATCCATGTGAGGGCAAATGTGAGTTTGATGACTCCCTTTGCATAACTTACAAGGAAACCTAACTTTACCCTTTTTCCCAGGAACCTGACTATCACTGGTTGATGGATCAATGGAAAGTTGATGAGATTTTTCTGACCATACTTCCAAGACCTTTGGAATACCAGGACAATTGACAAGGAAGTGGTCACCCTTACAAAGCCTGCAAGGGTATTTGGGTTTACGATGCATGTCGGAATTGTCCTCAACACAACTAACACTTGCAGCCATGGTTGGTTGGTTGACTTCTTTCTTATCTTGCTTCTTCTTCTTCTTTTTCTTCTTCCCTTTCTTCTTCTTCTTAGCCTCCTGGTTACTAGCATCAAGGCTTTTACCAGGCGAAGAGGAAGAAATGGAGGAAGAAAAATTAGGCGAAGAAGGTAAAGGGTCAACAGAAGGTTGGTGATGTTGAGATGGTGAACTCTGTTGAGGTGAAGCATCCGGTTGAGGTGGAACAATTGGAGTATTTTGGGCTAACGAAGTCGAAAATAACCATATTGGTAAACCTATTGTAAATCCAGGTAATGACAAAGTAGCCATATAAGGAGGACCAACATTTCCAAAGTAAGGAAAAGTACTAGGATTCTCATTAGGAGGGGTTCCTAGGTTGATAAATGCCGGAACATTTGCCATTATATTCAACTTCAGTGAATTTTATTAACAATTTAAAACTAAAATTAACAATTCACAATTCACACTTAACAACTAAAATTCACAATTCACACCTATGGTCTCTAAAAGTAAAAACAAACAAATTAACACGCGCTATCAAATCTAGGAGTCAAACCACACACAAACAGTAAGCTCTCCGGACCGAAAACACTAGTTGGTGATGAAGCCCAACCTCGCCGAATTCAGTACAGAAGTGGTGGGTGGAACAGTTACCCCGGCAACCTGCTTAATGAATAGACTGGCACAAGTTCCTCCACTTTAACCGTCTCGAAGTGAAGTGAACCCCCCGGAAAATCCAAGTGAGTATAACCGACGTCTGCTCCAGGTACAGTGGGACCTTCCCTCCACCGTCACCTCGGTAGAACCCTAAAGATTATGGTCACTAAGGTCACCAACAGTAACAATACACCTGGGGGAACAGTCTAAACTCCGACAGCACGCAAGGGCAGAGTAGCAAGCTCAATCCCCTTACCGGCTCCTTGACAACAATCCAAGGTTTACCGATAAGTGACCCCTGGCTCCTCGACAATGGTTAATCCGAGGTTTACCATTTGTAATACGTACTGTCTGGCGTCATTCCCAACGAGGGAGGATGGATCCCCTCACTGGTTCGGACACGAGTTCGTGCTTCTCCTTTAAGAGGAGCTTTCCCAGAGTGTAAATGTAACAATTGGATTTGATTCTATCACAAGATCAGCTACTTGTTTGGTTTTACTGTCTTGGAGAGTTAAGTACTCACCTACTCCAAGACTCTAGCCTAAGCTATGTTGGTGTTTCAGAGCCCTAGAAATGTGAAAATTACTAGATGAATTTTAATTAAGCGCTGTGTTATTAAGGCTGTTATTACTCAAATGGGTAAATGGAGATGAAACCAATGGTGTTATGACCCGACTCAACTGAATGCAATCGAATATGATAATGCAATCCTTTCAATTCGATGAATCCTAACTAGAGTAAGGAGAGAGTTTCCATTCACTTCCAACAATGCAAAAAATTGATCATTAAGAGAAAATTTAACAAATTCTCTAATGCACTAATTTCATCAAGAAAAACTAATGCAAATCAATTCCAAACCAATTTTTATTTTTATTTTTGTGTAAATTCAAATCAAAGAAAGCTGATCTAAATCTACGATTGATTTTTCAGAATGTAAACTATGCAATTGTAATCTATGCACAATTCACATGAAAAGTATGCAAATGTAATCTATGCACATTTTTCATTCATATTCTGAAACTGAGAACTCTAATTATGCAAATGTGATCTATGCAAGAGAATTCTCAAACACAAGATGATTCTAATGTAATCTAAGAACCAATCAAGTGCAAGTCGAGAAAATTGGGTGAGAGTTCCAAAGATCAAAACATAAAAACACTCAAAGGCGATTAACACTCATACACAATTTAGCCCCCCCCGGCGAATGAGGGGGAATTTTTTTTGCAAAAACAAAAGCAAAAAGATGCAAAATTGTGAAAAGACTGAGAGAAACCTCCAAGTAATGACCAAAGGAAATCAAATTAAGAATTTCTCAAAAAAGAGACTCAAAACACCCAATTGATGAAAGCTAAAAGCAGGAATGCTAATGAAACAAGTTCAGGTGAAATTTTTTGACAGGGTACTAAAGGATCTGGGCAGGAAACACTAAGAAAGACCAAAATCTAAAAGCAATTAAAGCAAAAATGGAGTTTTCCTAAATTTTTACAGGAAGACGCAGGCAACCCGTTAGAACAGGCGCGGGCCCGCTCTGTGCAAACGGCAACAGCGCGTCCAAAGACGCACTGTGCAGTACTCAGAGGGTGCGTCCTTCTGGAAAAGTTAAGAAAAACCAAATCTAACTAAATCTAAAGCTAAGCCACCCAAATACTAATTCTCACAGTCAAAAACTAGAAAATAAAAATGATTTTCTCAGAGCAAAGTTCACACAAAGGAAAAGACTTTCACATTAATGGATTCCCCAGCGGAGTCGCCAATTTGTCGTGGCGGAAAAAGTCGTTTGTGCGGACACAACTGACCTCCCTAGGAGTCTAAACTCTCTAGCGACAAACAAGACAAAATGGAGTGATCTTTCTCTAAATATACCTTTTAAAACATGAAAACTACAAGTGTTTAGGCTTACCTCATTCCAAAACGCTGTTGTTGTAGTCCGTCCTTGCCGATCTGGATGAGCTCCTCCTTCAAGTCAATTCCTGCAACCACAAACAATCAAACAATTACCAAGCACTTGCATTTCATATAATAAAACATATATTCAACATGCAGACCAAGGAACACATGAAATAGCTCATTAACACAAGCTATTGAGAAAAATAAACCAGTTTGTATTAATAACGAAACAAAGAAACTCTTACAACCTGGCCTTGGTGTTGTGCAAGTTCCTCCCAGGGTCCATCAAGGGTTTTCCTCTACTTTGACAAAGCTCACCCACTTCCAAGTAGAATCAAGCAAAGACAATCTCTCCTCACAAGGTTCTAAATGGGAGTCCTAATTCCTGCAGCATTTACCCAAAGAAAATGTATAGCTCCAACCTCCCCTCCCTCTGGCTCAATGTCTTTATTTATAGTGCTGTAAAGAGGTTGTTCAGGTCCACCATCAATGGGATAATCCCCTCTTTGGGTGGGATAGCTCCCTTATTGATGGGATAAGTTCCTCTTTGATAGGAGTGCATGAACCATCTGGAGGCGCCCAATACACGTCGAACAACCTTCTAGAATGCTCTAGAAATGACCACAAGTAACTTTTTAAAGATGAAACTTGCGCATTCTAACCTTTACAGGGGGACGCACCTGTCCCTTTACATACAGAGCGTCTTTGGACGCAGCTTTTGTGAACATTGGGAGCGTCCCCGTAGGTAAGGTTGAGAGAACCTGCGTCCCCAGAGATAAATACATTTATACAAGACTTTCTCTCTTTTTTGGAGTTTGACATGGAGAGCAGAGGCATAAGACTTGCCTAAGAGGGTAGCATGACTGTTGATTGAGCCATACTAAATGTAAATAGTCATGGTGACATTTTTTAGTGTAACAGTAGGACCTACATCAAGCTACAAGTCATCAAGCCAATCTCATCATCAAGCAAGTCCAATTGAAAAAGGCAACTTGAAGAGCATCAAAATCCAGGAAAGACAAGCCACCAAGCTTGCAAGGAGGAAGTTACTCCATTACATCTCAAAATCTATCAAGTAAGTACATGTCCCCTTATAAATATACATCAATGTATTTTTTCAAGGAAAGCAATAAATTGGTAGGGACCAATAACTTTGTTGCATGGAAGAAGAGGACTGATCTACTTCTCAAGGAGAATGAACTCCTAGAACTTGTCAAAGGGAATATCACTATCCTTGCTAAGGAGCAGACTCAAGCCTTAGCTAATTACAATAAGGATGAGACAAAAGCTCAAAGGATTCTGATAGAATCAATCAAATACTATCTTATTCCCTATGTCTCCAAGTTTGAGACATCGAAAGAAATTTATGATAAGCTAGTAGAGCTATTCTTGGTATCCATAACCGGAGAAGTAATATCCTTGAGGAATGAATTATACAAGATGAAGATAACAAAGGAAGGAATAGCTCCCTACTTCATGAAAATCTCTGAAATGAGAGATCAACTTCAAGAGCTTGGGGAAGTCATGTTTGATAAAGAGATGACAACTGTTGTACTCAATGCTCTACGTGAGGAGTGGGGAAACTTCACATCTAGCATTTATCCCAAGGAAGCAACCACTCTCAGTGAAATGTGGTCTCTATGCAGAATAAAGGAAACCAAACTTAAGGAAAAAGAAGATGTGGGATCAAAGGAGAAAGCATTTGCTACCATGGCCAAAAGAAAGGGTAAATTTGGCAAGTTTGGTTCACGAAGAAAAAACAACAAAGACATGTCCAAGATCCAATGTTTTGGATGCCAAGAATATGGACACTACAAAAGGAATTACCCTAAGCTTAAGAAGGACAAAAACAACAAAAGGAAGAGGGGAGAATCTCACTTGACTCAAGAGGTGAAACAAGAAGGAAAGAAGAAAAAGAAGGAATATCCTCCAAATCTCTACTATGACTAGGTCAAAACTCTTTACTTCTAGAATTCTTTCAAAGTTTTGAGTAGAATAGGAGCATGTAGGAATAAATTAAATTGCATGGCTAGAATAACCCTCTAGAATCTAGTAGCATGATGTACATAGAGTTTTAGACACTCATGTGGATGTAGCATTTATGATAAGAACAAAAATGCATAAATAGAAATATCTTCTAGAATATAGGAGCATGGCAGATATAGCTCAAGATATTCATATAGAAGAAGCATACCTAGTATAGGACCTCATTCATGATGAAAGAAAAATTGATCATGATAAGAATCTTAGAAGACCTACATCATCAAAAGAAAGGAAACATTTGCAAGACAAGGATCTTTAAGATCCTATGATGGAATATTCAAAAGAAGGTTCATGGACCAAAGAAGATGTCTCATTGGGAATCCCATTCATGGGTTTCAAGAAAAGAATGATATGCAGGCAAACTAAGATGAAGCAAGAAGGGCCACACCAAAGGATGATCAAAGGAGAATCAAGATGAGGTATGTATGCATCAAAGTTTAAAGTCATGTTATCACTTGTATATTATTAAAGTCATGGGTATATTTCTATAACATGATCAAGCATGAAAAAATCTCTTTCACAAAGAACATGCTCGAAGGCATGTACCACAATGCAATGAAGATCAACAAAAGAATATGATCACATAAGGAGCATAAGATTGATGACTAAGGAGAAAAAAGAAATGCTGACAAGTCCAGAAAGCAAGCAATGAAGGAATGCTCTCACAAGAAGCATCAGATGGTTGACCTATCTATTTAAGAAGAAACAAATGAAGAAAGAGACCAAGCATGTGAAGAATACCATGATCACCGAGAATCACTATCTGACAAAATGCCTTGAAGATATCTCCCGAAAGAAGGCAGGACAACTCTGATAAAGGAATAAAGGACCCTTGACACCTATGAAGACCTTGGAGATATAAAAGGTGCAAATAATTGATTCTACTCTACGGAGATGTCGTGATGAAGAAGCCATCCAACAAAAGAAAAAGTAATGTTGAAGGAATATTAGGATGAAGTCATGATGGGTTGCTAGGTCAAAACATGTAACCTAGCAAGTACATCGAAGCATCCATGAGAAGAGTACTCTGAAGCATGGACAAGATGACAAAGGAGTAGCCAAGATGACAAGAAAAACCTGATAGCCACTTTACATGAAGAAATGACATGACAAAACCAAGAAGGAAAGTGATTGATGGATGGTGCCCTACCTAGAAGAAATTCGAACAAAGACTTCATGACATCAAGAAAGAAAGGAGATCAAGTAGCTGGAGGACCCACGAGAAAGAAGCTGATGATGAAGGAAAGAGTCCTCGGTTAAGAGGGAGCTCTAACAAGTCCCTGACCAAGAGGGAGTTTTTGGATCACCCCTAATTACAAAGGAGTGATAATTGTGTTTTCCATTACATGGGTCATGCACTAGACCGGGACTAACAACCACGAGTCTAGATGAAGGCCATGAATGGAAATGTAGAAACAAGAAAAACACAACATTCTTGTCTTCACTTGGGAAGAAAAAATGGGAGGATTAGGTAATTATCTAGCATTCGATACTGTTTGAGGATGTGTAGGGCATCCAAGAAAAGAGTAGGCAAGAGGACCGATATTCTTTGAGGGTTGGGAACCCAAGATAAGAATAGTCCTAGAAGGTCATACTTAGAGAACGCCCGGGTGGGTATGTACCTTGACAGACAATGATGAAGGTGTCTATAAATCATTGGTCTCGCTAACATTGTAGCTCATGGTCTTGAAAAGAGATGGATATTTTAGTCAAGGCCTTGCACTATGACAATGCTGATGAATATGATGCTATAACAGATGGGTTGCAAATCCAGTTTCTATTATGTGAATTCTTCAAGATTGAAAATTTCCAAACACCATGTAATGTTGTATGAATACCTCCCTAGTTAAGAGGGAGGGTTGAAGGAAATGTAACTAGGCTAGGTCTTCATAAATGTAATTTTGATATTTGTACTTATTCAAGAAAAGAGAAATTATTTTTGTATTATTTGTCAATGAGTTTATTTCTCATTGAAAATAGGTCAAGCACATTTTGAAGTACTTCTAGAGAGTCAAAGTCAAAATGATAAGACCCTTTGAGGGAATGTTACATCATGTAAGTCATCATACAAGGTCATGGGAACACCTCCAAGCATGGTCAAATCCTCTCCTAGCACCAATGAAGTCTACAAGCAGCAAAATAGTGAATAAAAATGGTTTATGAACAAACTGTCAAGTCGGATTTAAGGACAGTCATGTCGTCTGGAAGAGGAGGGACATACCTCTATTTATATAGGTTGTCCACTCCTCATACAAGCATCAATATCACTCTAAAATCTGCAGGAAAGAGAGAGCTAAAAGGGACGAAGAGAAGACAAGAAATAGTGCCTACAAGGGTAGCGTAGCAAGAAGGAAGAACAACGAAGTTAAGGGGTTGTTTCTTAAGTAGCTACAACCACATGTGCAGAGAAATAAAGGACAGTCTGCAGCCAGATCAACAATAAATTTATAGAGGTACATTCCTTATGGTTTGGGCTAGTAACTAGGCCTACAAATTCCTCCTAGTCCAACGAGGAAGAAGGATTCTCAAGCGAAGGAAGGAAGAAGAAAATTGAATGATTGTTTCTAGGGCTAGAAACAGTCACACGTGCGAGGTGCAACAAGGGTATGGCATCAAGCTAATGGTATTTTTTTGGGTAAAGAGATCAAACCTCCAAGGACTCACAAGTGTAGTGAAGGATTCCATCTCTCTAAGGTGAAAAAGACTTTAATTGGAAGACGAAGTGTTGGAAGACAAAGTGCCGGAAGTGAACGTGCAGGAAGAGGAAGGATTTCACTTATGCTTGGAGGGTATCCTAGTCAAGGGTCTAGGGTTTGGCAGTTGTTCAAATAACAATCTTCAATAAGAGAAATACTACAAAGGGTTTTCCTCTCAAGAGTGGAGAGGGTTTGTCCCTGGCTGAGAGCCAAAAATTTGTGTTCTTGATATTTTGTTCCGGTAGAAGTTTGATGAAACACACACATTAATAAGAAGAAGAAGATAAATTGTAAAAGTGCATCACAAATTGTTATCAAGTAATCGAGAATCACTTTACACTACTTTTCCCTAGATTCTCTAAGATAATGCAACAACACAAGTTGAACCATAAGCATGCCAAGTGGGTGGAATTCCTACAAATTTTCACCTTTGTTCTGAATCATGTGAGTGGGCAAGAAAACAAGGTAACCAATGCTTTGAGAAGGAGGAGTTTGATCATGTGGGAGTGCCATGTACAAATTTTGGGCTTTGATTATTTGAAGGACTTGTATGAGGATGATACTAATTTCTGAGAGGCCTTTAAAGCATGCAAGAACCTCGTGAGCAGAGATAACAACCCATGGAAGGAGTTTATGTTGCGGGATGGTTTGTTGTTCAAGAAAAATTGACTATGCATTCCTAGTAGCTCAATGAGAGAGAATATGATAAAAGAAAAACACAATGGAAGATTGGCAGGGCATTTTGGTGTGGACAAGACACTTGGACATCTAGGCCATTTTTATTTCTGGCCAAAGATGAGGGCATATTTGCATAAATATGTGAGCAAATGCAGAGTGTGTCAGCATGTGAAAGGGAGGAGTCAAAATTTTGGACTATATACTCCTTTTCCCATCCCCAACATACCATGGGACTCGATGAGTGTGTACTTTGTTTTGGGTTTACCAAGGATGCAACAAGAAAATGACTCCATACTTGTAGTTGTGGATATATTTACAAAGATGGTTGTCGCAATCTACAAGGTAAGTTCCTTAGACAGAACACCAAAGGACACTGCTCACAAATAGATCACAAATCAATACACCAATATTCTTGACGTGCTTAAAACCCTCAACAAGGGAAACAATCTACGGCCTGAGCCAACGCGGCCACTTCAGGAAATTTATTAATAAAAGAATGAAAATTTACATAAGCTTCTTTCATTAACGGTTTCCCTACAAATGACCCCCCATGCTCTTTAAATATCGATCATGGACCAATCGGGTGTTAAGCCACGGATCAAGTGTCGGTAATACCGAGGAGAGAATGAACCGTCGGATCACTACATATCGTGACCGTCGAATTGTAAGTTACAAAAGTACATAGTAAAGAAACACACTTTACCTAACTCTACATTAGACCAAGTTATACTTATCTATTTCCTGTGTGTCGGAATATCCTAACATCCCCCTTAAGAACAACTTGGGATAGGATTGAAGGATGTACAAATATGACACGATAGGAGAAGGAAGGAGGCATTAGAGCCTATCCCCCCTTAGTACAACTTCCTGAACTCCAACCATAAATCAAAGTTTAGTAAACTTCACCTCTGTGAGAGCCTTTGTAAAGATGTCTGCAACTTGCTCATCTGTTGAACAATATTGCACTTTAAGAATATGGTCATGAATGAGCTTTTTGATGAAATTCATGTGCAATTCAATGTGTTTGTTGCGCTGATGTTGGATTGGATCTTTACATAGTTGAATGGCACTTTGATTATCACACCAAAGAGTAGTTGGATGCTGCTGTTGAAAGCTAAACTCTAATAGGATCTGATGAAGCCACGGGGCTTCCTTACTGGCTTCTACGGCACCACGATACTCTGCTTCTGCTGAAGAAAGAGAAATTGAACTTTGTTTCTTGCAAGCCCATGTAATAGGTCTTGAACCAAGAGTGAACACATAACCTGCAGTAGTCTTCCAATCATCAGGGTCACCAGCCCAATTGGAATCAGTGAAACCAACCAATAGAGGAGATGCTTCTACACTGTAATGAATCCCAAACTGAATTGTACCTCGAACATAACGAAGTAATATTTTAGCTACTTTCCAATTACTTTCATGTGGGTTTTGCATAAACCGAGCAATAAGGACAGCAACAAAGGAAAGGTTAGGATGAGTATGGGTCAGATACAAAAGTTTTACTACAAGTTGATGGTATAAGGTAGCATCAACTTCAGGGTAAGTACAAGTGACTGAAAGTTTGGCTCTAGACTGAAAGGGAGAAGGGGCTAGATTACAGTGTTCCATGTGAAAATAGTGTAGAAGATCACAGGCATACTTGGACTGGGAAAGGGAAATACCTTCCTTGGATTGCAAGACTTGAAGACCAAGAAAATAATGCAAGTGTCCTAAGTTTGTCATTTCAAACTTCTTTTTAAGGCTGGACTTCACATGGTTTATAAGGTTGGGATCACTACCAGTAAGGATAATATCATCAACATAAAGAACAAGAATGATAAGAGAATTTCCCACTTTCTTGGTGTAGACAGTATTGTTAGAATGACAACTAGAAAGGTTAGTTTCTAAAAGAAAGCTATCCATTTTGGCATACCAAGCCTAAGGGGCTTGCTTGAGACCATAAAGGATTTCTTAAGCCGACATAAAAGGCTGGAGTCGATTTGTATAAAGCCAGTATGTCGTTCCATATAGATTTATTCATGCAAGTACCCATGTAAGAAGGAAGATTTAACATCCATCTGATGGAATTCCCATTTGAAAGAGGTAGCAAGGGAAAGAACAAGGCAGACAGAGTTCATTCTGGCAACAGGGGAGAAGGTTTCAGTATAGTCAATACCTTCAACTTGTGAAAAGCCCTTAGCAACAAGACGAGCTTTATGTTTATCAACTTTTCCATCTGGTCCATATTTGGTTCTGTAAACCCATTTGCATCTAACAAGTTTTCGTCCCTTTGTAAGAGGAATAAGATCCCATGTATCATTTGCCAATAATGAACGATATTATTCATTCATAGCTATGTCCCAATCTGGATGGCCTAAAGCTTCTGCAAAGGTGTCAGGATCATAATTTGCTGAAGCTAGAGCCAGTAAAGAAGAGGCTCTATTGAACTGAGAACATGTACGTCATTGATCTGTAGGATCACCTGCAAGAGCACCTGTTGCATCTCGAGTAGCACGGACCCATTTTGGAAGCTGAGGAGCTGAAGGAGGATCCTGAGAAGGTGGGGGAGGATTGTCATCCTCATTGTCATCATCTAAAGAAGAAATATTTTCAGAAGTAGAAGGGATAGAGAGAGTTGGCACATCCGTCCAAATAGGCTTGTAGGAATATATATTTTCAAAAAACTTTACATCTCTTCTAATGATAACATTTTTGGACTTAAGTGGAATAAGTCTATATCCTTTGACATCTTCAGAATATCCAACAAAATACATTTTTCACTCTTAGGTTCTAGAGCTTTATGTTTCTCATCTGGAATATGGGCCCATGTTTCACTTCCAAAAATACAAAAGTGACTTACATTAGGTTTAATTGAGCTCCATGCTTCTTCTGGAGTGATATTCTTTAAAACCTTAGTAGGAGTGCGATTTACTATGTAATTTGCACAGTTAATTTCTTTTGCCCAAAAATTAAGACTAAGTCCTTTAGATTGAAGCATATAATTAGCCATTTCCTTTAAGGTGTGATTCTTCCTTTCAGCTACACCATTCTGTTGTGGAGTATATGGAAAAATATGTTGCATTTGAATTCCATTCTCAGTGCAAAAGTTGATGAATTTGTTGTTAACATATTCTCCGCCATTATCAGATCTTAGCTTAAGAATTTGATGTCCATATTTTTTTGCAACAAAGGAATTAAAGGCCAAGAACATGTTAAATACTTCACTCTTGAGTTTTAAGAAGTATACCCAAGTGCGTCTGGAGAAATCATCAATGAAAGTTAAGAAATACTTGTAGCCAGAGAATGAAACAACTGGAAGTGGACCACATAAATCACTACGCACAAGTTGTAAAGGGGCTGAGGCGTGCCAAGATGCATGTTTTTCAAAACTATCCCGATGATTTTTTTCTGAGTACACATCCAAAACAAACACCATCTCTGCAAGATACCATTGGAAGACCTGTCACCATATTTTCTTTACATAGATTCTGAAGGGAGCGATAGCTTAAGTGACCAAATCGCTCATGCCAAAGTTTGCTCACTTCATCATTATGAGCAACAAGTACCGAGGGAAGATTTGATGACCGAAAGTTGTTAAACTTATGCAACCTCGTAGAATCATCAGCAATTCCAGTAGCTAAAATCTGTCTAGGATCTCTTAGGTCCTTAATTACAACATCGTGAGATGAAAATTCAACGATTTTACCTTCACCTGAATGATTTATCTGATATACAGATAGAAGGTAGCAGGATAAGGTTGGAACACATAATACATCATTAAATTGACCATTGTCTAGATGGACAGTTCCCCTCTCTACAACAATAAGAGATATATCATCACCAACATATATATTTTTGGTGTTACAATCATTTAAAGAAGAAAACATGGCTTTGTTTTTGGCCATGTGATAAGAAGCTCCAGAATCAATGAGCCACTCATGAGAATGAGAAGAAGAAGATGCATTTGATGCATAACTAGACCGAGATGCTTGAAAACCACATGCAGAAAGTGCTAGTCCTGAAGGTGAAGTTGAAGTTGAAGAGTGCTCCAAATGGATGTTATGCTTCTTCATTGCTACTTCCAAGGCTTCCATATTCTTAAAGCGTTTGGATTCTAAGTGGCCATCTTGATTACAAAAGTGGAAATGTCTATCAGTCTTCTCCCCTTTGTTTTTATTTGCCTTATCATTTTGTTGAAATGAATTTTCATTTTGAGACTGAAATTTCTTAGGACCCTTGTTTGGTTTAGGACCATTCTTTTTAGGATACTTCTTTTTAGGATTCTTTGACTTTGGTTGCTGCTGGGCAGCTAAGGATTTCTTAGAAGAGTTTCCAAGATTAAGAAGACCAAGATATAAGATATTTTCTTGTTCTCTTATTAAAGAATCACAAAAGGCATAAAAAAGGGGGGACTTGTAGTCTTGTCCTTGAGAAATAAAGGCTTCTCTAGTAGAATGGAAGGTGGAAACAAACATAGAGTAGGATGGTCCCAAATTAGTAAGAATGGAATAGATAAGGCTACCATATTCTTTCTTAACCTTAACACCTTCCAAGAGAAGTCTAAGGGTCTTGAACTTGGACAAAAAATTTCAATGGAAGAAAAATTATTGGGGTCCAATGTAAGAAACTCATTTTCAAGTTGATGGGCTTTAATTTCATTTTTAATTCCAAAAACTTTAGTGAGTTGTTCATTGCTTCATTAGGAGTAACAAGTTATAGGATATGGAATCTAAGGTCTGGAGAAATAGACATCCCTATCAACCCACGTGCTTGATCTTGTCTATTTTCCCATTTCACTGTCTTATCTTCATCTTGAGGTTTGGTTTCTTGGCCTGAGTCGATTCTGTAAAGACCTTTACTTCTAAGTAAATCCACAATGTAGGACCACCATTGGAAGTAGTTGGTGTTGTCAAGAATAACTTGACATTGACTTTCCATTTTAACAGAAACTAAAGCTGTAGATGCTGAAACTAAATGTTCTAATGGAAAGATCTCGAAAAATTAGGCTGATTAAAAAAAACGGCTTCCGGATGAAGAAGTAATGACTTTTTGAAGAAAAGTGTTGAAGATGCTGACGAAGTGTGTGAATGTGCGGAAATGAATGATAATGTTATGTTTAAAAAAATCCCCCCTCCCCCACCCCCTCCCCTTTCCAAACATAAATCTAATTAGCTCACTTTTAAAAAAAATTATGTGACTCACTTTTATAAATAAGTGAAAGTCACTTTTACAATGGTACTTTATGAGCTACCCACTAAATTGTAACTTAAATAAAAGATAAAGAAACTTTAGAATTATAAGTGACTCACATTTTATAATGGGTGAGAACATTTTTACATAAAGTAACTTTAAAATATAAGCTACATGTGCTTTTTGAAAAAGTAACTCAACAAAAAGAAAGACTTGAACCCAAGACCTCTATTCTCATAAAGTAACTTTGGACCAAGTGAGCTAGTTTAAAAGGTTAGTAATTTTTTGAAAAGAGGAAGGTTTTTTTTTTAGTCACTGAAGCTTTGGGGTGTGTGCTACCTTGAAAAAGCTCTTTTTTTTCCTACAAAACAAAAACCACAAAACCCAACATGGACATACAAAAAAAAACCTTATGGTTTGAAGTTAGTTTTACCCGGACACTAAAAATTTTCCTCATTGTTTCTCATTTTCCGAGATCACACTAAGGCACGGCGAAATAGAGCATACGCAGAAATGAAAGGTACAGACCCGGTAATAAAAAACAAAGAGATAAATAAACCGAAATAAACAGAGAGAAAATAACTAAAAACTGCAAATAAATACTGTATACCTTCAAATCTTAAAAATGACGTACTTAGGGCTACCAGAAACCTTTTCGCTTGAAACAAAATGGGTTCCTCACTGGAACAGATGCTCCTAACACAATAGGGCATTTCTCTCAGTCCGAAAGCAATTAGAAACAATAGATGTAAGAAACGACAGCCGGATGCAGTTCTATCGGCTTCACTTTTGGATCACCAATGGATGCGACCCTCAAATAGCTTTGATACCATGTAGGAATCTACAGGGTAAGTTCCTTAGACAGAACACCAAAGGGCACCGATCACAAACAGATCACATATCAATGCACGAGTATTCTTGACGTGGTTAAAACCTCAAAGAGGGAAACAGTCCACAACTTGAGCCAACACGACCACTTCAGGAAATTTATTAATAAAAGAATGAAAATTTACATAAGCTTCTCTCATTAATGGTTTCCCTACAAATGACCCTCCATGCTTTTTAAATAGAGATCATGGAACAATCGGGTGTTAAGCCACGAATCAAGTGTCAGTAATACCGAGGAGAGATTGAGCCGTAGGATGACTACATATCGTGACCGTCGGATTGTAAGTTACAAATTTACATAGTAAAGAAACACACTTTACCTAACTCTACACTAGACCAAGTTATACTTAGCTATTTCCTATGTGTCGGAATATCCTAACAATGGCTCATTTTATCCCATGTTGTAAGACTAGTGATGCAACACCTGGGGCTCATTTATTTTTCAATGAGGTTGTTTGATTACATGGCTTACCAAAGAGTACAATCTCTGACAGGGACACCAGGTTGCTAGGGAATTTTTGGAGGACCTTGTGGAAGAAGCTTGGAACAAAATGAACTTCAGTTCAGCCTATCATCCACAGTCTGATGGGAAAACTGAAGTTGTGAACAAGATTCTTGGACACATATTGAGGATCCTTGTGGGTGAACATCCCAAGCAGTGGGATCATATGTTAACTCGAGTTGAATTTGCATACAATAATTCACCAAATAGGAGCATGGTGCAAACTCTATTTTAGATCTTGTATGGAATGCATCCTAGAGGGGTTTGTGAACTGAAAATTTTGGGAAAACTTGAGCAAAGGAGTGCTGATGGGGAAGATTTTGCAACAACAATGAGTGACTTACATGAGGAGATACAACTGTAGCTACAGGACAACAACTACAAGTACAAACAAAGAGCATGTTTAAGAAGAAGAGAGGTAAACTTTGATGTAGGAGACATGGTCTTAGCCCACCTAAGAAAGGATATATTCCCGAGAGGGGAATATACAAACTCAAGATGAAGAAAATAGGACCTTGCGAGATACTTAGGAAATTTTCTGCAAATGCTTATGAATTGGAGTTACCTACGGGCATAGGTATCTCGCCTATTTTCAATGTGGCTGATTTGTATCCCTATCAAGCTGGTGATGAAAGTGCATCTACAAAAATGAGAGTGGTGGAGAAGTTAGTGAACAAAGCTAGATGAAGCATGTGCCTATGACAGAGGGTCTAGAGGTTGAAGGAATTTTGGACACCAAAGTTACAAAGTACATGAGGGGAAATAGTATTTGGAGTTTTTGGTGAAGTGGAAGGACCATCCAATGGAGGATTATACATGGATGAGTGTTGCATCTCTGCAGAAAGCAGGTTGCTTTATAGAGGACCTTATGAGTAGGAGCTCATAATTTTTTTCCTTCTTGGGGAGTCTGATGCAGGTGCATTAGACCGAGCTCGAGAGATGAAGAAATTGAGCAAAGCTTAACAATGTGGTGGACTGGCCACATGTTAATGCTGGCAATTGATTTGTTGTTTTGTTAGAGTTTTGAATATTTAATTTAAGCGTAGGATTGGTTCCTAAGTCACATTTTGACCTGCCCATTGCTATCATAGAGTTGGCCATCCTTTCCTGGTGGATAGGATTCCCATGGCCACAAAGCTCTCGCGTCAGAGGCTGTCACGTCTTAGATGCCAAACCATGGGCATATTTATGTTACATGGGTTATGGGCGTGTATCAAATGTCATCCAACGTCTTAGATGCCAAACCATGGGCATATTTATGTTACATGGGTTATGGGCGTGTATCAAATGTCATCCAACGGGCTGGTTATTGCTTGTCGACGAAAATATATGCTTTGACAATTGCCAGGAAACTGAAAAAAAAAATGATCATCCATTTTCTAAAACATGGAATAGATAGACTACGCCAAAATTTATATGATGTTGGAAGCATGGGAGATCAAATGAAAACCATGAGATGTTGGAAGCATGGCAGTTCAAATGAAAACCATGAGATGTTGGTGGTTGTTGCAAGCTTTATGAGCTTTATTATCCCTATGCATGTATTACATCATTAGTCCTTGATACCTTGTAATAGCCAGTCAAGTTTAGATTTGGTAGAGTCATTCCTTTATTATTCTTTTATTTCAAATACAAATAAATCAAATTGATACACTTAAACACATAATTAATGTAAATCTATCAATTATATATCGTATTTTTAACTCTACGACCAATCATGCGGCCTTTTTTTCAATAGTTGGGAAAACCTATCATAACTGGTTGTCAAACCAGGACAACCATCTTTAGCTGCTAGCTGCTAACTGCGAAGGCAGGGTGTCTCATCACCCTTATTCAACGAAAACCATGCCACCTGGAATAACCAGTTGGTGGTCCGTAAGGGGGCACCTGGAATAACCCGTTGGTGGTCCATAAGGGGGCAGGAATGTTGGTGGTTCGTAAAGGGGCACGCTTTCATGCCAGATGCTGGTCTTCCTTATGTCTGAAAAAGACGAGCTCTTAGCAAAACAAAAACCGTTTTAGAGTATATTCCAAACCCCATTATACAGCCATGTTATTATAAAACTGATTATTTTTAAATATATAAAATTAAATATATGATCAATAAATGCAACAATTCTTATAAAAATAGTTATATGGTCACTACATAAACTGCAAAGTAATCATTCCTACAATAATAAATTGCAAAGTAATCACACGGTTAGTAATATATCTTAACTGACAGACTAAATAGGCGAAGTCTGTGGTTTCCTAATCTTCGGCTTCCTTTTCCTCCCGACCCTGAAAATAGCTTGACTAAGCATAAATCTCAGCATCTTACCCTGTGATTATCCAACCAAAAGCCTATTGTTATCCACTCGCTTAAAATAATAGAATTCTAATATCATCTACTTGCTGAAAACCTATTTGTCTTTTTTCCATATAGAGACCTATGACAACTCTCCATAGTTATCAAGTTTTAATTGGTTATCAATTTCCCATTATTATCAATCTTCTGTCCACAGTTATCAATCTTTAAATCTCCATTATTATCAAGTTTTAATTAGTATTCAATTTTACATATAAATACCTCTGTGACTTCTATCCATAGTTATCAATATTTAATTAGTTATTGGCATTGTATGCATATCTCAGGCCTTTGTTTCTTATTATTTGTTGCAGAGATGGGAAGAGCGAAATTAGAGATAGAAAATCCAACGAGCAGGAAGGCCGCCTTCTCCAAGAGAAGGGCGGGGTTGCTTAACTTCTTAAAATGAAGGCCAGAGAATTGTCCATCCTTTGCGAAGCAGAAATAGCAATTCTCATCTTTTCAAGTGATAAAAGGTTCTTCGAATTCGCCAGTTCAGATATGAAAAGCATGCTGTATCGTTACAGCGAATGCTGTGAACAAAAATCACAATCAGAATCTCGTGGCTCCGTTGAATACGACGATAATAATCGAAATAGAAATCAGAGTATCCACGCAGCGGAGCTAAACCTTCAAATCGAACAGCTGCAAGTGATGTTGAAGCACAAGATGGGAGAAGACATAGCAGGATTGGATATTGAACAATTACAGCAATTAGAAGAGAAAATGGAACTGGGAATCGCGCGGGTGAGGGCGAGAAAGAACCAGTATATGCTAAGGCGCATAGAGGAGATGACAATTACTGGGCGGAATTTGATGGAGGAGAATCAGAGTTCACGAAGAAAGGTGGAGGACGTCGTGAATAATGAGGTGAAATCTAGACAGATGTGATAATGTGCCAAAAAAAAAAACCTAATTATGGCAGGTAACTAACTTATGTAACTAACTTAACCTAAGCATAAAAATGTAACTAAATTATGGTAGGTAGTTTTTTTCTTGTGTGACCAAACATCTCAATTTCCACAAAATTATACCTAAATTTTTTGAATTCTAGTGTAATAACAATTGTTTTGATTCACTTGGGCATGCTTTATTGGCTCTGCCTCTTTGTTGCTGCTGTTGTGTAGGTTTACCTATGCGCTTGTGGTTGCTTCAGATTAATGTTATCCTCTTTGTTGCTGCTGTTGTGTAGGTTTACCTATGCGCTTGTGGTTGCTTCAGATTAATGTTATCAATGGGGTGGTCGCTTCAGATTAATGTTCTCTGAATTGATAAATGGGGTAACTCGTTTTAGACTCTTTTTACCATCTATACAGGTCAAATCAAGATAAACATGATAATATGAAAAAATGCTTTATTGGCTCTGCCTCTTTGTTGCTGCTGTTGTGTAGGTTTAACTATGCGCTTGCTTCAGATTAATGTTATCAATGGGGTGGTCGCTTCAGATTAATGTTCTCTGAATTGATAAATGGGGTAACTCGTTTTAGACTCTTTTTACCATCTATACAGGTCAAATCAAGATAAACATGATAATATAAAAAAAAAAACAAAACAAAACAAACGAAAAACTAGTCATTAATGAAATTTTATAACTCCAAAATCTTGGCTAAAAAAAATTAAAGATATCTTTGCTTATTTTCAAGTACTATTTCTAGAATTTTAATCATGGTATGATTTCAACTTTTTCAATATTTTTATTAATAATAATAAAAAACAAAATGTTAAAATTTATGTTAAATTAGTATATATATATATATATATATATATATAAACAAAACCAAAGTATGAACCAAATATCCTAGATGCTGATACTTTAGAGAGTCTTAAAATGAAGGACATGATTAAAGAGCTAGAAGAAAAAGTTAATAGACGCCTCACTCTAAATAGTGTGGTAGGTAAATTAGATATCAAACCAATTAAAGATGAAATGAAAAAATTGATAGAATTAGACCATGAGCATAACAAAAGGGCCTTGAACCTTATAATCTTCGGTTTGAAAGAGGAGGTAGACGAGGATACTTTAGCCATAGCCCAGACATAATTACATACCATATTACAAATTGAAACAACGTGTCTCACGGAAGCAACAAGGTTGGGGAAACTAATTGAGAATAAAGGAAGGCTGATCCGAATAAAAGTGAGCTCTATTGACCATAAGTATGACATACTTACTAAAACCTCAAGTCTAAAAGGAACGGGAATATTTATAAATGAAGATCTCATTCCAGAAGATCAAGCAGAATTGAGAAAGGAGGTTCAAAAGGTAAAGGAAGCTCGGAAGGAAGGAAAATGGGCAATAATCAGAAATAGAAAAGCCGTTATTCGAGATAGAAACAAAAAAGATAATAACAAATAGCAATTCAACATACTCTGGATTCTTTCTTGGAATTGTCGGAGCTTTCCATGGAACAAAGACCCCAAGCTAAGTTGGATCTCTAATGATGTTGATATTATTTTTCTTGTTGAGACATGGGAGCACGAAGAATCTAAGGTCCCTAACATAGATGGCTTTACATTATGGTCTATCTGGAATTAGCGATCCTCCCGTAGAGGCATTGGGGGTATAGCTTGTTACATTAAGAAGAACATCTCTCCCCATGCTAGGATTTATAAAAACGACCCTTACAACCAATATAGTTGGATAGAAATTACTGACATTTATGATAAAAAGACTTACATAGAAATTTGTTATTTCCGCCCCATCAATTCTAACTTCTATAAGAAAAAGTGTCTAGATAAAAATAGTCCTTACAATGGTTTAGAGAATGATATTTCTAGCCTAAGGAATGAAGGCAATATCCTTTTAATGGGTGACTTTAATGCTCGAACTTCAAGCACCTAAGCTATTCTTCTAAGCAATCATTCTAACCCTAAACCTCTTTGGTTAAACGAAGACCTTCCTCTGGATAGCCGGTACAAAAGGAGCTCTGAAGACCTCGGGGAGAAATTGTTTGGGTCGGAGCTAGTCAAGCTCTATAGTGCTCAGGATCTCATAATTTGCAACGATCTAAAGAAGTGGCCTAATTCTAGCCAGATGACCTGCATCCATGGGCTTGGTAGCAGCGTGGTAGACTATGTTATCTCTGATCTCCCTCTATACAACGAAATAACAAATTTTGACATCTTAAATGACCACGAGCCTGACTCTGATCATAGGCCTTTACTTATAACTCTCAATTTTGTCATGCATAAAGATCCCATAGAAGATAATCCTTATAGCCAAAAGAAGTTAATCTTTGATAGAAATAAAAAAGATCTCTTTCTAAATGAATTAAAAACTAATTTGCTTCCTTTATCTAGTATAGACAACATAGAAGATCTCTATCATAATTTTACTACAACCCTCTCATATTCTATTAACAAGTTCTCAATTGAAGTTTCAAGTAATAAAAGAAATAGCAAAACCAACCCATGGTATGACAAAGATTGTAAAAGTGCGAGGAGAGTAGTTAAGGAAGTTATTGATGAATCTCTTAAAATTGGCAAAATAAAAATATACAAAGCCCTAACTAAAAGGGAAAAAGGCAATATATTTGTAAAAGACAAGAGAATCTCTTACACCTCTCTAAGGTAGCTCCTAAGAAATTATGGACGTAGATTCTAACTAGGAAAACTAAAGATAATAATAAAATTGCTTTACATGACTGGAATTCCTATCTTAAAAAGCTTTATGAATCTCCAAATATCATGGTAACTTTGAAACCCTGCTCACAACGAAAGAAGTTTTCTCATTAGAAGACATTGATTTTGGGGTTAATCACTTGGCTAATGGGAAATCTAAAGACATTGAAGGTTACCAGGAGGAAATCTTAAAAATTGGAGGTCCTGTCCTCATCCCCCACATTCACAAGCTTTTCAATCAAGCGATCAAGCAAGGGTTCCCTAAAACCTGGACTCAAAGCCTCATTATACCTATTTTTAAAAGTGGGGATACAAATAACCCCTCTAATTATCGGACAATTATGATCAACCCTCTCCTATCCAAGTTATATGGTATTATTTTGGAAAGGAAGTTGAGCATATGGCTTGAAAGTGAAGGTAAGTGGGCTAAAGGCCAAGCGAGTTTTAGAAAGCAACACTCAACAACAGACCACGTTACGCTTAGGATCATTGTGGAGGAATGCTGCAATGATAAATCCAATCTCTTTTGTTGCTTTGTGGACATTAGAAAGGCTTTCGATACGGTTCCTAGAAACAACCTTTGGAACAGATTATAAGAGCTAAAGGTTCCTTTTGAGTTGAGAGTTGCTGCCATAAGGTTATACGAAAATGTAATTGCCAAGTTAAACAAGGTTGCCCCCTCTCCCCTATCCTATTTTACATTTACATTGATAAGCTAGAAGGTTGTTTAGAGGAAGCAAGATGTGCTGGCACGATCTTAGTTGGGATAGTCATCATCCTTATTCTCTACGCTGACGATATTGTTCTTCTCGCAAGGTGCCCATCTGATCTTGATAAGCAACTTATACTTCTTAAGGATTTCTGCTCTACCATGGGTATGATTGTTAACACTGACAAAACAAAAGTTATAAATATAAAATCCAAGAAGGACACTTACACTAATTTTATGTATCACAATAGTAACTTGGAGGAAGTGTCTTCCTATAAGTACCTAGGAATTGGTATTCATCACAAGCTCAACTAGAACTATAACATTGAGAAAAGGATTAATGGGGGATGGAAAGCTTATTTTGGTCTGAAAATAATTGTAAAACGACAAACCTCGTAATGTGGGATAGAAATAATTTCCTCTTTGAAACTTTAGTCACTCCGGTTATCTTATATGGATGCGAGGTTTGGGGTTGTAGCATCTCTAGAGAATCCTGGAGAAAGATTGAGCAAATCGAGAAGCGTTTTATAACGTATAACCTCAAAATTAAAAGCAACACACCCTATCCTATTCTCCTTATAGAAGTGGGTCTTTCCCTAATCCAGAGCCTAGCTATGACTAGGCTTCTGTTGTACAAGCACAAACTCAATAACATAGGAGACCATAGACTTCCTAAGCTAGCTTTAAGTTCCAGCCAAAACCACCTAAGGCTCAAATGAGGTTGGTATAAAGACACAAGGGTTTGGTTAAACCATTGGGAGATCGACGAGAATGTTGCATTGCAAAACATTAATAACATTAAAAATATTGTTACTTCTAAGTTCAAATAAAAAATGTGGTGTGAGAAAAATTTAGCAGCTAAAATAAAATTAAGATATTATAAGGAGGTCATCAACCCCACCCTAGAAGATCAAAAGTATCTCTTTGCTTTAACTAGCTCAAAGAAGAAAATTATAGCCAAGATTAGAACGAACTCTCATGAGCTCCATAGTGAAACGGGTCGTTGGGCAGTTCCTAAAACACCATGGATGGAAAGGTTTTACCATCTCTGTGAGAATATGAACATTGAGGATGAAAATCACTTCCTCTTAGAGTGCCCCGCGTACAACCACATTAGATATTAGTTTCAAAATCTTTGTTGCAATACTGACCTTCCTAGCCTTTTATGTTGTCAAAATTACAGTGAGTTCGGGAGGCTTCTCTCCAAGCTTTTTGAGCATAGGAATACAATCTTAAATCAAACTAAATAATTCGTTTCTTTAAGTCCGATAGACCAAAGTTTGGTCTCAGTGGACGTTAACCATCATCATCATCATCAATAATAATTAAAATAAAATTAATAATTTAAAATTAATTAAAATATAATTATTTTTAATATTTTTAAATTTAACTATATAAAATAAATGTTTTAATTTTTTTTGAAAAAAATATCTAAATAGATCCATTAGAAAGTTAACATTTGTAAAGCTTATTACTAGAGTCTAACCCCTAAAACGTTAAAAAAAAAAAAAAAATTAATAATTTCTTATAAAAAATAATTTAATAATTTCTTATTAACAAAATATTTTAATGATAAAATAACCTTAAAAATTAATAAATATCTTAATACTAATAATTCACTAATCATTTAATTTTTATAACTTTAATATAAACAATTTAATATATAGATGGATTATTCTTTAGGGTTTGAAGCGTCGACAGAATGAACATGATACTGTGGATAATCCGGATCATGCTACTCCAAGAAACAACCACAGAAGCTTAAAATATAACAAAATATATAACATATATGCTCCAAAACTTATTATATAAATATAAATAATTCAATACAAAATATTACATAAGTTCGTTTCGCACCGTATTATTCCTTACATACATTGTTATACTTTCATTCTATTTGACATTTTTATAAATATTAAAAATATCAAATTATTAGTTTCAATATGACATAAATAAATATATGAAAATTCTGTTAAAAATTAAAAAACATTAATAGTCAAGTGTAATTTTATTTGGTATAGATGTTTAAAAAAAACATTATTGTTATCAAATGGTAAAGAGAACCTTGAAAAAGACAGTAAAGGAGAAGATGAATGTAAAGTTATATAAACAAATACTAAAAAGGAAAAAAGATGAGTTCATGCAAACACAGAGAGAAGAGTTAATATGTTTAAACAAGAATAATCCAAAGCTTTTCTGGCGGGAACTGCAACCAAAGAAGAAGCAAATTGAAAATAATATTATAACCAATCAATGGTTTGAATATGCAAGGCAACTCTATGAGAAAGAATCTGAGGTGGAGCCCCCCTAGGATCAACACAACTTCAAAGCTCTTCACATTACAGGAGGTGGAGAATGGAATTAAGAAATTGAAAACAAGAAAGGCAAAGGACTTGGTTGAACTACAAGCAAAGTATCTAAAATGGGGAATGAACGCTCTTGCACCGCACATCATGGAAATATTCAACAACATCATTCAACAAGGATTCCCAAGAGACTGGACAACTAGCCTAGCAATACCCCTTTTTAAAAGTGGAGACATTAATAATCCATCCAACTATAGAACAATTATGATCAATCCTTTGTTTGCAAAGCTTTTTGGCAGCATGGTAGAAAACATAATTAGTAAGTGGGCAGAAGTAAAAGAAAAGAGGGCAAGAGGACAAGCGGGTTTTAGGCCGAAGCATTCTACAGTGGATCATGGTATCACGTTGAGACACATTGTTGAAAAGGTTTGGGAGGACAAAGAAGAAGTATTTTGCTGCTTTGTTGACTTCAAAAAAGCATTTGACACAATCCCTAGAGGTAAGTTGCGGAGTAGAATGGAAGAACTTGCATTTCTTGTGCATTATAGAGTCGATGTCCATAGATTTTATGAAGAGCTGAAAGTCAATATTAGAACCCCAAAAGGTATTTCAGAAATATTTAGAAGTGACATTAGAGTCAAGCAAGGTTTCCCTTTATCCCCTACTCTTTTGGTTTATATATTGATAAATTGGAAGAGTGGTTAAATCTACAAGGTGGAGATGGTGTTCAGTTGGGGGAGTTTGTGATAAAGCTTCTAAATTTATATGTTGATGATATTGTATTGATTTCTAAATCGGCCCATGGATTGCAAATGCACTTATATGCCCTTGAGTATTTTTGTAGAGCAGTGGGGATGTAAGTCAATACTAGCAAGACCAAAATAATGATTTTCTCTAATAAAAGGAAGTAGAGCCAACATACTTTCTCCTTTGAAAACAACATTCTTGAAGAAGTAAATGAGTACAAGTACCTCGGGATTGATTTCAACAACAAACTCAATTGGGAGGACTGCAGAAAGAAGAGAATTCTAGGAGGGTGGAAAGCACTATATGCTCTTCCAAATAGATGTAGACAGACAAAGTTATGGGATTGGAAAATGATTAAAGTGCTTTTTGGACTCCTAGTTTGTCGAGTGATGCTATATGGGTGTGAATTGTGGGCTAGCAACACCCCTGTCTCAAAATTGAAACAAATTGAGAAAATCCAAAAACGCTTGATCATGAGAAGTTCAAAATATAAAATTCAATATCTTATGAGATAATATTGAGTGAAACAGGAACAAATCCCATCAAAGCAATTGCTATGGTGCGGCTCATAAGATATCTAAAAAGAATTGAGCAAATGAGAGTAGGTAGATGGACTAATGTTAACTTCAATGAAGGCATGAGTGAAAGAAAGAAAACATGGATGAAACTAAACTACAAATGGATGCAAAAATGGAATATCTACCTCAATGCCTGTCCCATAAATAGCAAGGAGCTAAAGGATTTTGTTATGGAGAAGTTTCATAAAAAGGTATGGAGAAAAGAGTGGGGTAGAAAGAAGAAGTACTACATTGAAGAATTCAACCCTACATGTTATCTACAACAAAACGAGCTCATTGGAGGTAGCATTTTGCGGAGGGAAAAGATTCTTATTACTCAATTAAGGACCAACTCGCATCAACTTCGGTGTGAAACGGGATAGTGGCAAAGGCCTAAAGAAGCTTGGGAAGAACTGGTGTGTACATTTTGCATGTATGGGGCAGTGGAATTGGAAAAACATTTAATTTTGGGATGTGATGCATTCAAAGACATCAGAGAAAATTATGAGAACATGTTAGCATCAGTTTCTTGGCATTGTCTTTTTAGCAAGGGGATTGTTGGAAGGTAGGGCCAGCTCATCGTCAATTTGAATTAGAAAAGGATTGAATTGCAAAAAGTGGAAAACAAGGAACTAATGGTCTCATAGACTATTTTTAGTCTCATAGACCTTAAAATATCATTTTATTTCATTACATTAATATTGAGAGTTTTAATCTTAATAGACTTCCTATTTTTTTTGGGGGCAGGGGATTTTAAATAATGAGAATGGAAATCATTTAAATGTTTATGATATTGGTTAATTGCAATTTGATGGTGTTCAAATTTTTTTCCATGTAAAAAGTATAATTTTATTATTTTAAAAATTGACTATATATATAGAGGTTTAATAACTTTTTATAATGTATTTAAAGTAATTTTAAATTTATTAATTTTTTTTTAATTTCTTATTATTATTATTTCTTTTTATATATATCAAAGTTAGAGTGATGAAATATTTCAAAATATAAATCTATGTTTTAATATAAATTTTTAAAAAATATTTGTATTTTTAAAGACTTGATTATTCTATGTTAGGTCCCTATACTACTAGTGTAACCCCTTGTTGTTATTAGTACAACCCCCTTATTATATTGTTGTGCCCATGTAGTCCCCATATTGTTATTATTGTGCCCCATAGAGGCCCACTATTGTTATTATTGTGCCCTTACATTATTATTGTTATGTCGACTCTGATTATATTATGACCCCTTAGACTCCTATATATAGAAATGAGGTATTGTCATTTGTATCATCCAAGAATTTTTCATTTGTGTAATGTAAATGAGGTTCCCCCCTCGAAGAGGCTAAATTATAAGACGTTCATCTATCTTTTCTATCTTTTTCTGAGTTGGTTTCATAACATTTGGTATCAGAGCTTTGGATTCTAGGGTTTCGCTGCTCCAAACAGGTCATCGTGGCATTTTAGCTATAACTTTTTTTTTGTGGCGTTTCAGATGCTAACAGAAAAATCCATTTGAGATAAAATCTCTCTGAACCTCGAGTTCGAATTAGATATCTTTTCTCACTATATTTTTAGAGATATGATCTGAGAAGTTAGGGTTTTTGCAAGCTCCAGAATTTCATCTAAAACAGGTCATCGTGGAAGTTTCACTATAACTTGTTCAATACAAAGTTTCAGAAGCTAAACCAAAACCCATTTGAGAAGAAAGTGGTCTGAATCTCGAGTCTGAATTTCAGATCTTGTCTCGCTATATTTTCGGATATATGATCTGCGGAAGTTAGGGTTTTTGCAGACTCCCGAATTACATCTTAAACAGGTGACCTTGGGAAAATCGTCATAACTTTCTCTCTGAGCATCAGATTGAAATTTCGTAAGAAGTTACAGAAAGAGGATGGACTGTTGTTTTCTGGGTATATTTTTCAAATCCGAAGTTCAAAACAGTGACACGTGGCACTTCATACAAGTTCGCTCTTCTAAAAAGGTATATAATCCGATCATCTTGGGAGATTGTGCATAACTCTTTCTTGGAGAATCCAATTTCGATCAGACTGGTGTCATTGGAAAGAGGACGCAGAGGGCTACCGTAAGTCGCAATTTTAGAACTGGAAGATCCGAAATTATAGAGTTATATTCATTTCAAGATCGAGCTCCTAAAATCAAGAAAAGGCGATATGAGGAAGTTTGATGGCAAGGATCCGGTAAATTGGATACTACAGATGGAGCAATATTTTGATATACATGAGGTTCAAATTTTACAAAAGGTACATACTGCATCCTTATATTTAGAACTAAATCAATTTTTATGGTATAAAGGGCTTTGTTCTTGTAAAGCACTTGTTACTTGGTCAATTTTCACAGAAGAAATGATAGCACATTATGAGGATACAAAGAGTAACACCTTCTTTAGCCAATTGATAAATCTAGAAACAAAAGGGTTCAATGGAAGAGAACATTGAGAACTTTCAGATATTGAATATAAGGGTAAATGATATTCCATAAAAGCAAAGGACTGATGTCTTCATAGGGACTTTAAAGGATAACATTCAACATGAGGTTCATCTTTGGGAAGGTGATTCATTTGAGAAGGCATTCAGGTTGGCAAGAAAAATTGAAAGTGAAGTTATGGAAACAAGGAATCACACCACTCATGACTGTAATTATGGAAGTGTGTTTTTTCCTAGCCTTCCACAACCTACAAGGTTTACACGACAACAATTGGAAGAAAAAGAGAAAAAGGACTTTGTTACAATTGTGATAACAAATATATTAAAGGTCATAAGTGTGCTGAGAAGAAATTATTTTACATTGATTGTGAAGATGAGGAAGAAAAGGATCAAGAAACATCAAAAGAAGAGGATATACACCAAGAACCAACCTCGGAGAAAGAATAAATGAATCCAAGCATATCATGTAAAGGGTTGACAAGAATTACCACTCCTCAAACTCTCAAGATAGAAGGACATATCAAGAAGTAAAAGGTTCAAGAAGTGAAAGATCACATCGAGAAAGAAGAAAAGAATCCTGCCATATCTTGTAATGCATTGGCTGGAATTACCACTCCTCAAACTATCAAGATAGAAGGACGTATCAAGAAGAAAAATGTTCAAGAAGTGAAATATCACATCGAGCATCAAGAAATGAATCCAACCATATCTTGTAATGCATTGGAAGAAATTACCACTCCTCAAACTCTCAAGGTAGAAGGACATATCAAGAAGAAAAAGATTCAAGTAGTGAAAGATCACATCGAGCATCAACAACAAGTTCTCCAAATTTTAAAGGATAATGCCACTTTGGTGCAGAATCAAATGAAACAACAGGCAAATCAACATCGCAGTGAAATAAGTTTTGATGTAGGCGATTGGGTATTTTTACGGCTACATCTCAAGCAAGCTATTCATGAGAAGGAAATGTTGGCAATACTACATGCACTTAAGAAATGACGACCTTACCTAATGGGAAGACACTTCAAGGTAAAAATGGATTATGATAGTCTTAAATACTTTTTAGAACAAAGATTATCTTTAGAAGAACAGAAAAAATGGTCACAAATATGTTGGGTTATGAATTTGAAATCATCTACAAAAAAGGGAAGAAAAATGTTGTTGCAGATGCACTCTCAAGAAAGGATGAGGATGTGGAAGCATTGTTTTGTGTTATTTCTATTATCCAACCAAATTGGATAAACGAAGCAAGGGATGAATGGAAGAAGGACAAATAAATGTGGCCACTCATTCAAAAGTTGCAGAAGATCCCAGTTCAAACAATATTGCCAGAACTTGACGAGGAAGGAAAAATCATATTGGAACCTGAAGCAGTCACAAAAATAAGAACCCAAAAGCTACGAAATCGATCAATTTCAAAGTATATCATTAAGTGGAAGAACTTACCCACTGAATATTCCAGATGGGAGGACAAGAATTTTATACAGAAGCATCAAGAACTACTCAAGCGTTGAGGATAACACTTTTTGAAGGAGAGGGGCATGTTAGTTCCCTATACTACTAGTGTAACCCCTTATTGTTATTAGTACAACCTCCTTATTATATTGTTGTGCCCATGTAGTCCCCATATTTTTATTGTTGTGCCCCATAGAATCCCACTATTGTTATTATTGTGCCCTTACATTATTATTGTTATGTTGGCTCTGATTATATTATGACCCCTTAGACTCCTATATATAGGAATGAAGTCTTTTCATTTGTATCATCTAAGAGTTGTTCATTTGTGTAATGTAAAGGAGGTTACCCCCTCGAAGAGGCTTATTTCTAAGGCGTTGATCTATCTTTTCTATCTTTCTGTGCGCTGGTTTCCTAACATTCTAATGGTTTGATAGATTTAGATATATATATATATATATATATAAACTCCTTATTTTTAACTTTATTAAAATTCTATATATATATATATATATATTGGCATTTTACTTTCACATGTTTTATAATTTATTTTTTTAAATGTAGCATGAATAACATTGAGATACATATACATATACATATATAAGTGTAGTCTAACTAATAGATTAAATGGCTTTTTGGATGGAATTTGGCATATAATTTTTAGTAAGATTGTGATCCTTTATTGTTTAAAATTCACTTTTGAATGCATAAATGGATTCATCACCCTAAAAAACCTTGAGACACTGGATCTTTGTAGATTAAAAAATTTAAACTTATGTTTTTTTAAAAACTATTTCTGATTTTGGACAAATTTTACGAGAAAAAATGTATATATATGAGAAAAGAGTTTACTGTAAATATTGATGGGACCAACCCGTGCTTTATACCTTAATTAATCAAATAATCGTTGATTACAATGATTTAAGAATAATGGTTTTATTAATCAGGGTTTAGCGCTGATATTTTAGTTTGGAATTGATTGTTGTATTGATGACTATGTACGCTGAGAGGACAGATGTCCTGGCCTCGGGCTTCCGTCCCACGTTTGGCTAAACCCTAGGGTATTGGGTTCTCCCAGTCATTTTCACTATGCGTTGTTGGGTTGTGAGCTCTACAGTTCTGTGAGGGTTTGTCACTGTTTCTGCATCTATGTTTTTCTTGCATCGACTGTGGCTTTGCCGTTAGTAAGTTGCAACTGTGCATTAATTTTTTTTTCCTTCCTTGGTTTACGCCCTTGCTGGCTTGGCTATGCTAGTCGTTGGTCGAACTGTGTGAGGTTCTCTATTCTTTGGATGGCTCAATGCTCATTGTTTCATTTTGGTTACTCATTCGGTTGTTTAGCTTAGTTTACAGTTCCTTTGCTCTTGTATGGTTGCATAATTAGTTGTTTGGGTATGCATATGCTTGTGTTCAGGTTGCGGCCTCAACAGGACCCTTCCATCTGGCGACTGCTCTCTCTGGCAAGGTAAAATGTCTCTCTCTGCTGAAATTTATACTCTCAATTTTTCTTTGCGTTAACAGTTTCGGCTCCTTGCGAGCAAGGTTCTAGTTCTATGATGTCCGCAGTCAATTGTAATTCTCCTTGTCCAACTTTGTTGTCGAGAGGGTGAGTTCCTCTGGCATTCATGTTCCCTTTCTATCAGTCTTCATGTTTGTTGTCTGGTTTTCAAACCCATGATGCTAACACCTTGTTGTGTTCTCCTTGCAGGTCACTGGTCTCAGTTGGAGTATCCCTCGGCTCCTTCTTCGAATGGAATTGGTAGGATCTTTCCTTGTTGTCTCTATTTGGTCGAAGGGTTTCTGGTTGTCTTTTTCTTGTACTCGACCTGAGTCCAGTTGTAATGCGTTCAGTTGTGAACAATTTTTAGTTTTCTGCTTCGTTGATTGAGTAATGCGGGTTCTGCCGTGAGCTGTAAAGAATTTTGTTTTAAAGGGTTTGAAACCCTAACCCTCTTTCTATTACTCTGTTTCTGAAGGAGGGTTTCCTCGCCTTCGAAACCACTGGGCTTTAAACTTGTAATTGCGTGATTGAAACCCCAATGTGGGCTATTGTAATTATTGTGAAAGATTAATGAAAAAGTTTTGTATTAGCGTGCACAGGGTTACCTCTTGCTTGTATTCGATGCTGGAACTGTATTTGTTGATAGTGATTTACTGTAGCATATCTTCACGCCTCTGTAGCCTCTTAGCGTGCACAGGAACTATGTGCTTGTCTTCGTTGTGTATATCTGTGTCTTGGCTATAGTTATGCTTCTGCTTGACTTTGTATGTGGGAACTTGCTTTTGTTTAGGAAAGAATTTGATAGATTGTTTGACTGTCCTTATATTGCATGTAACAAGAATTAGATGATAGGAGATACAGTAGTCATTCAGATGGATTCAGGAAATAAAATAATGAAAAGAAAATATCTCTGTTTCGTATTATTATTCTCTGTCCAGAAAGAACGAACCCCGTCCATGCTGTGTACAATTGTTTTATAATCTTCGCAATACAGTTAAGAAAACTGTTGGCAGTTGCTTGTTTAGTTATGCAGTTGTTAACTATCTCACTATTTTGATTCTTTCGTTCTGTAGAATACACAGATAATATTTTCTTTCCTGTTACTCTGTTTTTTTTTTCAAAGGTAAATAACTAGGAAGTTAAACTAAACAAGAGACTAGACAACCAGGTGTCTGCAAATACTTCTACTTGACTGTACTATCCCTAACTGTACTATCCCTAACTACTCATTAACAGTAAAAAAAAAAAATGAAACAGGCTCCTAATACTGTTCTTAATTAAAAAACAAAAATGAAATTCAAATTGTTGATGAACCTCTCCTCCTCAGCTGAGACCAACACCTGGTCATGGTGCCCTTAGCTGGATGCTCCTGCATCAGGCTCCCGGGGTAAGAAAAATTCATGACTCCGGTCCATGAGCTTCTCGACTGAATAACTTGCCTGGTCTATCTGCCTGACGTCAAGCCACGAACTATCCTCAATAGGACGGTTCTTCCACTTGACCAAATATTGCAGATACTCTTTCCGCCAAGTTCGCTTGGCCACCTGAGTATCAAGGATCCTCTTGATCTCGGGGGGCTGAACGTAAGGCATTTGTCTCATCCAAGTCTCACTTCCATCCTAAGTGTCCCGTGTAGGCCGTGCTGTATCATCTTCTACTGGATCAGCAGTGTACAGAAACAGGTCTGCCACATTAAAGATGGGCAAGATGCCTATTCCTGGTGGCAGCTGTATTTCGTAAGCGTTCACTGAAAATTTCCGGAGAACTTTGCAGGGGCCTATCTTCTTGTACTTCAGCTTGTTATACGTGCCTCTCGGAAAGCGCTCCTTGCGCAAATACGCGAGGACTTCATCCCCCACATTAAACTGCACTTCTCTCTGTTTCAAATTTGCTCGCTGCTTATACTTTTGACTGCTACCTTACAACTTGATTTTCACCTGCTCGTGCAAATCCTTCATCGCGTTAGCGAAATCTTCCCCATCAGCACTTTGTCGCTCCTGCTATCCTAGATCTCACAACAAATGCACTTCGCGAGGATGCATGCCATACAAGATCTGAAAAGGACTGCAACTTGTGTTGCGATTGGGCGAGTCATTGTAAGCGAACTCTGCCTGGGCAAGTACTTGATCCCACATCCGCGAATTTTCACCAATCAAACTCCGTAGCAAATTCCCCAGACTTCTGTTTACCACCTCTATTTTCCCGTCAGTTTGCGAGTGATAAGCAGAGCTATAACTCAACTGCGTATCCATATTCTTCCACAAGGTGTGCCAAAAGTGCCCTGTAAACTTCACATCCCTGTCAGAGAGAATGGACTTAGGTAGACCATGTAGTCTGACAATCTCTGTAAAGAACAAGTGGGCCACGTGAGTGGCATCACTGGTTTTTCTGCAAGGGATGAAATGTGCCATCTTCGAAAACTGGTCCACTACTACCATCACCGAATCATAACCCCGTTGTGTCCTTGGTAGACCCAAGACAAAGTCCAAACTGACTAAGTCCCATGGTCTACTTGGAATGGGCAATGGTGAATAAAGTCCTGTGTTTTGACAGTGACCTTTTTCCAACTGGCACACTTTACATCTGGTCACAAATCTCTGCACATCCCTTCGCATTTTTGGCCAAAAGTAAAAATGGTTGAGCTGCTCTAATGTCTTGTCTATGCTGAAATGTCCGGCTAGACCTCCACTGTGCTTCTCCCGAATGATATTCTCTCTCATTGAGTAGTCAGGACTGCATAACTGTCCTCCTTTAAACAACAACTTCTCCTGCAAATTATAGTCCAACCATGGGCTATTGTCTTTCACCAAAGGATTTTGATAGGCTTCATACGCTTCCTTGAAATCTGTGTCAGTCTGATATAAATCTTGCAAGTGCTCAAAACCCAGCACTTGAATCGTACTCTCCTACAAGAGTAAGGCTTTTCTACTCAATGCATCCGCCACCTTGTTGGCCTGCCCCGCTGATGTGTTTCAACACAAAGGTGAAACTCTGCAAATATTCAACCCACTTAGCATGTTTGTGATTCAGCTTGTGCTATTGCATCACATACTGCAGTGCAGAATTATCTGAGAACAAAACGAACTCATTCCCCAGCAAATAGTGTCTCCAGTGCTTCAATGCTTGGACGATAGCATAGAATTCCTTGTCGTACGATGAGCACTTCTGCCTACTTTTGTTCAACTTCTCGCTGAAAAACACAACAGGTTTATCTTCTTGGCTAAGTACAGCTCCAATAGCTGTACCACTTGCATCACAACAAACCTGAAAAAGATTTTTAAAATCTGGCAATCTCAGGATCGGTCTCTCTGTGATCATCTTCTTCAGTAGCTGAAAACTCCTTTCTGCAGCCTCAGTCCAATGAAAAGGCTGACTTGCCTTCTTGACCAGCCCATGCTTTATACCTTAATTAATCAAATAACCATTGATTACAATGATTTAAGAATAATGGTTTTATCAATTAGGATTTAGCACTGATATTTTAGTTTGGAATTGATTGTTGTATTGATGACTGTGTACACGGAGAGGACAGATGTCCTGGCCTCGGGCTTCCATCCCGCGTTTGGGTAAACCCTAGGGTATTGGGCTCTCTCGGTAATTTTCACTGTGCGCTGTTGGGTTGTGAGCTCTGCGGTTCTGTGAGGGTTTGTCACTATTTTTGCAGTTATGTTTTGCTTGCACCAACTGTGGCTTCGCCGTTGGTAAGTTGCAATTGTGCATTATTTTTTTTTTTCATTCCTTGGTTTACGCCCTTGCTGGCTTGGCTCTGCTAGTCGTTGGTCGAACTGTGTGAGGTTCTCTATTCTTTGGATGGATCAATGCCATTGTTTCATTTTGGTTACTCATTCGGTTGTTTAGCTTAGTTTACAGTTCCTCTGCTCTTGTATGGTTGCATAATTAGTTGTTTGGGTATGCATATGCTTGTGTTCAAGTCGCGGCCTCAACGAGACCCTTCCATCCGGTGACTGCTCTCTCTGGCAAGGTAAAATGTCTCTCTCTGCTGAAATTTATACTCTCAATTTTTCTTTGCGCTAACAGTTTCGGCTCCTTGTGAGCAGGGTTCTGGTTCTATGACGGCCATAGTCAATTGTAATTCTCCTTGTCCAGCTTTGTTGTCGAGAGGGTGAGTTCCTCTGACATTCATGTTCCCTTTCTATCAGTCTTCATGTTTGTTGTCTAGTTTTCAAACCCATGATGCTAACACCTTGTCGTGTTCTCCTTGCAAGTCACTGGTCTCAGTTGGAGTATTCCTCGGCTCCTTCTTCGAGTGGAATTTGTAATATTTTTCCTTGTTGTCTCTGTTTAGTCGAAGGGTTTCTGGTTTTCTTTTTCTTGTACTCGACTTGAGTCCGGTTGCAATGAGTTCGGTTGTGAACAAGTTTTAGTTTTCTGCTTCGTTGACTGAGTAATGCAGGTTCTGCCGTGACCTGTAAAGAATTTTGTTTTAAAGGGTTTGAAACCATAACCCTCTTTCTATTATTTTGTTTCTAAAGGAGGGTTTCCTCGCCTTCGAAACCACTGGGATTTAAATTTGAATTGTGTGATTGAAACCCCAATGTGGGCCATTGTAATTATTATGAAAGGTTAATGAAAAAGTTTTGTATTAGCATGCACAGGGTTACCTCTTGCTTGTATTCGATGTTGGCACTATATTTTTTGATAGTGATTTACTGTAGCATATCTTCGCACCTTTGTAGCCTCTTAGCATGCACAGGAACTATGTGCTTGGCTTCTTTGTGTATATCTGTGTCTCGGCTATAGTTATGCTTCTGCTTGACTTTGTATGTGGGAACTTGCTTCTGTTCAGGAAGGAATTTGACAGATTGTTTGATTGTCCTTATATTGCATGTAACAAGAATTAGATGATAGGAGATACAGTAGTCATTCAGATGGATTCAGGAAATAAAATAATGAAAAGAAAATATCTCTGTTTCGAATTATTATTCTCTGTCCAGAAAGAACGAACCCCATCCATGCTGTGTACAATTGTTTTATAATCTTCGCAATACAGTTAAGCAAACTGTTGGCAGTTGCTTGTTTTGTTATGTAGTTGTTAACTATCTCACTATTTTGATTCTTTCGTTCTGTAGAATACAATGATAATATTTTCTTTCCTGTTACTTTGTTTTTTTTTCAAAAGTAAATAACTAGGAACTTAAACTAAACAAGAGACCAGACAACCAGGTGTCTGCAGCTACTTCTATGTGACTGTACTGTCCCTAACTGTACTATCCCTAACTACTCATTAACAGACAAAAAAAGACATGAAACATGCTCCTAATACTGTTCTTAATTAACAAACACAAATGAAATTCAAATTGTTTATGAACCTCTCCTCCTCAGCTGAGACCAACACCCCGTCATGGCGCCCTTAGCTGGATGCTCCTGCATCAAATATTAATCTTTTTATATGTTTATTAAATTAATTTAATATAAAGTTCTAAAATATAATCATTAGGAATATGACTCATTATGTTAATTTATATGGTAACAGACTTAAGTTGTAAAAGTTCGAAGAATGTGGAGGAAGCGCTCTTCTCAATATTCTCAACAACAACTAAATAAGATTACATAGGAGACAATAATAATTAATCAATGAACTATAACTCAACTGAACTAGGTTGAACTCAAACTAACTATGATACTTGGATGGACAATTATGACACCTAACAGGTGGTTTGAATTAGTTTCTCCAACACCCCCCCTTAATTACAATCACAAAATTTAAACTAAGATTCTCGGGTTACAATCAGATACATATTCACTTTTCCGATCAACTTAAAACTGTATTTACTAGTCCATGGGACACTTTTTCTTATAGGGTTGTGCCTTTTCGGTTTGGAGAACACTAGGGGCACTTTTCAACGTGCCATGTCCTATTGTTTTCACAACCTTGCTCACATTATTCTTGTGTATCTCAACAATATCACTGCTCGTTCCAAACTTCAGTTGCAACACCTTGATGATTTGCGCACCAACTTCTTACGATGTCGCAAGTATAATATTCACCTCAATCCCATTAAGTGTGCCTTTTGAGTTTTTTCCATACGACTTTTGGGATTCATTATGTCCAAAGTTGGTATTACCCTTGACCCTCTCAAAGTTCAAGCAATTCTTGAATTTCCTCCTCTATGCACCCTTCGCTTGTTATAGAGACTCCAAGGTAAATCCAACTTTCTTCGTCGATTTTTCCTGACTATGCCACCACTGTGATGTCCCCAATTAGAAATTTTGTCAAGGAAATTCTCAAATTTGTAATTTTGGCGATTAATGTAGTATTAGATAAATAAAACGTATGAGAAATAAGATGTGGAGATGTTAAGTAAATTTTGGAGAAAAGGAAAAGGTTAGGACTTCGGAAAAAAATAAAATTAAAGTGAAGATAAGTTATGGAGGTTACCAAAAAGGGAAATCGAACCATGGGAAGAATCAAGCCATTGTATCAAGGCATAGTGTGAGAGAAATCAAACCATGGAATGAGGGAGGGAAAGCAACAATAAAAGGGAGGATGGATTCTCATTTTGATTATTCTAGTTTGGCATTTCATTTTTGATTTGGAGGGTTTTCCTAAGCTAATGAGCCACGTCAACGATTGTTATTTAGCACAGATATTTCCAAGCAGAAAATCCAAAATCTCTTTTAGTGAACCTAGAGTGTCACCCTAGGAGAGAAATTTGGAGCTGATTGGATATTTCTTTTCCTAAATTTTGTGAGCCATTTCATCTTTGCAACATGTGGGATGATTTTTTGAGGAGGACATAGTAGTATAAATAGAGTTGCTTGGAGGAGGAAATTGTCGGGGAATTTTGCCTCACGAATTTACAGGAATTCCTCTCATAGGATGTTGAATTTCCCTATGGAGTTTTAGAGGCTGATACTGTTGCATTTGTGTGGGTTGAATTATTCTTCCTCATGGCTTGCGTGAGGGTTTTTCTGAACCATTTTATTGAGCAGTTGTCAAGCAAATTTGTGCCTGAAATAGCTAAAACCTCACTCTACTATTTCACGAGTTGTTTTCTCAATGATTTCTTGGTTATTTGGTGGAGGATTTTGGGTGGAGTAGCTATAGCTTTTTTGGTGGGACGTAGAGCTAAACAATGGTAAATTCACATAATTTTGGGTAATTCCAAGAATTTAGAATTAGCCCAAAATATTTTTGGGTTTTGTTGGTCTAAGGTTGGGGAGAATTTTCCTAATTTTATAGAATTTTCTAGGTAGTATTCAAGCCATAATCGTACATTCTTATAGTAGGTCGTATTGCTGGTTAGATGGGTAATTTGCATCATATTGTGGGTTCGATTTTGGCTTAGAGTTATGCCAAACCTTTTCTAGGTTTTACTGGGTTATAAGAGAGGATTTTGTGGCTGCAATTTCAAGTCTATATGGGCATTACTAAGGTCAAAAATTCAGTTTCTTCTTGTTAGAAATTATAGCAAGAAAGACTCAATTTGACTTGTTCCATAGTCAAATTGAGTAGTTCAATTTTCCACATCCAAAAAATGACTTGGATTGTCGTTAGCATGAGGGACATGTCCTTTCCACTTAGTTAGATCAACAAATTTGAGTTTGTAGGCTTGGAGTAGAGATGTGCATGTAGTGATTGCTAAAATATAACAATCTAGTTTAGTTATTTTTAGTGAACTCAATTAACTAAGCTCTAGTCGCTAGTTGAGTTAGTTGAAGCTCAGTTGAGTAGTTATGATTTTTATTAACTCACTAATCTCTTAGTTAAGTAGTCAATCAACCAAAAATAGCCCAGACATGCATGGAATTCAAATTTCCTATTTGGAGTGGAGGAAAAGGCGCATTGTAATCATCAATTATATACTAGTTGAGTGTACAAGCTTGGTAATTAAGTAGGTGATCAATTCCTTAGGATTTGTGTAAGGAAATAGGTAATTCCCCTATTCTTTAGGAGTTCAATTTCTCCAGGATTGCATTAGGAAATAAGAGGAAGATGGCGAGCTTGAATAGGCTAAGTGTTGGCCAAAGATAGTCACTAGCAGGAGAATAATTTTATAGTGCATGGTTTGGTTTAGAGATTGAAGCTAACATTTTAATAGTTTTTCACTCTCTTCTGATTAATGAAAAGTAGAGGGGATTTTCCCAGTTGGGTTCCCCTAAAAAATCATTGTGTTCCTTGTGGTAGATGGTTGCACGTCATTGCATGGGTTTTTATCTTATGATTTTGTATTCCACGGATTGTAGATGAAATTTGTATCTCTTGATTACAGTTCAAATTCATCAGTAGTAGCAAATTTCATGCCATTTATACATGGTCTCAGAGCTTGAAAACACAACAGAGACTAGTAAATAGATCTTCTCCCTCATAAATTTCGATTTACAGATTCAACAAATATGTTCTCTTATGTGCGGAAAAATGTTTTTCAACGGATTGAGATTGGAGTATGGCCTGGAGGGGCCTCAAATTTCATAGCTTGGAAGGATAGGATGGAATTTGTACTCGATAATAATGGAGTGTTGGAATAAAAAATAACTGACGTTCCAAAACCAACAACATCAGATGGACCACAGTTAGCCCAATGGAAGAAGCATACCGCAAAAGCCAGGAGGATCATCCTTGAGGGTGTGAGATGTAGAATTCCTGCAGAAACTCCGATAAATCTAGAATTCTAGTTAAATTAAACACAAGTAATTTGCTGATATTCAAGAGAGAAGAGAAAGAATTTGCTCCATAAAATCAATGTATTAAATTAATTAACAATAGTAATACATGAGAAACCAAACCTCTAATCCAAAGGGAGGTGGTTATATAGAAATTGCCGAATCTAGAAAACTAGGAAAAAACTAGTAAAAAAACTAGAAAAGGCTAAGAAAAGCTAAAGGGAGGCCTAAAATAGCAACAATGACTCAAGAAAACCTATGCAAACTATCGGCCATGAGGAAAGCATGAGGAGGGGTGCATTTCCCAAGGAAGGCAACTTTAAAGCATGCTAAAATGGTCCAGGGGACCAAATCTCATGATTTAAGGGGGAATCTTCATGTGGGGCATAAATCCTCAAATAACTCAAGTGGATGAGGTTTGGTTAGGTGTGAACATGCACTTAGATGTATAAATGGTTTAGGAAAGTGGTTGGACCAATATTTCCATAATATTAAGCATTTAAAGGCAAAAAACAAGGGAAAGTTGGTTCACCGAGCTAGTTTACCAAAAGCCAAGTGTGAACATGATTTTTAGTGCATGTGGCTAAGTCAAGGATACTTAGGCTAAAAAATAAATGTAGATGTTAGGATTATATTCCAACACCCCCCCTTCATCCTAACTCACTTATCTAAACTGAGCATCTTCCAAGATTCCATGTTAGGTACTCAGGTACAATAAATAAAAGATCCTCATAAAATGAAGAAAGAGGGAAAACCTCGTGGGAACACCCCCCCTCCCCTGAAAAAGAGGAAAAAAGGGCCTACTCAGCTGTCTCCACCACTCCAAGAATAGCTCTCCGTTCTAAAAATTTCTTTTTAGTGAAAGACTTGGTGAAGATGTCTACAATCTGCTGCTCAGTGGGGCAGTACTGTAGTGATATGACTCGATCACAGATCAACTTGTGGATGTAATGCATGTGAATCTCGATGTGCTTGGTCCTCTGCCTCTAAATTGGATCAATTGATATCTGAATGGAACCCTGATTGTCACAAAATATGATATTCAGAAGTGGAGACTGAATACCAAATTGGGAGAGAAGCCCCTGCAACCAAACAGGTTGTGTAGCTGCACTCATTGCACCTATATACTATGCCTCGGCTATAGATAAAGAAATCATGGATTTCTTCTTGCTAGACCAGAAAAAAGGCCCTAAACGAAGGCTAAAAACATAACCAGAGGTGGACTTGTGGTCTGTACCATCGCCAGCCCAATCAAAATCATTGTACCCAATCAGTGAAAGTGGGCACTCTGCAGCATAAAGGGTACCAAAACTGGAAGTACCTTTCACATATCTAAGGATTCTCTTTGCAGCTTTCCAGTGAAGCTCATGGGGCTCCTACATACATCTGGAACAAACTCCTGCTCCAAATATATATCAGGTCGATTGTAAGTAAGATACAACAAACTCCCAACCAATTGTCGATATAGTGCACTGTCCACCAAAGGTGTAGTACCCGCATCCTCAAATCTGATCCCCGAAAGAAAGGGAGATGCTGCTGGCTTGAATTATGTCATCTGAAAGCAGACAAGTAGATCTGATGCATACTTAGATTGTGCCATCTTGATCCCTGAAGTAGACTGATAAACTTCAAGACCAATAAAGTAGTGCAACAATCCCAAATCTGTCATGGAAAATCGATTGTGCAATGTTGATTTTGCTGAATCAATAGTTGAGGTAAGGTTCCTTGTCATCAGTAAATCATCTACATAAAGTACTATCAGCAAAATGGAATCATCATGTTGCAAAAAATAAAAATTCGGATCATATTTGCATCGAATGAATCCAATGGAAAGCAAGAAAGAATCCATCTTGGCATACCAGGCTCTGGGAGCCTGTTTTAGGCCATACAAAGATTTCTTTAATCTGTAAACAAGGGAGGAGTTCTGAATGTATCCTTGTGTCTGCTCCATATATATCTCCTCCTTGATATCTCCATGAAGAAATGCACTCTTCACATCCATGTGATGAACTTCCCATTTGCGAGAAACAACAATAGCTAGAACTAGTCGAATGGAGTCCATTTTTGCAACAGGTGCAAATGTCCCTGTGTAGTCTATGCCATGTACCTGTGAGTATCCTTTTGCAATAAGTCAAGCTTTGTACTTGCTTATCTCACCATCTACAACAATCTTTGTTCGATATATCCATCAGCATCTAATAAGCTTTCTTTCTTTCGGAAGTGGAACCAAGTCCCATGTGTTGTTTTCCATGAGAGCAGAGTACTCTTCATCCATGGCAGCCTCCCAAAGCGGGTTTCCAGCAGCCTTAGAGTGTGACTATGGATCTGAACCAAGTGTCATATATCAATTTATGGGAAACAATGGTTCAGTGGCAGCCAAGGCTTAAGAAGCCCCAAAAAACCGTGATTTAGTCCTTCTCGCATCCACAGGATCACCGACTAGTTCACCCGCATATTGCAGGGTTTTCTCTGCCCAAGTTGGCAGCTGAGTTGGAGCAGCCATGACATGCTCCTCATCCTCTGAATCAGACCCAAGAGGCTTCTATGATGGCTGCTCTGAAGTGCTCGAAGAAGTTTCAGACTTCTCCTCATTAGTGGAAACAAGCGGTTCCTCAGCGGGGTCTGCTAAAAACTCATGTAGTGATTCTTCTTCAAACTTCACACTTCGAGCTACAAGTAACTTTTCAGTGCGAGAGTCCAGAAATATATATCCTTTGACACTATCAGGATATCCAACAAATATACATTCAACACTTTGAGCCTCCAAATCCTTCATCTTATCTGTCGGAATGTGAGTCCATGCTCATGAACCAAAAATGCGAAAGTGTGACACTTTTAGTTTCTTACCGGTCCAACATTCAAATGGAGTGGTGCCTTTGAGTGCTTTGTGAGGAATGCGGTTCTAAATGTATGCTGCACAATTAATAGCTTCATCCCATAGCTTAGGAGCTAATGATTTGGACTGTAGCATACAATTGGCCATCTCTTTTAACGATCGGTTTTTCCTCTCCGTGACACCATTCTGTTGTGGTGTATATGGCATTGTGTGTTGTAGTTGTATACCTGCATCAATACAAAGTTGTTGCACATCTTTGTTGACATACTCCCCCCATTATCAGTATAGAGTATCTTAATCTTACACCCAGACTCATTCTCAGCAAGTGCTTTAAATTATAAAAGGCATTCAAATACTTCCGATTTTAATTTCAGAAAAAATACCCAAGTAAAGCAAGATAAATCATCTATGAAGGTGAGTACATATCGAGCCTTACTGATTGAAGGCTATGGGAATGGGCCCGTGATGTCACTGTGAATCAGCCCAAGAGGTGAAGAATCTCTTTGTGCCTTCCCTTTTTCAAACTTTTGCTTCTGATGCTTGCCAAGTATGCCTCCTTGGCATACACCGCTTGTGAATTTAATAGCCGGCAATCCTTCTACCATGTTTTCCTTGCTGAGTTGATGCAAGTAATTATAGTTTAGATGGCCAAATATTTAATTCCATAACCTACTAATATCATTAGATTGTGACAGAAATACAGTGCTAATAGATTTAGGAACAAATTGGGAGAAGAAATACAAACGAGAACCGTGATCTACAATTCCATGTGCAAGCTGTGAGCCCGTGGAAATGTCGGTAATCACTGCGGAGTCCGGAGTGAAATCCACCTTCCTTCCAGAGCTGGAATGAGTGATATGATATATCAAGAGAATATTTGTGGACAATGAGGGAACATGAAGCACATTTGTGAAGCAACCCCCTTCAAGGTCTACAATTCCTTCTCCGCACACCTTTGTGGGTGTGGCATATCCCAAGTAAATTGGGGATCTGGTGCTTTCTTTGATGGAGGAAAATTCATCTTTTGATGCAGCCATATGGTTCGATGCACCTGAATCAAGGATCCAAGCTGATGGAGTGGATGTGATAGCCATTAAAGCATGACCATCTTGTGCTCTCCCTCTCCCATCTCCCGTTTCGTTATCATCCTTCTTCTTTTCATTCTCAGACATGGTGAGATTGTGCTGTTGCAATTGCTTAGCCATCTCATCGATTGTTTTCCTCATGAAATTTTCTTCAGGATGAAAACCTTTGGAACAATAGCTGCAAAGTGTTCTTTCCTTCTTCTTCTTACACTTAGGCAAAGAAGAGCTCTCTGAATATTGTACGAGTATCTCCTTCTTCGATTCATTAAATTTACCCTTCCCTTTTTGCTTGTCTCTTCCATTGCTCTTTGGAGCATTAGTAACTGCAAGTGCTTGGTTCTTTGAATGCTTGATGGCACCCATTTGGACTAAATGAGCTTTCTCTTGAGTCAATTCTGCAATGAAGTCATTCAATGGAGGCATTTTCCATTTTTCCTGAGTCAATTTAGATGCTTGAAAAGACAATACAAATACAGAATATTCAGGGCCTAATTTCAAGAGAATTGAAAGGATGAGTTGATCTTCCTCTTTCTTGACTCCACATGCATCAAGTTCAACAAGGATGGATTTAAACTTGGTGAAGTATTCTTGCAGGTTGCTGAAATGAGTTGGACTGAGGGATATGAGTTCATTCTCCAATTGATGCACTATCATTTCATCCTGCTTGCCGAATAGTCCTTCTAATGTGGTCTAGACCGCATCAGGAGTAGTGGCTCCGCTGACATGAAAGAGGAGTTCTCTAGAAATTGATAGGCATATCAGCCCAATTTCTTCATCTAATTTATTGAAATAAATGATCTTCTCTGCTACAGAAGTCGGTTCAGTCTCCGTTCCCATTGTTACCCAGTAATGCCCTTTGCTTCGGAGGAGAAGATTAATCTCTGTCTTCCATTCGAATTAATTGAAAGGATTTAGAACGAGTTTTGTGGAATGATAGAGATGATCCATTGCTGCTTGCTGCACCTCCTGATGATATATACCTGCAAAGAAAACCGTGTACAATCCACTAGATTCAAACTAGCTCTAATACCATGTAGAATTCCTGCAGAAACTCCGATAGATCTAGAATTCTAGTTAAATTAAACACAAGTAATTTGCTGATATTCAAGAGAGGAGAGAAAGAATTTGCTCCATAAAATCAATGTATTAAATTAGTGAACAATAGTAATACATGAGCAACCAAACCTCTAACCCAAAGGGAGGTGGTTATATAGAAATTGCCGAATCTAGAAAACTAGGAAAGAACTAGTAAAAAACTAGAAAAGGCTAAGAAAAGCTAAAGGGAGGCCTAAAATAGCAACAATGACTCAAGAAAACCTATTCCAAATATCAGCCATGAGGAAATCATGAGAAGGGGCGCATTTCCCAAGGAAGGCAACTTTAAAATATGTTAAAATGGTTCGGGGGACCAAATCCCTAGATTTAAGGGGGAATCTTCATGTGGGGCATCAATCCTCAAATAAGTCAAGTGGATGAGGTGTGGTTAGGTGTGAACATGCACTTAGATGTATAAATGGTTTAGGAAAGTGGTTGGACCAATATTTCCATAATATTAAGCCTTTAAAGGCAAAAAACAAGGGAAAGTTGGTCCACCGAGCTAGTTTACCGAAAACCAAGTGTGAACATGATTTTTAGTGCATGTGGCTAAGTCAAGGATACTTAGGCTAAAAAATAAATGTAGATGTTAGGATTATATTCCAACATGAGAGACCACATAGTCTCAAACTTATATGGCAAGAAAAATCCATTTGCTATGTGGAAGACCCTCACTGGATTATTTGAAAATAGCAGTGATGCTAGGAAATTGGCAATGAGGGAAAAGCTTAGAAACATCCAATTGTAGAAAAATGAAACCATTCCACATTACCACTCTAGATTCACTCAGGTTCAAGATGAACTTGGAGGAGTAGGAGAAAATGTGCCATTTTCTGAGCTAGTGAGCTTAGCTCTCTTAGGCCTTTTGAAATCCTGGTACAACTACCAGGACTTTGTAAATGGAAGGGAAAAATTAACAAATTGGGAGAGATTTTGGTCTAATTGGGTGCAGGAAGAAATTTGAAGGAACACTAGAGATGGAGTAGCATCCAAAGATGAGGAGGAAGAAAATTTTACTTGGCAGACAAGGGAAAGAAGGCTAAGGGCAAGAAGGCCTAAGGCAAGCTTGATTCTAGCTTGAGCAATGACAAGAAGAAGGACCTAAACAAGATACAATGTTTTCACGGCCACGATTTTGGACACTATGCAACTAAGTTCCTACACATGAAATCCAACAAGAAGGCTTCTGGAGGAGTAGGAGGTGATGCTCTCACTTCCTAATTCGAATTGGACTTCACCCAGATTGCATGCATGATAAGAATTGTAATGGGGTGTGTGTGGTATCTAGATTCTGGTGCCTCATTCCATATGATAAGATGCAATAATTCTTCAATAGCCTAGATGATAAGGATCTCTAGATGCACATAGAACTTGGAGACGATGGGAGGTATAGTACCGAAGGAATTAGTACTGTCACCTTTAAGAGGAAGCCAGGTTCCCATCTTCATATGAAAGATGTTATGTATGTACCTGGGTTGAAGAAGAATTTGATTTTTGTAGCTATATTGGAGGAAAAATGTTATAATATTGTGTTCAACAAGGGAAAAGATTTCCTGAAGCATATAGCTATAGGGAAGGTGAAACAAATTTGAGTTAGAGTGAAAAATCTCTACAAACCTGAGGTGGATGCTTGCACTGCACTGAGTAGCAAGGAAAAAAAAGTACAGAGTCGAGATGTTAGAGAACTCTGACACAGGTGCATGGGACACTTACACCATGGTGCCTTAAAAATCATGCAACGTATTAGCACCAGTCTCACGAAATGCACCCTTGACCAGCATGATGTTTGCAATGGATGCACACCGAGGAAATATGTCAAATCCACCTTCCAGGGCTGAGATAACATAGATGGAGTAATATTGGAGTGAGTCCACTCTGATTTATGTGGACCATTTTCTACAACCTCTACAATAAAACAAAGGTACTATGTGATTTTTGTTGATGACTTTTCTCGAAAATGTTGGATCTTCTTCATGAGGAAAAAGGATGAATTTTTTCTAAATTTGTTGAATTCAAAGCATTGGTTGAAAAGGAGACTGGGTAGAAATTAAAAGCCCTGAGAAGTGACAATAGAGGAGTGTTGCACAAAAGATTGTCACCTTGACATTCTGCAATCTGTGTGAGTCCATTACCCTTCATACTTTCCTCCTTTTCAAGTCTTAAGCCTCAATTCTTCATATCAAGCCTTGAAAATAAGAGAAAGTCCTCAAAAGTCTCTAAAACTCTGGTTCCACACTTTCTCTTCTTATTACCTACGGTCCTGCACCTAAAGGTCATGTCTCTTGCGCACCTGACTGCTCTGTCTCTGTGTTTTGGGTGCGGACCCCTGTAAAAGCTAAAAAGGTGCAAATATATTCTTAAAAACTCACTTTGAGTCATTTCTAGAAGCTTTTGGAAGGAATCTTGAGGTGGCAAGTTCGCTCCCTTAAGGTTCATGCATCCCATACCTTAAGGAGCTAACCCCTTGATGTGAGGATCTTATCCCTTTGAAGGAGGACTCTATCCCTTCATAGGTGGACCTGTAACCTCCTCCTCTGCACTATAAAATGAAGCATTGGGCTGGTTACTTGGGAGGTTGAAAGCTGAATATTTTTGAGGTGAAATGTTGCTGGAACTTAGTCTCCTTAGTTGAGTTTTTATGAGGAGAGATTACATACATCTTGAATCTCATTTGGAAGGTGCAAGGCTTGTCAAAGTAAAGGAAATTCTTGTTTCGGACCCCAGGAAGAGCTTGTTCAACATCAAGGCTGGAAAGGTTGTAAGGTTCTTCTACTTCAAAGTTAATACAAATAAGTTTGTTTTTCTCAATAAGCTGTTGTTTTATGGTTTATTTTATGAATTCCTTGATCACCATAATGGACATGATTTATGATATTAGCTATGCAGGTGCTATTTGATGTTTGCTTGTTTGTGATTGCAGGTTCTCAAAAGGAAACTCTTTCGAACGGTTGAAGGATGGTTGCCACAAACTAGCATTGGACTTAAGGCAGGTTCTAAACACCTCTATAGTTTTTATTTATGAATCGTATATGTTTAGAGAAAGATAGATTTGTTTGTCTACTTGTTGCTATACTATCTTCTGATACTAGGGAGATCGACCTTGTCCGCAAGATCGATTTATCCGGCCAACAAATTGGCGACTCCACTGGGGATTTGAATTTGGTTTTTGGTTTTCCTTTGTCTTTGACTTGAGAAACTTGTTTGCGTTTTTGCTTTTTGATTGATGTATGTTGGCTTGGGTAGGTTTTAGGATCTGGATTTTTTTTTTCTCGAAGTTTCCAGGGGACCGCACTTTCTCTTTGCAAACAGTGCAGGCATATCCGCATCTTTCCTTTAGTAAACAGAGTGGTACCACACCTGTTTCATATGGAAGTCTGCGGACCCTGTAAATTTTTTTGAAAACCCTAAAATGTTTTCTTCCAGTTAAGTTTAGGTTTCATTTAGGGTTTTTAGTGTCTACCTAGATCTGAATTCTTTCTGTCAAAAATCTCTTGTGAGTGAGTTCTGATGGTATTTCTGTTTTAGATGATTTTATAGAAGTTTTGCATACCTGGAGTGGTTTTCACATGGTCTCTCTAGTGACTCAAAGATCAGAAGCTTGAGAAACCTTAGATTACCCTGGTGTCTTTTTGTCTTCTTGATGTGTCTGACTGAGTTGTGAAATCTGTCCTTTGTGAGAAATAGATTTAGTTTTCTCTTTGCAAATATTTGAACGAACTTGGTTATAATTTTTGAATTTCATTTTTAAAAAAGAAAACATATCTGGATGTTTTTTGGTTGATTTGTTATTCTAACGAATGAATCCTTAGTTTACTGAACAACTAAGTAAAACATCCTCAAAAATAATTGAAGCTTTTATTCAATTAGATTTTTTCAAGTTTTTAGATCTCAAAATTAGTTTTTGTAGTTTTGAGTGTTTTTCTAGAACTTGTAGATTTCTTTTGAAGCAAATTGTTTTTTGTAGTTTCGAGTTTTGAAAAAGAGAAAGGGATTTATTGTGAGCATTAATTAGTAGTCTTGTTTGGAGTTCTTATTGAAAAGGACAAAAAGATTTTCTTTTTATTTTCATGTTGAAAGAAAGATTTGTTTCTTAAAGAATTGCATTCTCGAACTCTTTCTTTTAGCTAGAATTTCATTGAAAGAAAAATGAATTGTTTATCATTTTTAGGTGCATTTTTAAGTGTGTTTGGAGTCAAGTCTTCACACCATCAAAGTTTCATTTCCTACCTATTGACTTAAAGAACAACCCATACAAGTAACGCTTAATTAAAATTGATCTAGCAATCTTTTTTATTTCTAGGGCTCTTATCACCAATATAGCTTAGGCTAGTATCTTGGAGTAGGGAGTAATTAAATCTCCATGATAGTTAAAACAAACAAGTAGCTATATCTGGCGGTAGGAAATAAATCCAATTGTAATTGATACATTCTAGGAAGCTTCTCTTAAAGGAGTCAATCACGAGATCATGTCCGAACCTTTGAGACAATCAAGTCTGTTTCATTGGGAAAGATAGAAGATTTGCTCGTATTATAAACGATAAACCTCATATTAACCATTGTCGAGGAGCCTGGGGTCACTTGTTGGTAAACCTCGGATTGATCATGTCGAGGGGCCTTCAAGGGGATTGAGCTTTGTTACTCTGCCCTTGCGCGTAGATCAGATCGTAGACTGTTCCCCCAATTGTATTTGTTGTTGTTGGTAACCTTAGTGTCCATAAACTTAAGATTATTTCCTAAGGTGACGGTGAAGGACGGTTCTCACTGTACCTAGATCAAATGTTGACTAGACTCACTTGGACTCTCTGGGGGGTTCTCTTCACTCGAGATGGTTTTGTGAAGAAACTTGTGCCAGTTTGTTTCATTAAGGAGGTTGTCGAGGTAACTGTTCCAACCGCCCTTTCTATATTAAAATTATACGATGTTGGATTTCATCACCAACTTGTGTTTTTAGTAAAGTTACTGTTTGTGTGTGGTTTGAACTCTTAGATTTTTTAGGGAGTGATTCAGTTGTTTGTTTCTTTAGATACTTTAGGTGCTTTTATTTAAATTTTCTTTGTTTGTGTGTGATTATTTTCATCCTACACCCAGAGATTATTATCCTTGATCAATCATGTCAAGACCTTCATCTATGTTTTCTCAATCACCGAAAACATTTTTATATGGCGGTCCTACTGTTCCTTTGGGGTACCAGTCACTTTCTGGTACTTTTTCAGGAGCAACTCCTCGACCAACTGAACATTAGTTATCACCTGGTAATAATGGAACTAAAATGTTGAATGCAGAGAAAATCTTTATGATGTCTAGTAGTATTCCAAATCCTAAACCTCAAGGTAGTCAGTTACTGCCTGGGGGGCAAGGTAGTCAGTTACCACCTGGGGGACAAGGTAGTCAGTTACCACTTGGGGGACAATGTAGTCAGTTACCGCCTAGGGGGCAACCTCAAGGTAGCCAGTTATCGCCTGGGGGGCAACCCCAAAGTAGTCAATTTCCACCTGGAGGGCTACCTCAAGGTTTTCAACCTTCAGGACAGTACATACCCCAAGGTCAACCCCAGACTCAGTATACTCCTCAGGATGCTTATCAACCCCAGATTCAGTACATGCCTCAGGGTTATCAACCTCAAGGTCAGTACCCAACACAAGGTTTCCAACCGCCTTCTGGTCAACCATTTTTACAAGGATCTGGAAATGTACCTCCTAATTATCATCCCTACATTCAACCAGGTTATGGTCCTCCATATGCACAACCTTTTATGAGTCCCAGAATGAATGGTGTGGGATCTGTCTCAAACTCAATAGACTTTGCAACCTAATGTGCAATTACCTTATCAAGCTGGACAACCTTTGGTTTCTGGTTCAACCCAGCAACCCATCCAACCTACTATTCAAGTCTTTGCACCTGGTTTAGTTCAGCAGCCTGGGCCTACCTCACCTTAGACTCCACCTCAAACAGCTGCTATAACTGTTGCAACTTCTGTTCAACCTACCACACCTCTTTCTGGAGTATCTGTAGCTCTGGTTTCTACTATCCCTACATTAATGCAAATTCCTCAAGTCTCTGTGCCCCAGTCAGGACCTTCAGTTCAGACTTCGGTTCAGATGCCTGCAGGACCAACTGGTCCAAGTACGATTGCTACAAGTCAACCGCAATTCACTTATCAACCGTACCAGGGACAATATCAATCCAGTCCTACTGTACAAAACCCAGTTCATCAAAATCAACCGTATCCTGGCTATACTTATCAACAGCCTCAACAACCTCAGTTTGGTCCGGTTAATCCTGGTTTTCCAGGAGATTATAACATTCCTAATGCAAATATTATTCCAGGTTATCCTGGATATCCTCCTCCTGGAACTGGTCTCATTACTCAAGGTTTTCGTGAACCTAACCGTCAGTTACCATTTATTGCAACTTTGGATTTACTTGATTTGTCACGCCTTACGAACGATCCGATTTACTATCTTCTATATTGGCCGCGAATGCCTAATAAGTTGCCCAGTGATATCCCGAAGTTCGAGGGTAAGTCAGGGGAGGATTCATCAAATCATGTTATGACTTATCACCTCTGGTGTGCATCTAATTCAATCATTGATGATTCAATTCGATTGCGTCTTTTTCAAAGAACTCTTATTGGTCTTGCCACCAAATGGTACATTGAGTTACCACGAGGCTCTTTTTATAATTTTAGCCAGTTAGCTACTTCTTTCTTAACTCATTTTCAGTTGCCTGTTAGATACGACAATGGAACGGAACTGTAAACTTCACTAAAACAATCCACGTCCACATATATTTATGATCATATTCATGAATGGCGACGTAGACGACGTTTGGTGAAATTTTTCTTTCCGGATCAAATTTTAGTGGAATGGTTCGTTAAATCATTGTTACCTAAAATCACTGAAGATATAGCTAAGGCATGAGTTGTCACTGAAGAGCAAGTCATTGCTAAGGCTCAATACCTTGACCTTGTTTATACGCAGTCAGGTACTTTACACGAAAAAATCGTTGATCTTCCAAAAACTATAGCTCCTTTAGGGTCTCATGCCACTGATGGTATGATTGGTTCAGTTAGTATTAAAAGCAAGAAGAAATATTCAAAGAATTCTTCTCCTACAATAACTTTACCTGATTCCCCGAAAGGAGATTCTTCCGCTGAAGTTTCTGCCGACGTCCATGTCGTAGATTCATCTACGACCAAATCTAGTAGTAAAGAGAAGGGGAAGAACAAAAACAATCAAAATTCAAAAGATAAAACAAATAAAAATGAATCTATTGACGAAAAACGAAAACCTCGCTATCCTTGTTTCATTTGCGACGAGGATCATTTTACCAAAGAATGCCCATATCGAGTAGAGTTTTCGAAATTTGTTAAAGGTTCTCAAACACCTACTGTCTTGAAGGATCCTTTTCCTACTCAAGATAGTAAGGTGGTTGCTTCTTCCTCAAATACCTCAGAAGAACCCATTATGATGATGTCTCATGTCAGGATTGCGACGCGATCGCAAGATTATGGTAGTAAAAATCCTGTTGATGGTAAAGAAGCAGAATCTTCTAATTCAAACACATCAACTACAACTCCTCTTGGTTTCGGTCTGCTACAGATCGAGAAATCCAACCCTGACTTAGTAATCAAACCGCCTGCTAAAGGTATATTTCGGAAATCAGCTTTCAATCCACATGCGAGAGCTGCTCAGAATTATAACATTGTTGAAGACTTAGCCATTGCCCCTTCAGCAATGTCAGCTTTGGAAGTGTTGCAATCATGCCCAACACAACGTAAATTACTATTGTCTACTATAAGAGCTTTTGATATTTAGGATTCGAACCTAATAATCTTTGATTTAGAGAATAGTACACCCTACCTTCCTCATCAAATGGATTTCCAGATTCCAGTGTTAGTAAAAAACAGACCTTGCTTTCGGATTGTGATTGATGAAGGGGCTTCTATGTGTATTATGTTGATCCGGTGTTGGAGATCGCTTGGTTCTCCTACACTCAATCAGTTTTCGACAATTCTAAAGGCTTTTGATGGCTGAGGGTTCCATCCTTTTGGTATTTTAGAGGATTTACCTATAGGGGTCGAAGGCAAAATCGTAAATCTAGATGTGGAAGTGGTTGATGCCCCTCTAGATTACAACCTTCTCTTGGGTCGCAGTTGGTCTTATGCTATGACTGCTATTTTTTCATTGTTCTTTCGGCTTATTAAGTTTCCTCATAATGGAAAGATCATTACAATAGACTGGCTGACTTATTTCTCATCCGACCCAGCCTCTACAGATAGCGTTCAGCACATCGGTAAAACGACTATCCCATACAAGGATGTTGGAGTAGGTTTGATTAAATATTTTGGTTTATTAGGAACTTTTTCCTTCCCTCCTCCTAACTTATCGCCTTCTATTGCAAATATTCATATGATTTCATTGAATACTATTACTTTTGATGATCCTTGGATCGTACCTTCCGATTCTGAGGTGGATTCATTTGATGGCTCGATGCCTTTGAGTCCCTTTGAAATTGCATATCAGGTTGTATAGTCATTTTCTAATTCTTGACCTGTCGCGAGGGTAGTTTGTTCCTGTCTCAACCTCGTTAAAAAATGAAACTGGATGTTGCAAGGATAGTTTGTTCCTGTCTCAACCTCGTTAAAAAATGAAACTGGATGTTGTGAGGATAGTTTGTTCCTGTGTCAACCTCGTTAAAAAATGAAACCGGATGTCGCGAGGATAGTTTTTTCCTGTCTCAACCTCATTAAAAAATGAAACCGGATATCGCGAGGATAGTTTCTTCCTGTATCAACCTTGTCAAAAAATGAAACCAAAAATCTCAACGACAGTTTGTTCCTGTCTCAACCTCATTAAAAAATGAAACCGGATATCACGAGGATAGTTTCTTCCGGTCTCAACCTCGTTACAAAATGAATCAAGGGTTTCGAGGATAGTTTGTTCCTATATTAACCTCGTTAAAAAATGAAACAAGGAGTTATGAGCATAGTTCCTTGTCTTGTGTCAGGCTCGTTAAAAAATGAAACAAGGATTTAAGAGCATAGTTCCTTGTATTGTGTCAAGCTTGTTTAAAACATGAAACAAGGAGTTTTGAGGATAGTTCTTTTCCTGTGTCAACCTCATTAAAAAATGAAACAACTTCCTTTCCAAATCGAGTCTTTGAGTCTTTCCAAAATCTCGAAAGTGAACTTTCATTCCATCCACTTGGTTGAATGCAATGAAGCTTGGGGGGGGGGCATGTACCTCGATTTGAGTCATTATGCTGGGGGCATGCGAACTTATAACAAGCATAGTTTTTCGTTTCAAGCTTGTGTAAACATGAAACTGAATCCAAGCAGAGTTCTCTATGGTTCAAGCTTGTGTAAAAATGAAACCATACCCGATTTACATCTCGTGATTGCCATTTTTATCCACTAAATTCTGCTAGATGAGCCTCAATTGTTGTCATTCCATCACCACCATATTTTTGGCTTATCATATGCTTTCACTTGGTTGTTTTTCCTTTCCTGAGGGACCGCAACTATGAGTGGTTTTGTTAGCCATCCTCTTAACCATTACATGTTTTGAGCAGTTCCACCATTGACGGAACCGATTTCTACCCTTTATACCACTCGTTCCTCTAGGACAAGTCTTATTTAAGCTCTTTTCTGACTCGTAAAATATGAAAAGATTGCTAAGTTTTTTCCTTTTTAACTCGTTAAACGGAATTAAAAAGGCAGTCCACTTACAACTCTTTTCTGACCATATAAACATGAAAAGATCGCCGAAATTTTGTCATTTCGAGTTCAATACTGGTTATGAAACGACGTGTCTTCGATCGCTTTTTTACTTTTTCGGATGGGAGCCACTAATTATGAAAAATACTCCTTGATCGTAATGGTCAAGTGGTTCTCTCAAGTATTATTTTATACTGTTTCGGGCTTGAGGGACACAAATTTACGAAAAAGGACTCCCATGGAGTTTTCTTAAGTTTTTCTTCTGACTCCCTAAAATTGAAAACCACCGAGTTTTTCCTATACTGGACTCGTTAAAATTTAACTGTAAAGGACCTGTTCAATTTTAAACAGGAATGAACCACTCCTTCTTAGGGTTCGAATTTTAAACTAAGTTGGACTCATTCGAAGGATGAGCTTATAAACAAGCAAATGTTATCCTCCTCAAGCTTGTCAAAAATAAAGAGGTACTTGCCAGAAATGGTGGGGGAAAAGAGAGAAAAATGAACCTGTTTGTTACACTTTGTGTTTTAGAAAAGCAGTTAACCACTCTTGAACACGACACTTTTGTTCACCTGGGTTGGGAAATCCTTTGCCTAATAGTTAATCAAACCATATTGAAAGCCTTCAGCTAGTTTTTGGGTATTAGCCTTAGGTCAATTGTCACCAAACCATCTGCAGTGTCGTTATGTGTTCAAAAGGCCAGTTCAAATAAACCATTCATCTGAAAAATATCTATCATCCATTTTGACCATCCCTGAGTCAGTCCTTGCCAAATATATATTTCTTCAAAACTTGATATATGATTTCGTGTTGTGGGCTTGCTTACGACAGATCGCTTTCTATCGACTTCAGCTCATTATCTAGAAAGATGATCTAGAAATCGTTAGTACCTTGAAATCTGCATGCCCTAATGGCAGGTTTCTCGCCTTCAATGATAGGTTGCATCATTGACCTTCGATTAAAGGATTCTATGACATGTTCGACATCAGCTCATTTATTCACATTTCTTGGATTGTACTGAGTACTTTGAGAGCCATTGACATTATTGGTGGTTTCTCTCACACTTGTTAACATTTCACATCATTGAATGGTAATCAAGTGGTTTCTACCATGTTCAACTTCGACACATTCATTCACATGGATAGGATCGTACTAGTTCGGGAAGCAGAAATCAAGACCATGGATCTAGTTTCTACCATCCAAGCTACGAGGAATTTTGTTATTCATTATACAGTGGACTATTCATAAACAAATTTCTATGCCCATACTGTGTCTACATATGTCTATACTCATGATGTATTACAAAATCATTCCTGTATCAGAACAGTTTAGTTAGTTAGTCAGTTTTAATCTGAGTATGGGAATGCCTACCTCAACGATGATATGTTCACATATATATATTTTTCATTGAATGTTTTTACAGGTTCCGATTGGGGTGTCCATAGTATGATCCTTGAAATGATAAAGTACTTCACTCTTCATAGATGAAAAACTCTATCTTCATCTATTATAGACTTCGCATTTTAGGGGGCAATATGTTGCACAAAAAATTGTCACCTTGACATTCTACAATTTGTGTGAGTCCATTACCACTCATACTTTCCTCCTTTGCAAGTCTTAAGCCTCAGTTCTTCATATCAAGCCTTGAAAATAAGAGAAAGTTCTCAAAAGTCTCTAAAACTCTGGTTCCACACTTTCTCTTCGCATTACCTGCGGTCCCGCACCTAAAGTTCATGTCTCCTGCGCACCTGACTGCTCTGTCTCTGTGTTTTGGGTGCGGACCCCTGTAAAAGTTAAAAAGGCGCAAGTATATTCTTAAAAACTCACTTTGAGTCATTTCTAGAAGCTTCTGGAAGGAATCTTGAGGTGGCAAGTTCGCTCCCTTAATGTTCATGCATCCCATACCTTAAGGAGCTAGCCCCTTGATGTGAGGAGCTTATCCCTTTGAAGGAGGACTCTATCCCTTCATAGGTGGACCTGTAACCTCCTCCTCTGCACTATAAAATGAAGCATTGGGTTGGTTACTTGGGAGGTTGAAAGCTAAATATTTTTGAGGTGAAATGCTGCTGGAACTTAGTCTTCTTAGTTGAGTTTTTATGAGGAGAGATTACATACCTCTTGAATCTCATTTGGAAGAGTGCAAGGCTTGTCAAAGTAAAGGAAATTCCTGTCTCGGACCCCAGGAAGAGCTTGTTCAACATCAAGGCTGAAAAGGTTGTAAGGTTCTTCTACTTCAAAGTTAATACAAATAAGTTTGTTTTTCTCAATAAGTTGTTGTTTTATGGTTTATTTTATGGATTCCTTGATCACCATAATGGACATGATTTATGATATTAGCTATGCAGGTGCTATTTGATGTTTGCTTGTTTGTGATTGTAGGTTCTCAAAAGGAAAATCTTTCGAACGGTTGAAGGATGGCTGCTACAAACTAGCATTGGACTTAAGGTAGGTTCTAAACACTGTTGACATTATGATTCTGGTATGGCTCTATGTTACAGGTGTTGTACTTGATGGCAACTCTCTTAAGTGGCAATGCTTTGTTCAGGCTCTCAAAATGTTGGAAAATAAGAGGTACACAGGTACACCATACAAAATCTGCGGACCCGCAGGAATATCATAGATAAAGTGCGTACATACCCGCAGGTTACCCGTTCATGAGGTGTGGAACCCCAGTTCACTCACTTCAAGGCAGAGAAGCGCGCTCACGTGGGGTTTCTTATGTTTGGCCCGTGGTATTTAGCCCGCCGTTCTTGATTCTATGGTTTTGGCCCGTGGTATAGGATCTAATTTAGCCCCGGTTTGGATCCCTTGTATTGGTTATTGATGGTTTTTTCCCTTGGTGTGAATAAGGGCTTTGCTATAAATAGGGAAGGAGATCACTTGGCTAAGGTATCTTTTGCAAATTGAATATCTTAAGATCTGAAATATTGGGTTATCGGTTTAAAAGCTTGATCTATATAAAAGTGAAGTTGAAAGTGAATCTATGAAGTGTGATCTCTCGGGCGCATAATCAGATCTGGGCATCTGACTATCTGTGGCACACTGGTGGACTGCCAATTTGGCCCTAATCAGAGGTTCGCAGGTGATTAACGGTGCAAGTGTGGGGGTACGCACAGTAGAAGAAGGTGCAGTGCGTGATTACGCAGCGTGACAGAAGTCCAAGTGCGGTGGTTCGCAGTGAAGAGAAAGCAGAAGCGCGGAGGTACGTTGTGCGACAGAAGCCGCAGGTGCGGGGACACAGTGAAAGTACGCGGCGTGATAGAAGCAGTGGGTGCGAGAGCACAGTAGATGTACGCGGCGCGATTGAAGGCACAGGTGCGTGGGTACGCGGTGCAGAGGAACTCTCTCTGCGTGGATACGCAGAGGCACAGAAGGTGAAGTGCGAAGCCCCGCAGCTTAGATAAAGAAAAACTGTGGATCTGTATTAAGGCATTTATTTGACTGAATTTTCTCTGTTGATAAGGTGTTCTAGGTTTAGTTTACTGTTACTATTGATCTGGTTACTGCAGTTGACTGGGTGACTTACTTGTACTTGATGATCATTTGATGTTCATGGATCCAGTTTGAAAATTTATGAAAAGTGATCCTTGAAAGAAAAGAAGTAGGGGGTTGTAGCTCCCTTCCAGGAGAGACTGGAAAACGAGAGTGAGTTGTAGCTCTCTGCAGGTTGCAGCCTGCGTACTGGTAAAGGACTGCACCAGTACAAAATTATTGTAAAAGGAGTTTCTAATTTGAAAAATATAGAGACATATTGCAGCAGGTGGTTTTCACCCACATTGGGTTTCCACCTTATATCTGGTGTTCTTTGGTGTGACTATCTGTTTTCTTGTTCATGCTCATTATTTTATGGTATTGACATACAAAAATAATTCAAAGTATAAATAAGGAAGATTTATTAAAATAACTTGATAATACTGATTCACCCCCACTCTCAGTATTATTTCCAACAACCTCTATAGTCTTTATTTATGAATCGTATATGTTTAGAGAAAGATAGATTTGTTTGTCTGCTTGTTGCTAGACTATCTTCTGATACTAGGGAGATCGGCCTTGTCCGCAAGATCGATTTATCTGGCCAACAAGGGGAATTTGTATCTAACACCTTCAAGGAGTTTTGTGACAAAGAGGGTATTAGAAAATAATTGATAACAACTCATAACCCACTATAAAATGGGGTGGATGAAAGGAAAAACAAAAGCATAATGGGAGTATTAAGATCCATGTTGCATGATCAAGGGTTGCCATTACATCTATGTTTAGAAGCATGCAACACCACAATATATTTGTAGAACATGAGCCCTCACAAAACACTTGGCATGTATCTCATTTTTGAATTTTGGAGCTACTATGTATTGTCATGTCTCCAAGGATAGCAAGAAGAAATTGGAGCCTACATATAAGATGGGAGTCTTTGTAGGATACACAGAGACACCACATAATTACTATGATAAGGCTATGAGATGCTCTTTAGAGTGAGAGTTGAGCATCCCACTAGAGGAGGATCTTCTAGTTCCAAAGGAAGAGCCTCATACAGAGCTTTAGGATGTTGTGGAGTAGCCACATGTGGAGGAGCATACTAGAGGCCGAGTGGAGGCACCCACTCAACCAGAATCTTCAAGAGAGGGGAGAAAGAGAACCATAGAAGATGATAAGTTGGTGCAAGATGCTAGGGAGATTGTGGGAGCTCCTACATCCTTGCACATGCAAAGGGGGTCACTAGATAGGTATATTGATTACATGGCACTCATGACAATACTCATTGATTCAAAGCCTTCCTCATTTGAGGAAGCAATTTCTCAACCAGTGTGGGTTGATGCCATGGTGGAGGAGTGTGACTCCATCATGAAGAAAAATGTATGGGAGATGGTGTTGAGACCAAAGAACAAGTCAGTGGTTGATTCTAGATGGATTTACAAAGTAAAGTATGCAGTTGATGGGAGCATTGAGAAGTACAAGATCAGATTTGTGGCCAAAGGCTTCTCACAGGTAGAGGGATTTGACTATGAGGAAACATTTTCCCCTATGGCAAGATATTAGTTAATCAGAACCATTCTAGCATTAGTTATGCAAATGAGGTGGAAGATCCACTAGATGGATGTGAAGACCTCCTTCCTCAATGGTGTGGTTGAGGAAGAGATTTACATATAGAAACTTGAGGGGTTTGAGACATATGAAAGGGAGACACATCTGTGTAGACTCAATAGATCCATTTATGGTCTCAAATAGGCGCCCTGAGCATGGTACACTCGGATTGACACATATCTTAGTGGATTGGGCTTCACCAAAAGTGAATCAGATGCCAATCTCTATCACATTGTAGTAGATGGAAAGTTGCTTAACTTGGTATTGCATGTTGATGACTTGATGCTTACAGGGGATGAGCAGTTGATCCACTCTTCCAAGGAGGACCTTGCAAGAGAATTTGAGATGAAGGACATGGGCTTGATGCATTACTTCCTTGGGTTGGAAGTATGGCAGGGAGATGGAGAGATGTTTGTGATTCAGGGGAAGTATTTCACTGAAATACTTTAGGGATTTAATATGCATGATTACAAGCCTATGGACACACCTCTAGCCACAAATTGGAGGAAGGAGCATGGTTCTTCAGGAGAGGCAGTAGATGCTACCATCTACAGACAAATTGTGGGGTCCTTGATGTATCTAGTGAACACAAGACCCAAAATATGGTTTGCAGTTAATCAACCGTTTCAATTTATGGTGAAGCCTACCAAGCTTCATTGGAAGGTAGCAAAGCATGTGCTCAGATATCCTAGAGGCACTACAAATTATGGGTTATGGTATAAGAGGACAAATGGTATGAAGCTCCAAGGATTCACTACTGCAGATTGGGAAGGGATTCCATCCTACCGGAAGAATACTTCAAGAGCTATTATTAGTGTTAGATCTTTTGCTATTTCATGGTATAGTTGGAAACACATGTCTATGGCACTCAACTTAGTAAAGGCTGAGTATATGGTTGCAAGTCAAGAAACATGCGAGGGCATATGGATGAGGAAAATTCTTGTTGGTCTTTTCAGTCAGGAGATGGATCTGACAATGACTTATTGTGATAATCAGAGTTGTATCAAACTCTTTGAGAATCCAGTATTTCATGACAGGTCCAAGCACATTGATATCAGGTATCATCACTTGAGAGATCATGTGCAAAGGAGAATCATGATGTTGCAGTACATTTCCGTTCAGGAGTAGGATTCATATATTCTGATAAAGGCACTTTCAAGAGGAAAATTAAATTTCCACATGTGTAGGATAGGGGTGGTTCAAAATCTATTTCTTGATAAGGGGGAGTGTTAGAAATTGTAGCAAGAAAGGCTCAATTTGACTTTTGCCTTAGTCAAATTGAGTAATTTGATTTTCCACATGAGTAGGATGACTTGGATTACACTTAGCTTGAGTGACATGGCCTTGTCATTTAGTTATATTAGCAAATTCGAGTTTATAGGCTTAGAGTAGAGTTGTGCATGTAGTTATTGCTAAAATCTAGCAATCTAGTTTAGTCATTTTCAGTTGAACCCAGTTAACTGATCTCTAGTAACTAATTGAGTCAACTGAAGGTCAGTTGATTAGTTATGATTTTTTTTAACTCACCAATCTCTCAATTAACTAGTCAACCAACTAAAAATAACCCAAACATGCATGAAATTTGAATTTCCTAGCTGGAGTGAAGCAAAAGGCACATTGTCCTCATCAATTGTATACTAGTTGAGTGTACAGGTTTGGCAATTAAGAAGGAGATCAATTCCTTGGTATTTGTGCAAGGAAATAGGGAATTACCATATGCTTTAGGAGCTCAATTTCTCCATGATTGTGCAAGGAAATAGGAGGAAGTTAGAGGGATTGAATAGGATAAGTGTTTGTGATAGATAGTCATTCAACAAGAGAACAATTTTATAGTGTAGGGTGTGCTTCAGAGCTTGAAGCTAATATTGTAATAGTTTCTCACTCTCATATAATTAATGAAAAGAAGTGGAGGGGTTTTTCCCTGTTAGGTTCCCATGTAAAATCATTGTGTTCCTTGTGGTAGATGGATACATGTCATTGAATGTGTTTCTATCTTGTGATTTTCTATTCCACGGATTGTAGAAGAAATTTGTATGTCTTGATTTTAGTTCGAATTCATTAGCAGTAGCGAATTTCATGCCATTTCTACACTTCTTTGGCATCAATAGCAACAATAACATTATTTTCTGGGTAATTTTCACATTTTGGGGCTTTCCGGTTCGGCTTGAATTAGCCTAAGATATTTTTTGTTTGGTATATTTGGGTGAAAGAAGCCTCTAGTTAATTTTCCAAAACTTTTGAAGCATATTTGAGGCCTCAAATATCAGTGTTCCTCCAGTAGCAACAACAAAAAATTTCAGGGCAAAGCGTACAGCCAGTGAGCCTATTTCAACTTGGAGTTTCCTTCATTCTCACCTCGATTTTGCATGCTTTCTTTAGCAAGACCAGGTGCACTCATTCCACTACATTTTGTACTTAGATTATCATTGGATATTCAATAAAATGGCTCAACTCTATTGTTTCTACCCAAGAGTGTTCTAAATTTGTTATTCTTGTGGAGTTTTTAGATTGCATGTTTATGTTTTTTCTATAGCTAGTTCATGTTTTTATATTTCACTGTATTTCTCTAGTTAGAATATTACAAACAAGAGGAACCTAGGAATAATTTTTGGGGTGATTCTTGGGGTTTAAGGGTGGAAGTAGAAGTGTAATTTATTGCATAAATGATTCATCTTGGAATTTACACTATAAATTTTCGTCTGCAATGTTTCAAATCATTAAACTTAGAGTATCAATATATAATATATTCATGTACGTGTGATTAAAATTCATACCTTGGTTCACTATAATTTCAGAGATATGGTCTAAGGAAGATAAGTTTCCTGAATGCTCATTGGATAGGTTAGCTTAAAATTTGCGTTATAACTTTTGTTCTAGGATGTTTTGGAATGTGAAACTTGGAGAATATAGATAGAATATCTTCATGCACCTTTGGTTAAAATTCTGTACCTATGTTCACTACAATTTCAAAGATATGGTCTAAAGAAGTTAGGTTTTTAGAATGCTCATAAAATCTACTTCAAAGAAGCTAGCTTGGTAGTTTCACTATAACTTTCTTTCTGTGATTTTTTAGACTATTAAATCTTGTAGATACAAAGGAGATATATCAATGTAAGTTTGTTAGAAATTTCACACCTTATTTCAATATAATTTTAGTGATATGGTTTGATGAAGTTACACTTTCTGAATGCTCATAAATCTAGTCCAAATAAGTCATCTTGGTGTTTTTTCCATAAATTTATTTCTATGACGTTTTACACTCCAATATATAGGAGACACAAAAGAGATCTTAAGGTACATGTAATATAAGTCTCATGCATTTTTTCACTACAATTTTAGAGGTATGATCTGATTAAGTTAGTGTTCTGGAATTCTCCTAAAACATGCTTCAAAGAGGTTAGCTTTGCATTTTTGCTATAACTTTCTTTCTGATATTTTTTAGAATGTGAAATATGGAGGGGACAGAGAAGATATCTTTATCAACTTATGGTATTAATTTTACAATAACATTTGCAAAATCGTGCAAGTACATTCTTGGGAAGAAGCCAAAAGTAACAAGTTTTGCTAGCAATAGACTTAATGAAGGAAGAAGAAGTAGGTAGATCCAGTGAAGGAAGAACCAAATAATAGATTTGATGAAAGTAGAGGCAAATAAAAGACTTAGTGAAAGTAAAAGAAACTAACATACAATGTGAAGAAGCAAGAAGATTCAATGAACTAGGTTGGTGCTTGTGAATATTTCTAGTAGTGGGGATTACTGTCTCCTATAGGTTGGTGCCTACAAACCTTGCAACAATGGGGATTGATGTCTCCTGTAGTTTTGTGCCTACAAATAAATAGAGGGGATTGGTGTCTCCTATAGGTTGGTTCCTAAAAATATTAGAGAAATTTTGAGGTCTAAAATGGGCATCAATATAAAAATGTACAACCAAAATAAACTTTATAAGAAAGAATAGGATTCAATATGATGGTGTTATTCATGGGGGATGATTCACCATCTTTGGAGTAAAAAGTTAAAAAGGTTAAAAGATAAAAATTAAAAAAAAAAAAAAAAAAACTATTTTTTCAACTCATATTTTCAACTTATCTCTCTATGGTTTTACTCAAATTTCGAGCAAGAGAACTTTTTGGATACATAATTTAATTCCTCATCCAAGGAGTACCAATGTTTCATACTTTCAATGGACCTTGCTACAAGGAAAATGAGAAATACATGAAAAATGTGATTGCAATCACATTTTTTTCATGTATTTCTAATTTTTGCGTACAAGGTCAATTGAAAAATATGCAACATGGGTACTCCTTCGATGAAGAATTAAATTTTGCATCCAACGAGTGTTCTCACTCGAAATTTGAATAAAACCGTAGGGATATAAGTTGAAGATATGAGTTAAAAAGTAGTTTTTTTTTATTTTTCTTTTCCCTCTAAAATTTGATGATGTAATGTAATATTATTTTATTATTTCCACTATTATTTTATAATATTCCTTAGGAGGCCCATTTTAGACCTCAAAATTTCTCTAATGGAAGAAAATGGGATTGATGCCTCTTGTAGGTTGGTGCCTACAAAGAAGAAAAGGGGATTGGCATCTCTTGTAGGTTTTTGCTTACAAAACAACAGAAGGGATTGGTGTCTCCTATATGTTGGTGCTGAAAAAAAGAAGCGATCAATGTCTCCTATAGGTTAGTGCCTACAAAGTAGCAAATGGGGTTGGTGCCTCCTGTAAGTTGGTGTTTAAAAAGCAACAAGGGGATTGGTGTCTCCTATAGGTTGGTGCCTACAAATTGATGTAAAGTAGGCTGCCTACAAGATCTTTCATATAATGAATTTTTGTGGTTTTTTCCCATAAGGTTTTTCATGTATATCTTATGTTACTTGTTCAAATTATGAGATTTATGTTTTATGTTTCACTAGCTTCAAATAAGTAAAAATTTCCATTATACAAATTCATCCAATTGTCAATCCAACAATTGGTATCAGAGCAGGTTCCTTCAAAAGTAGTCTAGCCACTAGAAGGAAACTCTCAAAGGGACCATAGCTATTCATGAAGGTTCTTAGAACTCATATGATTGATGGATCAAAATATACCATATAGAAGAAAAGGATGAGAGCATATTTGATCTATTTGATAAGCATAATGTAGAAGTCATCAGTTCCATCTTGAATGGCATATCAAAATCAGAGTTCGGTAAGGTGATTCATTGTGAAAAAAGAAAAAGAAATGTGGGAATAGTTGCAAAACACCTGTGAAGGAGGTGGCATTGAAGAAATGAAATATGAGAAGAGTTAGCTCAAAAGGAAGAAGCCACCAAATATTCAAAGAAGACATGATATTTCAAATCTTTTGATTACTCCAATAATGTTTTAGGATTATAAGTGCAATGTATCTCAAGAGGGACTAGCAAAGGAAAAGCCATCAATGCTCAAGCTCTTGATCATCAAACTAAATATTGATTTTTAGAAGAATAAGTTGAAGGTGAAGAAGATGCGGAAGAAGTGTAATCCATAGGTAAGCTACTATCATGTCATAATTGTGGAAGAGTAGGCCATTTTTCTTCTAGATGTCCACATGTAATTTTAGAAAATAGTAGCAATAAAGTAGAACATGAAGATAATAGAAAATATTATGAATATGGAAAGGAAATATTCAGCTCATCAGAAGAAAGTAATAGATATGCACACGATAGCGACAAAAATGAATTCCTACTCATGACCATGGAGGCTCAATACATTAAGAAAGAGAAATCAAATTTAGAGGAAGAAGATGTTGAAGGTGAGGTATATTTTGAGCAAGAAATTATCAGTGCCTTAAAAGAAAAGAAAAAATACTCAAAAGAAAGAATAAAGGGTTGAAGGATCTATTACAAAAATATGAAAAGAAAGATCGTGATTTTAATGAAGCATCAATTATTCTCCTAAATAAATCACTAGAAGAGGCTAAGAAAATAGAGGATACATTGATAACTCAATTGAAACAAAATGAGAGAAAATGTGAGAAACTAGAAGTAGAGGTTGTATCCTTAAGAAAGGATCCAGAGAAGGAAAATGCTCAATTGAATCTAAACTTAAAGTTTCTGAAAGGGACTGAATCATTAGATAAAATTCTCAATTTCCAAAGATCTCGTCTTATTAATACAGGTCTTGGATATCATGAAATTGCGAAGGGAGATCAAGTTTAATATAATCATAATATAAATAAAAAAAGGAACTTGAAAGCTATGTTAATTTGCTCAAAAGATTTATCAATAAAAATAGCAGCAAGAAAAAAGTTGAGGACTAGCGGAGATGCCCCAGAGAGAAGTACCAAAAAGAAAGTAAGGTGATGTGGGAGCATGTAACTCAGAGGGGAAAAATCTTCCAAATTATTTCAAAAATAATAAAAAAAATCTACAGGCAAGGGAGTGGGATCCTTTAGCCTGCAATTTCTATGCTTTCTTAGTTAAAAATAGAATAAATTCTAGCAATAAATCATGCTATTTGTAACAGAGCTTTTCAAGCTTTAAATCATCCTGTAAAGCATGCTTTTCTTTGTATCGGATAAGGACGGAGAGGGCCTATCCTCAGTTATAAATAAAGAGGCAGTGAAGCCCTCATGAGACAGAGGAGAAGGGCGAGTTATGAAATTGGGAGCCGAATTAATATAAATTGAAATATATCCATATCGTTGAGTCCGTCGTTTCGGAGGTGATAATGATGTGTGCATAAGCAGTTTGGGGTCATAAGGATCGCTTGCTATAGTGGAAATATGGGCGCTGAGGTGTAACCACGGTATAATGTGGTATATATATATAGTGTTACGTACGTCTGCCAAGTGGATATCACTTTTAAAGACTTCTCCGAAAAGCCACGGTTTGTTAATAAAGCCCGATAGTGGGGTTTTTAAAAAGAAATGAAATATCAGTTTAATGACTGATGCGCTCAAACCAGAAAAAAGGGAAATTGATCAAGACGTTGAAGAACTTGCAGGTAGATTAGGGATATTGTCTCTAACACCTGCACAATCGCCATCATTAGTGGTATCAGAGCCATCAACTGACATTGAATTGAATCTCAAGAGCAGAAGAAGGATGGCTTTCAGAGTTGGAAGAGGACGAGGACGTGGTGGAAGAGGACGACCTGCTGCAAATGCTGAACTAATGGAAACAGTAGAAGAGCTGCGAGCTAGAGTGGATGCATTGACTTCAGATAGAAATATAGATGATGGAGATGTCAGTGAGCCCGAAATTGAAGCTTCTGAAGAGGAGGAAGTTGTACAGGTTACCTCTGAGATGAGATTCTTTCAGTCAGTGTTGAAATCCACAGCCAGGCCATGGAACCAATTAGTACCGATATATCAAGGAGGACTGAATCCAGAAGAATTGATCAACTGGATTAACAGCATGGAGAAATTCTTTGATTACGAGGAAATAGAGGATGAGAAGAAAGTAAAGTTTGTTGTCACCAAGTTAAAAGGCCATGCAGAACTCTGGTGGGATGGTGTGCAGGCGGAAAGGAAGAGACTTGGTAAACAACCTATCAAGAACTGGAGCCGAATGGTAGCAAAGTTAAGAGGTAAGTTCTTGCCAAGTAATTATCAGCAAACATTGTTTAGACAAATGCAAAATCTTAGACGGAGAGCTTTAACAGTAAAAGAATATACAGAAGAGTTCTATAAAGTGAGCATAAGAGCTGGAGAAGCCCAAGACACAGATGAGAAGGTGGATAGATATATGAATGGTCTCAGGATGGACATTCAGGATGAGATAAGTCTGCTGTCTCCTAAAACAGTAGAGGAAGCTTATCAGATAGCGCTGAAAGCTGAAGAAAAACTCATAAGGAAGCAGTCTGCCAAAGGGAGAGGGACTTTCAGAGGAAAAGGAAGTCAAGGTGGTAGAGGAAGATCTACAACACCTAGAGATGGAGCTAGCAGTAGCTCAACCTAGCATGCACCCAGAGAAGGTGATGCAAGAGGCAGAGGGAGTTTTTCCAGAGGAAGAGGAGGTAGAGGAAGAGGCAGAGAAATAAGATGTTACAGAAGTAACAAGTTGGGACACAGAGCTTTTTAGTGCCCAGAGAATGCAGATATAAAGCAGAGGAATGCAATTGTTGCTCCAGCTGAAGAAGAAGCGCCAGCGGCAGCAGTAGCAGAAGAAGAAAATACACCAGAAAGAGGAGAATCTCTGGTGGTTAATAAAGTCTTACTTAAGCCAATGAAGGAGGTGGCTGCTGAACCGCCACAAAGGAAAACTTTATTTAGGACAGTGTGCAAGGTCCAAGGGAAATGTTGCCAGATGATCATTGATAGTGGCAGCACTGATAATTTGGTCTCTACAGAAGTAGTGGAGAAATTGAAGCTGAAGACAATGAAGCATCCAACACCTTATAAGGTGTCATGGTTACTGTTAGTGTCAGTCTTTCCAGCCTTCCTCCAGTGATCAAATGTGCTCTTACAAAGTGGTCTCAGAGTGTCAAGGTCAAATTTTGTCATTTCAGTGAGTCTTCAAGCAAAATTTGGTCACTAGGCATTAGGTATAGGCTTTGCCCAAATGTCAGTCCATGTCATCATTCAGCTGAGTCTATCATTATTCAGAGGGTTTTCATTATCATGTCAGTGTCTAATGAGTCTTTTTATAACTTATTCATGCTTCAGTTGTGCCTAGGCAAGGTCATTTCCCTCTCCTAGGGTTTTGAAGGCAATTTCTCTTGGGCGGCTAAATAATCAGTAAAACTCATATCCTGATGTTCATAAACCTTCCCCTATCCTTAAAGTACCTTATAAAACACTTCCCATCCCTTAGATCCGTCAAATTCCTCATTTTTCCACAAACCCTAGTTTCTAGCTACAACTTGGCAATTTTCTAGGTTGGGCCTGTGTTTTTCCCTTTTGGACCCCTTCCCCTCACTAAATCAATGATATTCTACTTTCCCCTACTTCCTAACATCCCTCCTCACTCCCACAAATTTCCCCAAGAATTTAGAAGCCCCCTATCCCCTTCATCTCGCTCCATTTCGACAAAATTCCTTGCTTCACACATCGGGACAAGTCGCACTCAAATGATGTTCCAGAGCAATCAAAGATGAATTTTGGAAAACGGAGAGAGGTTTTTTCTCATAACATGCCAAAAAAGAAAAACCTCCTTCAATTTTTGCACAGGTGTCATTTTTTGAGAGAAATGTCAAGAATACCATTGCCTCAGGAGAATCAAAGACACCTCTGAAGTGACCTTGGGAAAATCAAGTTTTCTCCTAGCTGGGTTAGCCAAATGATTTGTGTGATGGGTAAAATGATAACTAGACACAAAGCGATTTCCAATGAGCTATCATGAGCTCAATTTGGGGTTGAGGAAGGCATTCAAAAGTTGACTGCAACAGTACTCTTCTTTCAGGCAGCCTCATTTGGCACTTTTTGACCAGTCTTGGGAGATTTGATTTTTGATAGGTCAAATCAACTCCAAATTGAAAAATTCCACTTGGGTTGGAAAGTAGACTCAAAGACCTTTCCAACGAGCCATCCTGCACCCAATTCTGACACCGGGAAGGCCTCCAAAAGCCTCCTGCAAAAGCGCGACCCGTTGGGAGGTGCGCGACCCGTTGAGAGCCCTCCTGCAGTGTAAAAAATCAACGTGCGCGACCCGTTGGGAGGGGCACGACCCGTTGAGGATTTCTCCACAAAAACTTGCCAGTGAGCTGCCAAGTGACCACAAAATTGCTCAATCTTCCTCCAAATCATCAAATTTGTTTGAGGTAGGCCTTCTACACTTCAGTTGGTGGTTTGTCATGATTGATGGCTCTCGTGTGCAAAAGTTGAATTGGGCAAGTGGATGAAATTTTAAATGGCTCCTCAAACATGTCAGACACTGAAACATATGAGCAGAGTGATGACCATTCATCATCTTCAGAGGTTCAGGTACAGAGGAGGCCACATAGAGGTGGAAAAGGTGGCCATCACAGGAGAGAGGAGCCTACTTCTTTGGCAGGTCTACAAGCTTGTCCTTTGGCAGTTTCTTGCTTTCAGTACATGTCCTGTTATGAGTTCTTTGTCTTGCACTTGCATGAAGGACATGTCAACCTTTCCGAGGTGGATTTCACTTTGACACCCGAGGTGATTGCACAGGCTACAGGGATTCCAAATGTTGGGGAGATATGAGAAAGTCCTTGATGAGCTATGGAGGATTCGAGGAGACCGAATCTTGAAAAGAAGGAGGCCTGATGACCTATTGCCTGCTGACCGGGAGTCATTGCTCATTCAGGAGAATGCTCACTTGGAGAGGCTGTTGGCTAAGGCCAACCAAGAGAAAAAGCTGCTAAGGAACATGAAGAATCACTATTGGGCGAGGATGCATGTTTGCAAGGCAAAAATGAAAATGTTCCAAAGGAGGTTGACCGAGGCACTAAAACGGAGAAAAAGGCCAAATCCACTCCGTATCTTGGCTGAGGCATCCCTCAAGGCTCATGGCACTCACTAGCATCATCTACAGCACAAATCCCAAAAATTTTGGAGAATTTTGGGTAATTTTGGTATTTTTGGGAAATTTACAGGTTTTGGCTTCTCAACGGGTCTCACCCCCGGTGAGACCCTTTGTCATCGTAGCTCCGTTTTGCAAAAACTCAACATTTTTGGATTTTTCATGCAAATTTACACATGCCTATGGATGGACTTGAGTTTTTATGGAGTTTTGGGCCTCCAAAAGGTCAAAATACAGCCAAATTTTGACTTTCTGCCCCTTTTTTGAGCTGCAGAAGTAGTCTTGGGAGAATTGACTTTTGACTAGGAAAATTACCTCCAAATCCAAAAATTCTAGTTGGGTTGGAAAGTAGACTCAGAGACCTTTCCAACGAGCTATCCTGCACCTCATTCTGACACCGGAAAGGCCTCCAAACAGGGCTCCAAAGTGTGTGACCCGTTGAGGAGGATGTGCGCGACCCGTTGAGGGAACTTTGCCAGTTTTGACCAGTTCAGCTCAGAAATTGCAGTTTAGCTCCAGTTTGAATTTCTGAGGTCGATGGTGGTCCTCTTGACTGTAATTGTGGCACTTTTTGGATACTTTTACTCTTCTTTAACTCTTCTAGAAGTTTCTTGAATGTAAATGGTAAATATTTAATGTATGGATAACTTATAGAGGAAAGTTGTTTTGACTGCCTATTATCTAGTGCTCAGTTTAGAAGTAGTTGAAACAGATCCTAGAAAGGGGAGCTCGACCCCTAGAGTTGGGGAAAGAGGTTAGATCATCTATATTATGCACTCTTTTGCTCATTTTCATGGTTGGACTCTTGAGGGAGGAGCTATCATTGTATATTTCACTTGTATCTCTGCAATTTTTGGCTAAGGAAGACCAGGGTTTTGCAGTCATCTTTGGGATTCTTGTGGACTCATGTGTTGATGGTGTGTTTCTACATGTTAATCTAAGCTTTGTTATGTGATTCATTTCCTTTCTATACTGCTGCATATTAAACAAATGAAGTGATAAAGTTAGAATTCATGCTAGCCATGCTCTGCTTTTAAATTTGTTTGATTTCTATGTTTTCTGCTATCTAAAGAGAATTCAAATCCATTGTTTGCTCTCTTTAGCCCTCTCATCTTTCTTCTTAATCATCCCTTTCAGCTAAAGACATCAATACAGGTTCCTACCTTGCCCCAAAGACCCCCCTGCAAAAACTGTGTCCCATCCCCGCACCCTAAATTGCAGCTCCTCAATTTGCCACCAAAAACCCCAAAAACCCCCAAATCAACCTTCAAACCAGTTTACTAGCCTAATATCAGTGTTACTTTGTTAGTCATCTCATTTTATTGAAAAATCCACCGAGATTGACCGGAGAGAGCCTTCTCCTGCCCCGTAGGGCTAGCTACGAGGCTGAATGGTTTGATGTAGCTTTGAGGTTTGCCTTTTCAGCGTGAGGTGAAATTTCAAGTGCAAACATACTGGCGACCATACTGGGGAGAACAAACTTTTTTGTGGATTGATGTTTTTGTTTCATAAGTCTTAGACGGAGCCTGAAGTTACGCCAGGTAGCCTTCGAAAACGCTCTTGTTTTACATCAGCGTTAGTAGATAAACGCTGCTTCAGTCAATCTCCGTGAGCTTGTGAATACATCACGTCATTTGCATTTTACCCCAGTACATGTATCAAGTTCAGATCTGATTGTTGATAGTGGACAACGATCAGACACTTGACAGGCTGAAATCATTCACTTGGTGACTCTAAATCATTTTCGAAATCAGATCCAAAGACTCCACTAGAGGATGATCCCGACTGGCACAAACATGAAAGCACAACATGGCAAGATCAGGTACTCAAGTTGGAATTTTATCCAAGACATTTTGTTCTTTGTCATAAATTATTTCTTCTCTTTTCCCAAGAATGTCAAGAAGGCTTTGCAAAGTATATTATGCTTGAGAAAAGATCCTCGGCCTGCCGTTGATTCTTTCCCTTTGAAGATTGTGAAAACCAAAGATTTGCATGCCTTTGAGCTTGATCACGATTCTTTTTCCGAATTTTGTGATGAACCTATACCTGTTGTACATACCCCTACACCTTGTCAAATTCCAGATCGGTATAAACCTCTTGTTTTACCTTCTGTTCTTCATGCTTTTCCCAAAAACTATGATCTATACTTGCCGATGTTTGATGGTGAATGTAAGAATGTCAACGCTGAGCAACATGTCCAGAATTTTGAGAATTTTCTAGATCTTTTTGAAGTTGATGAAGAAGATGTTAGTATAAGGATTTTTGCTCTTTCTTTGCAAGCCAAAGTGAAGAGTTGGTTCAAAACCATGCCTGATGCAAGCATCTCAGATTTCCAGCAGTTTGTCAAAGTTTTTCTCGATAGGTGGATGATCGGGCAGAACCTTTTCTTGATTGTAGAAGAGTATAACCAGCTGAAAAGATTGCTAGGAGAGACTGTACAACAGTTTTCGGCTAGATTTAATCAAGTTTATTATTCGATGCCAGTTGATAGAAGGCCTACTCCTAGATCTGCTCTCTTACACTATCCGGGCGCCTTTGATCCAGAGATGGAGTTTCAACTGAGAGAAAGGGATATTGCAACACTTCACGAGATGCAAAACAGTGCAGTAAGTGTAGAGGCTCATCTGTTGATCCGAAGGGCAAGTTTGAAGGAAGAAGAAATGAAAAACATAGATCCGGAAAAATCGGCATCTTTAGAGGTGAAGCTTGACATTTTGGTAAGTGCCATGGAAAAGATGATGGACAAGATCAACACAAGAAATGCTTATGATGTTCAAGATCACGGCTCGCTGATTGAAGAAGAACAAGTTGCTGATTCAAAATATTTTGTTTCTGATCCTGGTTGTCATAGATCTGATAATGATTGTTTTGTAGATCACCTTGGAGAAGAGAGATATATTGATATGACATGCATGCTTGATGATGTGTTTTATAGTGATGATTTGCCTCATTTTGATGAGTATGACGATGATTATGTTCTCCAAAAAGAAGCTAATCTTACAGACAAATCAGCAGCTAGTTTGTGGGAGGAAGAAGTTCATTTTCAGCAGCTTGAATACAATGTTCAGCCATCACATATCAGCTATGACATTGACGAGGAAAGTGCAGCACAGTTTGAAGTAAGTGGCGGATCTTTGCCTTTTTGTTTTGATTCATGTCAGTTCATTAGAGACAACTTCCATGAAATTAGAAATCAGCTGTCAACAAGTCTTGATCTAGACCATCTTGAAGGCAATAAAAACCTTGCTCCAGACTTTACATATTCAGATTTGCAGTCCCCAAATGCCATTGGTTGTCAAGTTGCAGATGAAAGCATGGAAGCTGACATATTTGATCAAATGATACAAGAAGGTTCCCTACCTTTCTGTTTTGAATCATTTCAGTATTTGAAGGGAAATTTGCATAGTCCATCTTCAGTGAAGAATGAGCAGCATGTAGGCAATCATGTAATCACATTGGAACCAATAGAAAATGGGTTGCAACAGTCTTTTCAAGCTTTTGATGATCCAATTGCTGATGTTTTGGATGAGGTTTGCAGTCAAAGTCTTTCTCCATTGACCACATGTGAGCTTGAAACATGTGCTGATATGAATTTGATCCAGCAGTCAGTTTCTTTGTCATTTTCAGCAGAGGTCTCGTCACAAGGCTTAGATCACAATTTGCATTCATATGAGGAAACGAGAAGTAATCCATTGGATGAGCTAAGTTCCAGTGTGCTTGAATTTCAAGATCCTTATGCAGTGTTTTTGGAGGTGGATAGAGAATTCATATCATTCCATGGATCTGTTTCTAAGTTGTCATGGGAGTTGCCTTTCAGTAGTTCTCTCTTGTTATTCATAAGCGAGAACTTGTGGAGAATTCGAACAGCAGATCAGATACTTGCTTGGTTACATTGGTTGTTTCATTTCACTTGACCCGGTGATGTATGAAACTGTTAGAGTAGGTTGTGATGAATAAGCTCCCCTTTGAGCATCATTTTCAGTTTGTCGGTTGTGTTTAAGTGTTGAGTCAGTTTTTAGTTGAGTGAGAGTCAATTTGTGTTATCAAGTCATCATTTTTCAGCCATGCAATTCAGCTTGAGTTTTTGACTCCATTGCCCAATGGATGAAGGCACTGGTCTGCTCTCCCAGAGGTCTAAGGTTCTTGGCACCTCCAAGGAGCTACCATCCCCATTGGAGCCAATGTTAGTGTCAGTCTTTCCAGCCTTCCTCCAGTGATCAAATGTGCTCTTACAAAGTGGTCTCAGAGTGTCAAGGTCAAATTTTGTCATTTCAATGAGTCTTCAAGCAAAATTTGGTCACTAGGCATTACGTCTAGGCTTTGCCCAAATGTCAGTCCATGTCATCATTCAGCTGAGCCTATCATCATTCAGAGGGTTGTCATTATCATGTCAGTGTCTAATGAGTCTTTTTATAACTTATTCATGCTTCAGTTGTGCCTAGGCAAGGTCATTTCCCTCTCCTAGGGTTTTGAAGGCAATTTCTCTTGGGCGGCTAAATAATCAGCAAAACTCATATCCTGATGTTCATACACCTTCCCCTATCCTTAAAGTACCTTATAAAACACTTCCCATCCCTTAGATCCGCCAAATTTCTCATTTTTCCACAAACCCTAGTTTCTAGCTACAACCTGGCAATTTTCTAGGTTGGGCCTGTGTTTTGCCCTTTTGGACCCCTTCCCCTCACTAAATCAATGAGATTCCACTTTCCCCTGCTTCCTAACATCCCTCCTCACTTCCACAAATTTCCCCAAGAATTTAGAAGCCCCCTATCCCCTTCATCTCGCTCCATTTCGACAAAATTCCTTGCTTCACACATCGGGACAAGTCGCACTCAAATGATGTTCCAGAGCAATCAAAGATGAATTTTGGAAAACTAAGAGAGATTTTTGCTCATAACATGCCAAAAAAGAAAAACCTCCTTCACTTTTTGTACAGGTGTCATTGTTTGAGAGAAATGTCAAGAATACCGTTGCCTCAGGAGAATCAAAGACACCTCTGAAGTGACCTTGGGAAAATCAAGTTTTCTCCTAGCTGGGTTGGCCAAATGATTTGTGTGATGGGTAAAATGATAACTAGACACAAATATCTTTCCAATGAGCTATCATGAGCTCAATTTGGGGTTGAGGAATGCATTCAAAAGTTGACTGCAACAGTACTCTTCTTTCAGGCAGCCTCATTTGGCACTTTTTGACCAGTCTTGGGAGATTTGATTTTTGATAGGTCAAATCAACTCCAAATTGAAAAATTCCACTTGGGTTGGAAATTAGACTCAAAGAAATTTCCAACGAGCCATCCTGCGCCCGATTCCGACACCGGGAAGGCCTGCAAAAGCGCGACCCATTGGGAGGTGCGCGACCCGTTGAGAGCCCTCCTGCAGTGTAAAAAATCAACGTGCGCGACCCGTTGGGAGGGGCGCGACCCGTTGAGGATTTCTCCACAAAAACTTGCCAGTGAGCTGCCAAGTGACCACAGAATTGCTCAATCTTCCTCCAAATCATAAAATTTGTTTGAGGTAGGCCTTCTACACTTCAGTTGGTGGTTTGTCATGATTGATGGCTCTCGTGTGCAAAAGTTGAATTGGGCAAGTGGATGAAATTTTAAATGGCTCCTCAAACATGTCAGACACTGAAACATATGAGCAGAGTGATGACCATTCATCATCTTCAGAGGTTCAGGTACAGAGGAGGCCATGAGTTCTTTGTCTTGCACTTGCATGAAGGACATGTCAACCTTGCCGGGGTGGATTTCACTTTGACACCCGAGGTGATTGCACAGGCTACAGGGATTCCAAATGTTGGGGAGATATGAGAAAGTCCTTGATGAGCTATGGAGGATTCGAGGAGACCGAATCTTGAAAAGAAGGAGGCCCGATGACCTATTGCCTGCTGACCGGGAGTCATTGCTCATTCAGGAGAATGCTCACTTGGAGAGGCTGTTGGCTAAGGCCAACCAAGAGAAAAAGCTGCTAAGGAACATGAAGAATCACTATTGGGCGAGGATGCATGTTTGCAAGGCAAAAATGAAAACGTTCCAAAGGAGGTTGACCGAGGCACTAAAACGGAGAAAAAGGCCAAATCCACTCCGTATCTTGGCTGAGGCATCCCTCAAGGCTCATGGCACTCACTAGCATCATCTACAGCACAAATCCCAAAAATTTTGGAGAATTTTGGGTAATTTTGGTATTTTTGGGAAATTTACAGGTTTTGGCTTCTCAACGGGTCTCACCCTCGGTGAGACCCTTTGTCATCGTAGCTCCGTTTTGCAAAAACTCAACATTTTTGGATTTTTCATGCAAATTTACACATGCCTATGGATGGACTTGAGTTTTTATGGAGTTTTGGGCCTCCAAAAGGTCAAAATACAGCCAAATTTTGACTTTCTGCCCCTTTTTTGAGCTGCAGAAGTAGTCTTTGGAGAATTGACTTTTGACTAGGCAAAATACATCCAAATCCACAAATTCTGGTTGGGTTGGAAAGTAGACTCAGAGACCTTTCCAACGAGCTATCCTGCACCTCATTTTGACACCGGGAAGGCCTCCAAACATGGCTCCAAAGTGCGTGACCCGTTGAGGAGGATGTGCGCAACCCGTTGAGGGAACTTTGCTAGTTTTGACCAGTTCAGCTCAGAAATTGCAGTTTAGCTCCAGTTTGACTTTCTGAGGTCGATGGTGGTCCTCTTGACTGTACTTGTGGCACTTTTTGGATACTTTTACTCTTCTTTAACTCTTCTAGAAGTTTCTTGAATGTAAATGGTAAATATTTAATGTATGGATAGATTTCCTAGCTTATAGAGGAAAGTTGTTTTGACTGCCTATTATCTAGTGCTCAGTTTAGAAGTAGTTGAAACAGCTCCTAGAAAGGGGAGCTCCACCCCTAGAGGTGGGGAAAGAGGTTAGATCATCTATATTATGCACTCTTTTGCTCATTTTCATGGTTGGACTCTTGAGGGAGGAGCTATCATTGTATATTTCACTTGTATCTCTGCAATTTTTGGCTACGGAAGACCAGGGTTTTGCAGTCATCTTTGGGATTCTTGTGGACTCATGTGTTGATGGTGTGTTTCTACATGTTATTGTAAGCTTTGTTATGTGATTCATTTCCTTTCTATACTGATGCATATTAAACAAATGAAGTGATAAAGTTAGAATTCATGCTAGCCATGCTCTGCTTTTAAATTTGTTTGATTTCTATGTTTTCTGCTGTCTAAAGAGAATTCAAATCCATTGTTTGCTCTCTTTAGCCCTCTCATCTTTCTTCTTAATCATCCCTTTCAGCTAAAGACATCAATACAAGTTCCTACCTTGCCCCAAAGACCCCCCTGCAGAAACTGTGTCCCATCCCCGCACCCTAAATTGCAGCTCCTCAATTTGCCACCAAAAACCCCAAAAACCCCCAAATCAACCTTCAAACCAGTTTACTAGCCTAATATCAGTGTTACTTTGTTAGTCATCTCATTTTATTGAAAAATCCACCGAGATTGACCGGAGAGAGCCTTCTCCTGCCCCGTAGGGCTAGCTACGAGGCTGAATGGTTTGATGTAGCTTTGAGGTTTGCCTTTTCAGCCTGAGGTGAAATTTCAAGTGCTAACAGTTACAAAAGGGACATCAACTGTTGGTAAGTGAACAGTGTGAAGTGGAATTTCAAGTGGGCAAGTACAAAGATAAAATTGTTTGTGATGTGATGCCTATGGACGTGTGTCACATATTGCTTGGGAGGCCTTGGCAATATGACAGAGGAGCCATACATGACGGGAAGAGAAACACCTACAAGTTTGGAAAAGATGGTGTCAATCATACATTGTTGCCTCTGCAAGAAGAAGAGGTGCTGGGGCAGAAGACTAGTCCAAAAACTCTGTTACTTGGAAGGAAGGAATACTTGAAGCAGATTGAAGAAAATGAGGTAAATTTTGCTGTAATTTGCAAGCCCAAGGTAATATTGACTTCTACTAAAATTTCTGAATTACCCATTGAAATTCAAGAAATGCTGGAGAATTATTATGATATTATTGTTGATGATTTGCCTAATGAATTACCGCCAATTCGGAAAATCAGTCATCATATAGACTTGATTCCTGGAGCAAGTCTACCTAACAAAGCAGCATATAGAATGACTCCTGCAGAAAATGAAGAAGTTAAGAAACAGGTGCAAGAATTGCTTGACAAGGGGTTGATTAAGGAAAGCCTGAGTCCTTGTGCGGTGCCAACAGTGTTGAGCCCGAAGAAAGATGGAGGCTGGAGAATGTGTATAGATTCAAGAGCCTGCAATAAGATTACAATCAGGTACAGATTTCCATTACCCAGAATTGAAGATTTAATGGATTGCTTGTCTGGCGCAAAATATTTTTCAAAGTTAGATCTTAAAAGTGGCTATCATCAGATAAGGATAAGAGAAGGGGATGAATGGAGAACCGCTTTTAAGACCAATGAAGGACTATATGAGTGGAGAGTGATGCCTTTTGGGCTGTCCAATGCACCAAGTACATTCATGAGGCTTATGAATGAAGTTCTTAAAGAATTCATTGGTAAATTTGTAATCGTATATCTGGATGATATATTAGTCTATAGCAGATCCAAGGAGGAACACTTGAGGCATTTAAATTATGTTTTACAGAAGCTGCAACAAGAAAAATTATTGTTGAATCTGAAGAAGTGTTTATTTATGAAAGAGGAGCTGGTGTACTTGGGATTTGTTATCTCAGCTAAAGGATTGAAGATGGATCCAGAAAATATCAAAGTAATTGTGGAGTGGCCTTCACCCAAGAGTATCTTTGAGGTAAGGAGTTTTCATGGTCTTGCTAGTTTTTACAGAAAATTCATTAAGAATTTTAGTAAGATTAATGCACCTATTATTGATACCATAAAGGAGGATAAACAACCATTTAAGTGGACTGTTGAAGCAGAAAGAAATTTTCAGCTGTTAAAGAAGAAAATAACTGAAAAGCCTGTTTTGGTTCTTCCTGATTTTAACAAAACTTTTCAAGTTAAGTGTGATGCCAGCGCAGAAGCAATTGGAGGAGTTTTAAGCCAAGAAGATAGACCAATAGCTTACTTCAGTGAAAAGCTAAATGATGCAAAAAGGAAGTATTCTTCTTATTCAGATAACCATGCATTGCAGTTTATAATGCAGTAGCCCAAACTCAGCTAGAGACATGCTAAATGGGTAGAATATCTTCAAGGCTTTCATTTTGTGTTGAAGCATATAACTGGACAATCAAACAAAGTCGCAGATGCCTTAAGTAGGAGAAGTGTATTGCTGCAAGAAAGTCAAATTCAAGTGTTGGGGTTTGATTTTCTTAAGGAATTATATGAGACCGATTCAGATTTTAAGGAGGCATTTGAGGCTTGTAAGAATCCTGTTTTGGCAGACAGGAGCAAGTGGCTGGATTATTTTATACAAGATGGTCTGTTGTTTAAGAAAAATCAGTTGTGCATACCCAACTGTTCAATGAGAGAGAATTTAATCAAAGAGAAGCATAGTGGAGGACTTGCAGGGCATTTTGGTAGAGAGAAGACCTTTGAACAGCTCAACAGATTTTACTTCTGGCCGAAAATGAAATCTGAAGTAGAGAAGTATGTAAGAAATTGTAAAGTCTGCCAGTATGCAAAAGGAAGGAGCCAGAACACAGGGTTGTATATTCCATTGCCAATTCCAGATAGGCCTTGGGATATGGTAAGTATGGATTTTGTGCTTGGATTGCCAAAGACTCAAAAGGGCTATGATTCAATTTTTGTTGTAGTGGACAGATTTTCAAAAATGGCACACTTTATTCCATGTTATAAAACTAGTGATGCTTCTCACATTACTAACTTGTTTTTTAGAGAAATTGTAAGATTACATGGATTGCCCAAAAGCATTGTTTCAGACAGAGATTCAAAGTTCGTTGGACATTTCTGGAGAACACTATGGAAGAAGCTGGGAACTAATTTAAATTTCAGTTCTGCCTATCATCCACAAACTGATGGACAGACTGAAGTTGTGAATAGAAGTTTAGGCAATCTTTTGAGGAGCTTTACTGCAGAACATCCAAAGCAATGGGATCAAGTGTTACCACAAGTTGAATATGCATATAATGACTCACCAAACAGGAGCACAGGACAGAGCCCATTCCATATTGTTTATGGAATGCACCCAAGGGGAATATCTGAATTAAGGAACTTGGGAAAAGAAGAAATAAGAAGTGCAGAAGGTGAAGACTTTGCTTCAAGAATGCAGGCGATACATGAACAGGTGAAACAACAGCTACAGGACAACAACATTCAATATAAAACCAGAGCAGACATGAGGAGAAGAGAAATGAACTTTGAAGTTGGAGACTTGGTTTTAGCACACCTCAGAAAGGAGAGATTTCCAAAGGGAGCATATAATAAGTTAAAATCCAAGAAAATTGGACCATGCAAAATACTGAGGAAATTCTCTGCAAATGCTTATGAAATTGAATTACCACCTGGTGTGGGAATATCACCAATTTTTAATGTTGCAGACTTGTACAAGTATGAGAATGAAGCTGCAGATGATACAACACAGGATCAAGAGACTCCAGAGATTGACTGGGTAAAACAGTTACCCACAGCCAAGAATTTACAGCCAGAAAGAATTCTGGACAAGAAAGTGTATAAGAAGACAAGGGGACGAGAATATTTCCAGTATCTGATGAAATGGAAGGGATAGCCGATCGCTGAAGCTACTTGGGTTACAGAAGACATTCTACAGAAATTGGGCAAATCTATAGATGAGCTCATGGACAGCAGCCCATGAAGAATTTTGTCCTCAGGAGTCTGATGCGGGAGCATGTAACTCAGAGGGGAAAAATCTTCCAAATTATTTCAAAAAAAAAAAAAAAAAAATCTACAGGCAAGGGAGTGGGATCCTTTAGCCTGCAATTTCTATGCTTTCTTAGTTAAAAATAGAATAAATTCTAGCAATAAATCATGCTATTTGTAACAAAGCTTTTCAAGCTTTAAATCATCCTGTAAAGCATGCTTTTCTTTGTATCGGATAAGGACCGAGAGGGCCTATCCTCAGTTATAAATAAAGAGGCAGCGAAGCCCTCATGAGACAGAGGAGAAGGGCGAGTTCTGAAATTGGGAGCCGAATTAATATAAATTGCAATATATCCATATCGCTGAGTCCGTCGTTTCGGAGGTGAGAAATTGTTAAATTGAGTCAACCACCGAATAGCGGAATCACCGACGTATTAAACGCTGCATAGAATTATATCGGTTCCGGAGGGACGAAGAACATTGTTTGGGCGATGCGACTTATGTATATATTGACCCGAAACTAGCATAGAGGCGGAGATATATATAGCTGTTACACAGTAATTTGTCACCATCCCTGTTACTCCTCTTGTCGTACCTTAGAGGACTCATTTCGGGAGTTATAAGAAGTGACAAGGGCTAAAAACACTTGCATTATGTTCCCCTGAGTATGTACTCCATGTTCCCTGAAGACACCTTCTGCAGATCATCCCTAAAAAGTGCTCTTTTTCCATTGGCGCAAGTCCACAATATCTTACCCGCGCCAATGATGGAGATCCTCAAAAGGGGGCGCGACCATTGGCGCTCTGTCTCAGAGCAACGGTCGCGCCAACCAAATTTAGTCATGCTTTTTGCCTTAATGCACGTCCGACTGTTGTTTCCTTCATTACATGGAGCTTTTCTGAGGAGAGAAAATCAGTCTTTTGTCGAGCTTTATCCATCTTTATGGCTTTTGCTAAATCCGCGAAAGGTGTCCCGGTTCATCGCATCCTCCTCCCTTCTCCATCTATATAAGCTTGTCATTATGCATTGGACAAGCTAGTCCGAGAGTGTTGGTGTTAGTGTTATAGTGATTTGGTAATTGAGTTATAGTAGTGATGATTATTGGTCATGGAGAGAATGCTAATGAGTGCTAGAGAGGTTATGCTGCCGGAGAGGAGATGCATGTCAAGACACATATATTTACTCACCCAGCCAGGAGAAGGGTCGACGTCAGAACAATGGTTGTAACTTTTCCTGTTTATTAATTGATGAGCGACTGCTATTATAGTTCCAATCTCATTATCTGTCATGATGATATGTTGATTTATTTCCTTTCTGACTGAAATATAGTTGTGCCTTGGTAGTTTTTGTGTTGGTATCCGTCTCTTCCTTTGCATGTGCAGGTATTCGTTATGATCTGTTGGAGCAAGGGATCGAGGATATCAACTCTGCTTCAATCATAGCGTTGGACTCCAGGTTAGTCTTCTTGATTCACCTTTGATGCATAACTAGGAACTTGCGTAGCAGCGTGGTTTGTTTGTGGCTAGTTCTGTGATAGGCTAGTGGGATCGCCTCTGTCCGCAGAGGGGATTTACCTTACCAACAAATTGGCGACTCCGCTGGGGAGTAACTCTTTGATTTCTGTCTTGCATGTTAATTTTCTTCTGCTTGCTTGAGTGCATGAGCTTCCTGAGTCAGTTTTGAGTTGATTCTTTACTGTTTGACCCATCTGATCACTGTCAACCCGACCTGAGGTCGTATCATTTATCTTTTTAGTTGGCAAGCTTAATTGGCGCGGTTATTTCTCTGACAGTCGCGCCAGTTGGCGCACGTTGCTCAAAAGCAACTCGTGCCAATTCTGTGGTAGCGCAAGTTGCAGGCTGACAGTCGCGCCAGCTCTGTAAATTTTGCCTGTGTGTGGGTGGAAAGCTCATTCAGTCTCTTTATATATCTCTTTCAGCCTCTGGAACTGTGTTGAACCTCTGCTTGACTGGTTTTAGCCTGTATCCCTCAGCTGTTTGCTTATTTCCAGTGACTTTGCATGTCTAGCCTTCTGTGGGAAGTTTCGGTCTCTTGATCATCCAGTCAGCTTGTTGATTGTTCTACACCTATCCAGTGCTTTGTTAAAGCTTGATCTTCTATACTCTGAATACTTCACTTCTAGCCTCTTTGAAGTTCACTAGTTTTTGTGTTTTTCCTTGCTTGCATGGTTCATTTTGTGTTTTAGAATTGGTTCTATTTCATTGACTGAACTTGGATTGTGCATATCTCTTAGAATTTGTTTACATGCATCATGCCATCTTAAAGGAAAGAAAAACAAAAAATCTCTTACATTATAGTAGTTAGCATTTATTGTTATTTGTTGCTATTGAAAAGAAAAAAGACAAAATTTCGTTTCTTGTTATTAGCTGCATTAGGATCTTTGTTCTTTGTTGAAGTGATCATTTCGTTTGTGAAAAAGATCTCAACCCTCCTGTAGATAGAATTCATCGAATCAAATGATTTAATTTCGGCATATAGTTTGCATGTAAGAAGTTTTCGAGATATCACATACGGTAGGACCAAAAAACTGAAACATAATCAAAGATAAACTTTAAAATGAACTCAATGAACATAACAACGCATTGGAACATAACGCAAACACTCTAGAGGTCTAGGTTAGAGACGTGTTCCGGCGTCGTTAAACCTGGTAGTTTATCGTCGAGTGGTTGGGTGATTCCTCCACGGTGAAGCGGTAGCTGCCAATACGGACTGTGCTCCCACGTACCGTCGAGTATATATTGGGAGACCCCTATAGGAATAAAGCCTTTATCCATAGGAAGCCGTGTCAGCCGCCCTACGATTCGCAATGCAGTGAACACAGCATTCACGAAGATCGACCACCCGTACCCTAAAAAGTATTCTGTGGTTTTGGGAAAAGTTTGGCACACCCTCTACCTAGAATTCCAGAGCAGTCACTTTTGATCCTTTTCGGACTCCCTAAACGAAAAGGTGCCTATGAGCGTATTGTCACTTCGTGCTCATTAAATATTCGAAGGAGACTAGAGTCATCTTTTACCCTTTTCTCGACTCTTAAAAAATGAAAAGGTTAAGTTCAGTGTCTTAAAATTTATTGGCCACGATAACATCTACCCAATTAGATTTTGTTTGCGTTAGCTTGAGTAGGGTTATTCCTCGTTCAATGGCAGCCTTTCCGGTGCCCACCGGCCAAGGTGTTCCTCCTGATGGGTACCCTCGCCCATTTCCTTCTGTTGGAAATGTTGGTGTTCAGTATATCGCAACATTGTCTTTGCCTGGGTTGACCATTGGTTTACCTGTATGGTTGTTTTCAAACTCGGTGGTCTCAAGTGTGATGAATCCTGTCCCACCACCACCTCCTCCACCCGAACAACACCATGTTGATTCTAAGGTGGACCCCTTCCCTTCTTCGCCTATTGCTGCGTCCTCATCTTCTACTTCGCCTGGTGAAACCTTGGATTTCACTAACCAGGTGGCTAAGAAGAAGAAGAAGAAGACCAAAAAGAAGAAGTCTCCTAAGGGAAAGGTCATATCTACCACGAAGCTATCAGAAGTGGAACCACCTTTTGCTCCTCCGCGGAAGCTCCGGTCTCCTTGTCGATTATGCAAAGGGGACCATTTTCTTTCTGATTGTCCTAGCATTCCCAGGGTCCTAGATATATGGTCCCGTGACCCGACTCGCCCCTTGCTGTCGCAAATTGACGATACCTTACTAGTTGGTAACAGAAAAGGGAAGGTTCGTTTCCCTTGTCGACTTTGTGAAGGTAATCATCTCCTTCGCCTTTGTCCACTGATGGATGAAGCTTCTCGTCTTTTGGCAAGTCTGTCGGATTCTTTACCCCAACTACCCGCTGGATATCAGCGTCTTGTTACACCCGCAGAGCGTCTCTCCACTAACCAAGTGATCAAACATGATTCCTCTTTGGTCCAGCTTTCTCTTCCTGAACCTACCTGTGCTCCGCCTGCTCCAGACCAGTCCCTGGTCGGAACAAGTGATTTATATTCATCATCTACGCACTACTTGATCATCAAAGATGAACCACCTGAGTCCAAACCAACCGAAAGTCCACAGTTCTAGCTTACAAGTAACCCGGTCTTTCAAAAGGTCCAGCTTACAAGTGACCCGGTTTTGCCTACAGAAGTTCCATCTTTAGCTGCTCTTACATCTGAATCCAAACCAGACAACAGTCAAACGGTCCGGATTACAAGTGACCCGGTTTTGCTTTCAGAACTTCCACCACTAGATGATCCTACATCTGAATCCAAACCAGACAACAGTCAAACGGTCCCGATTACAAGTGACCCGGTTTCGCCTTCAGAAGTTACCTCCTCAGATGATGTTATCACTGCCAAGAATGACGAACCCACCGTCCAAATTCTATTCATTGACATAGACGTTAATGATCAAGTGAGCATCCCTCTCATTTCTTCACAACAGGAAGAAAGTCCATTAGAGGCATACCCGGCTGTCTATCCAGTTCCACCTCCGAGCAACCTAGTTATTTCCTTTAATTGGGATTACCTAGTCAATCCTCGGTTACCAGCCTCCATACCATTTCGAATTATAGTTCAAGTTTATCGCATGGTTATGGCTGGTACAATTATTGATGAAGGATCTCCTGTTAGTATCCTTTCTTCAACAGCTTGGGAAGCACTTGGTTCCCCACTGCTTCTACCTGAGATGAGAAGCCTTGTAGGTTTCCATCGAGAAACCACTCGACCTTTAGGAATTCTTCCCAATGTACCTATCACGTTAGAAGGGAAGACTATCCAAATGGGTCTCATGGTAGTCCAAGGTCCGTTAGATTACAATTTACTCCTTGGACGAGACTATATTTATCGCATACGTGCTATTGTGTCCTCACTCTTCAGAGTGATGTGTTTTCCGCATGAAGGAAGAACGATCAAAGTCGTAGACCAACTTTCATTCCCCGGTTCACACTTCACATATAGCCATTTGCCATTCCTAAATGGTCTTATTTCCACAAGAAATGCCCCAGCACCCACCCCGTCATTCTGATGACGGTAGCTCACCCGGGCGCGTGACTGAAGCCCGGGGGCATCCTCCAATCGAGTCTTTCCAAGTAAACCTTCATTCCATCCACTCCGTGAATGCCATGAAGCTTGGGGGGCATGTACCTCGATTGGTATGATTGGTATAATCATGCTGGGGGCATGCAACAAATTTTTTTTTTTAACAAGCAAAGTTCTCCCTGGTTCAAGCTTGTGTAAAAATGAACCCATTTACATCCCGTGATTGCCTTTTATCCGCTAAAATTCTGCTAGATGAGCCCTGGTTGTTTCATTCCATCGCTACCATCTTTTTTGGCCGATCATATGCTTTCACTTGGTTGTTTCTCCTTTCCTGAGGAACCGCAGCGATGAGTGGTCTTGTTAGCCAGCCTCTTAACCTTTACGTGTTTCAAGTAAAGTTCCACCATTACCGGAACCAGTTGCTATCCCTTATACCACTCGTTCCTTCAGGACGAGTCGCCTTTACGCTCTTTTCTGACTCGTAAAATATGAAAAGATTGCCGAGTATTTTTCCCTTTTTGACTCGTTAAAGAAAATAAAAATGGAGGTCCGCTTTCAGCTCTTTTCTGACCATTTAAAGAGGAAAAGATTGCCGAGTCCCTCCTCTTGACTCGTTAAATGGTGATAAGGGGCGGTCGTTTTAAGTTCTTTTTGTCGACCGTTAAAACATAAAAAGATTACCGGGTTTTTGTCGTTTCAAACTCGTTAGTGGTTACGAAACGACGTGGTTTTGACCACTTTTTTACTTTTTCAGGTCGAAGTCACTAATCATGAAAAGTACTCCTCGATCGTAATGATCGGGCGGTTCTTTCGGGTATTATTTTATACTTTTTCGGGCCCGAGAGACACAACTTTACGAAAAAGGACATCCCTGGAGTTTCCTTTTCTGCTGTCTTTTCAAACTCTCTAAACAAGAAAAGACGCCGAGTTCTTCCTTTGTCAGACTCGTTAAAACTTAATGACATCGGATTTTGTCACAACACAAGCATATGCTATCCCCATCAAGCTTGTTAAAAGTAACTGGGGTACTCGCCAGAAATGGTGGGGGAAAATAAAATTTTTGAACCATAATTGTTACCGTAACGGCAGTATGTCGCTCTTGAACATGGCACTTTTTGCTTTCGTGTCCAGGGTGGGGATATTTCATCTCATATCTTTCACTTGCTTCCATGGATTTGGGTACCCTATTTGACCTCTCATTCACTCATTGCCTCGTCATAATGACCTTTGATACATTGATGTCAAATACTGCCAATTCCGTTAATGTGCCGCCGATATGTTCAAGAGAAGTTGACCTTTGCAAATAAACAACCTCCCTCTGATAGTTCGCACAATCTTGATTCACGACATTATCTCTCTGTCTCGTGTCGATGATGTGGGAAACATTATGGCCCACCTTCGATCAAGGTCACTCCCTGTCGACTTCAGCTCATTATCCAGGAAGTTGACCTAGAGACTCCCTTCCGGTGCCTTGGAGCCTGCATGCCTCAATGGCAGGTTCTTCGTGTTCGACGTGAGGTTTTCATCATTGGCCTCCGATCGAATGATTCTACGGGTGTTCGACTTCAGCACATTAATTCACACGCCATAGATTGTACCTATAGTACCTTGAGGGCCATTGTCATTATTGGTGGTACCTCTCGCGTCTGTTAACAGTTTCCATCATTGACTGGTAATCAGGCGATGTTCATGCATGTTCGACTTCAGCTCATATATTCACATGCTTGGACTTGTACTCTTGTTCGGGTCGAGATGGAGCGCAAGACCCTGGATTGTGTCTGTTGTAATCCAGGCGTGATTCTTGGTACTTGACTCATTCACTGGATGGCTGCGACCATACTTGAGTCAGTTCATTGATCCTAACCAGATGGCTGCGTCCATACTATGGATCCAGATTATTTATGTACTCTCTTATGGATGGCTGCGACCATGCCACGTACATCATGTAATTGAACTATCAGTCATGTCTCTTAATACAGCTCCTCGGCGGCAATAACTATATGTGCTCTTGTGTGCTCTTATGTGCGTTCTGGTAAAGCATTTCACCCCTCTCCACCTCTCGGACTTCATGCTTTAGGGGGCATCTGTTACACAGTAATTTGTCACCATCCCTGTTACTCCTCTTGTCGTACCTTAGAGGACTCATTCCGGGAGTTATAAGAAGTGACAAGGGCTAAAAACACTTGCATTATGTTCCCCTGAGTATGTACTCCATGTTCCCTGAAGACACCTTCTGCAGATCATCCCTAAAAAGTGCTCTTTTTCCATTGGCGCAAGTCCACAATATCTTACCCGCGCCAATGATGGAGATCCTCAAAAGGGGGCGCGACCATTGGCGCTCTGTCTCAGAGCAACGGTCGCGCCAACCAAATTTAGTCATGCTTTTTGCCTTAATGCACGTCCGACTGTTGTTTCCTTCATTACATGGAGCTTTTCTGAGGAGAGAAAATCAGTCTTTTGTCGAGCTTTATCCATCTTTATGGCTTTTGCTAAATCCGCGAAAGGTGTCCCGGTTCATCGCATCCTCCTCCCTTCTCCATCTATATAAGCTTGTCATTATGCATTTGACAAGCTAGTCCGAGAGTGTTGGTGTTAGTGTTATGCTAGTGATTTGGTAATTGAGTTATAGTAGTGATGATTATTGGTCATGGAGAGAATGCTAATGAGTGCTAGAGAGGTTATGCTGCCGGAGAGGAGATGCATGTCAAGACACATATAGTTACTCACCCAGCCAGGAGAAGGGTCGACATTAGAACAATGGTTGTAACTTTTCCTGTTTATTAATTGATGAGCGACTGCTATTATAGTTCCAATCTCATTATCTGTCATGATGATATGTTGATTTATTTCCTTTCTGACTGAAATATAGTTGTGCCTTGGTAGTTTTTGTGTTGGTATCCGTCTCTTCCTTTGCATGTGCAGGTATTCGTTATGATCTGTTGGAGCAAGGGATCGAGGATATCAACTCTGCTTCAATCATAGCGTTGGACTCCAGTTTAGTCTTCTTGATTCACCTTTGATGCATAACTAGGAACTTGCGTAGCAGCGTGGTTTGTTTGTGGCTAGTTCTGTGATAGGCTAGTGGGATCGCCTCTGTCCGCAGAGGGGATTTACCTTACCAACAATAGCCGTCGGTGCGATATATATATTCGAGCTTGATACACGGTAAGGCCCCACCTACACTCATCGGCGATGCGATCTCGCATTAGGCCAAGGAGCAAAGGGAAATATAACTGTTATATGTAATGATGTGTGCATAAGCGGTTTGGGGTCATAAGGATCGCTTGCTATAGTGGAAATATGGGCGCTGAGGTGTAACCATGGTATAACGTGGTATATATATATAGTGTTATGTACGTCTGCCAAGTGGATATTGCTTTTAAAGACTTCTCCGAAAAGCCACGGTTTGTTAATAAAGCCCGATAGTGGGGTTTTTAAAAAGAAATGAAATATCAGTTTAAAGACTGATGCGCTCAAACTAGAAAAAAGGGAAATTGATCAAGACGTTGAAGAACTTGCAGGTAGATTAGGGAGATTGTCTCTAACGCCTGCACAATCACCATCATAAGGAATCAACAGATACTTAAGCTTCCTTACAAAGACAATCAAAATGGGTTCAAGAGAACAATTCCCCCAAGAAGACCCTTCACATCCAAGTATAAAAATCTCTTATATCACTATTGATTTCCATGCAATGATTTTGGTGATAAGGTAATATATTACAAATCCTATGTAATAAATGAATATATAAGGAATAAAAGTAGGGGATCATATAATATCTCAAGGAATAGTTACGTGAGAAACAACAACCCTAGATGTTAAAATGAGAATGCTGTCAAAAAATACAATTCATTTTCCCCCTTATTAGATCATGTTAAATGTTTCAAATGCAATAATTGTAGGCATAAAGCCCACAATTGTAGAAGCATTACATTGAGGCCTTAAAATCAAAGTTGAGAAGAAGATATTGTCAGAAATAGAATTGAAGAACAAAGGTATGGAGAAGGAAGCAAGGGAAGAAATAAGAATCTGTTCTAGCTCTTTGTGTTCAAAACAAAGAAAGCCAATGGTATGCAGATAGTGGATGTTCAAATCATATGGTAGGAGATAAAACAAACTTCTCTCTTTGAAGGGGAAGTCAAAGGTGGTAGTGTCACTCTTGGAGACAATACATTAGCTAGAATAATGGGAAAAGGAATAATCAACCTTGATAATTAAAAAGATAAAGATAAAGATGTCCTATTTGTTGAAGGTTTGAAGCACAATATTCAATGTGTAAGTAAAATGATTGATAAAGGACTTGAGGTCACATTTTATCTAATGTTTGTAAAATAAGGAAGGAATGCTTTGGAAGATTAATGGAAAAAACAACCAAGACTTCGGGCAATATATATTTCCTTAATAAACGTAATTAAGGATATTATTGTTTGAGAGTGTTATCTCTCTCATATGATTATTATAAGACAAGAGATAGACTACAACACCTTAGGCCACATTAAGAAGAAGGGGTTTTTGAGAGTGAGTTGCGGGAAAAGGATGGAAAATTTTCAAGATATGAATTGGTCGTTGAAAGTGAAGTGTAAGGTGAAACTTAATTGACAATAAATTCAAAAGGGGAAATTTGCAAATAAGGAAAAGCATCGGTTCATGGGGAGAAGCACTGTGATGTCAAAACAGTTAAGTTGTCGACAAAAGGAAGCATAATCTCAGGGGGAGAAGCCCCACAAAGAAGAAGAAAAAGGAAGTTCAAGCACAAGGGAAGTAGTCTCAAGAGTAGAGCTACGTAAGAGGAAATGTTACATGTAGGCATAAATAAACACAACCTTGACAAGGAGAGCCTAATTGCATACAAACAAGAAGTAAGCAATCACAGGAAGTAATTGTTTTGTTGTTAAGATCCAAAGTGGATAAATTGCAACCAGTCCCTCAAAATTGATGTCACAAGGGGAGAATATGTTGACATAAAGAGAGATAATAGATAGGGGAGCAATTTCAATTACTAAGATAATTTTTTTTCGGGTTAAAATTCCATTATTTTTTTACCAATGACATTAAAAACCAATTTTTCTGTGTAATAAACATGAAAAAACACCCTGAAAATGAAAAGTGTTGATGCTACATCAACATCATATTTTTCAGGTTAAAATTTCATTTTTTTTTTAACAATGACGTTAAAAACTAAAATTTCCATACAATAAACATGAAAAAACACCCTGAAATAATAAAAGAAAAGTGTTAATGCTACATCAATTTATTTTGGTTAAAATTCTGACATTTTTTAGCAATGACATTAAAAAAAATATCATGACTCTGAAAAACCTTTAAATTCGAATAGATTTCAATGATTAAGTGTTAAATATAAAATATTGCGACTCCAAAAAACCTAAAAGTTCCAACAATTTTCAATCATGGTGTTAAAGATAAATATCATAACTCTGAAAAACCTTAAAATTTTGGCATTTTTCAATCATAGAGTTAAAGAAAAAATATCGCTACTCCTAAAAACTTTAAAATTTTGACATATTTCACCTTTGGAATTAAAACCAAATATTAGAAATAAAAACCCTTAACAATAAATACCTAAATCAAAGATTCATTATACCAAGTGTATTTTTTTTTTTTTAAATGCTAAAAGTATAGGTCTTTTAAAATCTTAGCCTAAGACAACTTAACACATTGTAATGAAAATTTAAAAAACAACCAACAAATTAACACACAGTGGAGGTAAACTTGACCCATTACAATGAAAACTTAAAAATTAAACATGAAATTTACTTGATCCATTGTAATGAAAAATTTAAATCAAATATCAAATCGACACATAGTGGGGTCAAATTGTTATTCAAGCATCAACGCAATCACTACAACTAAAAAAAATGTAAAATAATAAATAAATAAAAATGAAAAAAAAATAAAAAATTAAAACATATTTAAAAAATAAAAATAACAAGTAAATATAAAAAAAATCATTAAAAATAGTGTAAAAAAATAAAAAATGACAAAAAAATCAAACACAAAAAATTATAAAAAAACCAAAAAGAAAGATTAAGAATTAAAAATGTAAAAAAAAAAACCCCAAAAAACCCATAAAAGAGAAAAATTCAAACATAAAAAATTTAGGATATATATATGAAAAACAAAAAAAAAATATCTCGCTAAAAAACATATTATATATATATGAAAAGCAAAAAAAAAAAATCTCGCTAAAAACATAAAAAAAGAAGATTATAAGCTTGGTAGGACTACATTTTCATCATGTACAACTACTCACACCAAATGGAGGGGATAGCAAGATTTGAACCCAAGACTTCTAATTCAGTGAGACTTCATTTCCACAACCATTGCCAATTGAGCTATCCCGAACAAGTGCTAAAAAACATATTAAATATTAAATTAAAAAACAAACAAAAACAATATTTAAAAAATAAGTAAAAAAATTTAAAAAATAAATATGAAAAAAAACATTAACAAAAATTTAAAAAAGAAAAAAGAAAAAAACATTAAAAAATATGTATTTTTTTTTTAAAGAATTATTTAATATTTTTTGAAGAAAATAATATTTAGAGGGCTTCCTTGGTGCCAAAGCACTGCATGAAAGGGTGGCTGGAGCGACGTCGTATTTAGGGGGCGAAAAGGTCGGGGGATCGAAGGGTCTCCTTGCCTTGGTACCAAAGGGTCACAGACAAGGGTGGCTGGAATGGCGTCATTGCTCTAGCCACCCTTGCTTGTAACCCTTTGGTACCAAGGTGGGGTAGGGTGTCTATCACTACCCACAAAATATTTTTATTTTTATTTTTTTCAATTATTTTTTTAATGTTTTTTAATTGATTTTTTAATGTTTTTTAATTGATTTTTTCATTTTTTTTAATGTTTTTTTATTGATTCAACTTCATAAAATTGACCCCCTTAACTAGTACATTTGGATCGAAAATTCGCTTTCTAATACCAACTGGATTTTTCTCACAATTTGTTGTTTCGCTCTTATCAACTCTACCTCTTATAAGAAAAATAATTGGATACAAACTACCCCTTAAATACCTTAGAACAAGACATCCATAGCTTAAGGAATGAAGGTAATATCATTTTGCTTGGGGAATTTAATGTTAGAACTGCTACTAACCAAGCTACTATCCTAAGTAATAACTCTAGCCCTGACCCCCTATGGCTAGATGAGGATGGTCACTTAGCTAATAGATTCAAAAGAAATTATGAAGACATAACCGAGAACCTATTTGATACTGAGCTTCTCAAGATTTGTAGTTCCCAAGACTTCATAATCTGTAGTGGAATTAACAAGTGGCCCACATCTAGCCAAATGATTTGTATTCATGGGTTGGGCAATAGTGTTGTGGGCTATGTGATATGTGAAACCCATGTTCTCAACCATATATCATATTTTGAACTGCCAAATGAACACGAACCTGACTTTGACCACAGTCCTCTGTCCTTAAATCTCAATCTTGTTATGCATGCTAGCCACATGTAAAAAACTGTGAGAGTCAAAGGAACACTCTTTTTCACAAAAGTAAAATAATAGATATCTTTTTAAAGGATTTAAAGATATATTTGGGCTTTTTAACATATAATAATAACATTGATCAAATCTATTACAATTTTACTACAACCCTTTCCACTGCCATTAAGAAATTCTAAACCGAGGTGCCGCATAAAAAGAATAATAGAACTTCCAACATTTGGTATGATATGGACTGTAAAATTGTCAAGAAATATTTTAGAGACACTTCTAATGAAACTGTAAAGCTTGGAAACATAAGTAAATACAAAGCTCTTATTAGAAGGAAAAAAGGGTCCTACATTAATAAGACAAAGGAACATCTTCTTCACCTTTCTAAAGTTGAGCCTATAAAGTTTTGGTGGAATATACTTGTTCGTAAAACAAAAGAAAATTGTTTGATCCCCTTAAAGAACTAGGATATCTATCTTAAGAATCTTTACGACTCCTCGAACACCATGGGAATAATATTAAACACTCCTATAAAGGAGGATATCTTTTATTTGGAAGATGTTGAGTTCGGGATTAAGAAAAATTGCTAATGGAAAAGCTAGGGATATTGAAGGATACCAAGTTGAAATCTTCAAAATGGGAAGGTCTATCCTCATCTTTCATATCCACAAACTTCTCAATTTGGTAGTAAAACTTGGCTTCCCTAAGCTTTGGATTCAAAGCCTTATTGTGCCTATTTTAAAAAATGGGGACAAAAACGTTCCCTCTAACTATCGGACCATTATGATTAGCCACATTTTAGCCAAATTCTATGGCCTCATTTTGGAATAGAAGATTAGCCTTTGGCTTGAAAGCCATGATTAAAGAGCTAAAGGGAAAACTGGTTTTCGGATACATCACTTAACTATTAATCATCTTGTCACTCTTAGGATCATTACCGAGGAGCGTCACAATAGTAAAACTAATCTCTTTTTTTGTTAGGTTGACTTTAGAAAATATTTCGACATTGTTCCACGAGATAAGCTATGGAAAAGACTTGAAGAGATAATGGTTCCTCCCCAGTTGAGGATTGTTGTGATTCAACTTTATGAGTTTCCAAGCTTAAGACTAACAAGGGGTCCCCTACCCTTTTTTTCATTTACCTCGGTAAGCTAGAAGAGTGTTTGGAAACTGCGGGATGCAATGGCCTCAATCTTGTTGGTATAGTCATTACTCTTCTCAAGTTATGTTGACGATATCATTCATCTAGCTAGAAGCCATAATGATCTTGACAAGAAGCTTAAGATCCTCCATGATTACTGCTCCAAGACGGGTACGACAGTTAATACCAACAAGACTAATGTCATGATAATTAAATCCAAAAAGACAAACCATGGTAATTTCATTTATGGTTACAATTACTTGGAGAAGGTTCTTCATACAAATATTTAGGTACTGACATTCATCATCATCTCAACTAGAATTATAACATTGAGAAAAGGATTAATGGAAGTTGTAAAGCTTATTACGATCTTGAAAACAATTGTAAGTTAGTTGATCTCTAGATTTGGAGTAAAAATGGGGTCCTCTATAAGACTCTCGTCACCCTTGTTTTTTTATGGATGTGAGGTTTGGGGTTTCTATATATCTAGAGAGTCGTGGAGGAAGATCAAGATGAATCAAAATAAATTTATTACCTACATCCTCAAGATTAATGGAAATATTCGCTATCCTATCCTTTTGATCAAATCTAGCCTTTACCCTATTGAAAGCATGGGTATGTTTAGGTATTTGATGTATAAGAAGAAGCTTTAGAACATGGAAGTCAAGAGGTTTCTCAAATTTGCTTCTAACTCTAGCCAAAACCCCCACCTATGTCTCAAATGTGGATGGCATAAGGTTTCCCAATCTTGACTCAACCACCGGGGGATAAAGGAGGAGATCATCTTGAGGAATATGAATAGTATTAAGAATATTATTACCTCCAAATTTAAGGATGAATTGTGGGATGATAAGGAGCTAGAGGGAAAAAGTAAGCTAAGGTATTATAAGGAGGTGATCAACCCCACCCTTGCTAACCAAAATTATCTTTCTATCTTGACCAGTACTAAGAAGAAAATCAGCATTGCAAAGATAAGAACTAATTTTCATGAACTTTGAAGTGAAACTGGGCATTGGTCTATTCCCGAAACACCCTAGGATGAAATAATTTGTCACCTTTGTGATACTAAGAGGGTTGAAGATGAAAAGAAGTTTCTCTTAGATTCCTTAGCTCTTACTCACATTTGTTCTCATTTCCAAAACATTTGCCACACTACCAACCTCCTTAACTTATTAAGTTAGCAAAACTATAGTGATCTTGGAGCACTTCTTTCCCTCATTTTTTTTACCATAGAAATAAAATATTAAAGAGCCGCAATTAATCTCTTACTTTATTAAGGTCTAATAGACCACATTCGTCTTAGTGGACGTTAATCATCATCATCATCATCATCATATATATATATTCATATATATATTTTTAAATTTTAATTTTAATTTACTTTTAATTTTTTTCTTAGTTTTTTCTCAATGTTTGTTTTGAACGTTTTAAATGTTTTTGTTTTTTATTTATTTATACTTTGTAATATTATTTAGTTATTTTAATTTGTTTTGTAATTTGTATTTTTTTCCAATTTTTTTGCCATATATATATAATTTTATTATATCTTTTTTGTTTTATTTATTTTTAATTTTATTTTAAAATTTTTAATAACGTCTAATTTTTTTGAGATTTTAATTATTTATTTTTCGAAATGTTTTGTCTTATTTTTTATTTTTAATTTCTTTATAATTCATTTTTTTTAGTTTTTCTTTCTCTTTTTATTTTTAATAAATTTTGATTTTAAATGGTTTATATGTGTTTTTTTCTCTCTCTCTCTCTTTTTTCATTAAATATATATATTTTTTCTTTTCCCAATTTTTGTTTTAACTATTTTTGGTTTTTTTTTTTTTTTTTATTAAATTTTTTGTCTGTTTGTTTTATTTTTCTTTCTTTCTCTTTTATTTTTTGAAATTCTATACACTTTATTTTTATTTTATTAAGGATGTTTTTAATTTTCTCTTAAAATGTTATGTGAATCATTATTTGGTAAATAAACTTCAAATGTTATCATCTTTGGACATGAAATTCATAAAAATTTCATAAAATTTGCTATTCTTTCACTTTTTTTTGTTCAATTTTTTTTCTATAAAAATAATTTATTTAATATGTCATTTTAGCAAAAGGGTCTCAAAATGTGTTTTTTTTTTAATTATATCTATATGCAAAATGTGTATTTTTTTGTGAAGTGTTTAAGATTATTATTTTTTAGTGACAATTATTTTATATGTGTTGAAGTATTAATTAACAATACATAAATATATAAAAAAATCCTATCTTCAAAATATTAATTTTATATTGTTTTAAACTTTGAAAAAAAAATGAAAATTTCATTAAAAAAACATTTTAAAGAAAAACAAAAAGCACAAACTTGAAAAACCCTTAAAAAACAAACATCTCTGGAAGAAAAAGAAGAAGAGGAAGAGGACAACTTGATAAATGGTAAAATAATCAAGATTTTAAAAAAATGTGCTTACTTAAGACATAAGAAAATTTAAAGCGTAAAAAATATGCCCCTAGAAAAAAAAATGTTTATGTTGCATCAACATTTTTAAAAATTAGCATGAAAATCACTAGCATTCCGAAATATTTATCCATATTTAATACATAAGAAAATTTAAACTGTAAAAAATAAGCCCAAAAAAAGGGGGTTGATGTTACATCAACACTTCTCAAAATTGACATGAAAATCACTAACATTTTAACAAAAATGTTCATACTTTATATATAAGAAAAATTAAAATGTCAAAAATATGCTTCGAAAAAATTGCTTGATTCTACATCAACACTTTTCAAAATCGACATGAAAATCATGTTTTTTTGTGACCTTGTTGAAGGCTTGAAATGTCTACCTCAACATCGGGGAAAACCACCTAGTCGAGACCTTAGAGCAGATCCTTTTCTGTTTGGAATGGTGGCTCCAACTGGAAATTATGGGACTAGTTTCCCTTAATATAAATTATGAAAATGAATGGAGTATGTAGGTGTAAGGTTATGATGTAATTAAAACTAAAAATAAAGATTATTTAGGCTAAATATCTATCCTGAGAAATCTTATCTATATATGTGATTTAAAAGGATATCACAAGTAACATGACAATATAGATTATCAAGTTATTATGCGGTTAAAGCAAATAATGATAACTAATTTAATTAAATAGTTAATTAAATTAGTTGATGAATTCATTACACATATAAGATTTCGTTGTTTATGCATATAATATATGATTTCAATCACACATATCAATAGTGAAAAATGTACGATTGCTTACAACACATATATGATAAATGTAATCAAATAACCATTTAACTCTTAAGCAAAGCAATAATAGACAGATAGTAGTACCCGATATATCGTAACTCTGCTCATGAGAAAATAGTAGTGGTTCAAATTTCTATTAAGATAACTTGAGTCACAATAGTGCAAACAAAAGCTTTCTTTCCAAAATTCAGAACCCATTCTCCATACAAATAAAGGGGATTTATAGTTTCAAAATGAAATACAAATATAGCAGAGTAAAAGCATGATCCAAATTGGATCCTTAAACTCTCTTAAAGTTTCCTGAACTCTGTAAAAACTCATGTCGAAGTTTCAAAGTCTTATGGATGTCGAGCTTATCAGAAATAACCTCTAAACAATGGAAATTTGTGGTCAACACGAAGCAACGAGGACCCTCGGTCAAAGCGCACAGACCGTTGGCCCATGGTAACTGCGCGCTAGCGCAAATTGACAAATGAGAGGTCAAAACCAGAAACAGAGGTAGTTTCTGATACGCGATTAGCATTAATCGCGTATCGCAGGGCATCCCCCTTAGGGAAGGAAAGCCCCCAAGTGCTTGCTCATGAGAAAAGCATAAAACCATACGAAAATCGGTGATTCCGTGAGAAGGCGTGTCCCACACAAAAACCGACAGGATATCGGAAGGACTTCAAGTGGTAAGTAGGTTCGATCATGTCCTGCTCGATGCCATACACTGGGTGACACACGTCTGGCGAATGAGAGAGAAAATCGCTCACATCGAACGAGTAAAGGTCATGCTACTTACCCACCCGATATGGATGGAGACCGTAGGATCTGGAGGCTACAGATCAACAACAGAGAAATGATCCGATGGATGACCAGATTTGACGGGGAAATAGGCTGAGTCATATGAGATTTGAGGTCCAGTATGATCGATGAGTTGGCAAAGGAATTAGTTTCGTGGGCAATCTTGGAGCAACGGAAATAACGACCGTTCAAAGAGAACTGACACTCAGTTCGTGAGGAAACAGGTGGCCACCTCTCTGTGAAGCATTACACAGTGATGATGATGCAGAACAGGGGAATTCAAACGGACAGAGGCAGGAGACCCAGGGAGCCAGGGAGCAGAAACAAACAGTCAAGGAGTGGATTGGCTTTAAGCCACGAACAGACAGAGAGTAAGGCGAAGGAGGCAGAAAGAGAGAGAAGAAAATTGCAGAGAACAAAGAAGCCGAGTTGACCTGTAGAGCAAAGGCAGCATCGAGCAGACAGAGACAGAGAGAGTCCGAGAGTCTGTGAACTCTAGAGAAGGCTTGAGAGGTTCAAGCAACTCTTCTGTGTATACCTGTCAGGTATTGAGTACCAAATTGGACTCATACCACTGAGACCAGTTGAGGTCAAGATTCAGTAAGGGGAGTTTGTGTACTCTAGAGACTTGGGGGATCCAAGTACAATCCTACTGATCATCATCTGTTAAGTGAGACTCAAATTGAGCTCATTATTGTAAAAACTCTGCTTTTAAGACACAATAAAAAGGCCACCACTGAAGGCTAGACCAGGAGACGTAGCCCAAGAGGATTGGGTGAACTCCTTATTAAGCTTGTTGTGTTTTATGTGTTTGCTTACTATGTTCTCTTACTGTTTCAGTGTCTATGTATTTTGCAATCTTATCGATCTGTTGCATAAAATAACATAGGCACACCCTAGCACATGAGTCTGTATTACCTTCATTAATTCTCTGAGGTCATTTACGGGCGATTTCAGATCTAGTGGTATTAGATCTCCTAGGTTATTAAGGTTAGACAAGATTGTGCTGGATTATGTTGTTGAATGCTAACTAGATCAAAGCTTAAATTAGGAGAAGGAGAGTTGGTTGAAACTAACCCGGAAATTGGAAGAGTCCATTCCAAGAAGAAAATGTCAGAAGAAAATCCCTTGGAATCAGATTTCCAGTTCATGGATAGTTTTATGACCCTGAAGTCAATGGTGGAGGAAATGTATAGGGACTTTAGGAAACATAAAGATGAAGATTCATCAAGCTCCAAACAAGACAAAGGATTAGAAGAATCTCTCCTCCATGACAGCTCTAAAGGCAAAGGGAAAGAAGAAAAATTTCTCACACCTCCTAATAGCCCTGAAAGTAAAAAGAAGACATCTTTGATTAAATTAGATGTTAAATTTGATTACCAATATATGATGGAGAGTTGAATGCAGAGAAGCTGGATAATTGGATCAGACAGATTGATGTTTATTGTAGAGTGCAAAGCATTGACTAAGACAAAAGTAAGATTCAGTTGGCCAGCCTACGCCTTGGAGGCACTGCCTTGGTATGGTGGGAAGGCAGGATGCAAGCTAGCATGAAGAAACATGGTAAGACTCTTTCTGTCTGGAGTGAATTTGTTTCTACAATCAAAAAGCAGTTCTATCCACTAGCTTACATGCAGCAAGCCATGATGAGCTGGTAAAATCTTCGCCAATTGAAAGGGAAAAGTGTGCAAGGTTACACCCAAGAATTTAGGAAAAGAGCTTTGATTCTAGGAATTTCATTAGACTCACCTGAGGCTCTGTTGAAGTACATAGGTGGTCTACACAGCTACATGAGGCATACTATCCTCATGTTTAATCCCACTAGTATAGATGAAGTATTCGTTCAAGCTACGCATCTAGAAGCTAGAGGAAAGAATGGGAACCCAGAAGTTGAGGAATCATCCAAACCCACTGCAAGCAAAAATAAGGAGAAAAGAAAATAGAAATGGAAAGAGAGGAAGACAAACACTGTATAGAAAAGTAAGTCCTCATGCACTCACTGTAAGAAGGATGGGCATGATGATGAGCACTGCTGGATTCTGCATCCGGAGTTGAGACCTAAGAAGTTCGAGGGAAAGAAGAAGAAGATTGCTGCAGCTATTCAAAAGGATTTGGGGTCAGACTTAGGAGATGAAGCAACAATCACAGCCACAGGTATAAAAAGGTAAAAAATTTTGAAGCATCTACTAGTAATTCTGCACAATCTACTGATAATGAAGAAAATGAGAGAAAAAGACATGAGCTTTTCCATATTCGAGTTATTTCCAAGCATCAAAAGATTGATACTTTTTTTGATAGTGGCTAACAAGTAAATTTGATTTCTGAAGAAATTGTAAAGAAGTTGGGATTACTGACTACACCTCACAAGAAGCCATACCCATTAGGTTGGTTATGTGATAAAGCACAACTACAAGTGACTAGACAATGTAAACTTAAGTTTTCTTTTGGGTTAGCATTTGTAGATGAGGTTGAGTTAGATATAGTTCCTTTGGATATATGTGGAATTGTTTTAGGAAGTCCTTACTTGTATGATAGAAAAGCTATTTTCTATAGAGCTGAGAACAAGTATCTACTCATTAAAGATGGCATCGAATATATTGTAACGGCTCATAAGCTCAAGAATAATTATACTCTCATAAACTTAGGGTAGATGAAACGAATTGTAAATTCATGCAAACAATTTTTACTGATGGTTGTAAAGGAAAATAAACCTGATAAAACCAATGTATTTGAGGGCTGTGATGCTAAACAAAAAGCTGATTTAGAAAAAGTTGTTTTAAAATATGATATCTTGTTTCAAGAACCTAAAGGTCTACCACCCAAAAAGGAAATAGTGCATGATATTAATTTGCATCAAGATGCTCCATTGCCTAACATCGGAATGTACAGGTTGTCCACTTTAGAGAATGCATAAATCAAGAAGCAGGTGTAGGAGTTGCTCGAGAAGGGGTTCATCAGACCTAGCACATCACCATGTGGGTCTCCAATTGTCTTGGTGAGAAAGAAAGATGGCTTATGGAGAATGTGCATTGATTATCGAGCACTAAATAAGATAACGGTAAAAAATCGTTATCCTCTTCCTCACATATATGATCTATTAGATCAATTGAAAGAAGCTGTTTATTTTTCCAAGTTAGACTTGCATAGTGGATATCATCAGGTCAGAGTTGCGGAGCAAGATGCATGGAAGACTGCTTTCAAAACAAAGCAGGGATTGTATGAGTGGCTAGTTATGCCTTTTGGCTTAACTAATTCTCTTGCTACTTTCATGAGAGTAATGAATGATGTACTCAGACCTTTTATTGATGATTTTTTTATTGTATATTTGGATGACATTCTCATATTCAGCAAAACGTGGGAAGAACATTTAAAGCATGTCAAGCAGACTCTAGATGTTTTAAAAAGAGAAAAAATTTATGTTAAACTCTCAAAATGTGAATTTGGTAAAACATCTTTGAATTATTTGGGTCATATAGTAGGGGGTGGTGAATTGAAGATAGATCCCTCTAAGGTTGCAATCATTGTAAACTAGCCTAAATGAAAATCTGCCACTGAAGTTAGAAGCTACCTAGGGGTAACACAATATTGGAGAAAGTTCATTTCTAACTTTTCCTTAATTGCAGCTCCCTTACATGCTTTAACAGGATTGAACAAGGTGTTCCAGTGGGGAGGCAAACAACAAAAAGCCTTCAACACCTTGAAAGAAAATATTAGTACAACACCAATACTAGCATTGCCCTATCTTCAAAGACCATTTGAGATTCAAATGGATTCTAGTGACTATGCCATGGGAGCAGTGTTGATACAACATAGTAAACCCATATGTTATCATTCTGAGACATTTAATTCTATAGTAGTTAAATATCCCTCATATGATAAAGAATTGTATGCATTAGTGCAGAGTGTGAAAATGTATATGCAACTTTAAGTCAAGGCAAACGAGTAGAAGAATTAGATTATCATGTTAAGGACCGACTCTTGTATCATTTTGGGAAGCTATGCATTCCAAAAACTGAAAGAGTAAAGATAATTCAAGAAGCACACACTTCTCTAATATCAGGTCACTTTGGTGTAAGTAAAACAGTTGCACAGCTGCAAAGATTTTATTATTGGCCAAAAATGAATGAGACAGTTTCTAGATATGTAAGAGGATGTACCATGTGTGCTAAAAGCAAGCCTAGCAATAGAAAACTAGGCTTGTAAACTCCACTACCAGTTCCTTCGCATCCTTGGGAAAGTATTTCCATGGACTTCGTTGGAGGACTACCTAAATCTAGGAAAGATCATGACTATTTATATGTTGTTGTGGATAGGTTTAGAAAAATGTGTATTTTGATACCTTGTAACAAACAAATTACAATTGAACAAACTGCAAAGTTGTTCTTTCAGCATGTAAGGGCTCATTTCAGATTACCCACTTCCATTATATCTAATCGAGACACCTGATTTGTTGGGAAGTTTTGGTCGAGTTTGTGGGAACTGATGGACACCAAACTGAAGAAGAGCACATCCTTTCATCCACAGACAGATGACCAAATAGAAGTGGTCAACAAGACAATGATCCAGTTGCTTAGAGGCTATTGCAGCAAGCATCCCAAACTTTGGGATGAACATTTATGTTATGTGCAACATGCTTACAACCGAGCTAAACATTCTTCTACACAGAGATCTCCTTTTGAGACCTATTTTGGTTTCACACCAAGGTCTCCCTTGGATTTTGTCTTTGGTAATGACATAGCAGTTGATGGACATAGTGATGTGGACAAAGCAACCAAGTTCATTGAACAAATCCAAGAGACTCACCAGGCAGTACAGGAACAACTGGAAAAGAGCTAAGCCAAATACAAGGCAAGGCATGACAAGCATCAGATGGAGCATAGTTTCCAAGTTGGTGATCAAGTCTGGTTGTATATTAGCAAAGACAAAATGCAAGGTGAAGGTAAAAAGATAAAGCCAATAAGGTATGGACCTTTCAAGATACTTGAGAAAATTGGTGAGAATGCTTTTCACCTTGATTTACCAGCTTACATGCACATCTACTCAGTCGTTAATGCAGACAGCTTGAGACTATTTGAACCTTCATTAATTGAAGATCCCAAAGAGCAGAGTCAATTTCCTTCTATTGATGATCTGTTACCTGAATATCTCAATGAATTGCAGGAAGACACAATTCTAGACAGGAAGGTGAGGACGACGTGCAGGGGAGATGTTGAGTACCTCAGGATTGGACTCAAGGGTTCAAAGCCAAGCAGTGCAAAGTGGATAGAGATTGGACAAGTGAGATAGTTATACCCTCACTTAGTTGATGCTTGAAAACCAACTTTTGGTGGTCCAAAAGCTTTTTCAGTGGGAAGGACATGATCCAAATTGGATCCTTAAACTCTCTTAAAGTTTCCCGAACTCTGTAAAAACTCATGCCGGAGTTTCAAAGTCTTATGGATGTCGAGCTTATCATAAATAACCTCTAAACAATGGCAATTTGTGGTTAGCACCGAGCAACGAGGACCCTCGGTCAAAGTGCGTAGACCATTAGCCCATGGTAATCGTGCGCTGGCACAAATTGACAAATAGGAGGTCAAAACCAGAAACAGAGGTAGATATGATACGTGATTAGCGCTAAAGTGCTACTCGTGTATCGCAGGGTGTCCCCCTTAGTGAAGGAAAGCCCCCAAGCACTCAGCCATGAGAAAAGCATAAAACCGTATGGAAATCGCCGATTTCGTAGAAGGCGGGTCGCACACCAAATCTGGCAGGATATCAGAAGGACTTCAAGCGGTAAGTGGGTTCAATCGAGTCCCACCCGATGCCATACACTGGGTGACACGCGTCTGGAAAATGAGAGAGAAAACTGCTCACGTCGAATGGGTAAAGGTCATGCTACTTACCCGCCCGATATGGATGGAGACCGTAGGATCTGGAGGCTCTAGATCAACGGCGGAAAAATGATCCGATGGATGACTGGATTCGATGGGGAAATAGGCTGAGTCATATGAGATTTGAGGTCCAGTATGATCGATGAGTTGGTATAGGAATCAGTTTCGTCGGCAATCTTGGAGCAATGGAAATAACGACCGTTCAAAGAGAACTAACACTCAGTTCGTGAGGAAACAGGTGGCCACCTCTCTGTGAAGCGTTACACAGTGATGATGATGCAGAGCAGGGGAATTCAAGCAGACATAGGCAGGAGACCCAGGGAGCCAGGGAGCGGAAACGAACAGTCAGGGAGTGGATTGGCTTTAAGCGACGAACAAACAGAGAGTAAGGCGAAGGAGGCAGAAAGAGAGAGAAGCAAATTGTAGAGAACAGAGAAGCTGGGCTGACCTGTAGAGCAAAGGAAGCATCGAGCAAACAGAGACAGAGAGAGTCTGAGAGTCTGTGAACTCCATAGAAGGATTGAGAGGTTCAAGCAACTCTTCTGTGTATACCTATCAGGTATTGAGTACCAAATTGGACTCATACCACTGAGACTAGTTGAGGTTAAGATTCAGTAAGGGGAGTCTGTGTACTCTAGAGACATGGGGGATCTAAGTACAATCCTACTAATCATCATCTGTTAAGTGAGACTCAAATTGAGCTCATTACTGTAAAAACTCTGCTTTTAAGACACAATAGAAAGGCCACCACTGAAGGCTAGACCAGGAGACATATCCCAGGAGGATTGGGTGAACTCCTTATTAAGCTTGTTGTGTTTTATGTGTTTGCTTACTGTGTTCTCTTACTGTTTCAGTGTCTGTGTATTTCACAATCTTATCGATCTGTTGCATAAAATAACATAGGCACACCCCAGCACATGAGACTGTAATACCTTCATTAATTCTCAAAGGTCATTTACAGGTGATTTCAGATCAAAGCATGAAGTGGTTTTAACAAACAACGCTTAAAATAAAACAACAAGATAATTTTAGAATTTTTTTGTAACAACTTGACTAAGCCTGTGAAGAGGACTTCCCTCCTATGCATTGCTGCAGTTCATAAATATCGATCATGGGCTTTAATTTAGGTGGAGACTTTGGTTGAATCCGCATTTGACTAGTAAATATGGCATCCCTCAATGATGGCAGCCTGTGAGTGGTTGTGTTGGATAGGCATATGAACATTATCCATTGACTGTGAGGCTTGACTAAGAAATGCCAATGACATTGTAAGTCAATTTTGAGATAGCTTCTCAATTGTTTCTACCCTTTTCTTGGATAATTCATGCCACGTTTTGGTTAGCGGTTTGATATATGGTATAGTCCCTTAGGGAAGTCTGAAATAAGATTTTCTTGCAACAAATTATCACTGATGGTTTCAATGAGGTCATTGGAGATATCCCTTACATTGAATATTGTTGTCTCCACATGCTTAAGGCGGATCTCCCATTCCCTGAAGATTATTTCTTTGTGTGATTCCTCTATCCTAGGGAGATTGACTAATATCCCTTCAGCGTTGTCTTGCCACATTATGAAACCTGGAATCTTTTCTTCAATATCATCAAAGTATGTTTTGAGGTTGAATAATTGGTCCACTAAGGAACTGGCTATGTGACACAAATCATGAATGATGGCTAACTTCTGACAGAATATGACCTACTGTTGAGTAAGGAGAGTATTTGATTATCTTGCTTCCCTTTTGAACTCTGCTAATTCAGGATTAACTTTCAACTATTCAATCTTGTTCTGTAATGCTTGAATTTGAGCCTAATGGAGCCACAAAGCAAAGTCATGTTGAAATTTAAGGATGTTGAATCTATTATGGGGTTCAACAAGATGTCCTTGCCATTGATTAGCAATATTTTTCTTGTCACTCTCAAGACTATGTTCCAACTGCATAATTTTGTCCTCCATTCCTTCAAAAGTTGTTGTATCTCAATGGCTTTGTCAACAGTTGTGAAAGAATATGCTCATGTGAACTGAGTGAGTTTTCCCAGTTCCTCTGCAGGAGTAAACAATGAACCCTTCCATACTACCTCGAAAGAGGTGTTTCCAGGGACTATGGCTTAGGGCTGGTCAATCTTTCTTTTATTTCTTTGCCTTTTAACAACAACCTTATGTTCAGGATTGTAAAATATGTTAAGGGAAGGAATCTCTACGAACTTTAATATGACCTCAGAGGTCAGAAATTCTGGTATAATTTCCATGTCTTCAATCTTCATAGGCTTATCATAGGTCTTTATTGTAATCAGAGACTTCTCTAAAGTTTTAGAAGTGTCTAAGACCTGCTTTTGTGAGGGAGTCTTCAAAACATCAGATTACTTTCCTTTCAAAACCTCACTACATTGTTCCCATATCTCCTCAAGCTTAGAACTTGGCAAATGAACTTTATTCTAAGTAGGAGAAGGTGCCCCTATCTCTTTTGGTTCAGGGGTATCAGTAACCTATGTAGAAGGAACAACTGTAACCTTTTCTTGAGTTGTGCTTTCCTGGGGAAGCTTTAATGAGTCTAAAGGTAAACAAGATAGCCTTGCTTCCCTGTATTGGGAAAATTGAGTGATTTCCTATGGAGTTAGATGCTTTGCAATATGTTTGGAAACTATTTAATAGGTGGAAAATTTTTCAAAGAAGTCATCAAACTAATCTAGTTCATGAGAGAATTTCCTGATGCTTGACTGTGCAGTAACCTTCTTGACAGTTCCATGAGGATCGTACTATCTATTAGGGATAGTAGGAAAATTAAACTCTAAGATAGAGTTAATCTCACCAACTGCATGTTTGAAATTCTCTAATGTATACATACCACAATGAAAAGGAAAGGTAGGCCATACTTTCTTATTAGATTCTTTCAATACTTTAGAAATGCCATTACCTATGGTTTGGTATGCTATCTCTCGAGCCAACAGTTTGTCAGGGACATATAGGGGCAAGACATGGGGATTAGAAAGACTACCAAAGACCCAGATGTAGGTAAATAACTCCTCACCAAACTAGTTCCCAACTCGGAGCAAGTCTGTCTTGGCTTCCGGGGAAACCCTAGGAGTTCTCTTATTAAATATAATTTGATAAATAGGTAGCATAATACCCCAACAAATTTTATGAAAGTGAGGATGATACTTGGAGCACCAAAGGATATTATGGCATATATGAATAGGAGTCGGGTCCTCTAAGGTCCATTTCCATCCCATGGAGGTGAAATCTGTAGTGAAGCATAGGGCGTCCATTACATAGGCACTCATATAGAAAGGAGGAATTATATTTTCTAAAACTGTATGCTTTTTCCTAAAATTCAGAATGTGAGTGGCTAAGTTATCAGATAATATATTTCCTTAGTCTAATATATATCCTTCCGAGGTAGCATCAATTAGTGGATTCCATTGATCCAGGAATTTATGAGTATTAGGATAAGAAAAGAGTCTACATACCATGGCAACAACTTGACAATAAGGACCAGTGAGAGAGTCTACTGCATATATGCCCTTTTCCTCATGCTTATGCTTGTTTGGGTCTCTCCTCCATTCCTTGATGGTTCTGATGCATGATCAATGTTGCTCATGAATTTCTCCACAAACTGTTTGTTATATTTGCATTGAGGTGGTGGAAAATGGTACATTGCACTGAAATCACTATCGCTGAAAGAGTTGATGACTATATCATTATGTGTCATGAATTTCCTATCTATAATGTTCAAATTTTCCACGACCCACAGAATCATATCTGTATAGGGAAGGATCTTGGGTCGAGCAAAAATTATGTGTAAAAATGAATTTGCGACATCGTTGTAGGTGGTATTAGAAACTAGAGTAGAATCCCTATAATTGTTCTTTCACTGACCCTTGGTCCTTCATCTTCGAATAACCGATAGATAGATTCCTAGGAGGCACTTCCAGCATCTAAAGAACTGACTGTGTCGGAAAAATACCACGGCGTATCGAAATTTTCAGCTAACGGCGCAGCCGATTGCTGCTGAGTAATTGGTTCCTTATTTGCTTTAATTGCCTTAGACATTTCTTCTTAATTGCACTTATTGGGACTGCCCTACAGTGGAAAAACACAAGACTAAATGATAATTTCTTCACCAGAAAGACTTTAGTGCAAATAACAATTTTTCATAACGATTTATGTCTTAAAGGGAAAATCATGATAAAATCAAGCTACAATGAATAAGGTTGTTTAGAATTTCGAAAACCATAAATTCACCACTTTCGGATATTAAATGAAAAAATGTGAATTCACGTGGGTCTTGCACACATCAGCATATCAGAAGAATTTTATCGGAGAAATCACCTGGACACACACTAAAAATTACGATATTTGAGACTCTCAATTTGTCATGTTTAAAGACATAATGACTATAAGTGGAGGCGGTAAGACATATTTGAAGTTATATATCGTAAAATGGAATATCAGGGCTTTAAAGAGTGAACATCCGATATGAAAAGTTTCGATATGGGTAAAGCCAAGAATATCAGAGGTTTGAGATATCAGAGGGGAGCAACATCAGGCATATCAGGATATTAGGAGTTTTGAGATGGTGGAGTTAAAAAGTTACAATGAATGGGGATTCCAATATGCCAAGTGGCAGTTTGTGGGGTCGACAGTTCTTTAAAGTATTTAATTCAAAAGGAATCGCCTACTTAACTTTGTGTTTTACATATCGGGAATGTTTGATCGGTGAACAATTTTATCGTAACTTTCCTATAAGGAGCGTTATGATATTATAAAGATCCGATAGAAATAATCTGATAATGCATTATTTAAATAACAAAATGTGTATCAGGATTTTCATTAATCATAACATTTGTAAGTTTGGACCTCCGATATTTGGGTTCCGATAATAGAAACTTTCATGTGAGAGAATATTTTATTACAAATTCAAAATTGCCTTATCTTTATTAAAAACTAAAGAGTCTTATTAAAATTAAAGAAGGGTTCCCATGATTTATTATATAACTAAAATAAAATTAAATGGGGGGTTGTTGAGTACTACAACAATTTACGACAAACTGGGTGAAACAGTGTTGAGCCTCATAATTGCTTCTTTTTGACACCCTTTTTTCACCTATCTTATTATTCTTTGACCATGGTAATCACTCAATGGGCATCAAATCAAAGATTTATGGCATGGCAGGTATATAATTGTCTTGTATTTCATAAGTTGATAATGCTCTTTATTATTAGTTTAATATTTTCTTTAGCTACCGAATTGGGATGATTCTACAGCTAATGTCTAATTCTGCAGCCAAGTCCATGGTTTGATAGGTTCCAAGGTGCCAGTTGGAGAGTGAAATATATGGAAAGGTGGCGATCAATGCACTCAATGATTCCCTCCTACCTTCATGAACCAGATTGATAAAATAAGCTTCCAGTTACGTGGTCAAGGATAAATTCAACTCTGTCAACTATAACAGGGGAGTGAGGAACGAGATATAGCCTCATGCTTTGCTTTGTTAATAGAAAATTGTGAGCGAATTTTGTTATGTTATCTTTTCATAGTTAATTTTAGCATTCTGTTAGCAAGGTTAGGCATAGATCTTTGAACATTTAATGATACAGGATTTATAAAAAGACCTCACAACAAACACAAACACAATGATTTTTATATGCACAGTGAAGACTTAAAACTATGTTTTTAATTCAGTTTATGAAGAACCTTTCAATTTCCATGCATGGTTTGTTGTTTGATTGATAGCGTGAATTACCTGGTTCTCGTGGAGGGCCCCCTCGAGCAATAAGGATTTTTATTTGTCTTTAGTAGATAGAATTTTCGTATAATTTCATAAGTTTTCTGAGTAGATGCATTTTTAATTTCTTTCAGATTCACATTATGATTGTTTTACTAATCATCTCTTTTGTTTATAGATGCACATGAATTAAGCTTAACAACAGTGATAACAACGATATGATTTATACTTAGACAATACTTTATTTGCCTTACATAACAGAGGATTTATTTGCAGACAGAATTAGATGTTATATTTCAAGCATGAGTGATTTATAAGTAATGAGAAAGTGTGAACATATTTAAGTAGAGATTCAATTTATTTTGGTTTTCATGCAAGAGTGTGTTATATTGATAAATGAGTTGATTCTTACAAAGCATATTTCAGATATATAGCAGAGTGTGTGTATTTTATTGAATTTCATTTTACAAGTGTGAGATTGATTTATAAGTCTGAGTTTTTTATTGGTTGTATGGATTTCATAATTAGATATAATTTTTATAAGAGTGCAATTAATTTTCATTTATAGTAAGTGTGGGATTGATTTATTTATATGCATAGTTGTGAGATTTTCTTTTTAAGCGGAGTGTGAGATTTTCCTTAATTATTATTCAGTAAAAGAGTGTGATCATTTTATTTTCTAGGAATAGTTTTTCTACTCATGTGCATTTCAAATAACTTAATTTAGAATTTATATTTTGATAACTCAATTTAATTTAGAATTGGTGTGAATAATCGAAGACTTCTAGTATATACAATACACTTACACTTCATCAACTTACTAGTCGTGGACGACAATTTATGAAAGTAATTTAAGGTCAATTAAATTATCAAACATTTTAGTGTCGTTGCCGGGGAAGTGTAAATAGGAGCCTTTTCTTTTTATTTTAAAAAAATACAATAATGATATGCATAGGGAAAGATATTCTAGAGGTAGATTTGTAGGTGGAGGTAAAATTTTAATTCCAACATCATCACTCACCCCACCATGACCTCGTAGTGCCACACCACCCACTCAAACTAATATTCCATCATTTGCAGGAAAACATAAACTTCCTGAGGTACTTAGATCCGAAATCCAACCTAGAGATTCACTAACCTCATCAACCAAAGCAGTAATAGAAGAAGAAGATCCTACATCCCCAAGAGAAGGAGTAGTTTTCCTATCTTCAACTGGAGAAAGACTTCTCGGACAAGAGCCAAAGATACCTATTGAAGAATAAGAGGAAGAAACTTATTTTAACCTACCATTGATAGAAGACCGAAACCATAAGAGCTAGAAGAAGAATTGGAAAACCCAATTTCAGAACCCTATATTAGTTCTGAAGAATCTATAATGGCTGGAGAAGGGGAAGGAGAGGTGCATAATGTTAATGGTGAACAACCTACGATTGCAGGAGGAAGAGGAGGAAATAGAGGTGGAGGAAGAGGAATAGGTGGAGGAAGAGGGAGAGGAGAAGGTAGAGGAGATCCATAACCCTTTAGATTTTCTATCCTCGACGAAGATACAACAACTATAATGAAAACCATCTCACCCTCCATCCTTCCAAATTTTCATGAATTAAGAAGTGAGGATCCTGAAACATTTCTCTTTGAGTTTGAAGTCTTGTGTAGATCATATGATTACTTTCTTGACTGCCAAAAGTTGAAATTGTTTCCAACAACTCTTAAGGATGCAACATTAAAATGGTTCATGGGCTTACGAGCACATTTTATAAGAACATGGGAGAAAATGAAAACTACGTTCTTAGAGAAATATAAGGATTATTGTATGCCCCATAATCTTAAGGATGGAGTCCTTAAAATGATGCAGAAAAAAGATGAAAATCTTGAAGATTTCATTGAAAGATTTGCTTATAATGTTAAAAGGGCTAAAATGCATGAACTAGATGAAGAAACTTTGAAAGCTCTCTTATTAAAATCTATCAGAGATGAGTGGATTGATATTATTAATTTGATGGGTAAGGGAGATATTTATCACTTATCATTTAGAGAAATTTGTGAGTTATGCATACACATTTCAAGAGGTAAGGAAAGAACTGGGAAAAATCCAAGAGATCCTCTCATGTCTAGAAATAATAAATCTACAGTTGGGAGTATAAGTAGGGATGAATTAGGTAATTTTCTTGACAACTTTAAAACAAAAATTTTGGGAAGTCTTAGTGAAAAAATAGATACCCTTAAAGTGAAAAACAAGCAAAATGTTGAAAATCTTACATTGTCAATCTTTTGTCCCAAATGTAGAAAGAAACATGCTCTTGTTGAAATATGGCAACAAGAATATTCCAATTTAATTTGTCCTTGAATTAAATTGTGAATTAAAATCGAATTTAGTCTTAACAGCTACTTGGAAATGATTAAGTAAATAATTTTGAATTAATTAGTTGGAGAAATTCAAGTTAGAAGTCTTTCTAAAGTCATGCAAGAGTTATCCCTTAAATTAAGGAGATAAGATTGAGTTATATTTGAGTTTTAATTAGTTAACTCAGTTTAATGAGTTAAGTCCAGTTAAATTAGTTCCAAACTGTTTGAGGAACTAAAAGTGAGTTAACAATCAGTTGATGCATGCATGCACTAAACTAGTGTTACTTTAGTTAACTGAAGATTCCCTCATCAAAAACTCATGCATGTCTATTATGAGAAAGACCTAGTTGAGTTAAATGTCAAGGACAATTTACTATCAATTACATGTGTTTTCTCAAAGAGAAAACTCATGCATGCAGTCAAGGATTTAATCCTTGAGGATTGCGTAGTTTTGGAGGAGATCATCCACTTGGTAACAGGAGAATTATCCCAGAGGAATAGCGCAAGGAAATAGGAGCTTGGAGGGCAGAGAGGAAGGCAGAAGAGAAGCCAAGATTGCTTTTGAGAATCTGTGAGGATTGTACTGAGAGCTGGCTAGCTATGAGAGCTAAGGCTTTGTATAATTCCTATTTATTTCCACCTATATGATAATACAGATAGTGGGGTTTTTAGCTGAGGATTTCCCTAAATTATTTTCATGTGTATTATGCATTGATTCTTCTTCTTCTGGTTATATTGTTCAGCTCAATCTTTAAGCTTCCGCAAATTGATAGTAGAAGTAGGTTATAGTATTCTTCTTTGATCTATATTGCATTATCGGGTTAACCTACATCAGATCTTCTACAGCTCTGAGAGAATTCCCTCTTGATTTAAAAAGTGTAGAAACCTATGGTATATGTGTAGAATATCATGATACAAGAGAATGTCCTTCAACACTATGTCTTAAAGTTGTTTATCAAGAGGAAATAATACCAAATCAAGTAGATCCCCTTTGTTTTTTTGCTAAGAGATCATGGCGAAATTCACAACCAAATATGACTCGGGGATTTAACACTCAAGCATTTGCACAACCATCACAAAAAGATTGGACTACACCCATGCCTTAGCAATATTGACCTCAACCTTGGGCACAAGGATGGAAAAATCCTTATGGAAAATATCCTCAATATCAACAACCTTATCTTGTTTTTCCATGACAATATTTTCCTCAACATGTTCAACCAACTCAACCTTAGAATATGAATCCACAACTTTCATTACCATTCCTGCAAGGGCCAAATTAATTTCCTGCTCAACCACTTCCAAATTCAAATAATAATAAAAATTTACAACCTTTTTACAATACGGAAGGACAGAATTTCAAAACCTACATGATAATTCCACTTGATCTAAACAATGTCCAACTTAGATTGGGTAGAGTGTTGTAAAATAAGTCCCCATCAGTTGTTTCTCAGGAATCTGAAAGGGAGAATCTCTCTGAAAAGGAGAATTCTCTTAGTCAAGAAGAAAAATCTAAAAACAAACCACCCCTGTACATTCTGATGATATTCCAATAAACTCAACCCCTATCATAGAACAACCTTCAGTATATGTCCAAACACCACCTTTTCCTGAAAGATTAAAAATTTATAAAGGGGTAGAAAAACATATTTTATTGCCTGATTGTGATATGATAGATGAACTGAATAATGTTTGTATAAAAATTCCTTTGTTACAAGTCATTAAGGAAATACCAATTTTTTCAAAGACAATCAAGGAATTGAGTATTAAAAGGTCAAGAAGAAAGAAAAGAAATCAAAAGAATTCTGTTAGTTGGAAAATTTGCAGGTATTATGATGGGAAAAAAAATTCAAAAATACCTTGATTGAGGAAGTCCCATTGTGAAAACACACATCAATGGTATTGAAATTCCAAATACATTGACTGATTTAGGAGCAAATATAAACATCGCAAGTAAACAAACTATGAATCAGTTGAAACTTCCTAATCTTCAATATACACCTACATTGTTGCAATTAGCAAACATATATGTTATTAAACCTGATGGTGTATCAAAAGACATATTTGTATCCTTAGATTCTTGAGAGTATCCTATTGATTTTATGATTCTAACACCAAAGAGTAATTTAGGACATCCAATGATTCTAGGAAGATCGTGGTTATCTACAACTAATGATTTTATAAGTTGTAGATCTGGTGATATTTTTATTTTTGATGGAAGTTCAACAAATAAATTCACATTATATCCTCCTACAAAAACAACAATAGAAGTAGAAAGTGAAGAATGGATAGATGATGATATTGATCTACAAGCAATCTTTGTTACTTCAAAAATAGATAAAGAAGATAAGATTTTGAATTTAATGGAAAATAATGAGTCTTCCTCATACTGTGAATCTAATCAAATTTTTCAAGAACAATGAAATATTGAATATTTATCATCTCGTCAATTATCTTTACATTCTATGGAAAAATTTGGCAATTCTCCATTGTAAATCTTCCCAAAAAGAACTTTGAATATCAATAATAATCTGGAAGAATTTCAAAAGAAAGACTTAATAAAGATCTTACAAGAAAATTCCTTTGTTTATGCATGGGAATACAATGACATGAAAGGAATTGATCGTAATAATTGTATACATCATATTTAAATTGAAGAAAATGTTAAACCAATCTGGTAGCCTTAGAGAAGAATGAATCCAAATTTGACAGAAATTATTAAAGAGGAATTACAAAAATTGTTAAATGTGAATTTCATTTATCCAATATCAGATAGTCAATGGGTTTCACCATTGGTAATTGCTCCTAAAAAGAATGGAAAATGGAGAGTATGCATTGACTATATGGAATTGAATAAAACTACCATAAAATATCATTTTCCACTTCCTTTCATAGATCAAGTTTTAGACACATTGGTAGGAAAAAAATATTTCTCATTTCTAGATGGTTTTAGTGGATATAACCAGATCCAAGTAGCTCCAAATGATCAAGATAAAACCACTTTTACCTGTCCATGGGGAACCTATGCCTATCGAGTAATTCCTTTTGGGTTGTGTAATGCACCTACAACATTCCAAAGGGCATTGTTGAGCTAATTTGTGTACCTAAATTAACACAATTATTTCTTATCAATCCGGGTTGTTTATGCTTTGAGGCAAGTTCACTATATGTGAAGATCAGATGTAATCAAACCTTGAAAGATAAGGTATTCAAAAGCTAAAAGTAATACATTCTATAACTCTAATTCAATTAGTTTAAAAAGAGGAAAAACATTGAAATGGTTCTTGACTCAAGAAGTCCACTTTCACCTCAATTACCACTTAATGAATCATAGATTAAAACCGAGAACTTAAGATGGATAAATTATTAATGAAAGAAGCTCTTAACTTAAGAGACACATAATGTATTCCATCATAATTCATTCATCTCAATATCAAAATCTCAATAAGAAACTACTTGCATGCAAACAAAGGAAACTAGTTTTAATTCATCATTTTAGTAGAAGGGATGCTCAACTTGAACACCTGTTTTTCCAACTTGATAAAGTGATGAATAAGCTATGAACTAATGAAATCAATCACTATGCATGAACCATAAAGCAATCTGAAATAAAGCTTTGAAAAACCAGTTCTACAATAACCAGATTACAAGGAAATAAAACTAGTTAACAAGTGTACTTAGCTTGGAATGGGGGCCCTCCACCCTTGCCTTGCACACTTGAGAGGTGATATCAGAAGCTTAAATTCAGTCACACATCCATAGCATTGAACAGAAAAATAATAATAACACAAGTCTTCAAATTAACTCCTCAATCCAAAGGTGTCACAGCATAAAAGTATAATAAGTCAATACATAAGCCATCAAAGTTTTGGCTTTAAATAAGAAGTCTCATGAAACAAACTGATCTATATTCACTCAAACAAACCCATCTACTCTCATCCACCTATCTAAGTCGAATTCATTACTCCCATCCCAAGAAAGATGACCAATCCTATAGAATCTCAAAACTGCCCTATTTCTATGGGATTTCTGAATGACTAGTCATGATTGACTAGCACCAAATGGGCCTAATAAAGCTTGTTCTGTTCGAACTAAGCATATCTGGCTTAGTCCTAGTTCCCAAGCTATCCATCCATGCATTCAATTCGTGCCCAAGTGTCCTGCAACCATATCAACCATAGAGCTATTACGGGAATTTCTGAATCTGCCAATTTTTCACTAAAAACCAAACTTTCATAAAAACTTTAGAAATTGAGAAATTAAAATTAAATACCTGAATGGATATCAAAAATACATCAAAATGGAATAAATGAAGGGAAAATGGATGGGAAATAGATGGATTAGTAAGTTTCTTAGAGCAAAAATAAGACCAAAACTAAGGCCCAACAGGCATTTTTAGGAATTTTTTCTGATCCAATTCATGATTGTGTCGAAGTCTTCATGGATGATTTTATGGTTTACGGAAATTATTTTGAAGAAGCTCTTACAAATTTGGAAAAATTTCTCATTAGATGTAAGGAAACAAATCTCTCATTAAGCCATGAAATTTGTTTTATGATGTTTACTAAGGGGATTGTTTTAGGACACCATATTTCAGGAAATGGAATTAGAGTGGACACATCTAAAGTAGAAGTTATTTCTAAATTATCAATTCCAACTTGTCAATGAGATGTTAGAAGTTTTCTTGGTTTTACTGGTTACTATAGAAGATTCATATAAAAATTTACAAAAATTGCTTCTCCACTTTTCAAATTGCTCACAAAATATTGTGAATTCAATTGGAATTCTGATTGCCAAAAAGATTTTGAAACATTGAAAGAAAATATTTTTGAAGCACCCATTCTAAGAGGGCCAAACTAGAAATTACCTTTTCACATTTCAACTGATGCTTCAGATACAAAATTAGGAGTTGTACTAGGACAGAAATATTTAACTCCTTATGTCATTTACTATACCAGTAAAAATTTGACTCCTACAGAGTTAAATTATACTGTAACAAAAAAAGAGTTTTTAGTTGTTGTCCATGCCATCAATAAATTCAGACATTACATCATTGGCTATGAAACCTTTGTACATACAGATCATTATGCAATTAGGTACTTAATGAATAAAATAATTACTAATGGTAGAATTACAAGATGGTTATTGTTGTTACAAGAATTCAATATTACTATTTTGGATCAACCTCGGAAACAAAATGCAGTTGCTAACTTTCTATCTAGGATTCAAAATGATAATAATGATGTACCTGTAGAAGACAATTTTCTTGATGAATATTTATTTGCAGTATCTACTAAATCTCCTTGGTTTGCAGATATTGCTAACTATTTGGCTACATGGAAGTTACCATTATATTTGTCTCCTTGAGAGAAAAGAAAAGTAATTCAAATTAGTGCATCTTACTCATGGATAAATGGAGAATTGTACAAAACAAGGCGAGATCTGATTATTTGAAGACGTGTTAGAGAAGATGAAGTACCAGAGATATTAAAGGCTTGTCATGATGAACCATGTGGAGGACACTTTGCTGATAAAATAAATTCTTACAAAATCCTTCTCTTAGGATATTATTGGCCTTCCCTTTTTAAGGATGCCAAAGAATATGTAATGAGATGTGATAGTTTTCAAAGAATGGGGAAACTTGTTCCTTTAGTTTAAATTCTTCTGCAACCTTGGGTACTCATTGAACTTTTTGAGAAATGGGCTCTATATTTTGTTGGTCCAATTAATCCACCATCTAAACAAAAAAGGTACATTCTTGTTTGCACTGATTATGTTACAAAATGGGTAGAAGATAAAGAACTTTATTTTGCTACTAAAAATGTTGTAGTTTCATTTCTTTTCGAGAATGTTTTTACTCATTTTTGTGTCCCAAGGGAGATTGTGACAGATCAAGGTACTCAATTTACATCCAAGTTGGTACAAAAGATAATGGAGGAATGTAAAATAAAACATCGGAATTCCACTCCATATCATTCATAGGCAAATGGACAAGTGGAATCCACTAATAAAGTAATTGAACCAATTTTTACCAAGACTGTGCATATGCATAGAAGAGACTAGGCAGAAAATCTTCTAGAAGCTTTATGGACATACCGTACCACATGGAGAAACATTATAGGACATACTCCCTATGAACTTGTTTATGGGAAGCAAGTATTATTTCCTATTGAGTTCCAGGTAAAGACCTTCAACACAACAGTTAAATTAGGTCTTGACCTATTTGAAGCACAAAAAAAAAGAATGGAGCAACTAAATCAACTAGATGAGATAAGACAGGATGTTATTCAAAGAACCAACATAGTTCAACAACAAAGATCCAAGTGGCATGACAAGTACATAAAGGAGAGAAAATTTCAGCCAGGATATTGGGCATTACTTTTTGACTCAAAGTTTAAAGATTTCCAAGGAAAATTTCAAACTCATTGGCTTGGGTCTAATGAGATTGAAAATATCTTTGATAATGATGTAGTCAGGATCAAGACCATTGATGAAGAAAGAGTGACCTTCCTTGTAAATGGTCATCGATGGAGAATTTATCACAAGCCATTAACAAAGGAAGAATTTGTTAAAAACCCGCAAGACAATATTGATTTGAAGATGATTAAGAAGGATTTTCCTTCCTCTCCAACTTGATTTGCAAAGATTTTTGTTTTCTTAAAAAAAAAGAAAAATAAATAAATAAAAAATAAGAAATAAATTTGTATAAAAATGAAAACCAACTCTGACATGTTTATACATAAAATATAGGGTGAAAACCAAGTATTCTTAACACCCTAAATTTTCCTTTTCAATCCTATTCTAATTCCCATTTTCTTTATATCCCTCTTTTTATTTTCAGAATAAGTAGCTACAAAATTGTTGAGAATCTGCAGCTTTGACAAAATTATGCAGCTGATATTGATAGGAATCATTGATTGGGATAATTGAAGATTTTAGCAAAAGGGAATGATCAAGCCTACAATTGAAAGCACCCGAGGACAATTCAAAAATAACAATCAAGTATTAGAATAAAAAACTTGAAGGTATGTAAATATTGGATTTAATAATAAAGGTAAAAACATTAGATTATGAAATAATATAGATGTTGTACCACCATTCGAAATAATGATTACTTCAGACTAAGTTATAAATATCATGTCATATCAATGAAGTTAGCCGAAAAATCCCATTTTCCATTCATCATTACGCAAACACTTCATTTTCGAAACCCTATTTCATTGATAATTCCGCTCACTCATATCCATTCATACTCTATTTTCTCAAGAGCCATTCTACTCATTTCCATTTACCATTTCACTCTCGTCCATACTCATATTTCTGAAACTGATATCATTCCAAAACCCTGTCAAAGAAGCAATTGTGGAGTAAAACTTCACCAACATGGGAGTCATTGTTAGAACAGAGCCAAATGGGAAGAAGTTTATGGAAGGGTACCCACAGGTCAAGCAGATGCTACAACAAGCGTAGTGGTTGGATTTTATAGAAAAATTCGATGGCTATGGCGTTCCTGAGCCTTTGATGGAACTGAAGCAGAAATCAGGGACATCAAAATAGTGGTGACAAAATCCTTCATGGCTGAGGTAACTGGACTACCCAGGGTTGGCGAGAGGTGGTTCAAAAATAGGGGAATTGAAGGGAATGAATGGAAAACATTTCTAAAAAACCCAGGTATGGATACTACTATCTTTAAAAAGGGTATTCCAAGCATAACTCTCAAAAGTAAATGGAGGAATTTATTGTTAGTTATTCAGAAGTTCATTACTTGTGAGGGTAGGTTTGGTAGCATGTTTTTATTCCATGTTCGTTTAATGATGCACTTCCTTAAAGGAAATGATATCAATTTACCCTATTTTCTAGTTAATAGTTTGAGGAAGATGTCTTGCAATAATAAAATAAAAATACAGTTTATTGAAAATACTATGTATCATCATGGTCTTGTGAAAATGTTTATTGAAGCCCATCTTAAGAGATTAGGAGATAATTGGGAGAGTTTTCTAATCAGAAATCATTTTAAGGAAATAGAGCAAGAAGAACCTAGTAGCAGTAACGTAAAGAGAAGCAAAAGAAAATTGTCTGAAAACCCTACTGATAACCCACTTCCACAACCAGGGAAACATTCAAAAGATGAAATTCCCCTTGTAAATGTTTTAGAAAACATAAAGAAGAAAGGTGTTAGAAGAAATCTACAGAAAAGGCCACTACATCCTCATATCAAGGAATTTAGTCTGATAGTCCACAAGAACCTCCAATTGTGAATAATCTCAAACAAGAAAATTTTGAATTGGAGACACTAAATAGGCACTTAAAGAAAGAACATGAAACATCGAAAGTGCATAATGAAACACAAAAGACTCAAAATGACAACATTCTCTTACATCTTGCTCTGTGGTATGATAAGAATAAAAAGCTGAAGGAAAAAACAAGTCTCTCAAGAGGAAGGTCATAAGTTTAAAATATAAAATTTTGATGAAGAAACTCAAGATTGTAGTTTTTAAGAAGAAGGTAAAGAAAACAAACTTGGATGTTCTGGCTCAAGTTTTCGAAGGAGTACAGTGACAGAGAAAGGCTATCAATTTTGAATTTTTGCATGAGGACATGTAATGACCTCCGTGTAGGGGAATGTTGAGCCTCATAATTGCTTATTTTTTACACCTTTTTCCACCTATATTATTCTTCCTCGACCATCATAATCACTCAATGGTCATCAAATCACATGATTTATGGCATGGCAGGTATATATTTGTCTTGTATTTAATAAGTTGATAATGTTATCTCTTATTAGTCTAATATTCTCTTTAGTTACTGAATTAGGATGATTCTGCAGCTAATGTCTAATTCTGCATCCAAGTCCATGGTTTGATAGGTTCCAAGGTGCCAGATGGAAAGATAAATATATGGAAAGATGGTGATCAGTGCACTCAATGATTCCCTCATACCTTCATGAACCAAATTGATAAAAGAAGTTTCCAGTTACATGGTCAAGGATAAAGTCAAATCTGTTAGCTATAACAGGCGAGCGAGGAACGAGATATATGCCTCATGATTTGCTTTGTTAATAGAAAATTGTGAGCTAATTTTGTTATGTTATCTTTTCATAGTTGATTTTAGCATTCCGTTAGCAAGGTTAGGCATAAAGATCCAAACATTTAATGATACAGACTTTATAAAAAGACCTCGCAGCAGACACAAACACATTGAAGACTTAAAATTTAGTTTTTAATTCAGATTATGAGGAACCTTTTCATTTCCATGAGTGGTTGCTTGTTTAATTGATAGCATGAATTACCTGGTTCTCGTGGAGGGCCCCCTTGAGCAGTAAGGATTTTTATTCGTCTTCAATAGATAGAATTTCCATATAATTTCATAAGTTTTATGAGTAGATGCGTTTTTAATTTCTTTCAAATTCACTTTATGATTGTTTTACTAATCATGTCTTTGGTTTATAGATGCACATGAATTAAGCTTAACATTAGTGATAGCAACAATATGATTCATACTTAGACAATACTTTGTTTTCCTTACAAAACAGAGGATTTATTTGCAGACATAATTAGATGTTATATTTAAAGGATGAGTGATTAATAAGGGATGAGAAAGTGTGAACATATTTAAGAAGAGATTCAATTTATTTTAGTTTTCATGCAAGGGTGTGTTAGATTGATAAATGAGTTGATTCTTACAAAGCATATTTCAGATATATCACAGAGTGTGTGTATTTTATGAATTGAATTTCATTTTACAAGTGTGAGATTGATTTATAAGTCTGAGATTTTTATTGGTTGTGTGGATTTCATAAATAGATATAATTTTTATAAGAGTGCAATTAATTTTAATTTACAATAAGTGTGGGATTGATTTATTTATATGCACATTTGTGAGATTTTCCATAAGTAGTATTCAGTAAAAGAGTGTGATCATTTTATTTTCTAGGAATAATTTCTTTGCTCATGTGCATTTCAAATAGATTAATCTAGAATTTATATTTTGGTAACTCAACTTAATTTAGAATTCGTGTGAATAATCAAAGACTTCTAGTATATACAATACACTTACACTTCGTTATCTTACTAGCCCTGGACAATAATTTATGCAAGTAATTTAAGGTTAATTAAATTACCAAACAAACAATTATCTCTATAAAAGTAAATGAAATTTTAAATACTAAAGAAAAACTTAGAAAGATGTATGTATTTGATATTTAAATTGATAAAGATTACTCTGAATAAAAGAACTCATTACTTTGTAATTTTTTCACAACTTGTCATTGAAGAAAGTCTTCATTATCTTTGTCAGCCATTTAATCAGTTGTAAATATAAAGTAGAGAAATATATAATCTTAACGTTTAGATAGACTTATTTGTCACTGGTAGAGCCACTGCTGCTAGTAGGTGTCCATAGCCTCGACAGGGTTACCATTTAACCAAAATGTACCAGTATCCCATCCACTTATAGTAATATTTTTAGAGGTATTAATTTTTCTTTTGAAGCTACTTGAAAGCCAATGTCCTGGTTTGGTGGCCAGATGATGACAATACCATTCACAACTTGTACTGATATTGAACAAGCCATCTCGTGATGAGACCTCTTGTCTTATAGTTATGTAGCCATAAGCCATTATCTTGGCTTCGTAACCAATAATGATAATGTCAACATTATTAGTTTCCCATGATCATGGTAAGTCAGCTCGTGATGAGACCTCTTATCTTTCAATTTTTTATATATTTTTTATTTACACTCTAAACAATGTAAAATTAGTGGATGTGGAGGTAAATTCACTCCTTAAGAGTTGTGGATGACAATTAAAGTCAAAAGATGCTAAAATTTCAAAATAGTCTTCACTTTTTTAAAGAAAAATTTTCATGACCAATCATATGACAGCAGGATCTTTTACAATTTCAAGTTATGAAATATTTACAACTTAATGGATATAAAGATTTCAGAGATTGTAATAGATGAAATACTAAACTTAAATGTTATAATTTACTTTCTAACACTTCTCCTTTAATTAGTCAAACTTCATATTAATGATGAGAGATCCCAATATGAAGTCAAAAGAGTATTACCTAATGCTACTAGGCTAAAGACACAGATATATACATATGATTATTTACATATATACAATAGGAGAATTATTTTCAAGAAAAATATTTTTTTTTAATCTAGTCCATTAACGAGAAGATCATCCCTCTTTCCTTGTAGATCTTGAAGAATAAAGTTTGATGGGACTATTTTCTCAATGATCTGAAATGGGCCTAGCCACAACTTTTGGAATTTTGTGTGTTTACCTTTTTCTTCATGGGCCTTATCCCATTTCAGAACTAAGTCACCGATTTCAAAATTTTTATCACTTACTGAACTTGTATCAAATGAATATTTGACCAATTGTTGTTGGTGAGCATGAACTTGTTTGGCTTTATCTCTCTCTTCCTCTAACTTAAGAATTTGGGACATTCTCAATTGTAAAGCAAAAGAAGGTTTTTCTTCAATAGATTGCACTAGGGCTAGTGAAGGAAGAGTTAGATTAGGAGGTAGGATAAATTCTTTTCCATACACTAAGTGAAAGGGAGAAGTGCCTAAAGAGGCCTTCTGAGTGATTATGTCAGCCCATAAAGCAAAAATTAGGGCTTTGTGCCATTTTTATTTATTTTGGTCAATTGTTCGCTTGATGATCCTTATGAGGTTTTTATTGGTAGATTATGCTAAGCCATTTCCTTGAGGATAATAGTTTGCAGAATATTTGAGTTTGAAACCTCTTTTGAGAGAAAATTCAGTCATGGTATTTTCGGAAAAATAAGATGCATTGTCAAACATAAGGGCATAAGGAAGGCCAAACCTAGTAATAATAAATTGATCAATAAATTCAATAATGTTTTCAGAATTGGCCACCTTGAGGGGTATCACTTCCACCCATTTGGTGAAATAATCCGTAGCAGTCAAGATGTATTTATGCTGTTTGGAAGAGTGAGGAACGATCTCACCTATGATGTCCAATCCCCATTTCTCAAAGGGTTTCTCAATGTTAACTAGATGCAAAGGCAAGGTTGGTTTATTTTCTCTCCTTGAAGCATTTTGGCATACTTTGCATTTCCTGACATAAGCATGGGTGTCTTTGAATAGTTCGGCCAATAGTAACCAACATGCAAGATCTTATGAGCAGTAGTGTCCACCAGCTAGTCCATCGTGTAGCTCCTGCAAAACTTTATTTGCTTTAGATTTCTCTAGACATCTTAATAAAACAGAATCATAATTTCTTCTAAACAGGACATCATTGATAAGTTGATACTGATTAGCTTTAAGCCTCAAAGCTCTTTTTCTTTTGTAAATGAGTTCTAATGGAGCATAACCATTTAAAAAAAAAAAATATTAAATCAACGTATTGAGATTAGGTGTCAACAAGGCATACCTATGTAATTTAAACATTGTTACATGAATCTTCATCAACTGAAGTGTCAAAAGCTCCAGTTATTAACTTGAAAAAACTTTGACCCATTACTATTTTAGCTGGTTTTATCTCTAGGTCGTATTCTTGCAGGGAAGTAACCCAATTAGCCCTCTTCTCTCCTAATTCCTTCTAGATAAGA